>CP139501.1:127235171-128458784 GCA_021014915.2 Artemisia tridentata subsp. tridentata
CTACGGATTCATTTTCTTCATCCCTAGTGAGTTTGGTTTCGGAGGACATGGGTGTTCTCATGGGTTTTGAGTCTTCAAGACCAAACTTCTTAAGCATATCTTTGATATACTTTGATTGGTTGAAAAATATCCCATCTTCTAATTGTTTAATTTGGAGACCTAAGAAAAAGTTTAGTTCCCCCATCATACTCATTTCAAACTCGTCATGCATGATTTTTGAGAAATCATCGCATAACTCTTGACAAGTTGAACCGAATATAATGTCATCCACATATATTTGGACTATAATAATATGTGATCCCTTTTTCTTGGTGAAGAGAGTATTATCTACTAGGCCCATGGTATACTTATGGTCAACTAGGAAAGTCTTAAGTCGATCATACCAAGCTTTTGGTGCTTGCTTAAGTCCGTATAAAGCTTTCTTAAGTTTGAAAACATAATTTGGTTTTTCAAAGTCGGCAAAGCCGGGAGGTTGTGCAACATATACTTCTTCATTAATAAGACCATTTAAGAAAGCACTTTTGACATCCATTTGAAATAACTTAAAATCATGTGCACATGCATATGCAAGTAATATCCTAATAGATTCAAGTCTAGCTACTGGTGCAAAGGTTTCATCGTAATCTATACCTTCTTGTTGATTGTAACCTTGAGCTACTAGCCTAGCTTTGTTTCTAGATATAATACCCTTTTCATCCATTTTATTTCTAAAGACCCATTTGGTACCTATTATGGTTTGGTTTTTAGGTGGAGGTACCAAAGTCCAAACATCATTTCTAATAAATTGATTAAGTTCTTCTTGCATAGCAATTACCCAAGATTCATCTTTTATTGCCTCTTCAATATTTTTAGGTTCAATGGTTGAAATAAAGCAAAAATAATTACTTTCATTTTGAGCTTTGGATCTTAATGTTCTTTCATTAAGTTTTCCTATGACGTTTTCTAATGGATGACTTTTAGTTTCTTTAATATTGACTATTTCTCCTTTTACGGGTTCATTATCATTTTCAATGTTTTCTATAGTATTAACCATTTGACTTTCAACCAAGTCATCATCTACCAAAGGTGATGTCTTAGAGGGAGGTGGACTTTCGTTGAATGTTACGTTCAATGATTCCTCGACTCTTGATGTTTCCTTGTTTAATACTATGTATGCTTTACTATTTTGTGAGTATCCAAGAAAAACACCTTCATACGACTTTGGGTCGAACTTGGTGAGATAGTCTTTTGTGTTTAAAATGAAGCACTTGCTTCCAAAAACTCTAAAATATCCTAATGTAGGCTTTTTGCCTCGATAAATTTCATAGGGAGTTTTATTTAAGAATTGTCTAATTAAAACTCTATTTAGGATATACGTGGAAGTATCTACAGCGTGACACCAAAACTTTTGTGGTATGTTTTGTTCATTTAACATTGTTCTACTCATTTCTTGAATTGTTCTATTTTTACGTTCTACTACACCATTAGATTGAGGTGTACGAGGAGCCGAGAAATTATGAGTTATTCCATTATTATCACAAAAATTTCCAAATTGAATTTCATTGTCAAATTCTCGACCATGGTCAGTTCTAATAGATACTATATTACTTCCTATTTGATTTTGAATTTTCTTGCTTAGAATTTCAAATTTATCAAATGCCTCATTTTTAGTTTTCAAAAACTTTGTCCATGTATATCTAGAGTAATCATCTACTATGACTAAAGTGTAAAAATTTCCTCCATAACTTTGTATAGCCGACGGGCCAAACAAATCCATATGTAATAACTCTAGGCATCTAGATGTAGATACCATGTTTTTAGCCTTATGGCTACTATGTATTTGTTTCCCAATTTTGCAAGCATCACAAAAGTGTTGGTCATATTTCAACTTGGGTAGGTTCCTAACGAGTTCTTTGGAAGACAAGGATTGAATAAGCCTCATATTTGCATGACCTAAGCGTCGATGCCATAGAGTTGAGTTTTCGTCCAAGGAGGTAAGACATAACTTATCTTTAGGTGTTTTATCTAATTTCATAACATAGACATTATTCTTTAAAACACCTTTTCCTACGGTTATGCCATCTTTAAGTATTTTACTTCCATTTTCACTGAAAAGGACGTTATACTTTTTGCGGCATAATTGACTTATACTAAGTAGATTAAATCCTAAATTATCTACATGAGCAACATCATCAATAGATAGAGAGTCATGAGAGATTGTACCTTTTCCGATGATTTTACTTTTAAGCTTGCTACCGAATGTGACATTACCTCCGTCATACACTTGGTAGGATGAGAAAAGATTTTTGTTTCCCGTCATATGTCTTGAGCACCCACTATCTTTGATCCACTCATCAGGTTCAAGATCAACTTTCAAGCATACCTCTTCTGTGTCATCGGCCATAAGTGCAATTTCGTTGTTCTTAGGCTCATCATCATCATCTCCTTCACTATCGCTCCAAGCTCCACTAACGAAGGCTCTTTGAGACTTGGTCTTTGGAGGCTTTGGACATTCTCCTATTAAGTGACTGGAGTCACCACACCTATAGCATTTCCTATCATCCTTACCTCTCTTATCGTCACGATCTTTCCGAGAGGATTTCTTTTCATCACGAGGTGGTTTTACAAACTTTCCTCGTCTCCTGAAGAATTTCTTGAAATCCCTCACAGCCATGGCATATTCTTCATCATCACTGTTTGAACAAGACTCATCATCACTTGACTCGACTTTGGCTTTCAAGGCAATAGACTTAATCTTCTCCTTTTTGCCTTTGACAATTTCCGAGTCTTTTTCCATAATCATTTCGTGAACTTTTAGGTTTCCTATGAGCTCATCCAGTGTCATGCTTGAGAGATCCTTAGATTCTTCAATAGCTGTCACCTTTGCTCTCCATTTCGGATGGAGTGCTCTTAGAAATTTCCTGACAAAATTCTTGCTAGAAAAAGATTCATCAAGTGCTTTAAGTGATGTAATTATAGTATTGAACTTAGCAAACGCACTATCAATGGTCTCATCTTCAGAGATAACAAATTGTTCGTATTGTTGGACAAGAAGATCAATTTTGTTATCTTTTACTTGTGAGTTTCCTTGATGTGTGATAATAAGAGATTGCCAAATATCCTTAGCCGTTTTACACATAAAAACTCTTTCATATTCTTTCTTAGGTAAGGCATTATAAAGCATCATTTTGGCTTCGTTATTTTTGGCAATTAGTTTCTTTTGCTCATCACTGTGACGAGTAAGAGAAGCTCCATCATCCCGACCACCCGAAATATTATTACAAATAGGCTTGTAATCACCATCAACTATAATATACCATAGATCTATATCCTTTGACTTTACATAAGTCTCAAAGCGATTTTTCCAATAAATAAAACAATTTGGTTCAAATAGAGGTGGTCTCTGCATAGATTGCCCTTCTTTAAAGTTTTCAAAATCCATGGATCGTTTTAAGTTTTAAAATACAATATATTTTAAAGATCTTAAGTAACGTAGCTCCTGATGCCAATTGTGGAAAACTAGAAGGGGGGTTGAATAGTTTTTTACCGTTTTTAAAGTTTTATTTGCTTTGTTACTATATGTTAATTCAAAGGAAACAATCACAAATAAATAATCACACAATGTAAACAAAAGATAAAGAGAGGAAAGATCAAACCACACGACACAGTTGTTTATAGTGGTTCGGCTACAAGAACTCTATTCCTTGCCCTACTCCACTCCCCGAGTTTCCTACTCGAGAGTTTATCTTTCACTAAGAAACAAACTCCTTTCCTAGGCGGAGAAAACCTTTACACGTCGCTTACTTCCTTTTCCGGTACTAAGCTAAACACCGGGTTCTTTTCACAAGGTAGAACCAACCTGACGTCGCCTACTTACTTTACCGACACTAAGCTAGATGTCGAGTTCTTTACACGGGTACAACCACTCCCTACACTCTTTGTACTTTAAGGACTAAAGTACTAACCACACTCACTGATTACAAATGATAGATATGATGTGTGAAACAAACTATAAGATCACACAGTAATGCAACTAAAGGATTACGGTTCTGTAGATCCTTGAATGCTTGATCTCCTTTCTACAAAATGGAAGATCAAAGTGAAATGCAACTATGAATGATGTTAGTAAGATATGTACTGAATGAGTATATGTGTTTAAGCTATATGAGTGATGCCAAGATCAAATACCAAGCCTGCTATTTATAGGCAAGCAAGGAAAGGCTCCCACGGATCCGGCGGATCCTTCAAAAGGGATCCGTCCCTTATAACACTTGGATCCGTGGGATGTGACAGCTATGTAATAGTTGTCTCTTACCATATCTTAGTTGTATCTTACCATATCATCCAAGATCTTCAAATGTCAACTATGTTGCTTGCATATCTAACCAAGATATATCAAAGATATTGTATGTGATGCATACAATGATGTCATGGCATAGATTATGAATTAAAGTTTCCTTTTAAGGAAACAAGTTACTAAACTTGTAATTCTAAGTTAATATGTGAAGTGTAAAGTGTGTACTTAAGAGACTAAGCTAGTATTTATTATTTGCTAAAAGATATTCCTTATATTTGTCATTAACAAAACTAATGAAAGATCAAAGAATATAAATAACGTTTTTGGGACGCTATTTGTATTAACAGTCACATTTCCGAGTGTAACAGACATACTACCAAGTGTAATGGTCATTACGAGTGTACCGCTTAACCAAGCAATATATTACTTCTGTTTACCAGGAACAAATCTTATTTGGCAGTGGGTTGTAAACACACAAGTTGCAAGTCTTGTATGGGCGGGACTTGGGACTGAGTGGATTTACAATGCCTTTACCGGGAAATCGTTATTCAAATGCTTTGCATTTTACACTAAACTCTATGAACTCACCAACCTCGTGTTGACACTTTTAGCATGTATTTTCAGGTTAAGGCAATAATCTAGTGATGAAGGCTTTTGGCATGGCATGGCATGGTCATAGAAGACTCTGATATATTCGGGACCACTTGAAACCTTTTATGGGCTTGTATTTCCGCACCATTTTTGAAATGTTGTAAACAAATCACTTTTGAATATGAAATCTATTTTAAATGGTTGAGGTAAAACCATTCTTTATACTTTGTGTTGTGATACCAATTTAGTAGCACCCAAACATGCATGCTTCCGCTAAACCAGATTTTGGGGGTGTTACAATTTGGTACCAGTAGTGAACATTGGTGAAAACAACAAGAAAATACTCACAGGACTTGAATGCAATTTATGATATGCACCTACCACATAGTTATCTCCCATAGTCCTAGGAGGCAAAATGAAGAAACTTTTTAAGACAGGTCAAAGAAGCTTGTGTTGAGCCCCAACACTTTAGGGTGCTTAAGCAAGCTTACGTAAACAACAACTACTTGTTAGCTTATTAGCTTAATAGCTTATCGGCCAAATAAGCTCTTTAAGAAAAGCTCCTAAACATTGGTTTCTCGAAAACAACTAGTAAGCCACAAGCTGTTTGGGTTCTCAAAACCACTTAATCCACAAGTACATTAACGATATAATATTTTAAACAAGACAATCTAGGAGACTGTAAGCACTTGACAACTTTGGTTATTTTGTTTCGGGTGTTCACTATTCCAATCGAACAACTTGGATCCTACCACACGTTAAGTATTTTCAATCAACTTGAATCGAAAACGAATTTTTATTTTGGTTCTTCGATTAGTTTCAGTTAGTATTGTAACAACTACATAATCAAAACCACATAGATCATCAAATCCTCTTATCACAAAATCAAATTTCAGATCAACAAAAAGAACCACAAACAAAACAACCTAAAAACACACATATACCAAATAGATCTAATCACCAGAACAACAACAATTCATTAAACTTCCTTAAAAAAAAGTAATCTTATACAAGATGTAACTAACCTTGCCAGAAATAATAAGCCAACAATCAGTTTTCTTATCATGTTGCGCCACTTCTTCAAGTGATAAAACTTTTGCCAAGCCTGTAAAGAATCAATATTTTTTTTACATCTGAATCTTCAAATTTGCAACTAAGGTTTCCGTAATCAAAGCCTATTTATGTCCTATTTTACCTTTAACACAAAAACCCTTAAAAATCAAATCAAAATATAACAAGAAAATACCAAACTAAACATGGTTATGCTATCTAATTATGAGCATTAGCACAGAAATGATTCCCATAACCATATTCAGAACTACTTCCTAACTATTATTTTGATCTATCTTATAACAAGAAAATACCAAACTAACATCAGTAGGATTTAATTTCTTGATGGTAACTAATATCATGTATAAACAACATTTTTATTTCTTGATGGTAACTAATACAGTAGATTACAAAGTACAAGAAGAAAAGCAAGTGACCAAAATCACAATTTTTTAACAATGATGATAATAAAAAAAAAAAAAAAAAAAAAAAAGGGTTTTAACAATGGATTAAAGAAAACAACATACCTGATGTAGGAGGAGTCTGTAGGTGGCGTCTTGTGGCCGGAGAAGAGCGGCCGGAGATGGGTGGTGGCCGGAGACGGGTGGTGGCTGGAGATGGGAGAGTTGATTGGGGATTGAGGAGAATATGGAGAGTGAAGGTGTTTTTTTTTTTTTTTTTTTTTTTTTTTTTTTTTTTTTTTTTTTTTTTTTTTGTCAACAACAAGAGGTATTAAGATGCATATCTCATGTCTAAACCAGTTAGATCTTATTGCCTCTGACCGCGTCTGAACGGAAAAGAAAAAACAAACGGTCTGAACGCCCAAAATGTCTGACCGGTTAAGAGATTTGGCTCGTTAAGAGGCATTAAGAGGCTGTTAAGACATTAAAAAAAAAAAACAAACACCACCTAAGTAGTGAAAATGAATAATATAATACGTAACTCAAATATTACGGTTTTAATCAAACTTTTGCTAAAACCAAACTTTTGCTTTTCAACTTTTTATCTTGACGGCGAATATTAGCATTTTATTACATCCTTTTGTAACATTGGTTGTCGAATATATTCCAAGATTAGGAGTAGCATAAAATACTTTTCCTGTTCAACTTTCTAACCATTTTCTTGAGCCTTAGACTGTGATCTTTATTCTTTTCAAATGATATAAAATATTGGCCTTGTGTCCAAGGAATAACCACATCACCAAATAATTAAAAGTAAACAAATAATAATAATTGCTGTAGACCAATAGAAAAAACCTAAAGAGAATAATCGAGAAATGTCTTTATTTTACTTTACGACTTTAACTTTACCAATCATAAAAACGGTGCGACTCTAATCTTTCTATATATCACCCTTTCTGCTCTATAAATTCAACGTAACACAACATTCATATATTGTATATTATATTAATCATCATGAATGATCCTAAATATGCTTACCCTTACCCTGCTCAAGGTACGTACGTATTATTATATATATGTTACATAATTTTGTACTACTAATATCAAATATTTATCCTTAGAAACAAATACAGGGTAATAATCTATCAATCTTAATCTTAATATTAATATATATCGTATGCAACAGGTGGAGGATATTATCAAGGACCACCGGTGATGGCGCCGCCGCAGTATGCAGCCGCGCCTCCTCCGAAAAATAACCCTGGTTTCCTTGAAGGCTGGTATATATTCGCTCTTTATGTTTTTACTTATCATTATTGATTATAGTCACAAGACTTATTTATGTCCATATCAAAATGAGATCAGGTTTTTAATAAAAGTAGTAAATTATTAAATATATGATCATAAATTGATAATTATTTTTGTGCAGTCTGGCAGCTCTGTGTTGCTGCTGTTTGCTTGACGAGTGTTGCTGTGACCCAACCATTATTTTCTACTAATACGTACACATGCTCCTATAATCCGTTTCTAGTCACTATTTCTTACCTTAAATAGAAAGCTGTACTATTGTGTTTTCTTTTTAGTTTTTCAGTTTATTTATGATGTATTTATTTTCTTGCTTCCTATCGATCGATGTTATAATAACCTACTACATGCTACTTTCTGTTTGTGTGTTTTAATTTCTAGACCATTAGGTTCTTTATGATGTACTATGAAATTGAGCTTAAAATTGAAATCGCATATAGTAAGTTGTAACGGTCAGGTTTGGTTTTACACAAAGATTAGAAACCAAAGTTAGAAAAAAAAAAAAAAAAAAAAATAAAAAAAAATAAAAAATTCAAGTTTGAAGAAAAATACTCGTTTCGAGTACTATTCTTGACAGTTTTATAAGAAGCTGGTCCAGTTATGTTCAATAGTCTCGTTGGAGAACCTGTTTTTGCACACTCCTAAAAAGAAATGTGTGGTTTGAGAATAGACTATGATATTGATATAGTAACCTTTTCCTAATGAAAATTTGAGAACTTCCCTTCTTGACATCCATTATATTCACTGTTTTGGTTAAATAAACATGTTTATTGACCTGTTAGGTTAATATCAGTTAATTATGAATTTTATACATTTCAAAATGGATTAGGAAGTGATCATGATTGTGTAGTGGTTCAAAAGCAATCAAAACCAATACAACTTACATGGAATATGAAAGAGTGTTGGACAAAACTAGAATGAAACCATTTTTTATAAAACATAATGACCTGGATAGTTTGACATAAATTCAATGGTTATAATTGCACACACATGCATGGAAAAAAATTTCTACAATCAAAAGTACGTATTGATCAATCTCACCCGCACACTTGCATTTGCCAGAAGTCTTTCGGGAAGTAGGCTCCCTACCCTCAGGTTTACTCTGGAGTAAGGGTAGGATATGGCTACATTCTACCTCCATCATACCCCGCCTTGACGGAATTAAGTATGTTGTTATTGTTGTAAAAGAGCGTATTGATTTGTTATGATTTTTCATATCCCCGCAATATTTAATATGTGCATCTTTAATGGATGTCCATAAAGCTTGTTTATAGTGACACGGAGTTGATTTATATAAACCTTCCATGAGAGAAGTTAGTTTATAGATGTGTTTATAAAGAGATGCAAAAATTAATGAAACTCAACTATGGACTTGTTAAGTTTATATGAGTAAAATAACAAGTTTATAAAAGTGAAAGTTTATTAAAAAAAACAAATTACCAAAATGAATTTGTTCCATACTCCATTTACTAGAACGAACTCTTTTTCAGCGTTTTATCAAAATGAACTAACTTGTGTTCCTATTTTCTTAAGCACGCGCACCATCGATATCAACCATACTTTTTCGGTGTTTGACATTTTGTCTGGTACCCTACTTGTCAAAAAAAAAAAAATAATAAAATAAAAAAAAAAAATAAAAAAAAAAATAATAATAATAATAAATAAATAAAAAGTGGTTAATTTAAATTGAATTTTCAAATAGACAAAACTTGTGGATATAATCCAGTATCCAATTCCATTACTTGTTTCGCGCGTGGAAAAGGTTGCTAAATGTTTAGTGCGTGAACAGATATGCAATATTAAGTTGTATGAAAGGTTAAGCGCGCGAATCTTCAAAGTTAGTAAATATTGATGCGCGCAGCGCACACGGAGTTTGTCATTTTATGAAACTTTGTTTACTTTTTTGTTTTTGTCTACTTTTGGAGCGCGCATGGGGTTTTGGAGTGCGCCTGGGCGAGTGCACAAGCATTTGATATGCGCTAGGCTTGATGCACGCTTAGCTAGCTTCGAAGAAAATTTATGCGCGCTTAGCTAGTTAATTTATGCACGCCATACACGCAAACGGTTATAATGTTGTGGATCTAATGGAGCATCAGTTGAAAGTCCATTTTCGTAAAATAGATAAGCGCGGTTTATTTTGGTAACCTACTAACGTAAAGGGTTCATTTAAAAAAAAATCTCTTATAAAAATCCTATGTGTCATGAGTTGAGAATGCTATAAACTTGATTGAAGTTTTTAACATTAGAGATGGTCTAAATGTAAATATTACTTGCACATGTATAAGTGTGATAAACTGATAACAAATTCGTATTTTCTGAAAGTGTGTAAAAAACGTACATATAAGAGAGTGGGCTTTAATTATCTTTTTTGAGTTTTAAATCTAAGGTTGTCATTACTAGATTAAGTAAAAGAGTAATATTATGATATTTTGATGTAAAAGAATATTGTGGTGTCAAAACACAAGTAAAAAAGATGAAAAGAAATAGGAACAGTTAAAAGCCATTTTAGGAAATTATCCTTAAAAACAGTATGCGTATATTTCAAGACTAAATTTAACAGGTCCTTTGTTGCATGATAAATTGATAATGGCTTCGTCAGTGACTAAGACGTTATAAAAAGAATTCTTATCTAACATCGTTGTCCAAAAAGAAATACTGTATCATCTAGGGAACAATAAAACATAATGAAATTGTATGAGTAAACTACACCAATGGTCCTTGTGGTTTGCGTTGACTGGCGGATTCAGTCCTTTGACCAAAAAAGTGGCGCCGGTGGTCCTTAAGTCAGAAACGTTATGCGCCGTTAGTCCCTCGTTCCAAGTGGCCCCACATGGCCCCACAAACTGATACTAACTCTCGTTATCTATTGGATTTAAAGGGACATTTTGGTCAC
The DNA here is from genome assembly GCA_021014915.2 of Artemisia tridentata subsp. tridentata. Taxonomy (NCBI): domain Eukaryota; kingdom Viridiplantae; phylum Streptophyta; class Magnoliopsida; order Asterales; family Asteraceae; genus Artemisia; species Artemisia tridentata. Next base: position 127,245,688 of record CP139501.1, read on the forward strand.
TTCACAACACAAGGACCAACGGTGTAATTTAAAACACAAACACAAACACTTTAACATCATCAAACATGATCTGATGTTGATTATTTAGAACAAAACCCAACAAATTCAAACAAAATCAAACATGAAACAAAACCCATATCATCATCCTCTTCATATTTATAATCCATCATCATCATCATCATCATCTTTATAAACCTACCTACCAAAATTCATCCCTATATTACAACTCATTTAAGTACAAAAAAAGTAACCAACCACACAAAAGAACAAACCAACCTGCCGCCACCACCATCTCCATTTCCGGTGAACCAGCACCTCCACCGCATATCGAAGAACCAGGATCGAATCTTCTATAACCCCATTTTCGTCTTCTTGAATCCCATAAATCTATTTATCTCAAACACTAAAGAACCAAAAAAAAAAAAACATAGGTGCAAAATAATTAAGGATGCATATCTAGTTTGTTATAGAAACAAAAGCGTCAAAAAATAGTTGTACAACTAAGCATGTCGAAGAACTAGAAGAAGCATGTACAACTATTTTGAAATCTCAAAAGTTTGACAAGCTAGATAAGCATGTCGAAGAACCAGAAGAAGCATGTTGAGATTTCAAAGAAGAATCAAAAGTTTGACAAGCCTTTTGATTCGATTATCCTCCATACATAAACATAAACCAAACACAAACACATATCATCATAAACCTCACCATAGTTGACCAATATAAAGTCAACCCAGATCAGATTATCAAAATCCAAAACTGACCCAGATGAGGAAATTGGATTTTATGAAAAGGGTATTAAGGATTTAACTTAAAGATTAAGGAAAAAAAAAGTGATGTTGATCTTCACAATAAAATAATAACATATAAATCTTCACAATAATCAAAGATAAACCACTATTTGAATCACACTCATCTTTATCTCAAAAAAATAAAGCCAAAACATTCAAAAGAGATGAAACCCATATCACCATTAGCACCCTACTCCTGAGTCGGCAACCATTTTTATGGTTAGTTGTAGTCGCCGCCACCGTCACCGGAATTGTAACAGTCACGGGAATCTTGATTTTGTATAGATCAAGAGTTCTTTGTGGGTTGATTTTGATTTATATGAATGAAATTTTTTTGATTTGACCAAATGGGCTGTTCGATTTATATGAATGAAAAATTTTTGATTTGACCAAATTCTTTTGATTTTGATTTGACCAAATGATCACGAACGGATATTCAATGTTTATATAAAATTTTGACATCATTTATAATAGCTGGGAACATAAATTTTCAGGCCCCAAAAAATTGAGAGCCATAGGCGGTCCCTGACCCACCCACCTCGCAAGTTATGCAATTGAAAATTTTTAAAAGCATTCATTCAAGTGAAAGCACAAAATACATACAGCCTTTCTTTTACAAAACCAGGAGAGGAGTATGGATTTGACCAAATGGGTTGTTTGGTAATTATTGACTTTTTTATCACAAAATATCATTTTATCAAAACCCACAAGATTCACTTGTCTTTATTTTTTTCTGCTTTGTTTCTTTACCTCAAGGTAGAAGATGAAGATGAATCTGTGATGGTGTGGATGAAAGTTTGGGAAGAAAGGAATTGTGAGGAAGAGTAAGATGAAGATGAATCTGGGTTTTGTAGGTAAGAGAAAGAGATATTATAATAAAATGTGAAGTGACGAAAATACCCCTTTTAAAATCCTTACTTAACGGGCGTTATCATCAGTTTGTGGGGCCATGTGGGGCCACTTGGATTGAGGGACTAACGGTGCATAACGTTTCTGACTTAAGGACCACCGGCGCCACTTTTTTGGTCAAAGGACTGAATCCGCCAGTCAACGCAAACCACAAGGACCATTGGTGTAGTTTACTAGGGAACAATAAAACCTAATGAAATTGTATGAACATGCTAGGAAATTAGTAAGAAGTACGGAGTATTCTAATTGCATTATATTGATATTGATTATATTGATATTGATGATCGGAGATGGAACCAGAACACAATTTGAACAGGTGCATTTACGAAAAATTATACAAAACGAGAAACCCAATTTTTTGGATCGGACTAAGTGCATTTAAGAAAAATGGAATTTTATTTTACAAAAATTAACACTACGCCGCAAAATTCCATGTGTGTCCCGGGACCCACTTTAGTTGTCACTGTTGATGATACTTGTCGTCTATGAGTCTAATATAATAGTCTTTCAGCTAATTCGTAGGCATGTAATTCTTCTTCCTCGTGAACCCCTCGAATTGTTAAACAGATTTGTTAAAAATGGTCATTTAGGTCTTTTATAAGGCTCTACAGTTGACATCCTCTAACATGCTAACTTCCCAAAATACTTTTTACTAAAAGATTATTTTTTTTTAATTGTTTTATGCATTAGGTGCAAAAGCATTTTTAGCATCTATAATTTGGTATATTACAAGTGAAAGTATTTTAAGAACTTTCTCATTAGTTGTTAGTTGTCAAAAACTTACAGGAAAGTTTTTGCATCGAAAAGTGCTAGTAGAAATAGGTTTTTGAGCCTAGAAATTGTGTTACAAAGCTTACTATGCATTGTTACATGCTGTCTTAAAGAGGTTTTGCATTCATGATGTTTGTGTAGAATAGTTAAATTTGTGTTCTAAATACAGTAGCTAGGAAGAATGTATTTTTTGTACTGTGAGAAGCATATTCACACTTGTTCTCATTCGACAAGATTTTTAGTTGGAGTTAACATAGTGATTCTGGACATTGGTGTCAATGAGCTTGGAGCGAAAAATGTGACTTTGGGAGAATGGGGGGTGGGGGGGATGGGTAAGATATTAAAAGGGCTCACCTGGGGAGAAAGTTGATGCTTGGTTCAGTTGTGCAAAGGGATTGATTACCCCGTAGTGGGTAATCAACCATTATAGAGTAAATTAGGGGGTAAGGTAATGATTACCCACTTCACCCATTCCTTTGCATTCCCTTACCCTTTCCCTTTCCCTTTCCCCTATACTTACCAAGCAGCCCCTTATATCTTGGATGAGTCTTTGTGAGCGAGTTTTCTTCTTTCTCCATGTTTTGATGCTTTGGTGTTTTTGTTAGTTGTTTCAGGCTCCTCCTCGTAGCCTTTTGGTGCTTGTAGCTTTTGGCGTTTTGATTTGTTTAATAAATTTTGCCTTTCTGAAAAAAAAGAACTTCGTAGTGTAATTTCTTTATTAATGATTGTGTGAGTTATAAAATCAATTTTAATAATAAATATAATTTCATTGAACTAATTTAATACATATAATAAAAGTTTTATCAAAAATCATGAATCTTAATTTTGTGTATTTAAAATTGTGTTAACATAAGAAAAAATTTAACATAAGCATTTTTTTATGCAGATTTAATACACCTTCTGTAATTTTGTTTTATTTTTCAAAGTTACCTCGACATAATTTTTATCGGGCGAGATTTTTTTTTATTATTTTTTATTTTTTTATTTTTATTTTTTATTTATTATTATTATTTTTTCATTCTTAAACACTTTATAATTTATATCTTTCATGTATATGGGACAATTATAATAAATATGATTATTAACAAATTCAACAAGTTGCACAAATATAAAATTTATAAGGTGTATATTTATAAAACTAATTACCACTGAAATATCTTTTGGGATTCGATATGTTGCAAAAAAAAAAAAAAAATAATAAAAAAAAAATAATAAAAAAAAATAAATAAATAAATAAATAAAATAGCATATTTTTTGATTAAGTGGAGTAGCTTTTTTTATGGTATAAAATGTAATAAAATGACACTCTTTTCTATCTATTTGCGATTATAAGACACTGTCAACCACTTTGATCTCATACCTCTATAATATTACCGACTACAACCTATATATTGAATCAGCGTCGCACGGGTAATATATAGTTATTATATGAATTAGTTTGATATTACTTAAAGTTACTCAAACAAAATATCATCGCTATTTGTAAAGTTATTGTAACGGACACATAAAATTGAAAAACATTGTTCGCAAAGATAATTATTACAGGATTACCACACAACGCGTGAGTACCCTGCGAGTATGTCATAAAGGGTCCTTACAATATAGGATCCCAGCCAAACATTTGTTTTTCCTCATTTTGCTAGTATGACATCACATGTTCACAACATACTCAAAACATACATCGCCTAAAGTTATCAATGTTTGACTAGATGTAATGGGAGACCCGCCATCACGCATGATGGTCTCTTTTTGGCGTGTCACGCACGAAGCCTTATTATATGAGAGTGAGAGAGAGAGAGAGAGAGAGAGAGAGAGAGAGAGAGAGAGAGAGATATATCATGTATGAGGTAAAAAAATTGGATTAGCCGATTAAAATAAAGGTGGCGATGGTGTTTGGTGTATATATGCGTGAGTGTGATATCGTCGGTTTAATAAATGTAAAGGTAATTAATAAGGAAAGTGGTGACTATTAGGTGAAAGAGTGTCACTAGTAAGAGGTGCAAAATTAGTGTGTTTTGTCTTAGGCAAGGTTAGGTGATTTTCTTTGCCCTGTGTTAAGTACTTCTCGAGCAACAAATGTGATGGTGTTATCTTCTAGCTTTAAATTTATAATAAAGAATCCTTTAGACAATAACCAACACTCACGGGCAGTGTCTTCGTTCATATAGTATAGTGAGTCAACAAGACCACCGTTCGCGAGGAGCGAGGGATCCTATGTTTCTAATTGGTAGTTTTATTAATTCCGCTGCGATTTAAATCTGCCGATTATGTTTTAATCTAATTACTAAGAACATAAAATAAAATAAACAGAACGATAGTTTGGTGAAGAGAAAATCAATAGATAAAGGCATGTTTGCCTTGCTAATCCCCTAATTTCATCAATGACATAGTTCTAAGTGAAATGTTTATCTAGTGTGTTTCAGTGAATCAAATGTAGAGGAGGTTGAGTATGGTCGCTTCCACTCCTAATTTCTTCCTAAAAGCTGGGTATGCCCAGTTGGCTCCGCTACCCTAACTAATAATCCAAGCATTAAGTACCATCACTACTAGAAAAAGTGCCAATAGCAACAATTATTTAACAACAATGGAGAAATCGTTGCTAAATTATGCATTTAGCACTAATTTTAGCAAGGAAATTGTTAACAAAGTTGCAAATTTTTTAGCAAAAAGTAAGTTAGTTGGTATTTCTACAAGTGTAGGATAAATATTTGCTGCTAATTTTTAGCGACCACTAAGTAATTTTGTTGCATTCCGAGATTAATACCGATTAAATTAGCATCGATTGGTGTTAGTTGCTATTTCGTTGCAAAACACGTTTAGCAACCACTTTTTCATACGTTGCAGCAAATTTAAGTTGTTGTTGATGGCACCTTTTCTAGTAGTGCATCAACTGATCTATGTAACCTACGTTTTTGTATGGGTGCTAACCACTTAGTTTTCTTGACAAAGGAGAAAGCGTCCGATCAGGTCCAATAATCAGTGTCGCTACTAAATTTTATACCCTATTGTCTACCACTTTTAACCAGGTGACGGTTGTGGTTATTGGCCATTAAAGTTACTTGCCAAGGTAATTTAATGATTTATATAGGTGTCTTTCACGTGGTTATTGTATACTAAACAACTATAATCAATAGGTAGCCATGGTCTACGCAAAGGCATAAGTCTTTAACAGTATATAAATCATCTAAAACACACATAGAATAAACTAAAGAATATAAGTCATTGAATTAAATAGGTTCATAACAAGACGTGCTACGTAAGTTTGCTTTTGCGCGTTATGAAATGTATGCCTGGTTCTCATAAACGTTCTTGGTGTTATGTAATATATGTTCTTTTCAGGGCTAGTTTGTTTGGAAAACGCTGTTTATTCTATAAGCTACGTAATCATTATATGATGTGACTACTTGCTTCTTGCAAGTCCCCCCCAGTGTTTGTAAGGGGTTATCAGGATAGATTAGCTTGACTTATTAATTTTACGAGCTTTTCAGCGTTCTTGAAAATGCTTTTTCGTGTCTTAGGGTGCGTTTGCCTTATGATTTTTTATCCTCAATTTCATGCGATGATTTATGCCATTCATCGAGAGTGTTTGTTCAGATCCCATGAGCCTTTCAGGCGTTATGAAATTTCCGTGTTCTGTATTGTAAGCCTTTCAAGCATTACATTGTTTGTTTTGTCAAGATTCCTCTTCCTGATCATTGACATGCCTTAAATGTTTGTGAGGTCTAAGTGTTACTCCTCAGGAGTGTTTTGTCCGGAGTCCATAAACATCTTGGGTGTTATGGAATTTTTATTAGTTGCCTTGTAAGCCTCTCAGGCGTTATTGAATTTATTTTGTCAGGATGTATGTTCCTGGTAATCGTCGTGCCTCAATTGCTTGAGGTTTAAGTGGAACTCCTCAGGAGTGTTTGTTCAGATCTATAAATCTCTCAGACGTTATATATTTCGTGTATCAGGGCATGTTTTCCTCATAATTTTTGTACCTCAAATGTTTGTGAGGTTAAATTTAACTCTTAATAGTGTATATTGCAAATGTCTTTTTTCTTTTAAGAGCATTCTGCAAGCACAAGGGTTCATGATGAATTTAGAGATCATTAAGTCTTTGCAATTGCTAGCATATTTAGTAATCAAATAAACGTAACTTACCACCACTCAGGTTAACGGCATGTTCTCCATGGACGTACATGAACCAATATGCGAAATTGTAGTCTGTTTGACTGTTCATGTATCTCTTAGATGCCTGAGACTGGCGTATATACAAATTTTTGGTGTTGCCACTATTTTGTGACAATCTTTCATCTGTTTAGCTACGTGTCACATGAACTAAGTATGATGATACGAAAGACAAGATTGACCTGGTCAGTCACCAATGGGTGTCATTGTAAATGTACACGTAATATGTTTCGAACATATGAATATAACTTTGTAATGACGTGTGAGCCTGTCTTAGTAGCGTATGAGCCTGAGAACGTATAAGCTTGATGGCATGTGAGCCTAATGGTGTGTGAGCCTGATAGTATGGCGTATGAGCTTGATGGTACGACATATGAGCATGATGTAGTTGCTTTGTTTTGGAAAAAGACTGATATGTATAACCTGATTTCATGTGATGTTCTTATCAAAGTAGTGTTTTTGTTATCAGGTTCGTCATGTATGACTTGCATTTCTAAAGTTTAGTAAGATAGAACAAGAGTTTTGCAATTTCCTAAAGGAATAGCTTCCCAGGTTGGATTATTGTTTTGAACATGTAATCGATAACGTAATAGTAACAAGGAATTTCTACATTAAGTGTCTTTGACTTGAATGCTTTTACATTGTTTCCATGTTACAATTTAATTGTGATAAAGGTTTGAAATAATTGAAATAACATAGTTGTAATGCTTGCCTAGAGGTAGTATTTCCTCATTTTAGTCATGTGTCAGGATACTGACACATTGTTGTCATGCCTGTAGAAAGGTAGGAGTCCTTTTGCCTGCCTGAACGTGTATGGGTCTTGCCAAGTTTATCCCGTTTTCCCTATACTTGCTACTTTGCTGACTTCGAATCCTCGGTCCGGATTATGGCGTATGAACCTGGTCTGGGGGGCATATGAGCCTGGTCTGGGGGGCGTGTGAGCCTTGTGGGATGTCATTCGATCCTGGCTGCGAGAGTAGTTTTTAGGGGAACAGTTGGTCTTTTTATGTTGCCATGCAATGAGCTTTAGCCTTTGCCTGCTTTGTATCATTCAGTGTCTTAATGACACTTCTTTGAGGCACTAAATGTTTTGCCTAAGGTTTTGTTACCGTGCCTGTTGCGAAGGCTGGCCAGTTTTGGTTTGGGAATTTGTTGGTGGATAATTTTTATCCCTGACTGCAGTGCTAGTGCAGGGTATTGACTAGTGTTGGGTCATTAAATTCTGGTTTGTAAGTTTATGCCGATGAATCCTAGTTTGCTAGCATAGGTTTAGGTTTTACGGAGGCGGGTTTGTACCCTAGGATCAGGGCACTGGGATTTGATTTGTGGGTTATTTTGAAGGTGACCTCAGGCTGTTTAAGGTTGATGTTGGGACAACATTATTTAGATCTCCTTATGTTTTAATGATGACGAATAAACCTTCGCAACACATAAAATTACAAAGGTTGGCCAAATTTCTCCCGACAAATAACTGGGCCTGGCGCACTGCCAGCGCTCCTACGCGCCACCAGCGCGCCAGCCTTCTGTTAAGGTTCGGGACGAAATTTGAATGTCGGCTTTCCCCTTACCCGAAAAATGTGGATCTTTCAATACAGGTATGAATATGTTATGTGCTTCATTGGGAACACTCGAAACGAGGTTTAGAATTAGAGGGATCCAAATTTACAACCTCCCGTTTTTAGCAAAACGCCAACTCAAGTATTTTGATAAACGCCTCTAGCCAAGGCTTTTCTAAACCTAGTGAACTTAAATATTTCACGTGACATCAAGTGAAAGTATTCATATGGCCATAATCCATGTTTACGTCTTCTCTAATCACGTAACGGGTTTACTCCCTTATTGGTCAAACTAAGTCAAAGGTCCCTTTGCGTAAACGCATCCTTTCCCGTTATGGGATATGCTTTACAATGATACAAAGCACTTAGCTTGTTTGCATCATGATGATTATTGAGTACGCCGAGTCGTGGAAATTCACGTATTATGAGATTATGGATACTCGACGTTGAGTTAATTGAGATTTTAAGTAACCTTTGATTTTCTCAACCCATAATCATTTTTGTCAATTCTTTTCTTCCTTAATGACAAAATGATTAAGCCTTAATCACTCATTTGATTAATCTCCTCACCAATCTAATCCTCCAACCATTTCAAATTCCTCCCAAATCTTATCCCCAACATTCTCTTAATATTCCTTGTACTTTCATGTACTTCTTGTCCCCTATATTCCCACACCAAATCTTCCAAACATTCCATTCTCTACATTCCAATCCAACCACTAGGATTTCACCACCTCATCATCTTCTTCATCCAACCCTTCATTTCAAGCACAAATAAACCTTCACCACAAACCACCTTCTACTCTCCAACATTCAAATTTCAAATTTGAATCCAAGCCAAAGGCTCCCCATCACTTCAACATCCCATCCTTATCCAACTCACTCTTGCACACATACAACCAACTCCCTCACATACAACCTCCCTCAATCTCTACCTCTCCACAATTCAAATTTGAATTCTCTCTTAGGCTCCCCATCACATCTATATCACATCCAATCCAACTCACACCTTCAATTCACCACATGGGGAATTCTCTATCTCTCTCACACTTCAAATTTAAATTTGAATTTCAAACCAAGGCTCCTCCCCATCACATCAAGCCAACTCACCCAAACTCATCTCAGCCCTTCATCTCCCCTTTGCCTCAAAGTAAAGCATATTCCCTTGGATATTCCTCTTAACTCAACCATGATTTCTCTTCTTACCCAACCATGGTTTGTTCTCAACCCAACCTCATTCTCTCACTTTTCTCTCACACAATTTGAATTTCAAATTCAAATTCTTCCCTCTCTCTATCTCTAACATATACACTTCCTTTCTAAGCAAAGGAATATACCATGGCATATTCTTTCTTTCTTTTCTATGCCATGTGAGGAATACCAAAACTACCCTTAATCTAATTATCCCTTCTACTCTTCTCTCTTTGATAATTGGTTTCACTTAAACACTTCACAAAAAAATTTACAAATTGGTTATTTGAGTTGGTAGACCTTGAGGATGAATAATTTAAAGGTCTAAATGTGTGAAGTAAAATTGGGAGTTTAGCAAGGTTGGGTATTTAAAAGACCAAAACCCAAAAGAAAAAACACTAGACATCCTGGCGCACCGCTAGTGCTGCGACACGACAGCAGCGCGCCAGACTCTGATGTTGTTTTCTCATTTTGGGTCTTGGCCTATAAATATCCACCCTTGCCTCTTGTATTCCTCACCCCTTGCCATTATTCTTTCTCTCTAAATTCTTTCCTCTCAATCCTCTAATTCTATCTTGTGTTCTTAATCTTTCACGTAACATCTTTGAAAGAACACATCTCCTTGCAAGGGAAGAATCACAAGAACCTAATCCACTGTTGTGATTGTGTCGAGGGTCTTCTTATCTATACCCTTTCTATTACAATCGAGTTTCTAGGTTAGGTTAAGGCTTTATTAAAAAATCAAACATTCATTTATTCGATTTGGTTGTAAGGGAAGTCTTGTGTCGAGGTGACCAAGCCTAGATCATTGGGGATCTAGTTGGGGTTTGATACTTCCGGTGGGAAGTCTTTGTGGTCTTAGTGGTCTTTGTGGTTAGGTCGAATCATGAGTCCTTGAGGGTGGTTTCCGAGGGCGGAATATCGTTGGGGAGTAGCTCTTCTTAGTGAGTGCCAATCTTAGTGCATATCGGTGGAGCGAAGTTGTAACGGTTTGTAGTCCACCGAAAGGATTATACTTAATGAATAGTAGAGTGTCATGGATTCACAACTGGACGTACGAATGGTATAAACCCCCCATCCCGAACCAATATATATCGTGGTGTCATTTACTCACTTTATATACTTTGGATTGTGATTATGTTAGTGGTTATTGTTGTATAAACCACTTGGTGGTCTTTGAGGCTTAAAGTTTTTTTTAAACATCTAAAAAGCCGAAGAGACCATATTCACCCCCTCCCCCCTCTACGGTTCTACAATTGGTATCAGAGCGGTATACTCAAGTTTTTGAGCGTTAAAACCTTCCCGAGAAGTCGTTTTAAGTCAAAAACTTATTTTTCAAAAATTTAAAATACCTAACGAAATTTTTGGAAAAGTTGAGTATAGATCTATTACTCAAGAGAACTATGTTGAGGGGTGCTCTATGCAAAGACCACCTTTGCTAGAATCCGATGGGTTTTGCTTTTGGAAAACCCGGTTTGAGACCTATGTTAGGTCTAAAGATATTGACTTGTGGGAGATCATCCAAAATGGCAACTTTGTTTTCATGATGCAAGATCCCGAAACAAAGTTGATGGTTGAAAAGCCATATTTGGAATTAAAAGATGATGAGAAGAAGAAGATTGGCAAAAATGATGAAGCCAAGATGACAATCTACAATGCCCTACCTCGAAGGGAGTTCAAGAGGGTTTGCACGTGCAAGACCGCCAAAGAGATTTGGCATACTCTCATCATTACCCATCATGGGAACTCACAAGTCAAAGATTGCAAGATCGACTTACTTATCCAACAATATGAGAAGTTCTCGATCTCGGATGAAGAAACCATTGATAATGGTTATACTAGATTCAATGCTATCATCACAAGCCTTACGGCCCTAGATCCAAGTTATAGCAACAAGAATCATGTAAGGAAGTTCCTTCGGGCTCTTCCGGTGAAGTGGCGGCCGAAGGTGACGGCTATTGAAGAAGCCAAGAACTTGGCGGAACTTCCTCTTGACGAATTTATTGGCAACCTCTAGGTGTACGAAATGATTCTTGAAAATGACAAGGTCGCCTCCAAAGACAAGAAGGAGAAGGTGAAGTCTTTGGCCCTCAAAGCTAAAGTCACTAAGAATCAAACTAGTGACGATAGCGATAGTCAAGAAGGAAGTGGTGATGAAAGTGATGAAGACGATGAAGAATTCAATCTAATGGCTAAGAATTTTAGAAAGTTTTAGAAAAGGTGGTAATTTTAGGCGTGGAAAATGGTTTGGTAACCGAGGTAATGATGGAAGGAACAAGTTTGGAAGAGGCCGATGTTTCGACAACAAGGTTGGTGAAAGATCTAAGCGTGAACGCGGGTGCTATAATTGTGGCGATAAAAGTCACTTCATAAGTGATTGTCCGAAGCCCAAAGAGAACAAAGCATTCGTCGGTGCAGCTTGGAGTGATAGTGAAAATGAAGATCAACCAAACAAGGATGCTACTTGTCTCATGGCACTAGAAAAACTAGAGATACCTCAAAACCCTTCTACTTCTAATAATAATTTAAATGTTAGTAAATTGAAAAAGGAGAATGAGGAACTAGTTAAATTTAATGAGGACTTTATGAAAACCTTTGAAAATATTGTTAAGGAAAAACGCTCTCTTGAACAAGAGCGTGCTAAAATCAATGAAAATGTTTATGAACTCGAAAGAGAAGTAAAGATACTAAATCATCGCAAGGAGGTGATTGAACCATGTAAAAGATGTGAGGCACTCACACTTGAGCTTAACTCTTTCAATGATAAAGTATCTAAACTTCAAAAGGAGTCTCTAATGATTTGGACGATATGTTGAGTCATCAAAAAGTGCCCCAAGATAAGGAAGGTATTAGATTTTCAAAATGGGAAAACCACTCCCGTGAGTCTAACCAAACCAATAGTGTTTGTAAAAGCAAGTCAAAATGAAACTCCAAAAAGTTCCGAGCCTGATGCGCTGGGTGACGCGCCAACGTGTCAGCAGCGCGCCATGTCTCTGAGGAACAATGAAGTTTTGTCAAAAACTTTTGTTAAACCAATCATTCCTCAAACTCCTTTTGCAAATACTCGAGGTAATCAAACACCCATTACAAGGAGAGAAAACCCAAAACAATTTTATAACCCGGGTTCTCGTAATGGTCTTGATTACACACAACCTCGAGTCAATCATAGACCACTCTTACCTACACCCAATGTGAGACCTTCATCAATATACAACCAAAGATCTTCTTTCCAATATAGTCAATCACTTCCAAGAAGAAATTTTTATAACAATAACCAAAGGTCCTCACACTATCAATATAACTCATACCAAAGGAGAGACAACTCCTACCCAAACCCAAGATTCTTTAGACCTCAAACTCATTAAAGCTATAGGCCAAGCTATCAAAACCATAATGATTTTCAAAACAATCCTTGGTTTACTTTCTCTAGATTTGGTATTGAGAAATTATGTGTCTTGCTTCAAGACCCAAGAATGTTTAACTTGGGCACTTTAAATGCTAACCAAAATGGACCCAAGAAGCAATGGGTACCAAAAACTTGAATTGCATCTTTGGTTGTAGGTTTGCCTCAAATGTGATCTACAACTGGACGAGTGGATAGTGGATAGCGGTTGCACTAAACACATGACCGGGAATAGGAGATTGTTTACATCATACAAGGCGTATGACGGCAATCAAGTCATATTTGGAAGCAAACTTAGTGGGAAAATCATGGGTAAAGGTAATGTCCTTCATGACTCCATAGAAATTACCAATGTTGAGCCTGTTAGTGGGTTAAACTTTGATAGAACTTATGTACGCCATCAACTATAAGTTCTCGGACCGTTTTGGACTCTAGGTTGTTTAGACCTTGATCTAGGATAAACAATAAGCACAATGATAATAATAAGCACAGCGGAATAACATAAAGAATATTATTATTATCAACAAGGTTCTTCGCCATCATCTCCTAACACTAACAATACAAAACCTAGGCATCCATTGTAGGAACTCGATGCCTAGCCACGACCTATACCTTTAGTCGACTACATCTTGGCACACACACACACTAATAATCAATCCCTGTATCTCTTTATATACTAGAGATACTAGGGTTACAAAGGATATATACTAAAAATATAAAAGATCTCGTAGTAATCTTTTCCTTTTGTGAAGTTTCATCCTTTGTCTCCATAAGTCCCTCATCTTTCATTGTTTTGTCTTATCAACTCAAGTATAATTCCCAACAATCTTCCCCTAGTTGATAATGACAAAACCAAGTAAGCATGAACTTCTCCTGAAGTTAATATGTATGAAAGATAAACGAACTTCCCCTTAAGCCATGTATATCACCAAGGATCTTCAAGTTGCAATCTTCACAATATTCTTCCCCTATTTGTCATGATCAATAGGGGACTAAATTATGCAACTTTGATCTTCATAATCACGAGCTAGTACCATACATCCAACTTAGTCTTCCAATGTCTTGAATCGCCCTCCATTAATGAACACCAAAACGCTTTCTTTTATAAATGAATCCAAGACAAAAAAATCCCAAATCTTCAGTAAAAATACCAACGAGCAATCATGAAAACCTTCACCTCGATGTAGCATATAAATGGAATCCTTTTATAGACCAAGGATTCCTGTACAAGATAACTATAATCTATACCAATAGGATATACACAAAATCCTTTCTATAATTATCTACTACATGTTTACAAAAATCATAAGCAGTACTAACTTTCTAATGCGACCATACTAACTAACTTTGTACTGTCAGTGTTGTCTTTAATCTCTTCAGCAGTACCAACTTATATACTAACAGTTCCAACTGTTAACCTTAATTCCCAACAAACTTTAACTTGATTAGTGTTAGTCAATTAAGTGATGATATTAGTGTTAAGTTTACTAAAGTAGATTGTACTATTAGTAAAAATAGTGTAGTATTAGCTAGAGGTCATAGGAGAAATAACTTGTATACTTGCAAGTTGGGAGATAACTCCAAACAACACATATGTCTTTGATCCGTGGTAAAGTGCGTATAAATAAATATCAGACGGATACACGTGAATAAAGACAAATCAACCCTTTAGGAAAAAGGCTAACTTGCAAAAACTCACGTTGTGATATGTGTGATACCAGGTAAGTGATTACCCGGGTCGTGTCCCAACGAGGAGTGAATTGACAATCGTTAGAGGTTTGGAATTAGAGTGACTGATGATTGGATAAGGAATTTTTGCTTGTATTTTTATTCTAATTAAATAATGAGAAACAAATTCTCAAAATAAAATTAAGATTAACAAAGTATATTAAAAACGTGTTACGAAAATTCTAAAACGGGATTAAAAAGTGAAATCTATAAAAACAAACCCTACAAGTGCTAAATTATTTTTCTTAAATCCTAAATAATAAAAGAAAATTTTAGAAAAAAGATTTATATTTTTCTGACTTTTATATTTTTTATTATGAATTTAAAACTAAACTTAAAAGAAAAATTAATTAAAAATACTATAACTATTCTAAAAATTCTGAAACTTTTTCTAATATTACTTAATGATATGACAGACCTAGGAAAAATATGAACAAGGTATCAGCTTATTCTAATAAGCTGATAATAAGCAAAATAGAAAAATAAGCTTAATTAGAAAAAACAAGGTTACATAAAAAAGGGTGACCCTAGGGCAGATGGTTGAGTGTGTGTGTGTTTATCTGAGAGACCAGGGTTCGAATCCCACTCCTGACCTTTTTGCTTTTATTTTATTTTTTTATTTTTATTATAGAAACTTATTAAGCACAAAGAGATAAGCAAGTTTTATAACTGGAACTTTTTATGAAAACCTCTAATAAGCTCAAAAATCAGCTATGTTTGCTGATCAGTAGGCTAAAAATGAAAATAAGCCAAAGGTTTGATCAAAATAGCTGATAAGCTATTTAATAAGCTAAAGGAAACTTGAAACAAGCTAAGCAATCAATAATAAGCTAGAATGAACACTGAATAAGCACAATGATTTAGAAATAAGCACTGATCAACCTCCAAATAAGCACAAGGTTGACTGATGCACAGGGCACTTTTTGGATTTCTAGGCAATTTCAAGCTTAGATTTAAGCACTTAAATGATTACTAATCACCACAAAAACTGATTATTCTTAAAATTCACCTACTGAGGATTACTTAAAACCAAAAATCAGATTATTTGAAACTTATTTATGGCTTAAAAATAAGCTGAGAAAATAGCCAATCAAGACAAGTATACACTGATAGATCAGTGTATGCTTGTCTGAGTAGGGTATGTTTGAGCTTAATTTAAAGCTTAAAAAAGCTTGAGAAAGGGCTGATTTTTGGGAATAAGCAAAGAGCAAATACCAAACTACTTAGAAACCAAAATTTAAGCTTAAAAATAACACAAATAAGCACTGATTATGGTTTAGAAAATCAAGTGCAGACCTGCACTATGGAACTTTTGTGCAAAGTGTGTGCAGAGGGCACAAATCAAGATGAGGCTTAACCAACTTTTGTGTATCCACTAAATGAATCCAAAGGACCACAGAAATGCCAAAGATAAGGGTCAAATGAGCTTATTGCTCAAATTGGCTTATTTGATCAGTTGAGGCCTTAGGACTGCACTAGCAGACTTAAATTCCATAATTCTTCAAAAATAGGTAAAAAGCTTACACTAACAACTCCTAGCTTCTGAATTATTCAAGATCAAACTTAAGCTAAGTGCAAATGAACAGTAGTGAGCTATTTTGGCCTGAGAATAAGTTTAAACCAAACACTCCTTTAGGTTCACTGATTGAAATTTGTAACTAGAGACCACCAAATTAACTTATTATTCTTACTTATTTATGGTTAACTAACTGAATAAACATGAAATAAGCAAACTTTAGTTAAGAAAAAGCACCTAATAAGCTATAAGCTTATTTTGACTATATGACTGATGTTATCTATTTAATGGAAAATGAGATTTAAGCTTAAACTAATTATCAAACTAAGCTAAAATTACTTCAAGTACAACAGATAAACTAAAGAAATGACAATAAGCAATTAAATAAGCTATGGAACAGTGAACTTAGAAAACAATGAAAATTGTGAAAATTGCTTACAACTGATTGAGACTATGAAACTAAGGAATTAGATCAGAACACAACTAGCTTGTCAATGACAAGCTAGAAAACCCAATTCAGCTTTTCTTGATGGCTTGTCTCACCAGAACTGCTTATTTGGTCCTTCAGTTGACTTTCTTTGACTTCTCTTGAATTTCTTGAATGAGACTGAGCTAAACTAGAATAAGCTTATCAAAAGCTATAGTAAGCTTACAGAAACAGCTAAGAAGCTTATTTCAATAAGTACTTAACTTAATTCGATTAACAGTACATCATGAAATTTGAGAATATGAAACTTTCATTAACTAATGGAATTAATGCAAGGATTTATGATAAATAGACTTAAAATAACTTGTAAAGATAACTGGAATTTAAAATTGATAAGCTTAATTAATTAAAATTACAATACGATTAAAAATTAAAAACTACTTGCCAATTAAGGCTACATCATGGTTCTATTTATACTACAATACTAGGGTTTCCTTTGTCTTCAATCTCTGAGCAATTTCTGACCCTTGGATGCCCATGAAATGATCTCAGCCATTTAAACCACTTTTGGCGCCAAAAATGAGATAGTGGAAAAATCCACTATCTCTGATTGAGTGTGCTGAGGAAGAAGCATTTAATGCTCCTTGGCTTGTTAGGTGAAGTGAGATAGGAGGAGGGGGTGGGTGTGTCAGGGATAAGGCGGTGGAAATGGTGGTTTCTGGTATGGTTTTGGCGGCATTTAGTTTTAAGGGAAGAAGGTTTGACCGAAGTCAAACCTTTGGGTTAACTAAGGGATCGGGTTGGGTTATTGGGTGGATTGGGTTGGTGATTGGGCTTTGGGAAATTTTGGGATTGGGCTTGGTATTTAGGATAGAAATGGATTGGCCTGGTTTAGTGAATTAGGATTAGTAATGGATTTTAGGTTAAATCTTAGGGACCAATGTAGTAAAATTCTGAAAATCCAAGGACTAAAGCTGCCAAAAATCAAAACTATTCCCAGGGACCATTTGTGTCATTTTGGTGTTTTGGGGGTTGACTTTGACTCTGTCTTTGACTTTCGTCTTCACTTGATCAAATGCACAATTGTTGCTAAGTCGATCCAAAAATGCTCGTTTCCGTTCTGTTTTCAATCCTCCAGTACCTGAGACACATAAAACACAAACCAAGGATATCTGCAGTATAATTCAGTGTTTTAGGTCATTTTTGTGTCTATTATGGGCATAAAATGATGAGTATTTACACACTCATCAATCCCCCACACTAAGCTATTGCTAGTCCCTAGCAATCCGATCATATGAAGTAATGAAAGGATCAAAAGAATACCAAGTATACCCCGTTTTGATTTTTTCACAATGCCAGAAATTTAAACTTAGAACAAAATATATAACATGCTTGATTTCCAAAAACGGTATCACGGAACAGGATTCACACAAACTGGGTGGCTCCAGGGAATTAAAATCGTCATCCTCTTTTTTATACTCCCAACTAAGCTTAAACTCAATGTGCAAATACTTTTGTAAAAATGCTAACACTACTTATATCAATAATCTATGTAAGCCGAAACTTAACTTTTCACTCCCGCATATATTCAAGTTTAGGTGACTGTGCTTATTTTCAAAATTTTGATAACAAAAATCGACGTTTTTATAAAACTTTGACTAATACTAGTTGAAAGATAGATTTAAAATTCACAACAAGCAAGCTTCAAAATTTATTGCATTTTGCAATATCATTCCATTTTATTCTATTTAAAATTTACCTAAACGCCTTCCGGAAATAAGGATCCAAGGGCCGATCTTGAACCTTAGCTTTTTAGCACATACATTTATTACTTAACTTTTACATTATTATGACATATGCTTGTTCTGAAGTTTAAATAAAGCTTTGAACTAGTATTTTTCAAAATCGTAAAGAAAAATGATTTTGTGTGTTCAAACGTTTGAAAAATAAGCACTAATTAAGTCAGATTAGTTATCTCCTGGGAGGAAAAGCCATAGATTACTTATATAAGCTCTAAAGAAAACCATTATTCTACGCTTAGCATTTTCATTTGCACAAATTGTAAAACCTTAGTCTAATAGTTAAGGAAGCAGCCAGATCAATACTCTGGCAGAGTCAGGATTCCCTTTGTTCTAACCTAATCAAGACTAAACACTTCTTCTTTTTTATTGCAATTTCTTATCTAAAAACGAAAATTTTTTAAAATTTGGCCAAAATGGGGGTACTAGGGCACTAGAAGGTACAATTGTGACAAAATTAGAGAGAATTTCCCCCCACACTTAGAATTGAATATTGCCCTCAATATTCAAAGTACCGGCTATTATGCCGAGACTTAGAACGTAAAAAGGTAAGACTAATAGCCAAGTGTGTGAAAGAAATCTCTATTTTCACAAACAGGATTAAAAAGATATCCCTAGATAATCGTTAGCAAAAGGATAGGATATTGGGCTGCTGGATTGAAAACAGGCGCGGCAATCATCACAATCCAAGGGAAACCTGAAAATCAGAGCAAACAACACAAAAGAGCACAACATAGTGGGATTCCCCCACACTTAGTGTCAGAAAAGAGAAAGAAGTCAGAAACATGGGCGTTTACCCATGAAATGCTAATGTTTTTGTTAACCGAGTCACTAGCTTGACTCGACCCCGAATTCATTGGTTCATGGGGAAAGTTTGGAGATCCGGGACAACCATGGGTGGTATGTCCCCTCCAAAGTAATGCTTCAACCTATGACCGTTCACCTTGAAGTTTGGTCCATCAGTTTGAGATAACTCGATGGTGCCATAAGGAAAAACTTTGGCAACGGTGAATGGTCCAGTCCAACGGGTTTTAAGTTTACCCGAGAATATCTTCAATCTAGAGTTAAAAAGAAGGACTCGATCACCAACGTTAAAAACGCGGTTCTTGATTTTTGAGTCATGGATCTTCTTTGTCTTTTCTTTGTAGATCAAAGAGTTCTCGTAGGCTTGATCACGAAGTTCATTTAATTCATTGAGTTGAACTTTGCGGTGATCTCCCGCGGACTTTAGGTCGAAGCTGGCATGTTTTAAGGCCCAAAAAGCTTTGTGCTCGAGCTCGATCGGCAGATGGCACGCCTTTCCGTACACGAGCTTGTAAGGAGTACACCCGATGGGTGTCTTGTAAGCTGTACGGAAGGCCCAAAGTGCATCATCTAGTTTATCCGACCAAGATGCACGGTTTTCACCTACGGTCCTTTCCAAGATTCTTTTAATACCACGGTTTGAAACCTCCACTTGTCCACTTGTTTGTGGGTGATACGCGGTAGAAAGACGGTGAGTAATACCGTATTTAAGCATGACTTTTGCAAATTGTTCATTGCAAAAGTGCGTACCGCGATCACTAATGATAGCACGGGGAGTTCCAAACCGAGAAACGAGTGATTTCAAAAATTTACACACTACTCGGGCGTCGTTGGTGGGGAGAGCTTTTGCTTCGACCCATTTAGACAAATAATCGACAGCCACGAGTATATACTTGTTCCCTCGTGAAGACGGGAACGGGCCCATAAAGTCAATGCCCCAAACGTCAAAGATTTCACAAACTTGAACGACGTTTTGTGGCATTTCATCTTTTTGAGAAATCTTCCCGTGACGTTGACAAGAGTCACAAGATTTGACTAAGTCATGGGCATCACGGTAGATTGTAGGCCAATAGAAACCGGAATCAAACACCTTCTTGGCGGTGTAATTGGCACCATGATGTCCCCCTGTGGGTCCATTGTGGCAAGCCTTAAGAATTTCAACGGCTTCTTGGCTGTGAACACACCGCCGGATGACTTGATCCGCACATACTTTAAACAAGTAGGGGTCGTCCCAAAAGTAATGCTTCACATCTTTGAAGAATTTGTTCTTTTGTTGGGACGACATCCCTTTCACAACAAAGTTCCTCGCATGGTAATTTGCAAAATGGGTAAACCATGGGGTACTAGAATCACCACGAAAAGATACCACGCTAAGTGTCTCGAGAGGAAATGTTTCATTTATTTCCTTTTTCTCGAGCACACTTTGGTGAGGATTCTCTAATCGGGACAAATGATCAGCAGCAAGGTTCTCGGCTCCTTTTTTTTATCACGGATGATGATATCAAATTCTTGCAGGAGGAGAACCCATCGGAGCAATCTCGGCTTTGCATCTTGTTTTGCAAAGAGATATTTGAGAGCCGAGTGATCCGTATACACTATGCTTTTAGACAAGATCAAGTATGGCCGAAACTTTTCGAAAGCATACACCACGGCTAATAATTCTTTTTCCGTTGTGGTGTAATGAGCTTGAGCCTCGGTCATAGTTTTGCTAGCATAGTGTATAGGCTGAAAGTGTTTTGTTTTCCGTTGCCCCAAGACCGCACCTATGGCAAAATCACTTGCATCGCACATAAGTTCAAAAGGTAGGTCCCAATCGGGGGCAACCAAGATTGGTGCTTCAGTAAGCTTTTTCTTAAGATTTTGAAAAGCTTCAATGCACTCTTTGGAGAAAATAAACGGAGTTTCCTTTTCAAGGAGACGGGTCATTGGCCGGGCGATTTTTGAAAAATCTTGAATGAATCTACGATAGAAACCGGCATGACCAAGAAAGCTCCGAATGCCTTTAACGGTTGTGGGATGAGGTAGCTTAGCAATAACATCAACTTTAGCTCTATCCACCTCAATCCCATTCTTTGAAATCTTATGGCCGAGGACAATGCCCTCTTTGACCATGAAATGACTTTTCTCCCAATTTAGACAAAGATTCGTGTCTTCACACCGCTTAAGCATATTGTCCAAATGGGAGAGACATGTGGTGAAAGAATCCCCAAAGACCGAGAAATCATCCATAAAGACCTCCATATTCTTTTCGATCATGTTGTGAAAAATGGCCATCATACACCTTTGGAACGTGCCCGGAGCATTACATAAGCCAAAAGGCATGCGTCGGTAGGCAAACGTTCCATAAGGGCACGTGAAAGTGGTCTTTTCTTGATCTTGCGGATCAATGGGAATTTGGAAGTAACCCGAGAAACCGTCAAGGAAACAATAGTATTCGTTTCCCGCTAGTCTTTCGAGCATTTGGTCCATGAAGGGTAAAGGAAAGTGGTCTTTATGGGTGGCGTCATTTAACTTTCGGTAGTCAATGCATACACGCCATCACGTTACCAATCGAGTAGGAATCAACTCGTTTTCATCATTTTCAATAACGGTAATGCCACCCTTTTTAGGTACGCAATGAACGGGGCTCACCCAAGGACTATCAGAGATAGGGTAAATCAATCCGGCATCAAGGAGTTTAAGAACCTCCTTTTTGATAACCTCGTGAATTTTGGGATTAACCCTTCTTTGATGTTGAACCGCTGGTTTAAAGTTATCTTCCATTAAAATCTTGTGTGTACAAAATTCCGGGTTAATACCCTTAATGTCGGAAAGTTTCCAAGCGATGGCTCGCTTGTGTGACTTTAAAACCTTTATGAGAGCGGTTTTCTCCTCATCATTTAAATCTTTAGCAATTATGACGGGTAATTTATCGGTACCCTCCAACAATGCATATTCGAGATGAGGCGGTAAGTCCTTAAGTTCGACCTTAGGAGGATCATCAACAGATTTGATTTCCTCATTATGAAGTTCTTTCGGAGGGAAAGATGGTGGGTCAGCATTAAGCAACTTCTCAATGAGAAGAATATCTCCCTCCATGTCAAATACACCATCATCAATTCCAAAATAAATTGAATCATTTGATAAACAAGCCTCAATCTCTTCCAAGATGAAGTCACCTCCCTCAAACGGAGTGAGAGAGGGGGAAGAGAGAGCAATGGTAGGATCAGATGAAGTGGGACTGCCACTTAGCACTTCTTGAAAGTATTCCTCGCATGTAGAATCAAGGATATCAATTTGATTAATTGACTCGCTGTTATGCTTGAGAAGATCTTTTGAAGTGCTTTCAATATTAATGACCAGTTTTTCATCTCCGACCCTAAAAGTCATCTCACCTTCGTAGACATCAATTAATGCACGAGCCGTTTTCAAGAATGGTCTTCCCAAAATAAGGGGGACACGGGGATCGGCATCAAAATCGACTACTACGAAGTCAGCAGGAAAATGGAACTTGCCAACCTTCACGAAGACATCTTCGGCAATACCTTTCGGAACAGTAACCGATCGGTTTGCAAGCTCGAGAGTCATTCGTGTAGAAGTAAGCTCCGGAAGAGAAAGATTTTCCCAAACTGAAAGAGGCATTAGATTGATGCTTGCGCCAAGATCGGCCAAGGCTAAGCATTCTTCTAGCTTTTGAAAATCACAAGGGATGAGAAATTTGCCGGGGTCTCCTAGTTTTTCGGGCAACTTTTTAAGGATTACCGCCGAAAAATTCTCATTTAATAGAGTCTTTGCTAATTCAAGCAACTTTTCCTTATTGCTAAGGAGACTCTTGAATGTAGAGGCAAACTTTGGCATGTAGAGAAGAGCATCCGCAAAACTAATATCGAAGTGTAACTTTTGAAAGATTTCAAGAAACTTCATCATTTGACTATTAGTTTTGTCACAGAGCTTCTGATCATTAAGCCTTGACGGATATGGAATTGAAGGCTTAGAGTTTGTCTTCGGAACATTGGGTTCCAGAATTAGAGATTGGACGACCGGAGGTTGGACGTGTGCGGTACTTTATGGGCTTGTATTTTGCACTTTGTCCTTTGTCACCTCGGTCTCTCTATTCACTTCCCCCGGTGGAGGGGGCGTAGGAGTCGAGGGTCCATTATGCGTCTTACCACTACGAGTGGTGACGGCTTTCAACTCAGCATTAGGATTAGGAATGGTATTGCTCGGAAGTCGTCCGGAAGATGAAGAAGACTGGTTCATGTTCATATTCATGAAACTGCCCATCATATTCTTCAACTCATTTGTTTGACGAGACATCGTAGTATCAATTTCCTTTCGCAACTCGACTTTCATATTATTGATTTGAGTCTGCATTGAACGCATGCTGGACTCAGTAATTTTCATGAAATTATTTGTCTAAGGAGCTTGAGGAGGTTGTTGATAAACTGGTTGATTCGGAGCTTGATGTTGGTTGAAATTGTTCCGGTTCTGATTGAAATTCTGAGAATTGTTGAAATTTTGTCCTTGATTTTGAACAAAGCGATTTTGATTATTTTGATTTGGCACGGGTGGAAAACCAGGTGGTATCATAGCATTTGGTGCTCGGTAATGAGTTTCAGCATGCGGTCGGTATTAATTGTGGTTTACTGCAGCTACGGGAGCTTGGTAAACAGAAGCATCGGTTGCTTGACAATCGTAATATGCATGCGGGCCACCACAAGTTTCACACACTTTGTTTATGGCTTTGATTTGTTCTGGTTTATGACTTTCACTCTTAATTTCTTTCATTTCCTTCATCATGTTAAGAATTGCGTCCGTTAGAGCGGCTAACTCTGATGAGTTACCGGATGAAGAAGCAGGAGTGACAGGAACATTCACTTTGTTTCGTGAAATAGGAAATTTTGATTTATTTTCACAAATTTCAATCACATCCTTAGGTCGACGATTCAAGATATTGCCACCGGCGGCAGCGTTGAGAGAATCTTGATCGTTTCTGTTGACATAAATAATGCCTAAAAACATTATCAATATATTCATATCTCTATGTTTTGATGATCACAAAATGTAAACTCATTAAAACATAAACTTATCAAATAAACAAGTATTTAGTTGTAAATATTCATTTCTACAACTTAATCACTTAAGGTATGAATAAACAAGTGCTTAATGCATTATATGATCAAAGGAACATTTTCTTAATAACTAGATTTTTTATAAAACATCAAAAACATTTTATATATTTTTGAAAAATATTTTTGGTATTAAATAAAAATGTTTAATCTTTTATAAAAATATGAATTCAAATTTTTAAACAAAATCAGTTAAAATGTTCCAGAAAAACCTTCCCCACAAAAGGACAAAATTGGCTAACGGCCAATAGGGGCGGCCCCCTTAATTTTGCTAGGCGGCCCCCTTAATTATTAAGGGGACCGCCCCCGCTCCAGTAGACTTCCAGCTGTCCAATTTTTCTCCTATAAATACCAGTCTTCTCCTGGACTTTTACTCACCCTTTTGCACTAAAACTTTCTGTTGTAGATCTCATTTCATATCTAACAAAAACCTTTGATCATGTAATCTTAAGCATTGGTTTCCAAGTGATCCAAGCTTCCACCATCCAAGTGCAAAAGAAGAATACTTCTATCAATCAAGATTAGAAGTATTACAACTTAGTATCATTTTGTTACTTAAGTTGTGTGTTTAACAAAGTTTGTAAATCATTCATTCATTTGTATGTAAGGTGTGTGTTGTAGATTAGTGTTGTGTGTAAGTAGTGAAGATGTTGTATAAGTAGTTGTGGTATAGAAGTTGTGAGGTCAAAATGTAGAAGTCGTGAAGCCGTGGTGTAGAAGTTGTGAAGCCGTATCTTAGAAGACATGAAGTCCTTGTGTTGAAGTCATGAAGCCGTAGGATAGAAGTTGTGAAGCGGTCGTGTTAAAGTTGTGAAGTCCTAGTCGTGAAGTCCTAGTGTTGAAGTCGTGAAGCCGTAGCATAGAAGTTGTGTAGCGGTCGTGTTGAAGCCGTGAAGTCCTAGTCGTGAAGTCCTAGTGTTGAAGTCGTGAAGCCGTAGCATAGATGTTGTGTAGCGGTCATGTTGAAGTCGTGAAGTCTTAAGTCATGAAGACATAGTGTTGAAGTCGTGAAGCCGCATCATAGAGGTTGTGTAGCGGTCGTGTTGAAGTCGTGAAGAAGTCGTGAAGCCGTTGTGAAGAAGTCATGAAGAAGTCGTGATTAAGTCTTGTAGAAGTTGTGTTGTGAAGTTGTGAGATTGGTTCTAGCTACGATTAGAACTCGACATTTAGCTTTGTGTCGTTAAACCCGTGTAAGCCAAAGTTGTGTACGGTTTTCTCCGCCATAAGGGAGCTTATTGAAGTTGTGAAGAAAAACTCTCGAGCAAGGTGTGCTCGGGGAGTGGAGTAGGGCAAGGAAGGTGTCCTTGTAGCCGAACCACTATAAATCTCTCGTGTCTCGGTTAGATCTTTCCATACCTTATTTATTTCTTTACTTGCATCGTCATTACTTTCATACACATAGGCTTATATAATTGCTAGTATTAACTAGAGGTCGACTTCACATAAAGATCAAATTGAAAATCCATTCAAGAAACCAAAACTTTTACAATCAATTTAAAAGAATACTTATATAACTAATAATAAGGTTCAAGTTTTATTTTTCATAATAAACTTGAATCTAAGTTTTTAAAAGTAAACAAAGGTTTTATAATAAATGAAAAAGACGTAAAACTATTCAACCCCCCTTCTAGTTTTCCACAATTGGTATCAAGAGCCACGTCAATCAAGATCTTTAAAATATACTGTATTTTAAAACTTGAATCGATCTATGGAATTCAAAAAATATCTAGAAGGGGAATCTTTGCTAAAACCACCACTATTTGAAAACACTACTTTTCTTGAATGGAAAAATAAATTTGAAACTTATGTGAAATCAATTGATCTAGATCTTTGGCATGTCATTTCGATTGGTGATTTTGAAAATCAAACAAAAACGGATTTTGAAAGTCAAATTGATTATTTGAAAACAAAGAATGAAATAAATAATAAAGCTAAAATAATTATTTATAAAAACATTGCCGAAAGTTGAATATGAAAGAATATTCTTCTGTAAAACGGCAAATGATATTTGGAAAAATTTCTAAAACTTTCATCAAGAAAAATGTCAAGCCAAAGATGAGGATTTTAATCTTGTACATGAATTAGTTATCTTAGAAATTTAATAGATAAACTTTTAGATAAAATAGATACATGTACTACTAGTTCAATTGTTGTTAATGTAGGTGTTAGCGACGAAGACTACATGAATCAACTCCAAAGTGAACTCAATCCAAAATCATGAAGTGACACAGACGAAGGAGAAGATCATGATCCGTACAAGACATGTTCGGGTCAAGCCACTTCGGTTTAAATAAGATCATCATCTGAGACATTACGAAGAAAAGCTAGGACGTGAGTGATGAACTCAAATAAGTACATTTTATTACTATCATTTATCCTATTAATTTGACTTGTTTTACTATATTATGTATGAGGATTGATACTTAATCGTTTACTTTTGTAATTCTCAGGTAAAAACAAGCATTTGGTGAAACTTAGCGATTATGGACTAATAATGGAGCAAAACGTGCATAAAGTGGAAGTCTACTGACATGGACAAGATCAAGTCAATTCTGCTCCAGATGCGCCGCATCTCACTATCAACATGCGCCGCATCTCTATCAAGATATCACCAGATACGATCCAAGATACAAGAGGACATGCGCCGCATCTAATCAAGAGTTACGCCGCATCTTCTGGCGGTGTACGAATATTCCTGAATATTATAATCTTGGACCCCACACGAAGTTAAGTACATGCGCCGCATCTACTTAAGTAGATGCGCCGCATCTTCCCTCAGACAGAAACTATAAATACCCCGTAGACCAGACGAATTAAAGAGTTCGAAACCCTAAAACCGAAGTTCGGACAGCAGAACAGGAGGACGAATTCAGTCAAGAGGCAGCACAAGACACACCCAAATCGAAGATACAAGAGCTGTAAGAAGGTGCTGCATGTATTTAATTCATTAAGTAGTTTTGTTTTATTGTTTTAGCAAACTTTAATTCATCAAGATTGGTGGCTTGTGTAATGTGGCAACGGAAAGATTGCACTCCCTTAAAACTGCTTTCTCATTAATTAAAGTTTATATGTTGATGTCTTTGGTTACTACTTATTAGTGCATTGATAACCTCTGTGTTTATTAGTGGCTTGCGGGCATCCGACTGCGGGACAAGATGTGGCTCCCACGGTTGTTTCTAAATTGATCACTTAGGAATAACTTTTAGACATAAGTAATCATTAAGGGTTTACTCGCCGATGAGAATAGGACCAACGAGAAAGGGTTAATTACATACACTTCATATAAAGCTATCAATAAAACAAGTGACAATCTACTTAATCATAAGGACAGCCCTCTTATTGTCTCGAGTATCTATCTGTGTACGTGTGTGCTACTTGCTGATTCGTGCCTATTTGTTTATTTTATCATTTAATTACTACAAAACTGTGCCAGTCTCTCAGGCTGAAACCCCCTTGCGTTAGGATATTAAAATACTGATTAGAATAACTAGATAATACGTTCCACTCTTAGTGATCGACACTCTACTTACCATTATCTTCATACTGACCGGGTACACTGCTCGTTAAGTGTGTGTGTTATTGATAAGTCGGCTAAATATAAATTTAAAACTTGAGTAGGCATTAAAACTGCTAAACCGCAACGACACATCACGCGCATCAAGTTTTTGGCGCCGTTGCCGGGGAGTGAATTGTTATTATCTGTTAATTTGATTAGTATTTTAATTAGGTTTTTCTTTTTATTAGATTAATTGCATCATTGTACTATTTTGCATATTTGTTGTATTGTGTGCTATTTGTTTTCTTTTATTTTTGCTTTTATTTGTTTTTGTTCGTGTGTTTTATTTTTGTTTTATTTTTTCGTTTTTTTTGTGTGTTCTGCTATCGTTGTACTGTGCTAAATCAAACGATACGGCGCATCTGATCTCTCAGATACGGCGTATTGCGTTTAATTTTTTTTATATACAACGCGTTTAATTAATTCGATACGACGCATCTTTTCCCCAAGATACGGCGTATCTGTTTTTAATAAGAAAATTTTTCTAAACGATAAAGTAATACGACGCATCTGCTTTTGCAGATACGGCGTATCTGTTTTTGATAAAATTTTTTTTCTAAAACGTTAACGCCATACGACGCATCTTCTTTTGAAGATACGGCGTATCTATTATTTTAATTAAAAACAGTTTGCGAATTATTAAACAGATACGGCGTATCGATCTCTGTCGATACGGCGCATCTTACTGAATCAAAAATCTTTTATTTTTAAACGTAACGAAAATACGGCGCATTAACTTTCGTTAACACGACGCATTTAATTTTAATTAGATAAGTTGATTTTTGATTAATTAATTCGATACGGCGCATTCGTAAATTCCAAAGCGGCGTATCTATTTTCTGAATAAGTCTGATTTAATTTTAACGATTATAAGATACGGCGTATCCAACTTTTTGGATACGGCGCATCGTCTGCAGATATCAGCAACTCTTATTCTTTTCTAATTTCCGAACGGAAAATATTCTGACTTACCCTTATACTTGGAAGCTTTTACTTTGAAATCTTCTTGTTCTTAATTTTCAGGATCAATGTTCGATATTTTCCCAAACTGGTTCGGAAGACCCCAAAGAAACCTTACTATGGAAGAGTTTGCATTACTAATCGCTCAAGCCAATGAACAAGAATATCATGAGGCAAGGAACTTTATCACCGAATTCAAAGGCAGTCATGAGCTATTACTAAAGGAACAAAACAATTTGATCAATGGTTTGGCAATTGAAGTGCACCAATTGTCAACAGTACTTAACAAGGTTCTTTTGGTAAGGCACGATCTGAAAGGAATTACAACTAGAGGCGGAAAGTCAACCTTTCAAATCGGAGAAACACCCGAGGATGACGGTACAAATAAAATTTCCCCTGATTCTTTACCACCTGAGCAAGAGCAACCAAATGAGACTGATCCAGAACCTGTAATTAGAAGAGAACCTTCTGTTGAACCTAAACGATCAACACCACCCTTCCCACATAGGGTGAGGAAAGAGAAAGAAGATGCCTATCAAAAGAAGTTCCTGGAGAATCTCAAGCAGCTGCAGCTAAGCATACCATTTATGGAAGCCCTAGTGCAAATGCCGAAATATGCTAAATATCTGAAAAGCTTGCTTACAAACAAGTCTAAACTCGAAGAGGCTTGCACCATAACAATGGGGAAAAGAAGCTCAGCGGCATTGCTCAACAAACTTCCATCTAAAGAAAAAGATCCAGGGAGTTTCACTATTCCTTGTCAAATTAAAAATTTGCATATTGAAAATGCCTTAGCCGACCTAGGAGCTAGTATAAGTCTTATGCCCTCTTCTATGTATGATAAATTAGGTCTTGGTGAACCAAAACCTACTAGGATGTGCTTAGAACTAGCTGATAGGTCCATACAATACCCATTAGGAATAGCGGAAAATATATTAATAAAAGTTGATAAATTTGAATTACCTATCGACTTCGTTATCCTTGATATGCCTGAAAATTCTAGAACTCCTATAATATTAGGAAGACCATTTTTAGCCACTGCTAGGGCCATGATTGATGTTTTTAATAAAAAAATAACTCTTACCATAGGAAAAGATGAGGTTGAGTTTAACATGGAACAATCTATGAGTAAAGATAATTCCGATGATGATGAATGCTATAACATCGATGTTTCTGATGACACGATTAATCAATTTACTCAGAGATTGTTAAAAAATAATTTGCTTGATTCTTTTCTGCTTAAAAATTTAGAAAACACAATTGCTATAGAAGATCAAGTTGATGAGAATACTATTAATTATAATTTTGCTGCTGATTCTGCTGTATGTAACGCGATGCGGCGCATCGAAAACCTCGATGCGGCGCATCTATCTGATGACAGCAGCGATGTAATTAAAGAACAGGTTTATTCCGCTAGTGCTACTGAAATTGATAATGTTAAACCTGTGCTTAAGGATCTTCCTTCTACTTTAGAATATGCCTATTTAAACGGAAATACTAATTCACCCGTTATTATTGCATCTGACTTAACGCCAAAAGAAAAAGAGTCTCTTTTGCAGGTATTATATAAACGAAGAGGAGCATTAGCATGGAGTATGTCTGATATTAAGGGAATTAGCCCGTCATTTTGTACACATAAAATCCTTATGGAAGATGAATTCAAACCAACTATCCAACCTCAAAGGCGTTTGAATCCAAAAGTCCAAGATGTGGTAAAAAACGAAATCGTATTGTTAGTGATTCTGATGATGAGTGGTATGATTGTGTAGTAATTAATAAACGTAGGAGAGTAGTTGAGAAAACGAATTTGAACAATGATGTGTTTATTGAACTACCACCCCACCTTGCTTATCTGTGCCTATATGATAATAAGAATTTCCCGTCTATCATTTTGTCATCTCTGCCCGTAAGGGACAGGACTTTGTTTATACAGATATTGAAGAAGAACGGCGTGGAAATAAAGGACGAGCAAGGAGTGTTCAATATTACTAAATTGGCGATGAAGGAGCGTGATGTTTCCGACTCCTTCAATGATCGATACTAATGAGCTGAACGTGAGTCTAACTTGAAGACTCTGGAATAAAGACAAGTGCTTACCGGGAGACAACCCGGATTTATCTTTTATTATTCTGTTTTCTGTGTCGAGTCAGTCCAGGCCGCACGAAGATACGGCGCATCTCAGTCCTGAGATGCGACGCATCCTCTGCAATGGTCATATCTTATTTTATTTTTTTTCTGCATTTTTATTTTTCGACTTTAAAACTATTTATCAGTTTATTTTAATGCGGCGCATCCCTGGTTAAGGATGCGGCGCATCTTTATTCTGATCCGTATTTATTCCAGGCTCGATACGGCGTATCTTCTTCAATAAGATACGGCGCATCGACTGACCTGATGATTTTCAGTTTTAAATTTTTAATTTTTAAGTTTTATTTTTATCTAACTACTAATGTATTATGCAAGTTGAACCTTTCTTATCTTAGGTGTGTTTTAAAGTGTTGGTGGTATTATAGTTTCCTGGATTTCCTGTGGATACATCAAGTATGAAGTTTTAACGTTCTAATCCACATGGAAGATGATTTTTGCTCTTATACTAATGGAGGATCATACCGAGCAAATCTCAGGGGAGTTTTTCCTGTTCTAATTCTTTTATTTTCCAGTTTTTAACCTTTTATACAAACAACGAGGACGTTGTTTAACTTAAGTGGGGGGATAGGAGAATTAGAACACTTAACACTTACTTGTCCTACTTTTTCAAAAATTATGCTTAAAATGTGCTTAATATATCAAACTTAAAAAATTTTTTTTTAGCATGTTTTTGTTTAAGATCTAAGTTGCATAACTGCACACATGACGTTATTTTCAAAAATTGTGATTTATCAAAATTCACAAATCTATGAGTGTGCCGGTGACTTGTAAACTTTAGAACTTGGCTTGTATACTATTCGAGACCACCATAATGAGTATTATTTATATAATTGGAATGACTTGTCTAACTTGGTAAAATTCTAGGATTACACCAAATAGCCTTTATATGTTATGTGTTATTAGCTAACTACACTGGTTAGTTAACCCCCGTATAAAACCCTTTTGTTACTCTCATTTTTAGAGTAAGATACCCCTAGAAAAACCCTCAGAGCCATTCCTTTCGTTTCTTACACCTATGTTTAAAATGTTTCGTTACACCCTTACACCTTAGCCTACCCTGTAGATTAGAATCCGTGGTTGGTTAATTGCTATAGGCAGAGTGTGTTTCCTTACATTACCTGTGTTCGCGTGCGTAATTCATTATCTATGGTTAGGTCGGGAAATTGCACAATGCAAATTGGAGTGAAAGTAAATATTGTATATTTTTGAGTTTATTTTTCGTGTGTTTACTACTTTCACTATTACCGTTATTTCTGAAAGTATGAAAAGTATGAAAAAAATTATCCGGAAAGAAAGTTGTAGTGATGTGGTGAAATTTTACACATCCTTTAAAGTAAAAAAAAAAAAAAAAAAAAAAAAAAATCGAAAAAATGAGAAAAGAAAAAGAAAGAAAAAAGAGTTGGATGTTTATTTTAAGCCAACGATGTAGAGTTATGTAAGTGGTCGATATCACCACTATTTGTTGTATTATATCTATGGATTGAATGGGAATTGGCAGTTATGGGAATGCCGATTAAGGTTTATTCTTTGATTAAGATTTTGTTGAGTATAATTCGTGTCTACCAAAAGCGTGTGTTTCAAGTGTTAAAGCGTGAGTTATTCAATGATATGAGTCTTATTCATGGGATGGTTGGGATAGTGATTAACCACACTTAGGATTTTAATCTATTTGTTTTGTTTTGTTTATTTTTATTTTTACACCAATTTATATCCCAAATATTATCCATACCCTGTATTGTTCTTTATCCAACCGAACCTTTGATTTATTGAGATTAGGGATTTGAGCAATCTTAAGTATCGTGGTCGTGGATTCGGCTATGTATTTATGATTTTGTCGCCCTTTTTGATATATTATTATTGGTGAAGTTTGGACCTATCTTTAGCCTATTCGAGTTAAGGATTTGAGCAATTGCAAGTATCGTGTTCGTGGATTCGATCATGTATTTGTGATTTTGTCGCCTTTTCTGGAATTTGAGATCGATAGTGTAAATAAGAATAATTAACCCTTTAGCCTAAAAACCCTTTTTACCGCTTTAGACTTGTTATTCCTTAGCTTTAGTGGTGGAGATGTGTATACTTGCCAAGCTTATGATAGAATATTCGTCGCGACTGGACAGTTAAACGATTAGATTTGCTTTTATCGACTTATTTTATTTTACTTCTAATTCGTTAAGTGTTTAGTTGTGTGATTATGAAATAAATGAATACATGCTTAAATATAAAAATAAATCCTAACATCTTTTAGGATACATTTTCATAAATGAAATTCTAAGGTTTACTTGGGGACAAGTAAAGTTCAAGTGGGGGGATATTTGATGAACTCAAATAAGTACATTTTATTACTATCATTTATCCTATTAATTTGACTTGTTTTACTATATTATGTATGAGGATTGATACTTAATCGTTTACTTTTGTAATTCTCAGGTAAAAACAAGCATTTGGTGAAACTTAGCGATTATGGACTAATAATGGAGCAAAACGTGCATAAAGTGGAAGTCTACTGACATGGACAAGATCAAGTCAATTCTGCTCCAGATGCGCCGCATCTCACTATCAACATGCACCGCATCTCTATCAAGATATCACCAGATACGATCCAAGATACAAGAGGACATGCGCCGCATCTAATCAAGAGTTACGCCGCATCTTCTGGCGGTGTACGAATATTCCTGAATATTATAATCTTGGACCCCACGCGAAGTTAAGTACATGCGCCGCATCTACTTAAGTAGATGCGCCGCATCTTCCCTCAGACAGAAACTATAAATACCCCGTAGACCAGACGAATTAAAGAGTTCGAAACCCTAAAACCGAAGTTCGGACAGCAGAACAGGAGGACGAATTCAGTCAAGAGGCAGCACAAGACACACCCAAATCGAAGATACAAGAGCTGTAAGAAGGTGCTGCATGTATTTAATTCATTAAGTAGTTTTGTTTTATTGTTTTAGCAAACTTTAATTCATCAAGATTGGTGGCTTGTGTAATGTGGCAACGGAAAGATTGCACTCCCTTAAAACTGCTTTCTCATTAATTAAAGTTTATATGTTGATGTCTTTGGTTACTACTTATTAGTGCATTGATAACCTCTGTGTTTATTAGTGGCTTGCGGGCATCCGACTGCGGGACAAGATGTGGCTCCCACGGTTGTTTCTAAATTGATCACTTAGGAATAACTTTTAGACATAAGTAATCATTAAGGGTTTACTCGCCGATGAGAATAGGACCAACGAGAAAGGGTTAATTACATACACTTCATATAAAGCTATCAATAAAACAAGTGACAATCTACTTAATCATAAGGACAGCCCTCTTATTGTCTCGAGTATCTATCTGTGTACGTGTGTGCTACTTGCTGATTCGTGCCTATTTGTTTATTTTATCATTTAATTACTACAAAACTGTGCCAGTCTCTCAGGCTGAAACCCCCTTGCGTTAGGATATTAAAATACTGATTAGAATAACTAGATAATACGTTCCACTCTTAGTGATCGACACTCTACTTACCATTATCTTCATACTGACCGGGTACACTGCTCGTTAAGTGTGTGTGTTATTGATAAGTCGGCTAAATATAAATTTAAAACTTGAGTAGGCATTAAAACTGTTAAACCGCAACGACACATCACGCGCATCAGTGAGGTAAGTTTTCTATTTAAAATTTCATAAGTAATTACTTCATGCATATAATCTTATTAATGCCTTAGGATATGCTTAGTCTGATAGGTTGCTTTGCCTTTACACTTTAGTTATATTCGTTCTGTGGCTTAATAAACTAGAAACTCTTTAGTTAGCCCCCCTAAGTGTTAGTGAACCAAGCAATCTTCATATTTGGTACTCTTCGATAAGTAAATTTAGGAACTTAATTTCTTCTAAAAAGAGAATGACTACTGGAGAATCTATTGACTAGAAACTCAATTTGACCTAACGGTTGAATTGCTTCTATGTGAGAAGTTGGGGGTGTGTAACCCGTAAAAACGGTCGTGTTTAGCCTGAATTGAGCACCACTAGTAATAGTCTCATACTCATTCTCCAACTTGAATACATTATTCTTCCTAAATATACCTAACGATAGTTTACTGTTATGAACTTTGCTTTTCACTAGAGCTTTTCATTCCTAGATTTATGTCATCTTGCGTATATAAAATTTCTAGATGTTTACTTGCTCCTATGTGATTTGACTGCATGCCTTCGTAATTATTTGTTTAGTTGAATGCATTGTCATTATAATAGCTTTTGTTTTTCTCTAACTACTCTGACATGATGTATTTTTGTATTTAGTCATAATACATGCGTAAATGTCATAGGATATGTAGAAAGAGGTAGCATGTGACAATAGACTTGAGCATGAGATCTTTTATAAACCATTATTTTTTTAAATCTATAATTAATGGGACTTATTTTTAAATTTGCAAAAAAAAAAAAAAAAAAAAAAAAAAAAACTTCACATTTTGGAAAAATAATTTTTCAAAAGATTATGACACATTTCTATTTTACATGTTTCACCATCCTACCTTTCTCCCAAACTTGTGTCCATAATTACATGTTTATCAAAACCAAAGATTGGAAAAATATGTTTTCTTTCCTCATAAAAACATTTTGAAATAAAACCAAAACTATTTCATTAAAATATTTTTCACATCCACATAAAAACCCACTTTCAAACATTGTTGAATAATGCCAAAAACATTTCTTTAAATCATGCATGGTGATCTCATATCTGTCATCTATATTTATGTATGTGACATTTATAAGTGAACTAAATTTGAAAATAACCATAGTTTATTCACTAAGACCTCACTTGGTACAAGTCTAGAAGTCCATGCTATCACAACTCTACATTCCCATGCACATAGATATTCATTAGGATTATTTAACTAGCTTATTAATCTTCCTAAATATGATACTATGAATTACTTGGTGCTATGTAGTGTTTTCTTGTCTAACATATATATGTTACATGCTAAATGAGTTGTTTGCATGCTAGATAATAATGTCTAATGAATATGCTTAGCATATATAAGTTATTAAATTCTAAATTGCCTCAAAAGAAGTTGGACTTGCTTGAAACTAAACTCAAAAACACAACCTTTTCTACAAATTTATGCCAAAAACCCATTTCCAGTAATCTGGAAGTCAGCAGATGGGCGGCCCCCTTAAATACCCAGGCGGCCCCTTAAAATTAAGGGGACCGGCCCCTATTTAAGGGGACCGGCCATCTGGAGTGACGGATTACTATTTTCCTTTTCAATTTCCAACCCATTTTATCCTATACTTCCCAAAATTCACAAACACATATTGTCACAAACCACTCTCCAAAATTTACCTTTCACAATCACATCATCACTACACCATAAATGCCCATTTGGAGGAGGAAGCTTGACATTTGCCATAACCCAACAAATGATGTTGTTCAAACTCAACCAACACCTAAACCTCATCCTAATGAACCCTTTCACACACATAACCAATCATCCATATGTCCACCTTCATTCACTCATAATTACCTAAGTTCACAAGTGTCTCCACCACCAAAAGTGTCACCACCACTTCCACCAAATAACAACCACTCTCCATCATCATCACCTTCCACTCAACACTTGAAGTTCATTGAAGAACCCAAGGAAGCCCATGAGCTTAATGCTCTCCTTGCTTTGCACCTTGCTCAAAGCAACTTAAACCCATCACCATCCATATCACCATCATTACCATCATCACCACATCACTTGAGTCAAACTGAGAAACATGTCAACAATTGTCCTTGTTGCATCTTTCTCCAAAATCAAACCATCATTACCATCATCACCATCCATCTCACCATCATTACCATCATCACCACATCACTTGAGTCAAACTGAGAAACATGTCAACAATTGTCCTTGTTGCATCTTTCTCCAAAATCAAACCATCATTACCATCATCACCATCCATCTCACCATCATTACCATCATCACCACATCACTTGAGTCAAATTGAGAAACATGTCAACAATAGTCCTTGTTGCATCTTTCTCCAAAACCAAACCATCACCTTAAATGAGCGTCTCACTTGGATTGAGTATCTTCTCACTAGATCTAATCCAACACCACCACTTGAACAACATCAAAACCCTCATTCAACATGGTCAAGTCCAAGCTCTCCACCTCCAATTCCTTTATCAACACTCTCTCCAACATCCATACACCCAAACTTACAACCCCATTAATCCAACATTTTTTTACCCCCTCTTTACCATCATCCATCCAAAATAATCCAAGTTTTCATGTCTCAAGCAAGTCCAATGGATCTCTTAGGCAATTTGAAATTTTCTACTTATTGCATGCTATAAGCAAAATATGTGTTGTATCAATAATTATGTTTTTAACATAATTATTTTCAACTAATGAATGCTTTATTTCTTGTCTTTAATATATGATTGTTATGCTTATTGCTTGTATACTTGATATCATGATATATATACATGCTTGATGATTAATAACATGCTTATTCCATAATATGTTTTAAATGTATGCATGCGTAATTAACATGTTTATGTCACTATTTAATCATTCTTGATGTACATGATTCAATTGGAGCTTGCTGCAAAAACACCCTAAAAATGACCCTTTTCTGGAAAATTTTCAAATTTGGTCGCCTGGGAAAACACCAGATGGGCGGCCCCCTTAATTCCCTAGGCGGTCCCCTTAATTTTAAGGGGGC
This sequence comes from Artemisia tridentata subsp. tridentata, assembly GCA_021014915.2. Lineage (NCBI taxonomy): Eukaryota > Viridiplantae > Streptophyta > Magnoliopsida > Asterales > Asteraceae > Artemisia > Artemisia tridentata. Next base: position 127,283,221 of record CP139501.1, read on the forward strand.
CGGCCTACAATTAAGGGGACCGGCCATCTGGCAGTAAAATTTACTGTTTTCTTTTGCATCTTGCGACCCCTTCTATCTACCCCAAACCTTACCTAAATCAACCATCACCTCCATCAAACACCCATTTTCATTCACCATGCTATCACCAAAATCATCTCTAAGACACCAAAACTCCATCAGCACCACCTCAATGTTAATCCCCAAGTGCACCAAATGCACCATCAAAAACACCCTTTCATCCATCAATAACTACATCAACTCACACCTTTCATCACCACCATCAAGAGCATCAACTCCACCTCCTACTCAAGAACCTCCATTCACCCAACTTGTCATTTCCATATCACCATTAACACTTCTTGATGTTCATTTCTCATCATCACCAATACCACCACACCCACAACCAAACCATCATCTTTGGTCTTAGAGATGAGATACACTACATGTTTTCATCCCTTGAACACATGCTTAACAACCAACCTCCACCACAACCTCCATCATTTTCACCCACTACACTACCACCACCTTTATTCTCACCAAATTAAGCATATGCAATGCTTAATCAAAAATAATTTTTCAAACCATTTTGTGTGCAAGCCCCATGGAAGATCATGTACTCCTAGAATGATTATGTAGATTGCATTACTTACTAGCTAATGTAGGATTGAATATAATTTTGCATGGTTGTGTATTTATACACAACATTTTTAATGAATGTCTTTATATGCATGCTTATTTTTGCTATATATATGCTTGTGCTTCTAATATTTTTCTTGCAAGTATTCCATATATCGATTCCTTGGTGCCCTCAAACGAGGGGGAGCACACATCAAGGGGGAGTTCTCGTCCCGACAAATTTTGTCTCAAAAACTTGTCGGCATAACCTTTTTGATTCTACAAAAAGGGGGAGAAGTGAATATAAACTCACTAAATACTTGTCCAAAAATAACTTTTTGGATTTAATGAGTTTAGGTTTTGTAATCATCAAAAAGGGGGAGATTGTTGACATAAATAATGCCTAAACACATTATCAATATATTCATATCTCTATGTTTTGATGATCACAAAATGTAAACTCATTAAAACATAAACTTATCAAATAAACAAGTATTTAGTTGTAAATATTCATTTCTACAACTTAATCACTTAAGGTATGAATAAACAAGTGCTTAATGCATTATATGATCAAAGGAACATTTTCTTAATAACTAGATTTTTTATAAAACATCAAAAACATTTTATATATTTTTGAAAAATATTTTTGGTATTAAATAAAATTGTTTAATCTTTTATAAAAATATGAATTCAAATTTTTAACCAAAATCAGTTAAAATGTTTCAGAAAAACCTTCCCCACAAAAGGACAAAATTGGCTAACGGCCAGTAGGGGCGGTCCCCTTAATTTTGCTAGGCGGCCCCCTTAATTATTAAGGGGACCGCCCCCTATTTAAGGGGACCGCCCCCGCTCCAGTAGACTTCCAGCTGTCCAATTTTTCTCCTATAAATACCAGTCTTCTCCTGGACTTTTACTCACCCTTTTGCACTAAAACTTTCTGTTGTAGATCTTATTTCATATCTAACAAAAACCTTTGATCATGTAATCTTAAGCATTGGTTTCCAAGTGATCCAAGCTTCCACCATCCAAGTGCAAAAGAAGAATACTTCTATCAATCAAGATTAGAAGTATTACAACTTAGTATCATTTTGTTACTTAAGTTATGTGTTTAACAAAGTTTGTAAATCATTCATTCATTTGTATGTAAGGTGTGTGTTGTAGATTAGTGTTGTGTGTAAGTAGTGAAGATGTTGTATAAGTAGTTGTGGTATAGAAGTTGTGAGGTCAAAATGTAGATGTCGTGAAGCCATGGTGTAGAAGTTGTGAAGCCGTATCTTAGAAGACATGAAGTCCTTGTGTTGAAGTCATGAAGCCGTAGCATAGAAGTTGTGAAGCGGTCGTGTTAAAGTTGTGAAGTCCTAGTCGTGAAGTCCTAGTGTTGAAGTCGTGAAGCCGTAGCATAGAAGTTGTGTAGCGGTCGTGTTGAAGCCGTGAAGTCCTAGTCGTGAAGTCCTAGTGTTGAAGTCGTGAAGCCGTAGCATAGATGTTGTGTAGCGGTCATGTTGAAGTCGTGAAGTCTTAAGTCATGAAGACATAGTGTTGAAGTCGTGAAGCCGCATCATAGAGGTTGTGTAGCGGTCGTGTTGAAGTCGTGAAGAAGTCGTGAAGCCGTTGTGAAGAAGTCGTGAAGAAGTCGTGATTAAGTCGTGTAGAAGTTTTGTTGTGAAGTTGTGAGATTGGTTCTAGCTACGATTAGAACTCGACATTTAGCTTTGTGTCGTTAAACCCGTGTAAGCCAAAGTTGTGTACGGTTTTCTCCGCCATAAGGGAGCTTATTGAAGTTGTGAAGAAAAACTCTCGAGCAAGGTGTGCTCGGGGAGTGGAGTAGGGCAAGGAAGGTGTCCTTGTAGCCGAACCACTATAAATCTCTCGTGTCTCGGTTAGATCTTTCCATACCTTATTTATTTCTTTACTTGCATCGTCATTACTTTCATACACATAGGCTTATATAATTGCTAGTATTAACTAGAGGTCGACTTCACATAAAGATCAAATTGAAAATCCATTCAAGAAACCAAAACTTTTACAATCAATTTAAAAGAATACTTATATAACTAATAATAAGGTTCAAGTTTTATTTTTCATAATAAACTTGAATCTAAGTTTTTAAAAGTAAACAAAGGTTTTATAATAAATGAAAAAGACGTAAAACTATTCAACCCCCCCCCCCTTCTAGTTTTCCACAGTTTCCATTCAACCCATTATAAAACGTATTGATCTGTTGTAACTCCGTGAAATCATGATTCGGGCATTTTCTTAGGAGATCTTTAAATCGGTCCCATGCCTCTCCGAAGTTTTCATCGAAACCTTGACGAAATCCAGAAATTTCATTTTTCAGATTAGTCGTCTTTGATGGAGGAAAGAAATAATTGACAAATTTCTGTACGAGATCTTCCCAAGTTTCAATGGATCGAGGGGGTTCTTTATCCAGCCAAATTCGGGCTGCCCCTTCGAGTGAAAACGAAAATAGCATCAATTTGATAACTGTTTGCGGCACATCCTTGTAATTGATTGTAGAGGTCAACTTGTTGAACCAACGAATGTGTGCATACGGATCTTCTCGTTCAAACCCGTGGAATTGGTTTGTAGACACGAGTTGAATCAAATGCGTTTTCAATTCAAAATGATCAGAATCGATTGGTGGTAACACGATGGCATCTCCGTAACCCTCGGTGGGTGCTTGGAGCATCTTCGCCATTGTTCGATCGTCTGCCATATTATCAATGGGAATAGTACGAATCTCGGGTTCGACTATTTGGGCAATACGTCTACGATTACGTCTTCTCGGAATATCTACGAGTTCACGTAAAGGACTTGTCGACGTAGAAGAACGAGCGCGCATGCACTAAATAAGATAATTCAATTAAATCAAGATCGAAGCAAAACACAAGGAACTTAAAACCTTAAATCAAAAAGCGTACGGTAGCTCTCTGACTGAAAAACACACAGAGTGGCGGAGAAGTAAAGGTGGGCAATAAATGCTTCTTAAAAACCCGCTTCTTTCGGTTCGACAATTTAATGTCAAACCTCCTGAAACCTCCGTTAGAGTTTGTTTATCAATCAAAGGTGAGCCGAATTCGCAAGCGACACAAAGGCAAGTTTTAATCTGATGTTTGGGAACTTATTATGATAATACCCAAGTTGAAGAATATTATATTAATTTTTCTTTTATCTTTTATTTTACAATAAAACAGAAAATGTTTTTGGGTTTTTATTTTTATATGATATTATATATATAAAAGAAAAGAAAAATATTTTTGTATTTTATAGGGTTTATGAAAGTGGAAACTTATGAAAGAAGGATCTCAAGTCACTAATCGTTTAAACTTTAAACAATATTGTCGCAACACAACCTCCCCGGCAGCGGCGTCAAAATTTGATCCGTGGTAAAGTGCGTATAAATAAATATCAGACAGATACACGTGAATAAAGACAAATCAACCCTTTAGGAAAAAGGCTAACTTGCAAAAACTCACGTTGTGATATGTGTGATACCAGGTAAGTGATTACCCGGGTCGTGTCCGAATGAGGAGTGAATTGACAATCGTTAGAGGTTTGGAATTAGAGTGACTGATGATTGGATAAGGAATTTTTGCTTATATTTTTATTCTAATTAAATAATGAGAAACAAATTCTCAAAATAAAATTAAGATTAACAAAGTATATTAAAAACGCGTTACGGGAATTCTAAAACGGGATTAAAAAGTGAAATCTGTTGGGAATTAAATATTCTGAAGATTAGAGTATAAGAAAATACTTTAAGAAGAAAGTACTGCTGGTTCATGATCAAGGTACTGCTAGAACAAGTAGAAGGTATTGCTAGTAGAGAATGGTACTGCTGATCAGTGAGTCTTAGAGCTGCTACAAGGATAAGATCGAAGAAGATATTATTTGTATGAGTCACTCTTATGCAAAAATAATATCTAGATATATTCTCAGTCAACAAGTTGATGCATGTGCTTGCATTAATTCATTTGAACAACTTGAGAGATATAAACTTCCATACGCTAGCTCGACTTGATCTTTTGTAAGACAAGTGTTGATTAGACTTAAAGTAATATTGTAAGAGATCTCTTGGACTATAAAAGAGATCTTAGATTAGTGATTATGTGTGTGCACATTTACAAACTTATATCTGTTAAGACATAGAACAAACAAAAACATATATCACAAATCTAGAAACATAAGATTCAAGGTCTTTGTAACCGTAGTGATAAACACAAGATCACTCGTATTATTTTGAATAATATTGAATCGTTTGGTGATAAACTTTCTTTGTTCATTGTTAAGTAAGAAACATAATTCTTCCATTTCCATAACATACATAACCTTCTAAGTGTGATTAAGTAAATTCCGCGTACTTAATCATATAATCTCAATATATCATTACACACAAAGTATACAAGGTTTAACCACCTTAACCGTGTGTCGTAGGTCCTCTCAGTTGGTATCAGAGCTCAGGCTGATATTATTGAATTAGAAGAAACAGAAATGGATGCACATGATGCTCAAACAAATGTTGCTGCAAAGTTGCCCATGATCAAACCAAATGAGTTTGAGTTATGGAGGATGAGAATTGAGCAATATTTCATGGTCTAAGATTACACTCTTTGGGATATCATTATATATGGTGATTCTTTTTCACCAAGCTATTCAGATGTTGTCCTAGAAGGTAAAACAATTAGGAAAAGAAATACTGGACCAGTTTCAAATGAAGAAAAGATACTGAAGAGAAATGATCAGAAAGCAAGAAATTTGTTGCTTATGACCATTCCTAGTGAACAGATGTTATCTTTTAACAAGTATCTTGATGCAAAAACTCTTTTTGAAGAGATTTGTGCATATTTTGGTGGTAATAAAACTACCAAAAAGACACAGACGACACTACTAAAGCAACAATTTGAAAACTTTACTGCTTTTAGTAATGAGTCTCTTGATAAGCTTTTCTCAAGGTTACACAAGCTTGTCAGTCAGTTGGCTGTGTTGGGTGTTGAGACAGAGAAGGAAGATCTCAACATGAAGTTTTTGAGAAGTCTACCTGATGAGTTCCATACTCATGTTATTGTCTGGATGAACAAACCAGACATTGAAACAATGAAGCTCAATGATTTGTACAACAACTTCAAAATTGTTGAACAAAGTCTTAAAAAGTCTGGAATTTATGGTACTAGTTCTGGGAATGTGGCACTTTTGTCATCTCCTAGTATTGGTAAGTCTGAAAAGGTAGAAGAAGTTGAAGGTGTTTCTAATGCTACTTATGGTGGTCCTTCTACTAGTTCACAAAAGACTGTTGCAGGACTTGGTGATCCAGCATTCTATGTATTCATGTCTAGTCAATCTAGTGGTTCTCCTCTAAATCATGAAGACCTTGAGCAGGTTGATGGTGATGATTTGGAAGAGATGGACATCAAATGGCAGGTTGCTTTGCTCAGCATGAGGGCTAAGAAGCATTCGTAGAGAACTGGGAAGCAAATTACCATAAATGGTAATGACACTGCTGGGTTTGATAAGAAGAAAGTAGAATGTTTCAACTGTCATAGGTTGGGACACTTTGCTAAGGAGTGTAGAAGCCCAAGGAAGCAAGAAAATAGAAACACATGGTATAAGCAAGATAGGAAAAAGGAATTTACTGTTGAAGAGCCAAATGCTATGTTGGCTATTGATGGTATTGGTTATGATTGGAGCTCTATGGCTATTGAAGAGGAAGCACCACCAAATGCTGCTCTTGTGGCCAATGAATTTGCTCTAATGGCTCATTCTGATTCAGAGGTAAATTCTATTCAAAATTGTACTGAATCATGTCCTAATCTTAAAGCTTATGAAGACCTTAGTAAGAGATTTGATGCTCATAGAGAAGAGCTAATTGATGCTCTTTTTAATTTAGCTAATCACAAAAGAGGTCTAGGTGTTGTAGAAAAACAAGTCTTACATTTTAAAAGTAATGAATCTAATTTTACTAATGACATCAATATACTAAAAAATGACATTAAGATCAGAGATGAGTGTATTGTTGAGTTGAATGATTCATTAGCTAAACACAAAAATGAAAGAGAAAATGTTAAGATATCTGTGGATGTTTTGGCTCATGCCTCAGATGGATTCAATAAGCTTTGGGAAGCTCAAGTAATTGATAAGGTTAATTCTGGTGTTGGATTTAAGTCTGTCCCCCCACCATACAGAGGTGTTCATTCACCTCCAGGTATTGATTTAGCACTCACAGGATTAGATGAGTTTCAAGAACCAATCATGGAATATGGTTCTAAGGCCACTAAGAGTCCTAAGATAGAAAAGGTAAGTAAAAGTTTAGATAAAACTTTATCTTATCAGGACAAGGTGTCCTTTGTTAAGAAAGGAGATGCTATAGTTGTTGAAGATTGTACAACTGATAGTGATGATGATGAAGAAGAACAGGTTATGTCTAAACCTGTATTGGTTAAGAAAGTAGGAACAAGTGTTCCTAAGATAGTCAATCACAACACTAACAGGCCTAAGTCAAATGTTAAGACTGTTAGGAAACCAGTTAGATATTGTGAACAATATAGAACTACAAACAAGCCCAGAGGTAACCAAAGGAATTGGAACAACCTCAAGTCTAACCAATTAGGTGATGACTTTGCTTTTTACAACAAAGCTTGTTATACATGTGGTAGTTTTGACCATCTTGCAGCTTTCTGCAACCAATGGGTAACTGGGTATGAAAACAATAGGGTGAACTACAAAAGGCAAACTCCTCAAACTCACTTTCACTCTAACACTCATAGAACAAAACCCAGAACAGTCTCAAACAAGTCTGGACCAAAAGGTCCTGATAGACAAAAAGGTCCTGCTAATACATACAAAAAGATACTGCCAGTACAAATAAAAGGTACGGGTAGAACAAAAGGTACTGTTAGACCTTTGATGACTGTTAACCCAAAATCAACAGCTAAGGATGCAAAAACAACTTTCATACATGCATCTAAAACTGTTCTAAGGCCCATTCAAACAAAAGCAGTGGTCCACAAACAAATTTGGAGACCAAAGGGTGTGACTTCAAAGCTAGCAGTCATTTCTGCTAAGCATGTTACTCACTCTGCTGCTAAGGGTAATAGGGCAAATGCTGTTAAGGCCTCAGCATGTTGGATTCTTAAATCCAATGTTGCATCAACTATCCTTAAAAGATTAAATTACATTGATGCAAGAGGCAGATCCAAGTCAGTAATGGCTTGGATCCCCAAAGAAAACTAACACTCTTATTTGTGTGCAGGAACATTCAACTGATAAACAAGAAGATCAAGGATACTCAGATAGTGGATGTTCAAGGCACATGACAGGCAACATGTCTTATCTCTCAGATTTTGAAGCTTTCAATGGAGGATATGTTACCTTTGGAGGTGGTTTTCGTGGCAAAATTTCTGGTAAAGGTACAATTAAAACCGAAAATTTAGATTTTGAAGATGTGTACTATGTACAAGAGCTAAAGTATAATCTTTTTAGTGTCTCACAAATGTGTGACAAAAAGAACAATGTCTTTTTTACTGACACTGAATGTCTTGTTCTATCTAAGGATTTTAAGATGCCTGATGAAAGTCAAGTGCTTCTTAGAATTCCTAGAAAGGCCAATATGTATAGTGTTGATATGAAGAACATTATTCCTAAAAAGGATTTAACTTGTCTTGTTGCAAAAGCCACATTGGATGAATCAATGTTATGGCATAGAAGGCTTGGTCATATTAATTTCAAAACCATAAATAAAATTGTTAAGAATGGTTTGGTAAGAGGTTTACCTCACAAAAGATTTGAAAATGATCAAACATGCATTGCTTGTCTAAAAGGCAAACAACACAAAGCCACTTGTAAGCCCAAGATTTTTAACTCTATCAATCAGTCATTGTTTATGCTTCATATGGACTTATTTGGACCTGTTTCAGTAAGGAGTATGCAACATAAAAAATATTGTCTTGTTATAACTGATGACTATAGCAGATTTACATGGGTTTTCTTTTTAGTGTCTAAGGATGAAACATCAAGCACTCTTAAGACTTTCATAACAGAAATAGAAAACCTAGTAAGCAAGAAAGTAAAAGTCATTAGATCTGATAATGGGACAGAGTTTAAAAATAGAGTTATGGATGATTTCTGCAAAGAAAAAGGTATTAGAAGAGAATATAGTGTTGCTAGAACTCCTCAACAGAATGGAGTGGCTGAAAGAAAGAATAGAACACTAATTGAAGCTGCTAGAACAATGTTAGCTGATTCTAAGCTACCTATAATCTTTTGGGCAGAGGCAATCAATACTGCTTGCTATGTTCAAAATAGAGTTTTAGTTGTGCAGCCTCACAATAAGACATCATATGAACTCTTTAATGGTAGAACTCCTGCGATAGGATTTCTTAGACCTTTTGGATGTCATGTGACAATTCTCAATACCTTAGACCATTTAGGAAAATTTGATGGTAAAGCAGATGAAGGTTTCTTAGTTGGATATTCTCTTGTTAGCAAAGCTTTTAGAGTTTACAACTTAAGAACTGAGAAAGTACAAGAAGAACTACATGTGGAGTTTCTGGAAAACAAATCCAATGTAGTAGGCCAAGGACCAAAATGGATATTTGATCTTGAGTATCTAACAAATTCTATGAATTATATACCTTTTGTTGCAGAAACTAATGATTTTTCAGGTTCACAAGCAACAAATGAGGCAGAGTTAGAAAAAGATCAACATGATGGCACAATGCCAATATGGTCAAATGCAAGTGTAGAATCAACTTCAACAAATGATGTATCTTCTTCTAGTAAAGCTAAAGGAGGTGTTGAAGATGAGCACGAGGATGATGGAACAAAGGAACATCTCAATATTTCAAATATTGATGGTACTGCTGACACAGAGCAAGGTACTGCTAGTATCTATAAAGGTACTGTTAGTACATTTGGAGGTACGGCTAGTTCATTTGAAGATACTGCTGGTCCTTCAACTTCAAGAGAAGCAGAGTTCCAAGAAGATGAAGTGGATTTGGGTAATCTTCCCCCATCTTATCAAGTTCCTTCTACACCACACACAAGGATTCACAAAATTCACTCCCTGGATAATGTGATTGGAGATGTACAATCTGGTGTGAAGACAAGGAGACAACTGGTCTCTTCAGACCAACAAGGGATTCTTGATGCCCTTTATGCTTCAAAACAGCATGAGGTTTCAAACTCTTGCTTATTTGTATGTTTTCTCTCACAAAAGGAACCAAAGAACATTCTTACAGCCCTAGATGATTCAAGCTGGGTAGAGGCTATGCAAGAAGAGCTTCTTCAGTTCAAGATTCAAAAGGTTTGGGTGCTAGTTGATTTACCTAGAAATGAAAAGGTGATTGGCACTAGATGGGTTTTTAAGAACAAAAGGGATGAAAGAGGGATAGTTATTAGAAATAAGGCTAGATTAGTAGCCCAAGGGTACACACAAGAAGAAGGGATAGATTATGATGAAGTTTATGCTCCAGTAGCAAGGATTGAGGCAATTAGGCTGTTTCTAGCTTATGCTTCATTTTTAGGCTTCACAGTCTACCAAATGGATGTCAAGAGTGCATTTTCATATGGTACAATTGGAGAAGAGGTGTATGTTTCACAACCTCCTGGCTTCATTGACCCTGACCATCCAAACAAAGTGTACAGAGTAATGAAAGCTCTATATGGCCTACATCAGGCACCAAGAGCTTGGTATGCAACACTTGCTTCCTATTTATTAGAAAATGGATTTCAAAGAGGAAAGATTGATCAGACACTTTTCATCAAACAGCACAAGAAGGATCTTCTGTTAGTGCAGGTGTATGTGGATGACATTATCTTTGGATCTACAAGGAAGGAAATGTGTTTAGAGTTCGAGAAGCTTATGCATGATAAGTTTCAGATGAGTTCTATGGGAGAACTCACATTCTTTTTGGGTTTGCAAATTAAACAATCATCTGAAGGCATTTTTATCTCTCAAGATAAATATGTTGCAGAAATTCTTAGAAAGTTTCAATTTGCTGATTCAAAAATGGCAAGCACACCAATAGACTCAGAGAAGCACCTTTTGAAAGATGAAGATGGAGAGAATGTAGATGTATACACTTACAGATCTATGATAGGCTCTTTGATGTATCTTACATCATCTAGACCTGACATCATGTTCCCTGTTTGTGTTTGTGCAAGATTTCAAGTAATTCCAAAGGTTTTTCATTTAACTGCAGTCAAGAGAATTTTTAGATATCTCAAAGGACAACCAAGGTTGGGTATATGGTATTCTAGAGACTCTCCTTTTGACTTGGTAGCATTTTCGGATAGTGATTATGCTGGTGCTAGCTTGGACAGAAAGTCAACAACTGGAGGATGTCAATTCCTTGGATGTAGACTTGTCTCATGGCAGTGTAAGAAGCAAACAAGTGTGGCAAATTCAACAACTGAAGCTGAATATATAGCTGCTGCAAGTTGCTGTGCTCAAGTCTTATGGCTTCAAAACCAACTTCTTGACTATGGGTACAATTTCTTAAACACTGTTATTCATATTGATAATAGTAGTACAATTTGTATTATTAAAAATCCAGTGCAACATTCTAAAACAAAACACATTGAAATTAGACATCACTTTATTAGAGATTGCAATGAGAAAAGATTAATTCAAGTAATGAAAATTGCTTCAGAATACAATTTTGCAGATCTACTTACAAAAGCTTTTGATGTTGGAAGATTTGAATACTTGATAGCAAGTATTGGAATGCTTAATCTTTAAAATTTTTAAATGATGTGTTTATGTACGTAAATTTTTGTTGGTACTGCTGGATTTATAAGGTACTGCTAATATATCAAAAATGTAAATTGTGTTATTCATACAGTTGGCTCTATGCTTATTCTAATGCAAGACAAGTACTTTGTACATTGTTCTTTTGGTTTTAGACTAACTATTTCAGGTATGAATATGTGAACACAAAGGAGATTTCAAGTGAAATGGGAGCAGCAGAATGCTTATCCAATTTCTAACATAGTAGGTTTATGATGGACTGAGTTTAGGAATTTAAACTCCTTAAAACTTCTTTCTTGAAACCTAGTTATGATATTTCACATTGAATTGATGACTTAGTTGATCAGATAGTAACTGATGCAACTCACTTTCTATCATTTTATACTTTCAAGTATAATGAGCAAGTCTAAGGACATCTGATAGAAAGAACAGCTAGTAAAAGTGAATATAACACTTGTGTTAGAGGCAACAATTGCTATGAGCTGGAAACCCTGTCAAGAAAATCTTTTGAATAGATTTATCTTTACACAGGCAGTTATGTATAACTGAAAAACATTGGTTCTCACACAACCAGATGTTGCTTTAAACCGAAATTTTGATTAAGTGTCTGTTACACACTTAATCCTTTCAAAATGGTTGGAAGCAGTATGATTTTTCAATTCTAAAATCATGAACATACTACTAAGTCAAATAATTTCTTAAACAAGGTTTTTCAAGAGATTCACAAAAACCATCCATTGATGGATCATGAATCAAATGTCCACTGATTCACCTCTCGTAGGAGTTAACACACCTAGAAGTGATGAGGACAGCAACTTAAACTTTTAAGGAATTGATGGCTTCATGTACAATATTGTCTGACAACAAGTTCACATTGATAGATCAGTCAAAGGTACATAGTGAGATCTTCCAAACTAGGGGAGGAAACAAAAGTTATTTGCTTCAGGGGAGGTTACAATCTCAGAGAAGGAAATAATTGCCCAGTAAAGGAAGAATAATCCAATAGAAGGAAGGAGAAGATAAGAGCATACAAGATGATGACATAGAGGTTGAAAATGACAAGAATAGATCATATATCTAGAAGGGATGAAGCATTCCTAAGGGAGAAAGTTCTATCTAGATCAAACAAAGGAAAGTTTCAATTCAGTTCATTATGTTTGTTCATCACTTGCAAAGGCATGCTGATAGATGATTTCGCTTGTTGAAATCATTGCCTCTTACAATTCCTCCATCCAAGGAAATTGCACCATCTTTTGGTTCAATGTTTTGATATTGCTGAAGTCAAAGAAGAACAAAGCAGATCAGTTCAGAATAAGAAGAATAGTTCAGATTCATGAAGTGTTTGAAAGATCTTCTCAAGTCCTCATTTAATTCAGAAAACATGTTTGAAATGATTCACATGTTTAGGGGAGGATTGTTGGGAATTAAATATTCTGAAGATTAGAGTATAAGAAAATACTTTAAGAAGAAGGTACTGCTGGTTCATGATCAAGGTACTGCTAGTACATCAAGGTACTGCTAGAACAAGAAGGTACTGCTAGAACAAGTAGAAGGTACTGCTAGTAGAGAATGGTACTGCTGATCAGTGAGTCATAGAGCTGCTACAAGGATAAGATCGAAGAAGATATTATTTGTATGAGTCACTCTTATGCAAAAATAATATCTAGATATATTCTCAGTCAACAAGTTGATGCATGTGCTTGCATTAATTCATTTGAACAACTTGAGAGATATAAACTTCCATACGCTAGCTCGACTTGATCTTTTGTAAGACAAGTGTTGATTAGACTTAAAGTAATATTGTAAGAGATCTCTTGGACTATAAAAGAGATCTTAGATTAGTGATTATGTGTGTGCACATTTACAAACTTATATCTGTTAAGACATAGAACAAACAAAAACATATATCACAAATCTAGAAACATAAGATTCAAGGTCTTTGTAACCCTAGTGATAAACACAAGATCACTCGTATTATTTTGAATAATATTGAATCGTTTGGTGATAAACTTTCTTTGTTCATTGTTAAGTAAGAAACATAATTCTTCTATTTCCATAACATACATAACCTTCTAAGTGTGATTAAGTAAATTTCGCGTACTTAATCATATAATCTCAATATATCATTACACACAAAGTATACAAGGTTTAACCACCTTAATCGTGTGTCGTAGGTCCTCTCAAAATCTATAAAAACAAACCCTACAAGTGCTAAATTATTTTTCTTAAATCCTAAATAATAAAAGAAAATTTTAGAAAAAAGATTTATATTTTTCTGACTTTTATATTTTTTATTATGAATTTAAAACTAAACTTAAAAGAAAAATTAATTAAAAATACTAAAACTATTCTAAAAATTCTGAAACTTTTTCTAATATTACTTAATGATATGACAAACCTAGGAAAAATATGAACAAGGTATCAGCTTATTCTAATAAGCTGATAATAAGCAAAATAGAAAAATAAGCTTAATTAGAAAAAACAAGGTTACATAAAAAAGGGTGCAAGGTTATTACTGATAAAGACCCTAGGGCAGATGGTTGAGTGTGTGTGTGTTTATCTGAGAGACCAGGGTTCGAATCCCGCTCCTGACCTTTTTACTTTTATTTTATTTTTTTATTTTTATTATTGAAACTTATTAAGCACAATGAGATAAGCAAGTTTTATAACTGGAACTTTTTATGACAACCTCTAGTTGGGGTCGAGGTGACCAAGCCTAGATCATTGTGTCGATTTGGTTGTAAGGGAAGTCTTGTGTCGAGGTGACCAAGCCTAGATCATTGGGGATTTAGTTGGGGTTTGATACTTCCGGTGGGAAGTCTTTGTGGTCTTAGTGGTCTTTGTGGTTAGGTCGAATCATGAGTCCTTGAGGGTGGTTTCCGAGGGCGGAATATCGTTGAGGAGTAGCTCTTCTTAGTGAGTGCCGATCTTAGTAAATATCGGTGGAGCGAAGTTGTAACGGTTTGTAGTCCACCGAAAGGATTATACTTAATGAATAGTATAGTGTCATGGATTCACAACTGGACGTACGGATGGTATAAACCCCCCATCCCGAACCAATATATATCGTGGTGTCATTTACTCACTTTATATACTTTGGATTGTGATTATGTTAGTGGTTATTGTTGTATAAACCACTTGGTGGTCTTTGAGGCTTAAAGTTTTTTTTAAACATCTAAAAAGCCAAAGAGACCATATTCACCCCCTCCCCCCTCTACGGTTCTACAATTGGTATCAGAGCGGTATACTCAAGTTTTTGAGCGTTAAAACCTTCCCGAGAAGTCGTTTTAAGTCAAAAACTTCTTTTTCAAAAATTTAAAATACCTAACGAAATTTTTGGAAAAGTTGAGTATAGATCTATTACTCAAGAGAACTATGTTGAGGGGTGCTCTATGCAAAGACCACCTTTGCTAGAATCCGATGGGTTTTGCTTTTGGAAAACCCGGTTTGAGACCTATGTTAGGTCTAAAGATATTGACTTGTGGGAGATCATCCAAAATGGCAACTTTGTTTTCATGATGCAAGATCCCGAAACAAAGTTGATGGTTGAAAAGCCATATTTGGAATTAAAAGATGATGAGAAGAAGAAGATTGGCAAAAATGATGAAGCCAAGATGACAATCTACAATGCCCTAACTCGAAGGGAGTTCAAGAGGGTTTGCACGTGCAAGACCGCCAAAGAGATTTGGCATACTCTCATCATTACCCATCATGGGAACTCACAAGTCAAAGATTGCAAGATCGACTTACTTATCCAACAATATGAGAAGTTCTCGATCTCGGATGAAGAAACCATTGATAATGGTTATACTAGATTCAATGTTATCATCACAAGCCTTACGGCCCTAGATCCAAGTTATAGCAACAAGAATCATGTAAGGAAGTTCCTTCGGGCTCTTCCGGTGAAGTGGCGGCCGAAGGTGACGGCTATTGAAGAAGCCAAGAACTTGGCGGAACTTCCTCTTGACGAATTTATTGGCAACCTCTAGGTGTACGAAATGATTCTTGAAAATGACAAGGTCGCCTCCAAAGACAAGAAGGAGAAGGTGAAGTCTTTGGCCCTCAAAGCTAAAGTCACTAAGAATCAAACTAGTGACGATAGCGATAGTCAAGAAGGAAGTGGTGATGAAAGTGATGAAGACGATGAAGAATTCAATCTAATGGCTAAGAATTTTAGAAAGTTTTAGAAAAGGTGGTAATTTTAGGCGTGGAAAATGGTTTGGTAACCGAGGTAATGATGGAAGGAACAAGTTTGGAAGAGGCCGATGTTTCGACAACAAGGTTGGTGAAAGATCTAAGCGTGAACGCGGGTGCTATAATTGTGGTGACAAAAGTCACTTCATAAGTGATTGTCCGAAGCCCAAAGAGAACAAAGCATTCGTCGGTGGAGCTTGGAGTGATAGTGAAAATGAAGATCAACCAAACAAGGATGCTACTTGTCTCATGGCACTAGAAAAACTAGAGATACCTCAAAACCCTTCTACTTCTAATAATAATTTAAATGTTAGTAAATTGAAAAAGGAGAATGAGGAACTAGTTAAATTTAATGAGGACTTTATGAAAACCTTTGAAAATATTGTTAAGGAAAAACGCTCTCTTGAACAAGAGCGTGCTAAAATCAATGAAAATGTTTATGAACTCGAAAGAGAAGTAAAGATACTAAATCATCGCAAGGAGGTGATTAAACCATGTAAAAGATGTGAGGCACTCACACTTGAGCTTAACTCTTTCAATGATAAAGTATCTAAACTTCAAAAAGAGTCTCTAATGATTTGGATGATATGTTGAGTCATCAAAAAGTGCCCCAAGATAAGGAAGGTATTAGATTTTCAAAATGGGAAAACCACTCCCGTGAGTCTAACCAAACCAATAGTGTTTGTAAAAGCAAGTCAAAATGAAACTCCAAAAAGTTCCGAGCCTGATGCGCTGGGTGACGCGCCAACGTGTCAGCAGCGCGCCATGTCTCTGAGGAACAATGAAGTTTTGTCAAAAACTTTTGTTAAACCAATCATTCCTCAAACTCCTTTTGCAAATACTCGAGGTAATCAAACACCCATTACAAGGAGAGAAAACCCAAAACAATTTTATAACCCGGGTTCTCGTAATGGTCTTGATTACACACAACCTCGAGTCAATCATAGACCACTCTTACCTACACCCAATGTGAGACCTTCATCAATATACAACCAAAGATCTTCTTTCCAATATAGTCAATCACTTCCAAGAAGAAATTTTTATAACAATAACCAAAGGTCCTCACACTATCAATATAACTCATACCAAAGGAGAGACAACTCCTACCCAAACCCAAGATTCTTTAGACCTCAAACTCATTAAAGCTATAGGCCAAGCTATCAAAACCATAATGATTTTCAAAACAATCCTTGGTTTACTTTCTCTAGATTTGGTATTGAGAAATTATGTGTCTTGCTTCAAGACCCAAGAATGTTTAACTTGGGCACTTTAAATGCTAACCAAAATGGACCCAAGAAGCAATGGGTACCAAAAACTTGAATTGCATCTTTGGTTGTAGGTTTGCCTCAAATGTGATCTACAACCGGACGAGTGGATAGTGGATAGCGGTTGCACTAAACACATGACCGGGAATAGGAGATTGTTTACATCATACAAGGCGTATGACGGCAATCAAGTCATATTTGGAAGCAAACTTAGTGGGAAAATCATGGGTAAAGGTAATGTCCTTTATGACTCCATAGAAATTACCAATGTTGAGCCTGTTAGTGGGTTAAACTTTGATAGAACTTATGTACGCCATCAACTATAAGTTCTCGGACCGTTTTGGACTCTAGGTTGTTTAGACCTTGATCTAGGATAAACAATAAGCACAATGATAATAATAAGCACAGCGGAATAACATAAAGAATATTATTATTATCAACAAGGTTCTTCGCCATCATCTCCTAACACTAACAATACAAAACCTAGGCATCCATTGTAGGAACTCGATGCCTAGCCACGACCTATACCTTTAGTCGACTACATCTTGGCACACACACACTAATAATCAATCCCTGTATCTCTTTATATACTAGAGATACTAGGGTTACAAAGGATATATACTAAAAATATAAAAGATCTCGTAGTAATCTTTTCCTTTTGTGAAGTTTCATCCTTTGTCTCCATAAGTCCCTCATCTTTCATTGTTTTGTCTTATCAACTCAAGTATAATTCCCAACAATCTTCCCCTAGTTGATAATGACAAAACCAAGTAAGCATGAACTTCTCCTGAAGTTAATATGTATGAAAGATAAACGAACTTCCCCTTAAGCCATGCATATCACCAAGGATCTTCAAGTTGCAATCTTCACAATATTCTTCCCCTATTTGTCATGATCAATAGGGGACTAAATTATGCAACTTTGATCTTCATAACCACGAGCTAGTACCATACATCCAACTTAGTCTTCCAATGTCTTGAATCGCCCTCCATTAATGAACACCAAAACGCTTTCTTTTATAAATGAATCCAAGACAGAAAAATCCCAAATCTTCAGTAAAAATACCAACGAGCAATCATGAAAACCTTCACCTCTGTAATACCTGAAATTCTATAACATGTAAAATGACCAAATTGCCCCTGGGAATTTAAAATCTAAATAAAACATATGTAAAGCACCAAATAAATTCCAAACTTCTAACAATGAACAAGTTATGATTCCAAATAATTTTAACAAATTCATTTAACAATTATACAAGCCATGAAAATTACTAAAATGCCCTTGGGCGCCTAATGTAATTTAAATTCAAATTTATGATTTATATAAAAGTAATTTAAAGGTAATTAAAGAGCATTAAACATGGTAAATCAATGCATTAATTTCCCCTTGACCAAAATCACGAAATTATGGCCAATTATCCTCCCCTTTGACCGGTCCTTATTTGTAGCATCACATTTATTCCAAAAACCCTAATGCCGATCTAAACAAAACACACAAAATAATCCTCCCATTGTTCACACGAATTTTATGGAGTCCAAGCTCATTTTTCTGGTATTTTACATGATCTAAGGAAGCCTAGAAAAATAGCATCATGATTTATAAGGGCCGGATTCAAGGAGCATCGAAAATTCTTGTTCTATTCCACTCGATAGGTATTAATTCGCCAATCCTTGTCCCACTCATTCTAAAATTCATCTTATATTTTTCTTACATTCCTTAAATCATATTAGACTCAGGAAAAATGGGAAATTCGAATCATGCAAAGTTTTTATGTTGTTTTGAATTTAATTGATTAAAACACACCTAAAATCCAAAATATGTGTTACGAATTTTCTGGGTGCCATGTTTATTTTATTTAGACCTAATATGATGTGTATGAACTGGGAAAAATGATAAAATAATTTATTGAGGCCTAAATGAGTCGTTGTAATTATTGGGGGTCTAAAACGTACCTAAAATCAAATATATGCTATGCAATTTTTCTGGGTTGCATTATTAATTTTTATGAGTTCCTTGGTCATCACCTAAGCTGGGAAAAATGGTGTTTCGAATTTTAGAAGCCTAGGTTAGTCGTTGTGAATTTAAAGTTTTAAAAAGGGTGTAAATTCTAATATATGATAAACGAATTTTCTGGGAATGGAGATTATTTTTTTTAGACTCTATATAATTAGTATGAACCAGGAAAAATAGTGGTTTGATTTTTAGAAGCTTAAAATGGTCGTGGTTGAATTTAGTCCAAATCGGGTTTATTGTTTTCAAATGAAAATTTAAGAAAAAAAACCCTAACGAGCTAATTAGGGTTTGTGTAATCTGATTAAATCTGGTCCAATTAAGGTGTTAATGATGTAGTAATGATGGCCTAATGATTGGGAAAGATTAGGGTTAAAAATTGTATTTTAAAATGGTATACGATTTGAGATTTAATGATAAGGGGGTGTTTTGTAATTAAATAAACTTGTGGGCCATTTTTATAATGTTAATTGGATCAGTACTAAAGTGTAAAAATTATAACATGAGGGTCTTATGTGTAGATTTGCAAGATTTGGAAGTAAATGGGAAATTAGGGTTTCGTATTACATTATTTTAAATTAGGGGGACTAAACATGTAAATTCTGGAAACTTAAGGTTGATTTGAGTTATTAAATATATTCATGGGGTTATGTGCTATTTTGGTAATTTAATGGCTTAATATGTAATTGTTATTAATTAAAGATTGAAATTATAAGTTAAAGGACTAAATATGTAACTTTAATAATTAGAGGGACTTAATGTGTAAATTATGAATACTTGAGGATACATTTGTATAAGATGATAAAATAAGTGATCATTGTGTAAGTTTGTTAAGTTAAGGGTTTAATGTGTAATTATAAATACCATAAGGTTTAAAATGTAATTTATGTAACTACAAGGGCATAAAATATGAATTATGAAACTTAAGGGGCTAAATGTGTAATTCTGATAACATGAACAGTAAGATGAGTTAATTATGATATTTTCACTTTAAACCTTCATCTTTGGTACATTTACACTTCAAACCCTAGAATATAAAAACTTGTCATATTTAACCCTAAACTTTTGCAACTTGTTAAAATACACCCTTAAGCCATGATATGACCTAATAATGTCTTAACCTAATCGAGAATATGGAAATATTACTAAATATGGAAACTTTCTAAATATGGAAACTTTCTAAAAACAGAAACTTACTAAATATGGAAACCTACCTAAAATGGGAAGTTACTTAAAATGGAAAGTGTTGTAACACTTGTCTACCCCTCTAGGTGTGAAGAAGGAGGAGAACTAAGTTCATTCCATCTTGTTCTTTGTGTATTGTGCTTTGCTGGAATAAGGTACAGATATTCTGCTTCTTTAATAAGAGGCCTTCATTCTCTGATTATGACTCGTATTAGGGTTTCCCTATACCATTGCTATGTTCCCTTCATTCATGAACTCCGACCTTTTGAACCATCATGATATTGAACCTTTTATGATTATGAACCTTTCATTCATGAACCTTTAATTATGAACACTTGACCATGAACCTTTGCTTATGAACCTTTGCTTATGAACCTTTGCTTATGAACCATGATTATGAACCATGATTATGAACCGTGATTATGAACTTATGAAACATGATATTGACCTATGCAAGTAAACTAAAAACATGATTCATGATACTTGACCTTTACCCTCAGTTTGATACTACGAGCCACTCACTAGGCATGAGGGTTTCATGTCCATGTCAGTCGATGCACCGATGGCATGACTCTAGGGCAGGAGAGTGATGACCTGTCCCGTCCCTGCATGTTATGTTTATGATTCATGTTTACGTAGAGGCAGATTATGGCCACCGGGGGCGTATGGATGCATCCTAGATTTGTTCATGTTCATGTTATGTTATGTTATTCATGGTGACTGATGGTGTGTGCGATACACGTCTTTCACACTCTGGGAGCTAGCTACTCCAACCCATGATTGAGGACACCCCTCATATTTACAGGATACCCATGATTGAGGACACCCCTCATATTCACAGGATACTAAGAGGTCTCCCCTCTGCATGGTTACGATTATGATTATGATTATGATTCATGTTATGTTATGGGCTCGTAGTGGATTTCTGACTTCCTTTACCATGTACCCTTTCACCCTTCCTTATGATACCATGTACTCTTACCTTTCATCTTGATACCATGTATTCATGCTTCCATTCCCTTTTACTCATGTTATTATTCATTATGCTATTGCTTGTTACGTTATATCTGTTCACTGGGCTTTTAAAGCTCAGCCGCACGTTTTCTTTTCGTGTGCGGCAGGTTTTAGTTGGAAGCTGGGTAAGAGTGAAGAGACTTTGGACCTAGAAGACTTTGAGTAGAAGCCATTAGAAGAGATGTACTTATGGATTTGATAGGCAGCTTTTATTTTCCTTTGTAACCCTTTGTATTGCAAGATTTCATTTGTAACCTTTGAGAACCATTGTATTACTTTTGATTGTATGCTTTGTTTGATCTGATATGGAGCCATTAGTGTGATACTTCTACCCTTGCCGGGTTGGGGTGTTACAATTATGGTATCAGAGAAACAGGCTGCGATTTGTAATACATTTACCCTTGGCCTGTGTAAGTTAGGACCCCTAAGTTTCCCTGTAAGCGCTCATAAGATAACCTGTAAGATTTGCTTTGGAATCTCCCTATAGGAACCTAAATTTGACCAGCGAGGAATGGGTAGACTAAGACATATATGTGAGTCGTTTGCTTCTGCATCACTCTGATTCGTGCCCTTGCTTTTAGTTAAGCTTCATCAGAACTTTTCAGGTGTTAGAAGTTTTGCAACTTAAAGCTTAGTAACCAAGTAAGTTTGGAATACCTCGGAAAACCCACCCGGATGCCTTACACCATTTAAGTTCATTTTCAGATCTTGGCATCCACCTCCGATTTGTTTGATAAGTTGTTTAACACATTCCGACCATGTCGTAATCCATTCAACCATAATGTGTTCGACACATTTTGTGAATTCATTGCTTATGCTGAATGTGAATGTATCGTCCGATACTACTTAACTTTGCATAAATCCGTTACTACTCCTATGAGAATTCTGGTAATTATTAACCATGGATATACGAAGTTATGTTCTTTTCCTTTGAATGACGAATCTTGTTCTGCCAACCATTTCCTTTGGAAGGATATGATGCTATGTTATTTTTGTATGGGTTTGTTAACTGAGCATGATGATGCTGATAACTGGTGTTCCGTACATCTCACTGTGACAATTATACGATGTTCGTATTTCTGATAATACACGCCCTACTTACCGCTTATGTTAAGAAGCTGAACAAATTCCCACACTCTGAACTGTTCGTTTATCCATCTCAACACTTTTATTGAAACACGTGCTGAACTTCGATATATGAACTCCCCGTCTGATTCGATGACTGTATTTGTACTATGAATCTTTTGATCTTGACATGTCTTATTGTATGGTCTTTTGATTATAGACTGGATGACTATTTGTAAAGCTACCATAAGACTACGTATCTGAGATGTGATCTTGCCAACCTGCTTCACCCTATTCTGTTATGATGAATCTCTACACCTGAACCTGCTAAAGTTGCCGCTATGGAAGCACCAACCCTGAACTCATATGATTATCAAGTTTTTCCTGACAACCACCAATATCCACCCTTGGAAAGTTCTGCCATTAGAAATATCCCGCTGTACGAAGATTTTCCGGTATTTCCGATGTAATATGGTTTTGCTCACCTCAGTGATTCTCCTTGGATGCTCTTGTTGGTTTTTGAAGAAGAAAGAAGAAGTATGTGATGACGTATCGAATATTGTAAACTCAGCCATACCACTATCAGTAATCATTATCCGTTTCCGCGTATCAATAATTGATTTGGTCTTTCTTTTGAAACTTCGTATCTGATTTCATCGTTTTAGATTTGAAAGGCTGAAGAAGCAACCACAAGAACCTCTAAGAAGGGGGGGTTAACTAAGCGAGGGTAACCTCTGTGAAGTATGTCAGTTATTTTGAAGAAGAAGGAAGGCGTCATAATGTGCATGTGAAAGTTTTTCCATAAATAATTCCAGAATTGTCCGTGCTCTCATTATAACTTCATGAGTTTGAATTATGCCAATGGTATTGGCTAGAATGATCATGTCTTTGCGTATTTTGGACAAATTGTCATAGTATGACATTGTGTTGTGTTCGAGAACGGAAGAGGAACATAGAGATTATTAATGAGACGACCACTTGTTATGGAAGAGAAATTTTTTTGACATCCAGAAACCATTATATACGACACTACCCTGTAGATTGTGCAGACAGAGTTTCCCACAGGAAGAACCGAGATCGAAGACAGTTATCAGAGTGAGAAACTTGGTGGAAGAGAGTAGTAGAAGACGGTGGATAATACTCAACCATATATTATGCAA
The DNA here is from genome assembly GCA_021014915.2 of Artemisia tridentata subsp. tridentata. NCBI lineage: Eukaryota > Viridiplantae > Streptophyta > Magnoliopsida > Asterales > Asteraceae > Artemisia > Artemisia tridentata. Next base: position 127,306,473 of record CP139501.1, read on the forward strand.
ACCGTGAAGATTACCGTTTGGGCATCAAGGCAACCAGACCGTAGGAGACGAACATTCAACACATAATCTGGAGTCGACGACGGCGGTGTTACCTTAAAACCTGGAGCGGTGTTAGAAGACCTGTCGAAGAAACGCAATCTTGTTTCCCTATTCATCTTGGTTGTACTAAGATGAATTGAGAGCGGAAGCAGACTGGATGATGAAGAGATCGTGCCAGAAATCCACATTACTCCATCACAGTGTCAAGGAGAAGTGCCGAAGGCTGGAGGAACCAGACTCAAGTTTATCACCCCTTCTCAGCGTATGATCAGATGGACAAGAGTAGACAGACTACTCGGACTTGGAGGAGATTTTGAAATCATGTATTCGAGTGGACGATTTTGGTTGGATGAGTTGCTTTCGTGAAGGATGAGGTTATTGATGGCGTGTTCACTTCTGCGTAACCCACTTAAGCTCCAGTTACCTGACGATAAGATTCTTTGAATGATTCGGATTCTCCGTTAGTATTTCCGTTTGGTGTTCTTCTGTGTATGTTGGATGACGGTTTTATCATGAGAATTTTGATGTGTTGTAAAAGACCTGACGCCTTGGTCGACGTATTCGTTTCCCCTCAACCTACTTAAATTCCGTTACCTGTTAATGAGGTCCTTTGAATGATTTGGTTCGCTGTTAGTAATTCCGTTCTGTGTTCATTCTGCGTTTGTTGAATAACGATTTGCATGAGAATTTTGACGAGATATGGAAGGAATTTGGATATTTATGAAAAGACGGATGTTGAAGTAACAGCTTATTCCGGGCTGAATTGATTTCGGTAAGTTATGAAGCTTGACGCTATTAACGACGTACCTGAACTCTGATGGACATTTTCGGATTTCCGTTACTCTTCGAGTAATTTCGTATTCTTAGTTATGGTGTTTGACTTTGGTGACCCTGAGACTGTAGGTGGACTAGGTGGATCTAGATAAGATGTGTTGATTACGACTTGAGATAAAGTATGACCATCATGAAGGTATACTCATATGAAGCGGGTATTATGACGTCTGGCCAACGTGATAATACCTACGTCAGATGACGTACCCTCATTGTGATCATAGGATATTTCGAGAAGTACCTTAGAAGCCTTAGAAATGTGATAGTTGTTTGAGATTGTCTGTGTTAGTAAGATTTTAGGTTCATTCTACCGATACGTTAACTCTATTGTCACCGATATACGATTTGATACATTTGGATGTTCGACACACGTTTGATGATCTCTAAACTCCTGATAATAATCTTAAGTTTTGTTGTAGAGCGTTCTACCGAGTAACGTTATCAAACAGTATGTTTTCCGTCGATGAGAATTTGACCTGTTTTTATGAAGGAGTACACCTACGTTCCGATATATTTATACACTTCGCATTCGTTGAATCTGTTCATTATGATCTGCCACGTGTTAAGATATGAGACTGTGGATTTTGAGAAAACAATATTTGTTTGGTTGTAAGAATACCTTGGAAAGGTCATATTTAAGTTGAGACTTTCTGGGAACCGAAAGAGTTGAACACATGTATTACCCTCATGATTGCTATAATTCGATACGTTCTCATTTGATTGTTTATTCCTATCCTACAGATGAATATTCGTCAAACTTACAAAATTCCTGGTATCTTTCCTAATGGAACACGAATATCACCCACTACGTTTAGCATTCTGCTCTTTTGATATGAATCTTGAAACAACAAGTCCTTCTGAGGAAACCAGGACTATTTGATCGACAAGTTCGAATTATGAGAAACAAAATAATTTCCGTTCGTAAATATTCATTGGAAGAACCACCCAGGGTGAGAGGTTACCTGGGAGACCGAAGAGTCGATACGAGCTAGCTACTCTCATTTTGAGTTCTGATCTGATTTCAATTTCATTTCATTTTCACTTCTTTGCAAATTTCGAGGACGAAATTTTTTTTGTTAGTGGGGAAGAAGTTGTAATACCTGAAATTCTATAACATGTAAAATGACCAAATTGCCCCTGGGAATTTAAAATCTAAATAAAACATATGTAAAGCACCAAATAAATTCCAAACTTCTAACAATGAACAAGTTATGATTCCAAATAATTTTAACAACTTCATTTAACAATTATACAAGCCATGAAAATTACTAAAATGCCCTTGGCGCCTAATGTAATTTAAATTCAAATTTATGATTTATATAAAAGTAATTTAAAGGTAATTAAAGAGCATTAAACATGGTAAATCAATGCATTAATTTCCCCTTGACCAAAATCACGAAATTATGGCCAATTATCCTCCCCTTTGACCGGTCCTTATTTGTAGCATCACATTTAATCCAAAAACCCTAATGCCGATCTAAACAAAACACACAAAATAATCCTCCCATTGTTCACACGAATTTTATGGAGTCCAAGCTCATTTTTCTGGTATTTTACACGATCTAAGGAAGCCTAGAAAAATAGCATCATGATTTATAAGGGCCGGATTCAAGGAGCATCGAAAATTCTTGTTCTATTTCACTCGATAGGTATTAATTCGCCAATCTTTGTCCCACTCATTCTAAAATTCATCTTATATTTTTCTTACATTCCTTAATCATATTAGACTCAGGAAAAATGGGAAATTCGAATCATGCAAAGTTTTTATGTCGTTTTGAATTTAATTGATTAAAACACACCTAAAATCCAAAATATGTGTTACGAATTTTTTGGGTGCCATGTTTATTTTATTTAGACCTAATATGATGTGTATGATCTGGGAAAAATGATAAAATAATTTATTGAGGCCTAAATGAGTCGTTGTAATTATTGGGGGTCTAAAACGTACCTAAAATCAAATATATGCTATGCGATTTTTCTGGGTTGCATTATTAATTTTTATGAGTTCCTTGGTCATCACCTAAGCTGGGAAAAATGGTGTTTCGAATTTCAGAAGCCTAGGTTAGTCGTTGTGAATTTAAAGTTTTAAAAAGGGTGTAAATTCTAATATATGATAAACGAATTTTCTGGGAATGGAGATTATTTTTTTTTAGACTCTATATAATTAGTATGAACCAGGAAAAATAGTGGTTTGATTTTTAGAAGCTTAAAATGGTCGTGGTTGAATTTAGTCCAAATCGGGTTTATTGTTTTCAAATGAAAATTTAAGAAAAAAAACCCTAACGAGCTAATTAGGGTTTGTGTAATCTGATTAAATCTGGTCCAATTAAGGTGTTAATGATGTAGTAATGATGGCCTAATGATTGGGAAAGATTAGGGTTAAAAATTGTATTTTAAAATTGTATACGATTTGAGATTTAATGATAAGGGGGTGTTTTGTAATTAAATAAACTTGTGGGCCATTTTTATAATGTTAATTGGATCAGTACTAAAGTGTAAAAATTATAACATGAGGGTCTTATGTGTAGATTTGCAAGATTTGGAAGTAAATGGGAAATTAGGGTTTCGTATTACATTATTTTAAATTAGGGGGACTAAACATGTAAATTCTGGAAACTTAAGGTTGATTTGAGTAATTAAATATATTCATGGGGTTATGTGCTATTTTGGTAATTTAATGGCTTAATATGTAATTGTTATTAATTAAAGATTGAAATTATAAGTTAAAGGACTAAATATGTAACTTTAATAATTAGAGGGACTTAATGTGTAAATTATGAATACTTGAGGATACATTCGTATAAGATGATAAAATAAGTGATCATTGTGTAAGTTTGTTAAGTTAAGGGTTTAATGTGTAATTATAAATACCATAAGGTTTAAAATGTAATTTATGTAACTACAAGGGCATAAAATATGAATTATGAAACTTAAGGGGCTAAATGTGTAATTCTGATAACATGAACAGTAAGATGAGTTAATTATGATATTTTCACTTTAAACCTTCATCTTTGGTACATTTACACTTCAAACCCTAGAATATAAAAACTTGTCATATTTAACCCTAAACTTTTGCAACTTGTTAAAATACACCCTTAAGCCATGATATGACCTAATAATGTCTTAACCTAATCGAGAATATGGAAATATTACTAAATATGGAAACTTTCTAAATATGGAAACTTTCTAAAAACAGAAACTTACTAAATATGGAAACCTACCTAAAATGGGAAGTTACTTAAAATGGAAAGTGTTGTAACACTTGTCTACCCCTCTAGGTGTGAAGAAGGAGGAGAACTAAGTTCATTCCATCTTGTTCTTTGTGTATTGTGCTTTGCTGGAATAAGGTACAGATATTCTGCTTCTTTAATAAGAGGCCTTCATTCTCTGATTATGACTCGTATTAGGGTTTCCCTATACCATTGCTATGTTCCCTTCATTCATGAACTCCGACCTTTTGAACCATCATGATATTGAACCTTTTATGATTATGAACCTTTCATTCATGAACCTTTAATTATGAACACTTGACCATGAACCTTTGCTTATGAACCTTTGCTTATGAACCTTTGCTTATGAACCATGATTATGAACCATGATTATGAACCGTGATTATGAACTTATGAAACATGATATTGACCTATGCAAGTAAACTAAAAACATGATTCATGATACTTGACCTTTACCCTCAGTTTGATACTACGAGCCACTCACTAGGCATGAGGGTTTCATGTCCATGTCAGTCGATGCACCGATGGCATGACTCTAGGGCAGGAGAGTGATGACCTGTCCCGTCCCTGCATGTTATGTTTATGATTCATGTTTACGTAGAGGCAGATTATGGCCACCGGGGGCGTATGGATGCATCCTAGATTTGTTCATGTTCATGTTATGTTATGTTATTCATGGTGACTGATGGTGTGTGCGATACACGTCTTTCACACTCTGGGAGCTAGCTACTCCAACCCATGATTGAGGACACCCCTCATATTTACAGGATACCCATGATTGAGGACACCCCTCATATTCACAGGATACTAAGAGGTCTCCCCTCTGCATGGTTACGATTATGATTATGATTATGATTCATGTTATGTTATGGGCTCGTAGTGGATTTCTGACTTCCTTTACCATGTACCCTTTCACCCTTCCTTATGATACCATGTACTCTTACCTTTCATCTTGATACCATGTATTCATGCTTCCATTCCCTTTTACTCATGTTATTATTCATTATGCTATTGCTTGTTACGTTATATCTGTTCACTGGGCTTTTAAAGCTCAGCCGCACGTTTTCTTTTCGTGTGCGGCAGGTTTTAGTTGGAAGCTGGGTAAGAGTGAAGAGACTTTGGACCTAGAAGACTTTGAGTAGAAGCCATTAGAAGAGATGTACTTATGGATTTGATAGGCAGCTTTTATTTTCCTTTGTAACCCTTTGTATTGCAAGATTTCATTTGTAACCTTTGAGAACCATTGTATTACTTTTGATTGTATGCTTTGTTTGATCTGATATGGAGCCATTAGTGTGATACTTCTACCCTTGCCGGGTTGGGGTGTTACAACCTCGATGTAACATATAAATGGAATCCTTTTATAGACCAAGGATTCCTGTACAAGATAACTATAATCTATACCAATAGGATATACACAAAATCCTTTCTATAATTATCTACTACATGTTTACAAAAATCATAAGCAGTACTAACTTTCTAATGCGACCATACTAACTGACTTTGTACTGTCAGTGTTGTCTTTAATCCCTTCAGCAGTACCAACTTATATACTAACAGTTCCAACTGTTAACCTTAATTCCCAACAAACTTTAACTTGATTAGTGTTAGTCAATTAAGTGATGATATTAGTGTTAAGTTTACTAAAGAAGATTGTACTATTAGTAAAAATAGTGTAGTATTAGCTAGAGGTCATAGGAGAAATAACTTGTATACTTGCAAGTTGGGAGATAACTCCAAACAACACATATGTCTTTGATCCGTGGTAAAGTGCGTATAAATAAATATCAGACGGATACACGTGAATAAAGACAAATCAACCCTTTAGGAAAAAGGCTAACTTGCAAAAACTCACGTTGTGATATGTGTGATACCAGGTAAGTGATTACCCGGGTCGTGTCCCAACGAGGAGTGAATTGACAATCGTTAGAGGTTTGGAATTAGAGTGACTGATGATTGGATAAGGAATTTTTGCTTGTATTTTTATTCTAATTAAATAATGAGAAACAAATTCTCAAAATAAAATTAAGATTAACAAAGTATATTAAAAACGTGTTACGGGAATTCTAAAACGGGATTAAAAAGTGAAATCTATAAAAACAAACCCTACAAGTGCTAAATTATTTTTCTTAAATCCTAAATAATAAAAGAAAATTTTAGAAAAAAGATTTATATTTTTCTGACTTTTATATTTTTTATTATGAATTTAAAACTAAACTTAAAAGAAAAATTAATTAAAAATACTATAACTATTCTAAAAATTCTGAAACTTTTTCTAATATTACTTAATGATATGACAGACCTAGGAAAAATATGAACAAGGTATCAGCTTATTCTAATAAGCTGATAATAAGCAAAATAGAAAAATAAGCTTAATTAGAAAAAACAAGGTTACATAAAAAAGGGTGACCCTAGGGCAGATGGTTGAGTGTGTGTGTGTTTATCTGAGAGACCAGGGTTCGAATCCCACTCCTGACCTTTTTGCTTTTATTTTATTTTTTTATTTTTATTATAGAAACTTATTAAGCACAAAGAGATAAGCAAGTTTTATAACTGGAACTTTTTATGAAAACCTCTAATAAGCTCAAAAATCAGCTATGTTTGCTGATCAGTAGGCTAAAAATGAAAATAAGCCAAAGGTTTGATCAAAATAGCTGATAAGCTATTTAATAAGCTAAAGGAAACTTGAAATAAGCTAAGCAATCAATAATAAGCTAGAATGAACACTGAATAAGCACAATGATTTAGAAATAAGCACTGATCAACCTCCAAATAAGCACAAGGTTGACTGATGCACAGGGCACTTTTTGGATTTCTAGGCAATTTCAAGCTTAGATTTAAGCACTTAAATGATTACTAATCACCACAAAAACTGATTATTCTTAAAATTCACCTACTGAGGATTACTTAAAACCAAAAATCAGATTATTTGAAACTTATTTATGGCTTAAAAATAAGCTGAGAAAATAGCCAATCAAGACAAGTATACACTGATAGATCAGTGTATGCTTGTCTGAGTAGGGTATGTTTGAGCTTAATTTAAAGCTTAAAAAAGCTTGAGAAAGGGCTGATTTTTGGGAATAAGCAAAGAGCAAATACCAAACTACTTAGAAACCAAAATTTAAGCTTAAAAAATACACAAATAAGCACTGATTATGGTTTAGAAAATCAAGTGCAGACCTGCACTATGGAACTTTTGTGCAGAGTGTGTGCAGAGGGCACAAATCAAGATGAGGCTTAACCAACTTTTGTGTATCCACTAAATGAATCCAAAGGACCACAGAAATGCCAAAGATAAGGGTCAAATGAGCTTATTGCTCAAATTGGCTTATTTGATCAGTTGAGGCCTTAGGACTGCACTAGCAGACTTAAATTCCATAATTCTTCAAAAATAGGTAAAAAGCTTACACTAACAACTCCTAGCTTCTGAATTATTCAAGATCAAATTTAAGCTAAGTGCAAATGAACAGTAGTGAGCTATTTTGGCCTGAGAATAAGTTTAAACCAAACACTCCTTTAGGTTCACTGATTGAAATTTGTAACTAGAGACCACAAAATTAACTTATTATTCTTACTTATTTATGGTTAACTAACTGAATAAACATGAAATAAGCAAACTTTAGTTAAGAAAAAGCACCTAATAAGCTATAAGCTTATTTTGACTATATGACTGATGTTATCTATTTAATGGAAAATGAGATTTAAGCTTAAACTAATTATCAAACTAAGCTAAAATTACTTCAAGTACAACAGATAAACTAAAGAAATGACAATAAGCAATTAAATAAGCTATGGAACAGTGAACTTAGAAAACAATGAAAATTGTGAAAATTGCTTACAACTGATTGAGACTATGAAACTAAGGAATTAGATCAGAACACAACTAGCTTGTCAATGACAAGCTAGAAAACCCAATTCAGCTTTTCTTGATGGCTTGTCTCACCAGAACTGCTTATTTGGTCCTTCAGTTGACTTTCTTTGACTTCTCTTGAATTTCTTGAATGAGACTGAGCTAAACTAGAATAAGCTTATCAAAAGCTATAGTAAGCTTACAGAAACAGCTAAGAAGCTTATTTCAATAAGTACTTAACTTAATTCGATTAACAGTACATCATGAAATTTGAGAATATGAAACTTTCATTAACTAATGGAATTAATGCAAGGATTTATGATAAATAGACTTAAAATAACTTGTAAAGATAACTGGAATTTAAAATTGATAAGCTTAATTAATTAAAATTACAATACGATTAAAAATTAAAAACTACTTGCCAATTAAGGCTACATCATGGTTCTATTTATACTACAATACTAGGGTTTCCTTTGTCTTCAATCTCTGAGCAATTTCTGACCCTTGGATGCCCATGAAATGATCTCAGCCATTTAAACCACTTTTGGCGCCAAAAATGAGATAGTGGAAAAATCCACTATCTACGATTGAGTGTGCTGAGGAAGAAGCATTTAATGCTCCTTGGCTTGTTAGTTGAAGTGAGATAGGAGGAGGGGGTGGGTGTGTCAGGGATAAGGCGGTGGAAATGGTGGTTTCTGGTATGGTTTTGGCGGCATTTAGTTTTAAGGGAAGAAGGTTTGACCGAAGTCAAACCTTTGGGTTAACTAAGGGATCGGGTTGGGTTATTGGGTGGATTGGGTTGGTGATTGGGCTTTGGGAAATTTTGGGATTGGGCTTGGTATTTAGGATAGAAATGGATTGGCCTGGTTTAGTGAATTAGGATTAGTAATGGATTTTAGGTTAAATCTTAGGGACCAATGTAGTAAAATCCTGAAAATCCAAGGACTAAAGCTGCCAAAAATCAAAACTATTCCCAGGGACCATTTGTGTCATTTTGGTGTTTTGGGGGTTGACTTTGACTCTGTCTTTGACTTTCGTCTTCACTTGATCAAATGCACAATTGTTGCCAAGTCGATCCAAAAATGCTCGTTTCCGTTCTGTTTTCAATCCTTCAGTACCTGAGACACATAAAACATAAACCAAGGATATCTGCAGTATAATTCAGTGTTTTAGGTCATTTTTGTGTCTATTATGGGCATAAAATGATGAGTATTTATGCACTCATCAGTCTTACATCCATGGTGGATAACTCAACGCTTTGGCATAGGAGGTTAGGTCACGCCAATATGAGGTTAGTCCAAAGTCTAGCTTCCAACGAGCTAGTAAGGAATATACCAAAGTTGAGTTTTGAAAGACATTATTGTGATACTTGTAGTCTAGGGAGTCAAGGACATGCAAACAATAGGAATAGGAATGAAGTCTCAACTAATAGGGTTTTAGAGTTGCTACACTTGGATTTGTATGGTCCATCTCCAATCCAAATCTATGGAGAAAACTTCTACACTTTGATGATTGTCGATGACTATTCAAATTACACTTGGGTATTATTTTTAGCGTCTAAGGATGGAGTCTTAGGAAAATTTGATATATTAAGTAAAAAGCTTGAAAACCTACTTGATTGTTCTATTGTTTCAATGAAAACAAATCATAGTAGTGAATTTGATAAATTACAATTTGGTAGTTTTTGTGAACAACATGGAATATCTTATAACTTATCGGGCCCGTTCACTACTCAATCGCTTGAGATTGTTGAAAGAACACATCGTAAGTTACGAAATATGAGTCGTGCAATGCTTGACGAGCAATCCATTCCACAAAAGTTTTGGTGTCATGCCCTAGATACCGCGTGCTACATCTTTAATAGAGTCTACTTTATAAAGGTCATTAATAAAACACCCTATGAGATACTTAGAAATAGGAAGCCTTCCTTAGAATAGTTTAGGGTATTTGGTTGTAAAGTATTTGTACTTAACACCAAAGAATATCTCACCAAATTCGATCCAAAGTCGTATGAAGGTATTTTCTTAGGATACTCTCAAACTAGTAAAGCATACATAGTGCTTAATAAGGAAACAATGAGGATTTAGTAATCTCTCAATGTGACCTTTGATGAGAGCATGCCCGAGCATAAATCATCTTCTTTGGTAGAAGATGATGTGATCGATGAACAAATAGTTCAAGATCAAGAAAGGTCACCGTCATTACAAGTTAATGTTTCAGATAAAGGTAATCCTAAGAAAGTGAGAGAAGCGATGGGTCATCCTATAGAACAAGCCATTGGTGACTTCAATAAAAGAACACTTAGGTCACAAACTAAACAAGACTAGGTTTTGGCATGACATTTTTCAAAAATCCAAATTGTTTTTGGGATAGGTTTAGATGTTCATGGGTGACATGCATCTTAGGAGAACAATCTTATAGGATAAATTAGGTGTCTAAATAGTCGTTTGCAAAGTCCTTTAGGTGCTCTTAGAGCTTATGTGATTATGTGACTAGGACTTATGTGAAGGCATATAATGAAATTCAAATAAATGTTTTTCGAGAGGAAAGATATCTATCAATGCATTATTCAAACGATGATTGATAATATCCTAGATTCTACATGTCTATACTATGTGTGATGAACAAGAAAATTTGACACAAAATATTCTATCACATTTGCTAGAATTGAAAGTCATTTGTGTCAAATTACCAAGACTAGATAATATTTTGGATCACAACTTACACTTGTGTTGAAGATTTTATATCTATCTCTACTTGTTCAATTTATGTGAAAATTGAATGCTATGTGTTTAGGGTAGAAAAGAAAAGAAAAGATTTTATGCAAACATACAAACTACTTGCGTAGTTGAAGAGAATTCCCGTGGTTCGAATTCGGTATGGTATTGCATAACAAACTAAAATACCCATTTAATAGATTTAATAAGCTAAGTATTTCAACCGAAATCTTAGAAACTTATTTTGTTAATGCAAGTAACAAATAAGGATTGTTAATATCGACACACTACACAACAAACTATAAACCGGAGATATCTTGTGTTGATCCCAGTTATGCACTTGATCGAATCCCTTAGCTTGTAAAGGTTAAGTTATCTTAGATAAATCTAAAACAACTATGTAGAAACTGTCTTTGAGTATATTAAAGTCTATGCGGAATCTAAACTTTAACCTTAAGAAGAACTTGTAATGCAACAGTAAAACAATTTAGAACACAAGATTAACAAACAAAACAGCTTCAATATTATTAATGAATAATACGAATACTCTCCTAGTATTAGGGTTTACAACTTTGAAGCTATATGAAAAAAGTATCTAACTCAATGCCCTAGAACCTCCTTTTATAGACTAAGGAGTCTTATTCGGCTTACAATAACTTTCTATACAAGATAAATCTTTAATGAATCTTTTCTATAATTATCTAACCGACTATACAAGTTTATCTCACTAACAGCATTAACTAAGAATCTAGCAGTCTTAACTCTAACTCTAGCAGCAGTAATCCTTCAGCAGTTGTAATTCTGAACCAGTAGCATTAACTTTTAGTCTGGCAGCACTAACTACTTGTGTGTTTTCTTGAAATTCTTCAGCATCACCAGCAGTAGTAAAATACACCAGCAGTAGTAAAACTTGTATTAGCAGCATTAATGACTTGGAGCATTTTCTTTGTAATACTTGAGCAGTTGTAATTCCTTAGACCAGCCTTAACCATCTTGAGCAGCATTAACACCTTAGAAGCTTTAATTCCCAACAATCCTCCCCTAAACTTGATATTTTCTCCCAAAATTATCAAGTTTTAATCAAAGCTTGAACAATCACCAGGAGGATGCTTCCAAACACTTTACTTCTTCTTCTTCTTCTCTTTAGGATTAAGTATATACTCCATCTTCTTGAGGAGCTGATAAGTCATCTCATCCCATCTTTCTACTTGAAGTCTAACCTTAGATGTATCCAGGATCTGAGTAACAATGGAAGGACTCAAAGGATAGTCTTTTTCAACCAACATATATACTTGAAGTCCACTCATAGCCACTGTATGAACTCCACAAGATTGATACAACTTCCAACTTACAACTCTATTCTAAAACTGATCATGCCAAACTCTATCTTCATGATGAGGTTCAAACATAACTTTCAAGTCACCCCAAAGAACCCTGTCCAAGATAACTTCTGGCATTGTGTATCCATACTTGTCTTTGACCAACTTCCATAAAGTCTCCAGATCATCTCTATCAAAATTTCTCAGCATCTGGCTAAAGGTAATAAACCTTTGAGGTTTTCCTCCAACTCTCACTATATCATACCAAGAAGTTTTTCCATGAAAGCCACACTTCCAATCAATAATAGGAACGTTTGTCTTTAAAGGAACAACATCAACTATCTCATCTTCATGATCAGAAGCAATCACTATCAATTCTTGCATTTGAGCTCTGTTTTGGTCATCATCTTCTTGGTCATCCTCAGTTTGTTTATCTGCTTTATCCTCATCATTCACACTCTACTCATCCAACTTCTGTTTCTTACTGCTCTTAGCTTCTAACAATGCGCCAGTTCTTTTAGAACCACTTTCATCTGCATTCTTTACTATCTTAGAACTCCCTACCACCTCATCTTCATTCATAGCAATAAAGGTGTTCACCCTTCTGAAAACTATGTCAAACTCTTCTTTAATTTTGTTATAACACATACCCTTAAACTGAGCAGACTTTCATCCACCCATATTTTTCAGATAAGTCATCATAATTTGCTTTTGCTGTGCTATGGTAGGTGGTTTGTTTCTCTTAGCTTCAGTCCTCTTTTGAGCATAGAATTTCTTCTGCTTAGCTAAGAATTCCATGAAGAGCTTTGATTTGTCTTCTAAGGATAGCTCTTCCTGTTCATCTTGCCACATCCTCTGGGCTTACATGTGATCTGCTTTATATTTTGCTTGTTTGTCATCCCAGGAATTAATCTCAGCAAGACTTGCTTCTTCTTCTTTTTGAGCTTGCTCACTTCTTGGCTTTTCTTCTTCAGCAATAAGCTCAGCTTTCACCTGTCTGTTGGAGTATGCTCGTGTCATAATAAATAATTATATGGCTAGACATATGTGAGCCTATGGGGTCACACACTTATATACAGAGACACCATTATATATATTGTATTTATCGTATTTACACTATATATATGACTACGTAACTCAGGATCAATAACGGACTTCTAATTACTAAGCTTGTACTTATTATATTGGATTGGACAAAACAAATGGGCAAGCCCATTTGTAATGTCTTAAGGCCTGCCATATGGAGGGGAAAAGAGGCATGAGAAGCTTTTGGAGGGGCTATGTGTAGCTTGATAATGATAAGATCAAAGTTGATTTAGTCCTTGATTTATCACTTATCAAAAATTAAACTAAATAAAAAAAAAAGAAAAAAAAGAACACTTTTCCCCCTCTCTCCCCTAGGATGTACGGCACAAAACATAACACCCATCTAGGGTTTATGTTTTTGATTTGATTCTTGCTTAATCTATTGTAGGTTGAAGCTAGATCAATTGTTATAAGGTCAAGACTAGCATCAAGTGGCGATCCGTGACGTGTAGTGTGTTTCACACATAAGGGAATATCAACCTTATTGATCTTTTTTTTCTTACATCCAATCGTGGTGTTGGTGTTGGTGGTGAAACCCGGATCACGCTTCAAAGGTATATAATTGTGATATTTATTATATTAATTAGTAATTGATCATATGGCTATATGGATCCGTTGTTAGGTGATGTTTTCTGCTGCGTTTGATTAATTTTAATATGGTTTTATATTCATCATCACCTATAGTGGTATCAGAGCCATCATATGTGCCATATGATTATCGAGTATGCGTAAAAATGGCTAAATCGGGTGTTTTTTTGATGATTTTTGAAACCATCTTTAAAACAGCTCCTAGGGCTCTATTTTTTTATATATCAATGACCCATGAGGCATCTTATGATCTGTGATTTTTGATCTCATAGCCATTTGTTATTTTAATTGTTATACTTGTCCGGTACGTGTAAAATGGCCTAAAATGCACTATTTTGATCGATTTATGAAACGATTTCAAATCAGCCACTGTGGCTTAATTTTCTGTAGTAAAATGATAATTAGAAGGTCCTAATATCTATGGGTTTTGAACCTAAGGCCATTTGACATGAGTACCTATCAGGGTTTTAATTATTGTTAATTATTTTCCTCGTTTCGTTGGATAATTCTTTAAATTCTTGTTGTTAATTTTGTTTCCATGGCAAATATGTAACACCCCCAATTTCGGGATACGCAGCGGAATTCAAGCTGGGTATTACTCGATGGCACAACAGTTATAATAATAGAAAACGATCTCTAACTGTGTCATTTTGAAAGATTTATCATTCTAATTTTTAGTAATATCAGAGTTTACAAAATGAGGTCCCAGTAGTTTTACAGTTTGTTAAATAAGTTTTGAATGATAATTAGATTTTAGCCTTCTATCAGTATCTGTGCCCCTCCATGCCATCCTCGTTCATTATGGTCCGGAGATGAACATGCTAAAAAGTCAACACAAAGGTTGAGTAAATCCATAGTGTTTGCATAATAATCAGTTGGTTGAACACAAGTTAAGTAGTGGTAAAACAATAATATTGCAGTGCAGTATATTGCCTTAAGCCTCATGACACGCAAACCTTAACAGTAGGACATCACAAGAGTGTTGTAATTACTAACATAATTAAATGTAGTAGCAATGCTCTCGGGTAGGAGCTTGCCAACTTCCTATTTAATCTCAAATAAAGTGCATTTGTCTATCAATCCGGCTAGCATTATAGCTATATATCCGGCTAGTACAAATGGGCCGTCAATCTCCAATAGATCTATTCACTATATTCGCGTTCACTCGCAAGTGATTAATGGCTCATGATAAGAGGGTCTTTTTAGTGGCAACAGTGTAAGCTTAGGCAATATCAATCAGGATAGCATACAGAAAAATACTTGTGTTCGGATTTGTAGCATGTATCTCCCCACGAGTTTGGAAAATGTATAAAAGTGGGACTATGAACTCACCTTGGTGTTACAGTAGTCTGATTTGAAAGTAAATCAAGTACGATGAATAAACTGCTCCGACACGCAACCTATGTGAATATGTCAAGTTTTAGCATTCGAATAGCAAATGTCGTGTTGATGGTTAACTCTTGAATGAGACAACATGAAGTCTCTTCAAAAGTTAGTGGGTATTAATATTTATCATATCTCATTTTTAGTGTCCGTTTGATCGTTAATATAAGCATCCCGTTTATCAGTTTTTATCAAAAATGAGCCAAAAGTATATTTCCCGTAGTAATATAAATTGTTACATTTTATACCCTTATAGTTTCAAGTATTGACAGTTTATATCTCTGAACTTTCATATAATGACACCTTATACCCTTCATCTTTTATGAATTGACAACTTATATTCTTCATCTTTTATAAATTAACAACTTATACCCTTCATCTTTTATGAAATGATAATTTATACCCTTTACTCTTTCATAAAATGACAACTTTTACCCTGTAGTTTCAATAATGACACTTTATACCCTTATCTATTAGTTGTTTACCATTTTAGCCCTTGTTGTATATAATTTATCAGAATTTACAGTTTTGGCCCAAGAAAACGCCAAGTTTCAAAATGTTAGAGTTTTCCCCTCGAAGTATTTTAGTCGTTACGTATATAGTCCTTATTTTATTTTAACCACGTTTTAAGTTTAGGAAAGGGTGTGATCTATTATGGCTTGCTAAATAAGTTGTGGTTAGTTTGTAAATAAGCTGTGAACAACTTATCAGCTTATATTTTAGCTTAAAGGCTTAAAATAAATAAAAAGAGTGTGTTATTTTATGTGTCGAGACCATAGTTTTGAAAGGCTCAAGGCGTACTAAGGCGCAAAGGGTGGTAAAGAGCCTCGAGGCGAGGCGCATTCCAAGGCGCGTGATTCATGAATACGAGGTGCACTAAATAAAATAAGTTTTTTATAACATATGTGACGATTTATGTAGCTTAAATAACACAAAATAACATTAAAATACTTAATACATGACACATATTGCCATTATAGAGATTAAAATGGATCAGTTGTCACTTCTTAAACGGATCAACTCTTTGGCTCGATGACCTATATAGAGATTAAAATCCATATCAGACTAAATATGCTTGTGTCCTACGCTTGTAGACTTACATCTAACAAAGCTCACAATTTAACCCAAAATATCAAGCAAGCAACGTATTAAAATTCAAGGCATAATGCCACATTTTCATGATAATATGTCATAAAGAAAATACTTAATGAAACAAAGTAAATTCTTAAAGAAAATTTCAATCAATAAAATAAACATAAAATCATTTCAAATTTACAAATCATACAAATATTCACCCTACGACTTAAAAGGCCCATGTATATAACTTATAAGGCCCATGTATCTTATCTTAATATTTAAAAAAAAAAGCCCAAAAACCCTTTAAATCTCCGAGGCGCAAAAATCCTCAAGGCGCAAAGGCGTAAAAAGCCCCAAGGCGCTGCGCTTTTTGTGGGATTCATGCATGTCGTGAGCCTCGATCTAAAAAAATCCCAAAGGATAGAGACTCGAGACACCAAAAGAAAACAAGAATATACACGAGGCCCTTTGATCTTTTTACGACGTTCTTGTTGTTTTATAATCTTTGCTATGAGCTTATTAAGTTGGCAAAATCCCACAGCTTAAAGCTTTTAGTTTATGGTCTAAACAATTCATCAAAGTTGGGTACTTGGGTTGTTTTCTCGATAAGAAAGAAACAATAAATCCATTTTCCAGATTTTGAGCGACATGTAAAGATCACAAAATTTAAGTGTGGCTTAAGGTGTTTTCCAAGGATCTTGGGGGCTTTAAGTAGTATCTTAGGTGCTTATTAAAAGTGCTTATTGGCTGGGCTTATAAGCCTTGGCTTATGATAGAAAAATAGGGCTAAAAATAGGGGTTTAGGGTTTTCTCATTTCGCAACCACCCCAAAAGAAACACAAATACAAACGAAACCTGGATAATTTTTAACCAAATATTTGGGGCTTTGTAAAGCCACCTAGGGGCTTATTAAAAGTGCTTAATATCTCAGCTTATGGTTGTGAGCTTATGGGTTAAAATCTGATTCCAAAAGGGATGTTTAGAGTTTTGTCGACCAGGAACAAAAAGGGAAAAAAATGCAATTTAGACTTCAACTTTTATAGGCTTATTTTTGTAGCTTATCCACATGTAACATAGCTTATCTAGATGTGTTATTTGTATTTATCAAAGTCTTAAAACCTAAAATAACCTTATAGCTTAAGATAGGTGTTAAATTAGTTACTGGTTAAACAGTATATATAAAATTATAAATTTTGATCTTGGCTTTTCATTCTAACTTATGTAACATCATTCTTAGGTGAATCTATGACCTATGAAAAGGATTAAAAGGATTAGAAAGACTCACTCTTGTTGAATTCTACTATGACCAAAATGTGACCAAATGACTCCAAAGTGAAGCAAGGCTTCTTTCCACTCTCCAAGCACCTTTGGTATACTTCTTCTACTTCTATTGGAAGCTTATGATTTAGAATGTGGGTGGGTGATTTATTATGTTGTGGTTTGAACATGGAATGCAATAAAACTCAGGTTCTTAGGTTGACATATATAGAAGAAATTTTCCAGGTTTTACTTGATGCTTTTAGGTCTTGTGAAGGTGTGATATAGGAGAGGGGACATGGTGATGTGTTTAGAATATGTCCATGGAAACTTGTATGGTTTAAGAAAAAGACACATATATCCCACTTGTTCCATGTAGTTCGAATGGATTGAAAAGAACCACACCATGTGAAGCTACTTGGTCGAGTCTCTAGCCACAAAAGTGGAGTTTCTAGAAGGTGTGTGATGTGTTCTATTGTGGTTATAAGGTCCATAGGTGGTTTGTAAAAAAGATGGAAATGTGGAACCATTAAGTCCTTAATTAAGGCTTGACACTTTTGACCAATGCATAAGACCTAGGGGACATGAAGATGTGGCATGTTTATCTCCTCATTAGGGTTTAGTTAGGGTATAGTTAAGATCTAGATTACTTAGGGCTTGAATTAGTTAAGGCTTGGTTTGATTTGAATTCGAATTACGAGGGTGGCGTTTTATGCTTTAGCTACTTGTACCATGGCTTTAAGGTGTTGTACATGGAGTTCTAGGAATGTGGGAATCTTAGTTAGGGTCCTTGGTTAGTGTCTTGTTAAGTATAATTAGGTTTAGATATGTTTAGTGTAGTAAAGATGTAGTTTTTAGTTTTTATGCATTAAGTACTTGTACCATAGGTTTTAGGACTTTTACCCTAAGTTTGAATGTTATAAGAAAAACTAGGTTTAGGGTTACATAAGGGTCTTGTATTATGTGCTTTAGAGTAAGTACACTAAGGTTTATAATGAGATCTTTATAAATGTTGTGTTTTAAGCATTAAGGACTTGTACATGTGCTTGAAAGACTTGTACATTTATATTTTATAAAATTCATGTACACATTAATTAGGGTTTGTGATTTTATCACATAAAATCACAGTTTTGTGAAATTTGGGCTTGTAACGGGAAAATAGGGTAAAGCTTAGGTTTTCGTGCTTTAAGGGCTTGTACATTAGTTTTAGGGTTTTGTACTTTAGGGTTTGCACTTTCGGGGTCCTCAGTGCACTTTAGGGGTCTTTAGTGCACTTTAGGTTTTATAGTGCATGTAAGGGTTTCCGTGAGAACTTTAATAGGTAGTAAACGTTTAGTTTGAGCGTTTAATGATCGTACGTTAATGAATTAACGTAAAGTGGCAAATAAAAGTTGAAAATTTTGGTACTTGACATGTAGAGATGTTTATGTGAAGTAAACATAAGGCATGTTGGTGTCGGTCTGCGTGTGAGCACATTTATTGGGAATGTGAGTTACGTCACATTAGTGTGTAGTGGTGATCAGATAAACTGATAACGTTTAGTCTTTAAAAAAAAATCTACGTGGAAAATAGATAAGTATTCTTTTGTTAGAATACTAACACAAGTAGAAATTTATCGGTGGTTACAGTCTCACCCCCTTAAATGGTATCTCGTCCCGAGATTCAGCCTGTGTTGATTGGGGTGTTGGGTAAAAGGTATAGATATCTATGGAATGTTGGCAACAGGGGTGTTTACGAACAGTTTATCTAGTTACAAAGCTTTGCTTTTGAATGAAGATTGTTTCAGGAATTTGAAAAGATGACTATTTCCTTCATAACATGATTCTTCCCGAATTAGACATAGGTGATCAGGCTATGTATAATTGATGACAAATGATGTAATGTTCGGCTTAGTCTAAGTAGTGTTATGTTTCTTAAAAGTTTTAGATAGTATTCAACGTGTTGTTTTTGTAAAATGGCAACTTAAATACTTTTTCAAGGTAACAATAAAAATCGGTTCGCATAACGGTAGTGAATGGTTGGTAGAGTGATAGATTATTAATTTTCGAGGTGGTAACATGATAGCTTGAAATAAAATTTTAGGAATGGATCCTAAAATTCGTGGGAGAACCTTATAGGATGGTAATAGTCTATTATTCGGTCAGGAATGAAATTAACCAGATCCCTAATAGGATAACGGTATATTGTTACGAAATGGTTATGAATAAAGTGAGTGGAATAGAAAATGTAATTGATGAAGGTTGGGATCTTCGTTGAAATAGTAAAAGATAGAGATTTCATTAGATAGGGAGGTACTCGTTACAACTAGGTTACACTACCGCACCTAGGGTAAAGTACACAAGTAAAATACAGCCCTAGAGGGCTTGAACTGTGGTTTATTATTATAGCATAAACTTCTTTTTCTGCTTAAACATTGTTGTTGTCCTTTGTCGTTGTTGAGGTTCTAACGAGCTTTTATGCACTTCTATTGGCATTGTCGTCCTAGTTGGTATTCTGACTCGGGCACTGATTCTTGTAGTGTCCTTTCCCACCACTTCCGTGGCATATCTCAGCTACTGGCTGCGCATTAACGCCTGTGATTTTGCAGTCTCCTGTTTTGTGGCATGTTCCCTGGCATTTTCCGCACTTAGCAGTGCAAGGCCTAGTGTGATGCATTTTGCATTGATTGCACAAAGGTTGCTTCCCACGATAACCATTTTCTTTAGCAGGTGTGGCAATGTAGTCTTTGCCAGCTTCCTGCCGGCGATTCTGTTGGTTGTGGTTGTTGTTGCGGTTTTGCTGATAGTGGTGATGATTGTTACGGTTCTTGCTGTTGTTGTTTCTGAAGTGACCATCCCATTTCCTTTTGTTGTTTGTGCGGTTGTTGTTGTCGTTGTGGATACCTCGACCAATCCTAGTTCGCACAACTTGAACCATCACGTTATGTGCCATATGAATGGCTTCATGCATAGAAGCAGGCTTGGATAAGGCGACATTCTTTTGAATTTCTGGGGAGAGTCCTTGGATATACCTTTCAATTTTCTTGTGCTTGGGTTCTGTCATAGTGGGACATAGTAGTGCCAGCTCGTAAAAGCGAGTGGTGTACCCAATGACATCATCTCCTTTCGTAGTCAAATCCCAAATTTCTTGTTCCATTGCCCGCAATTCGTCCCTCGAACAGTATTTCACAATCATCATCTTCCGCAGTTCATCCCAAGGGGTTGAGTAGGCGGCGTCGACTCCTACTTTTTGGACATAGGTATTCCACCATCCCAGGGTACGACCCTGAAATGTGCAAGTGACAAACTTAATTTTGTTTTCCTTGGAGCAGTTACCACACTGAAATATTGTTTCTATTTCTTCGAACCATTTGCACAATCCTATCGCGCCTTTAGTTCCACTAAAAGTGTGGGGATTGCAATCCAAAAAATTTTGGTGAGTAAGATTATGAATTTCAGATGTAGCATTTCCTCCTTCTGTGTCTTCAACTGATTTGGTGGGTTCAAGTCTTCCAGGTGCATCAGTGTAATTGGCGAGGGCTGTGGCTATGCTTTTAGCAATGATTTGCTCGATAGAAGCTTGGGTCATCTTTGTTAATTGCTTAGCTCTGTGAGTATCACATAAGTTATGTCATGATTTTTAGGATCATGGAACATATGAATGTATAACTAACCAGGATAATCTAGGATGATATCTTAAAGTAGTACAATCATCGTCATATGAAGTAGGTTTATAATTTGTCATATTGTTTCGCACAACATGGAAGACAATTACATAGATACTACTAACCGAGACTCTCAGTTTAGTGATATAATGATTGAAAGCTACGAACGGAAGGCTAGTCTAAGAACTGCCTGTAAACTTTCTCCTATCTTGAATACTCGTGGTGGAGGAGTGAAATCAGGAGAGGGTGATACGGTAAAGAGTGATATCGGTCAATAGCGGCCTTTGCGCTCTCTCCAAGCTCGAATGGTTGGGACAGGGGAGTGAAATCTGTAGATGATGGTGGAGGTGGTGGTGAAGGACTTTAATTGAGTAGCTATTTAAGTGTGAAAGGTGGTATGAGGGTGTAGAAAATAAAGTAGATGTGCGTAAAAGTTCTAAAACAGTTTACACTGGGATAGAATCCTAGACTTTAAATAATGAAGGTTTCGGAAGAGAACTTTGATGAATGTAGGGAAATTTGTTGAACTTCAGCTTTTGTAGATGATCAATCAGTTTGTTCCTTAGCAATCCCATATCTTGTATTCTTAGCAGGAAAATCGATAGTTTGTGACAGATTTTAGGTGAAATATTATTACGTAAGGTCGTGAAAAGTTTAGAGATCATTGAATCTAGTCACAATGTCTTGCGAAAGTTTCATAGACCGTAAAGTGTAGGAGTAGGTGCATGATTTGGGGAAATGTGGTTGTGCCGTAATGCCCTAGAATAGGCATATGCAGACGTATTTAATTCTTTTATTTACATAAAGTGTTCGAAAGTATGTTGAGTGTATATATATCAATATAACATGTTTGTGTAGCACAAATTGTCTAGAAGTCACATAATTACCTGGAGGATGGAAGACACAGAAAGCGAAAGGCTATAAAATGTTTTATTTGTAAAAGTGGTCATAGTTCAAGTCTCAATCAGACCCGTTTCTCTATAACTATAGCTCTGATACCAATCTGTAACACCCCCAATTTCGGGATACGCAGCGGAATTCAAGCTGGGTGTTACTCGATGGCACAACAGTTATAATAATAGAAAACGATCTCTAATTGAGTCATTTTGAAAGATTTATCATTCGAATTTTTATGAATATCGGAATTTACAAAATGAGGTCCTAGTAGTTTTACAGTTTGTTAAATAAGTTTCGAATGATAATTAGATTTTAGCCTTCTATTAGTATCCGTGCCCCTCCATGCCATCCTCGTTCATTATCGTCCTGAGATAAACATGCTAAAAAGTCAACACAAAGGTTGAGTGAATCCATAGTGTTTGCATAATAATCAGTTGGTTGAACACAAGTTAAGTAGTGGTAAAACAATAATATTGCAGTGCAGTATATTGCCCTAAGCCTCATGACACGCAAACCTTAACAGTGGGAAATCACAAGAGTGATGTAATTACTAACATAATTAAATGTAGTAATAATGCCCTCGGGTAGGAGCTTGCCAACATCCTATTTAATCTCAAATATAGTGCATTTGTCTATCAATCCGGCTAGCATTATAGCTATCTATCCGGCTAGTACAAATGGGTCGTCAACCTCTAATAGATCTATTCACTATATTCGCGTTCACTCGCAAGTGATTAATGGCTCACGATAAGAGGGTCTTTTTAGTGGCAACAGTGTAAGCTTAGGCAACATCAATCCGGATAGCTTACAGAAAAATATTTGTGTTCGGATTTGTAGCATGTATCTCCCCACGAGTTTGAAAAATGTATAAAAGCGGGACTATGAACTCACCTTGGTGTTACAGTAGTCTGATTTGAAAGTAAATCAAGTACGATGAATAAACTGCTTCGACACGCAACCTATGTGAATATGTCAAGTTTTAGCATTCGAATAGCAAATGTCGTGTTGATGGTTAACTCTTGAATAAGACAACATGAAGTCTCTTCAAAAGTTAGTGGATGTTAATATTTATCATATCTCATTTTTAGTGTTCGTTTGATCGTTAATATAAGCATCCCGTTTATCAGTTTTTATCAAAAACGAGCCAAAAGTATATTTCCCGTAGTAATATAAATTGTTACATTTTATACCCTTATAGTTTCAAGTATTGACAGTTTTTATCATGGGGCTTTGTGGTCTAGTGGTAGATGCTTAAGCAATTAAGCGTGCTCAAGTGAGAGTAGTACCGGGTTGGGTAACCGACCGGGAAGTCCTCACTTAGGGACCATAAGCTCTAATGATATCAACCAGCTGCCTTAGAAGCCTGGGCCCAGCCATGTGATTTCTTGACCAAACAAAGGACGCGAGTTTGAATCCGATCCGAAACATGGTTGGGTATTGGGTGGAGGTATTTCAGAAGCATCAAACCTTTGCTGGGTAGGGTTGATGGGTACCATTATGGTACACAGGGTTGAGGTGTCCCTGCCAATCTACACTTTTTTTTTGACCAAACTTTCATATAATGACAACTTATACCCTTCATCTTTTATGAATTGACAACTTATATTCTTCATCTTTTATAAATTAACAACTTATACCCTTCATCTTTTAAGAAATGACAATTTATACCCTTTGACTTTCATAATATGACAACTTTTACCCTGTAGTTTCAATAATGATACTTTATACCCTTAACTATTATTTGTTTACCATTTCAGCCCTTGTTGTATATAATTTATCAGAATTTACAGTTTTGGCCCAAGAAAACTCCAAGTTTCAAAATGTTAGAGTTTTCCCCTCGAAGTATTTTAGTCGTTACGTATATAGTCCGTATTTTATTTTAACCACGTTTTAAGTTTTGGAAAGGGTGTGATCTATTATGGCTTGCTAAATAAGTTGTGGTTAGTTTGTAAATAAGCTGTGAACAACTTATCAGCTTATATTTTAGCTTATAGGCTTAAAATAAATAAAAAGAATGTGTTATTTTATGTGTCGAGACACCAAAAGAAAACAAGAATATACACGAGGCCCTTTGATATTTTTATGAAGTTCTTGTTGTTTTATAATCTTTGCTAGGAGCTTATTAAGTTGGCAAAATCACACAGCTTAAAGCTTTTAGCTTATGGTCTAAAAAATTCGTCAAAGTTGGGTACTTGGGCTGTTTTCTCGATAAGAAAGAAACAATAAATCTAGTTTCCAGATTTTGAGCGACATGTAAAGATCACAAAATTTAAGCATGGCTTATGGTGTTTGCCCAGGATCTTGGGGGATTTAAGTAGTATCTTAAGTGCTTATTAAAAGTGCTTATTGGCTGGGCTTATAAGCCTTGGCTTATGATAGAAAAATAGGGCTAAAAATAGGGGTTTAGGGTTTTCTCATGTCGCGACCACCCCAAAAGAAACACAAATACAAATGAAACCTAGATAATTTTTAACCAAATATTTGGGGCTTTATAAAGTCACCTAAGGGCTTATTAAAAGTGCTTAATATCTCAGCTTATGGTTGTGAGCTTAAGGATTAAAATCTGATTCCAAAAGGGGTGTTTAGGGTTTTGTCAACCAGGAACAAAAAGGGAAAAAATGCAATTTAGACTTCAACTTTTATGGGCTTATTTTTGTAGCTTATCAACATGTAATATAGCTTATTTAGATGTGTTATTTGTATTTATCAAAGTCTTAAAACCTAAAATAACCTTATAGCTTAATATAGGTGTTAAATTAGTTACTAGTTGAACAGTATATATAAAACTATAAATTTTGATCTTGGCTTTTTATTCTAACTTATGTAACATCATTCTTACTTGAATCTAAGACCTATGAATAGGATAAAAAGGATTAGAAAGATCCACTCTTGTTGAATTCGACTATGACCAAAATGTGACCAAATGACTCTAAAGTGAAGCAAGGCTTCTTTCCACTCTCCTAGCTCCTTTGGTTTGCTTCTTCTACTTCTATTGGAAGCTTATGATTCAGAATGTGGGTGGGTGATCTAGTATTTTGTGGTTTGAACATGGAATGCAATAAAACTCAGGTTCTTAGGTTGACATATATAGAAGAAATTTTCCAAGTTTTACTTGATGCTTCTAGGTTTTGGGAAGGTGTGATATGGGAGAGGGGACATGGTGATGTGTTTAGAATATGTCCATGAAAACTTGTATGGTTTAAGAAAAAGACTCATATATCCCACTTGTTCCTTGTAGTTCGAATGGATTGAAAAGAACCACACCATGTGTAGCTACTTGGTCGAGTCTCTAGTCACAAAAGTGGTGTTTCTAGAAGGCGTGTGATGTGTTCTATTGTGGTTATAGGGTCCATAGGTGGTTTGTAAAGAAGCTAGAAATGTGGCACCATTAAGTCCTTAATTAAGGCTTGACACTTTTGACCAATGCATAAGACCTAGGGGACATGAGGATGTGGTATGTTTATCTCCTCATTAGGGTTTAGTTAGGGTGTAGTTAAGATCTTCTTTACTTAGGGCTTGAATTAGTTAAGGCTTGGTTTGATTTGAACTAGAATTACAAGGGTGGCGTTTTATGCTTTAGCTACTTGTACCATGGCTTTAAGGTATTGTACATGGAGTTTCTAGGAATGTGGGCATCGTAGTTAGGGTCCTTGGTTAGTGTCTTGTTAAGTATAATTAGGTTTAGATATGTTTAGTGTAGTAAAGATGTAGTTTTTAGTTTTTATGCATTAAGTACTTGTACCATAGGTTTTAGGACTTATACCCTAAGTTTGAATGTTATAAGAAAAACTAGGTTTAGGGTTAGTGCATAAGGGTCTTGTATTATGTGCTTTAGAGTAAGTACACTAAGGTTTATAATGAGATCTTTATAAATGTTATGTTTTATGCATTAAGGACTTGTACATGTGCTTGAGAGACTTGTACATTTATATTTTATAAAAATCATGTACACATTAATTAGGGTTTGTGATTTTTTCACATAAAATCATAGTTTTGTGAAATTAGGACTTGTAACGGGAAAATAGGGTAAAGCTTAGGTTTTCGTGCTTTAAGGGCTTGTACATTAGTTTTAGGGTTTTGTATTTTAGGGTTTGCACTTTTGGGGTCCTCAATGCACTTTAGGGGTCTTTAGTGCACTTTAGGGTTTATAGTGCATGTTAGGGTTTCCGTGAGAACTTTAATAGGTAGTAAACGTTTAGTTTGAACGTTTAATGATCGTACGTTAATGAATTAACGTAAAGTGGCAAATAGAAGTTGAAAACTTTGGTACTTGACATGTGAAGATGTTTATGTGAAATAAACATAAGGCATGTTGGTGTCGGTCTGCGTGAGAGCACATTTATTGGGAATGTGAGTTACGTCACATTAGTGTGTAGTGGTGATCAGATAAACTAATAACGTTTAGTCTTTTAAAAAAATACGTGGAAAATGGATAAGTATTCTTTTGTTAGAATATTAATACAAGTGAAAGTTTACCGGTGGATACAAAATACATGCATGTTTGTCTATGGAATTAGCCAACACCTTGTTATGTTTATAATGTTATTGTATCATTATGTGTGCTATGCAAAGCCGATAAAAACCTAGACCACATGTGACATGTTTGTTGTGAATTGTCGTTAATTTCGTGTTTTTGGGTTTTTTTGCCATTGTTTCGGCATTCATGTATGTATTTTAATTTGTTTTTTTTGCCATTGTTTGTGCTCTTTACAGTAGATAGAAAGTAGATTAGTTGTATTTTACTATCCATATCATGTAATCGATGCTTGGTGAAGAATGGCGAAAGAGTTAAAGACATTTATGCCGATAAGGGCTGCTGGAACAAGCTGCAGTATTTTGTCTTTTCCCGGTGATTGGTAGGGAGTTTTTGGCTAAAATTTATGATGCAGGTACACAATATATGGGCCTACAACTTTGTAGTTTGGACCTAAGAGCGGGGAAGATTCATTCTAGGCGTTTTGGCCCCCCAATACAAAAATTCTGGGCGAATAGATTCATTATTTCATGTGCATAATGGGGTTCTACTTGCTCTTGATTGTCTTGGAGCAAGTGGGAGCCCTCCGTGTGGTTGTGTAGGCTTGTCCCTAGATGACTCTTGATTCTTGTGATGGCTCACGAGACCGAGCATAGGTTTTTTCATCAGTTGAGGCTTTGTATATTGTGGTTGTGTGTTTGTTGATTTGCTACTTATATATGCTTTGATTATATGTAAATTGCAAATTGTTTTCTAAAAACATGAAACGAAACACAAACTATTTTTAAACTAAGTCTTATGATTTAGTTTAACTAAGTTTTTGAAGCATAAAATCATTGTTTTATAAATAACTCTTAAACTAGTTATGTATGTTATTCTTGTTATGTATTGTCCAAACTTTATTATCCACCTAGGATTAATATCAGTCTTGAAAATGGACAACTCGACACACATAAATTAAAACAATGATTAGACTTAAGTTAAGAAAAGTTTTTAACTTGTGCTACGAAGAATGAATGCATGCTTCTTTCGTACACCTTTTTTGATTCACATCAAAATATTTTACCCGTCACAAATTTAAGTCATGCCGTCCAATCGCTTGAGAACACTTGCAATTACTTTTTGCCTATGCGTGGGACCTAGGTTGAATTGTAACCCAAGGTGACTATTCTCTATGCGTGGGACCTAGATATATTCTCACACGTTCTCAAATTGGATGACTTAACCGAGTTAAGCAGTTAGATTACAAAAAGATAATTATCGAAAATACTAAAAATGAACTTTGTAAATTCAATTAATGAATTAATGCAACACAAACCGTAAACAAGAGTTTGTTCTTTTCTTGTTAAAAGGACGAACTAAGTCGTTCTTTCCTTGTAAGAAAGAGACTTGTTCATATCCTTTTTCTTTATGAGGAAAAGCCATAATAGGAATATTTGAATTTTCCTAATTCTAATCAAACTCAAAGAACACCTACTCTAGAAATCAGGATTTCTTGAAAAAGTCAAAACGGTTAGGTATGGTTACACATATTATTCTTTCAAGGTTGTTTTATAACCCTAGTTCCAGTTTTGAAACCTTGAAGAAATATAAGATATTTGGGTAACTAGAGAACACGTTTTCTATAGCTACCAAACTAAAATGAGTTTAAATAATTAGAAGACGGAAATATCAATAAACCGCAAAGTGGTAAAGGCAATTTCTAGCATGATTACCTAGCAATTTGTCTTAACCCAATAAACCTACTAAGGTCCTACACACCCTTGTGGTAAAGTAAACCAAATATGGAGGAAATGCATGCCTATTTTCAAGTTAAAATAGCAATGATGGCTAGCCCATCATCTATATGTTAGAACTTGATGCACTTCCTTGAATACCTAAGTACATGTTTACTAGTCAAAGTGACTCACATTAGCAATAATGTGTAGATATTCAAAGAAAGAAGGAAAGTATCCAATCGCCACTCACTCTCCACTAGTGACGTAAAACTTATAATGTTGTCTAATCCAGTGGGAGCTACGTGATTATATTACTGGTGACGAAACACATGTAATGTTGTCTAATCCAGTGGGAGCTGTAAGCTTTATTACCTTGCAAGTTGCCCATCTTATTTCCAGATTTTCTTGAAATAATACATTACTTTCCACATGTTAAGCATCATAGTTTATAGAAGAACCATTGCATAAATTTTATAAGATAACTTGTCGCGTTCCTGATTTTGCTTCCTGAAATGTTATCTATAAACTTGTTATGCATGATTCATCATTAAAACGATAAAGTTCTACATATCTATATTTTGATTTTGACTAAAAATCATATGTTATCTTAGACATTGTCATATTGCTCATACAAACAAATGAGCGTAGTGTTGTCTGTATACTCTCATGATGTTGTGCCATGCACAAGTGGGAGAAATCTTAATTGTGTGCAAGGTACAACATATAACAATATGACTAATGGTTTTTCTTGACTGCAAAGTAAGAAACTAAGATTCTAATAGGACTTCTACACATAAAATGTATGTTGCCCTAATTAGAACAAATATCAAGATAACATGAAAAGCTATTTCAACACATTCACTGAATTGTTTAGTAAATATGATTATGTTTTCTTGTAAATTCATAATCATGAAGTATGAAATTAACTTGAATTTACTATTGAGGCCAAGAGTCGGCGCTCGTAATTACTTTAGTTGAATATGTTTAGGTCTCTTGTAAAGACACAAACATCAATTCCGTTAATTGTTGGAAGACTCATAACGTAAAGTAAGACGTTGGCTTGTTATGTCTTCTTGTTAAGACATGTACACTTACGATGTATAGTAAAATATTAAATGTTTATGTTTTCTAGTCAAAACATGCACATGAAGTAAAGTATGCAGTGGGCTAAAATTACTATTGATGCCATCTGGTTTGACTTGGTTGGCAGATACATAAGCCAAAAAATATAAGTTCATCTAATGAGTTGTGTGATAGTTTCACAACATCAGTCCTCATGGAATACCACAACTTTATGGTATGTCCATCATGGAAAATCAAACTCTATTGATATTGTTTGATCTTTGATGAATTAAACGTACTGTTTTACCTCCAAAGCTATCAAGGTTAGAAAATTGGATGTATCATGTATACACTAAATATGGTTCCAACCCAGAAGGAATTTAAGACACCATCCTATTATGGAATGGGATGAATCCCATTATGTCTTTATTAAAGTTCTGAATTTGTTAAATACCTAGAGTAAGTAATTAACAAACTTGAGTCAAGAACTAACTATGTATTTTGGATGTCCCAATTGAGAACAATTTATTGTTACTCAAGATGCTGAGTATCTGGAGATTAGTCTCTACTTACAAAAGCAAGTGGGAGCACCATTAGACCTTGAAGTTATTCAAGAACTAAATACACAACCTTCTAAGTACACTTGTTAATGTCATTATAAGGTTGAACATACATATGTTAAACCATAAAATGATAACACTCATTCATAGATCTGCAAGGATACCTCTTGCACCTGAATGATATAGTTGTTGTATCAATGCTAGGGGATATAAGTTAGAGGGTCATTGTGAACCTGCTAACTACAGAAATGTATTATCAGATCTTGTATCTCATGAATAGCTCAAAACTATGAATGTTAAGATGCAGTCCTTGAAAGACAATCACTCATGGAGCTTAATTGATCTCTTACCAATCAGTTAGGCTGTGAGGTTAAGAATGAGTTTCTTGATGAGAAGACTCAAAAGGACAAACTTGTAAACACATTTAACGCACGCGTAGTAAAAGGAGTTTACTCGTACTCAAGAAATTGACAATGATTAAATTTTCCTACCTACAAACATTAAATGTATAAAGATGATTAAAACTGTCATACATGTTTTCATGTAAATGAAATATGACAATAGGATATCAAAACACCTTTCTTGTTGATTACCTTTGCGAGGACGATGAGTAATCAAAAGGGTTTATGAATCCATATAATCTTTGTTATGTATACAAGATACAAGGATCCAAGTGTGGATTAGATCATGCATCTAGGAGCAGAGAGCTTAAGTTAATTATAAAATCATTAATTTGATTTTGATTAAATAAGATTACTCCTGAGTACACTGAGAGCAAGTAGGAGAACTATATTTATTTTCTTAAATCTCATATGTCGTTAACATATTAGAAACAATATTCCATCTAAGCTAGACTTTAATCCTTAGTTTGGAATGAAGTTTCTCTTAAAGGATTTAGAAAATTAAACATACAACCTTGTTACATATGTTTATTAGAATAAACATAAGCGGTTATTAAGTCTAACACAATATGACACGTTATTGAGGGGAGTCTCAATGATCAATCTCACCTGATGAGATTGAACGCATGAATGGAAACCTTACGTTTAACTAAAGGATTCATTATGTATGTCATATTATGCATTGGACTATTTATATCATTTGTCTAAGTGAAAGTCATTAGATAATTGTTAAATGAACATTCTAATGGACCTACAAAGTACCAAAGATATGTTCAACATTAAAGGATGTTTGAGGAGCTCTGTTTTGTTTACATATATTGATGCTTATTTAGCTGAGATGATGCTCAACACTAGTTATGGTTGGATGTCATCATGAATGATGACATTGCTGACTAGATGTGCTCGGCTGAGAGCATTAATGCGTTATACATTAAAAGAATAAGAATACTTTACAGTTTGAGAAACTGTTCAGATGATTGTCTAATGTAGGTGTTTTGCTAGCTTCAAACACCCTATGGAATGTATTGTTGCAACACTCGTATTGTACTTGAATGCACACATACAAAGGACAATCATCATTCAAACCTTTCATGAATTTTGAAACAAGTATTCTCAAAGTTTACTCAGATGACTACTTGTTGTCTTGTACAGCATAATTTGATCATGGTGGGAACATCGGATTCCGACCTGTGAGTAGTCTTACGCATATCTGTTTTTTAGTATTTTGATAATGGAACTGTAAGCAGTCGTATTATATAATGAATTGATATAACTGGTATGATCGTCTTCATTTATACTACTGTGTTCTATATTTACATGTTTAATCCATGAATAATTTATTTATTCTAAAATTGTCCATTGCCAGTTGACGATACGGAAGTATCATCGAATTAAGGCAAATGTGAGCGTGTTAGTGATATTTATTAAGAATAGATATTAATCGATGATTCCACCAAACTCACATGTTGTTAATTGTGATGAACATTGGACTGACCCAACATACGAGTATTCACTACATGGATCGGCGTCAAGAGTGAATCTCGCAATTGGTTATGTCTCTTATCCTTAGACTTGAGATGCAAGTAGGTCTTGCATACGTGGAATTTCATTCCTTGATATGGTTAAACGCTGTCCTGAATAAGGTAGTTATAAAACCCATCTTCATGAGTGATATGAAACACATGAATGACACGTGCAGTGAAAATAGGATTTGTTCCTCCACATGTTATGGAGTTAGATACTATTGGGCCCCTCGATGAATTGGACAGATGTTTGTATGGCCGTACCCAAATGAGATTAAGATGAATCTTGATCCACTTGGTAATCTTGTTCAATATCTATATCGAGAAACATAATAGTTGAACTATTAGAATGACATTTGATCCATGTCTAATGTTCAACGTGGTATCTGAAACAAAAGGATGGATGACATATAAACCATTTAAATGAGGTTTAAGAAACTATTCTCACATATTTCTAGGGGAATTGGCGTGTTGCTAGACGCTAACATTTGCTTGTATAATTACTTGATTATTATGACGTCGCAAGTGGGAGCTGTTGGAGTATGCTCGTGTCATAGTAAATAATTATATGGCTAGACATATGTGAGCCTATGGGGTCACACACTTATACACAGAGACACCATTATATATATTGTATTTATCGTATTTACACTATATATATGACTACGTAACTCGGGATCAATAACGGACTTCTAATTACTAAGCTTGTACTTAGTATATTGGATTGGACAAAGCAAATGGGTAAGCCCATTTGTAATGTCTTAAGGCCAGCCATATGGAGGGGAAAAGAGGCATGGAAAGCTTTTGGAGGGGCTATGTGTAACTTGATAATGACAAGATCAAAGTTGATTTAGTCTTTGATTTATCACTTATCAAAAATTAAACTAAAAAAAATGTTTTCCCCCTCTCTCCCCTAGGATGTACGACACAAAACTTAACACCCATCTAGGGTTTGTGTTTTTGATTTGATTCTTGCTTAATCTATTGTAGGTTGAAGCTAGATCAATTGTTATAAGGTCAAGACTAGCATCAAGTGGTGATCCGTGACGTGTAGTGTGTTTCACACATAAGGGAAGATCAACCTTATTGATATTTTGTTTCTTACATCCAATTGTGGTGTTGGTGTTGGTGGTGAAACCCGAATCACGCTTCAAAGGTATATAATTGTGATATTTATTATATTAATTAGTGATTGATCATATGGCTATATGGATCCGTTGTTTGGTGATGTTTTCCGCTGCGTTTGATTAATTTTAATATGGTTTTATATTCATCATCGCCTATACTGTCTAGCTCGCTCTTCATCATCTATAAGCTGTTGTTGTCTAGCCTTCATTGACAAAGGTTTTTCTTTAGGTTCTTCAATCAGAATTTCTTTGCCTTTATCAGTTGATGATGTTGTAGTGTTTGTTGGTTTTGGTGTTGATGTTGGTTCTCTGATCACAACTCCTTTTACTGGTGGTCTCGAACTCCTTAACTCCTTAAGAGCTTGAGCAATGGTGATCTCTTCTTCTTCTGATGTTGTAGCAGCACTAACTTTGTCTGCAGCACTAGCAGCATTAACTTCTAGCCCAGTAGTATTAATTTCAACATCAGCAGCATTAAGTGTAGCAGCATCAACCAACACCTTAGCCACTTTAACCATCTTCTCAATATCAACACTAGCAGTTGTAACAGACTTAGCATCATCATCTATAATTGCTTCATTTCTTTGGTGATCTGCAACAACAAACTCATTACTTTCATAAACAACCTCTTCATCAATCTGCTCATTCACCAACTGCTCATTCATCTCCTGATCCTACCCTGAAGCTATGCTCTCACTCCCCCCTATTTGGGAGCATCGTCTTTCAAAACTTTGAGAACATCTTCACTATCTGAGGACTCAATTCTAGCAGTTGTACCCACTCTGTGTAACCTTTTGAGCTTTTGTGTTCTTGACCTCTGTCTTCCTTCAAGATATCTAACCCTTCTCTTCAACCTTGTAATTTCATCACCCTGAGAAGTTGTAGTTTGCTTGAGGTCAAGAACCTCCTGCGACAGTTATGTACAAGTTTCCATCAATTCATTAATAAGTTGCATACTGCCCTCACTACTTCGGATTGTGTTACCTATCCCGAGAGGTGGATCACTGGGCATGTTAGACACAGTCTCATCCCTAGGATGAGCACTTGTGCCCCCCATGGTTTTTTGGCGCCTGGGATTTCATCCTCTGAATCAGTTCCATGAGAACTTGATTCAGTAGATGTTGCCTTAGATTAGGTCTTAGTGATGTTACCACTGACATACTCTGCTTCCAAGCTAGTAGCACTAGTTGTAGCCCTTTCTAAATTAGCATCCTCCTCCTCCATGGAAACCTCATCTGGTACAACATGAGTAGAAGCACTAGCCTGATGTAGCTCAGTGTTCTTTCTGCTATTCCTACGTGTATAGGTCTTTTGTTTTGTTGAGGAAATGGATAAAAATGTGGCGGTGTATTGGGTTACAGTTGGGATTACTGAACCTTCACCTTGAGTTTGAGCTTGTTCCAACATTGTTGTAAACAATGGTGTTACAACCCCTGAAAAATCTTTTCATTATCTCTTCATATTAGCACAAATCTTTTTAGAATGAGAGAGTGGAAGATAAGTTTTTGAATGAATTTTCTTTGCGGAAAATTGTTTGTCCATAAGTAATTGTAAAAACCTTGGATATAAGTAAAATTTGCTTGCAGATTTATCAAAGTTCTTAACCATACCACCAAAAATCATTTTTGGAAAATTATACTTTTGGTTTGTAGCCAAGCAGACTATGGTAGAAGCCACATTGCTGGTAAACTCATTCCATCCAGTTGTCTTTGGACTAAGACATTGTAGGATGGTATGAATAAAAAATCTTCACTGTGGGGAGAAGGATCCTTTTGAAAATTTTAAAGAATCATTTTTTCTTACATACCCTATTAGTGCAAGGTTTTCAAAAATTATAGAGTTTGAGAAACACTCAATTCCCTTAGTATCCCCTAGGTGAAGAACTCTCCTAACAGATACCTCAGTAATGAGTATCTCCTGCCCATCTACAAGGGCATGGATCTGTTCTTCCCCATTAATAGTTTTGACCTTTGCAGTAGACCAAAACTGTTTAATGTGGGAAATATATATAGTAGGGTTTACTCTTAACGCATACCTAATATGGCTTGCATTCAAGAAATCAATGGTTTCAGTAAATCCTTCCGACTCCTTGGGTTTTTGCAAGAATGCAATTGTCTTGTGTTGATCAGCAAAAGAAAGTGTCGACATTGTGTATTTTTGAAAAATCATGTAGGATTTTGCTGGGTTTTGCAATTAAATGATAAAATTATGTTAGGGTTTTGTTTGAGAGAGGTTTTGATCGGATAAAAACACTTGTGTGAATGATTGAAGGATATAAACCCTTAATCGATTGAAATTATAAAACAGTACCCTGCACTCTCAGACTTAGCAGTAGAAACCTAGCAGCATTAAGTTAAGCTTGGCAACATTAACTTATGCCTATCAGCACTAACTACTTGTGTGTTTTTTTGAAACTCTTCAGCATCACCAGCAGTAGTAAAATACACCAGCAGTAGTAAAAATTGTATTAGCTGCATTACTGACTTGGAGCATTTTCTTTGTAATACCTGAGCAGTTGTAATTTTTTAGAGCAGCCTTAAATGTCTTGAGCAACATTAGCTGCATTAATGACTTGGAGCATTTTCTTTGTAATACCTGAGCAGTTGTAATTCCTTAGAGCAGCCTTAAATTTCTTGAGCAACATTAACACCTTGGAAGCTTTAATTCCCAACATCTTGCATTGTATATTGACTTTCTATACAATGTGTGATGGTTTATATGATCTAGTTTGTGTATTTATTAATTTAAAATAAACTTGATCTCTATACACATACAACTACATTCTTGAGATGCCCTACATGAAATACTTGCACTTGGTTCATGTACGATGAGATGTAGGTTCTAAATTGTGTTTGATAGAATGATTTACTTCAAAATGATGATCTAGGAACTTAACTCATCCAACCATAATTGGAAGAATCATGCATGGCTCAACAAATTATGGTGCATGCATGATTAATTATGGGAACTAGCATGAGAAACTAGATCATTAAATCTTAACCCAAAAGAAACTAAACTACTTCCCATGAAACAAATTAGTTTTCCCATATATTCTTCTTATAACTCTCATTTAGTACAACCAATAAGGAATCAATGTACTAATACGCATTATCCAATGGTTATTTAGATATCTATTACCCCTACCTAACTCTTAACTTATCATTATTTAAGGAATGAGTGTATTAGAGGATAGTGTCACCATAGTCTTATACTTCCTTTCTACCCAAAAACATGGATAACGAACCAATCTCACCAAACAATGTTCTTGACAACCACATCTTCTTAAGCAGTGACACTAATTCTTTGAATACCAACAATGGTAATCAAGAAGTCATGAAAAACATTGTTTCCTCAAACTCCAAATGAGGATGTTGGGTTTGGAGATGGGTGGTTTATGCTTAATGA
This sequence comes from Artemisia tridentata subsp. tridentata, assembly GCA_021014915.2. NCBI lineage: Eukaryota > Viridiplantae > Streptophyta > Magnoliopsida > Asterales > Asteraceae > Artemisia > Artemisia tridentata. The sequence continues at coordinate 127,342,660 of CP139501.1, forward strand.
CCAACAATTTCCTAGGGTTAATCTAGACGAAATAATGCAAGATGAAGTTTGGAGCAATCTTAATAATGTTCAAGTCACAACATCTCCATTAAGGTGTCTTGGAGAAGAAAAAGTTTGGGAAAAGATAAGCAAGCCCTTAAGCCCAAAACATCGTGAGACCAAACATTCAATTTGTTGTGAAAACACGATTGACATGCTCAATGCCATTAAGGATAATGTTGGGAAATTAAGCTTAAGCAGTTAGTACTGTTGAAGATGGAAGTTAGTACTGCTGAAGAGTTTTGAAGACATAAGAAGTTAGGACTGCAGAGTGAAGAAGTTTGTACTGTTTAATGTTTATGATAAAACTGTGTAAAGATATTTATGGAAAAGATTTAGTGTATATCGTATAAGGTTTAGCATGATAGTTATCTTGTGAAGGAATCCTTGGTCTATAAAAGGATTGCCTAGGTTAAAGTTTAAGATACACATATACGATAAGAGTTCATACGTTAAGATTCAAGGTTGTAAACCCTAGTGATAAGAGATCACTCGTATTATTATTCTAATAATATTGAATCGTTGAAGTTGAAGTTCATCATTCTGTGTTCATTCATTGTTACATTCAAACTATACAAAACACAAACACATAAAGTCTTCTAAGTGCTAGCTAGTAAATTCCGCGTGCTAGACTACGTATAATTCTTAGTATCACATCTAACACAAGGTATGTGTGTAGATCCGGTCAGATAATAAGGAAGAAAACTGAGAGATGTTCAAATCGCTTCATGAGGGAGTTAAAATGCTTCAAGAATTGGCTTCCAACATATCTTCCTTGGTGCATAATGATAGGAGCTATGAAACAAGTGGTGAAAACTTGGAAGATTACAAGGACTAGTACTGTGTTTGGTGTTTGTTTTGCTTATGTGGTTTGTTAGTATATTGCCCTTATCGGCAAACTACGATTGTATGGCTTGCTTGTACTTTCTATAATAATAAATATGCACTTTCCTTCATTGTTTCATGCTAAAAAAATGGTTGATTGGAGTCATAGTGGACTAATAATATATATAATGCTATGGACGAACCCAGGTTGATTGGAGTCATAGGGGGAGAAAAGATCTAGGGGGAGTTAGGTTCAAGGGGGAGCATGCTATCGGAGAGATAAAGCTCAAGGTTATATCCAAAGATAAAGTCTAAAGTGATTCCCGCCTTTTTGATTCAACAAAAGGGGGAGAAAGAAAGCAAAGAGCACAAGCTCGGGTGAAGACCAATTCAAGATAAATATCAAGGATTCACCAAATTACAAGGCAAGGTCAAGACGCAAGCTACACCAAAGGCGTTCTTAATCTTCGCTACGATTTGTAATTTTATTTGCTTTCGGAATTTATTTTTCGTCATCAAAAATGGGGAGATTGTTAGGACAACATTAGTTAGATCTCCTTATGCTTTTATGATGACAAATAAAACTTTGTAACACATAAAATTACAAACGTTGGCCAAATTTCTCACGACCCATAACTGGGCCTGGCGTGCTACCAGCGCTCCGACGTGCCAGCAGCCCGCAAGCCTTCTGTTAAGGTTCGGGATGAAATTTGAAAGTCGACTTTTCCCTTACCCGACAAATGTGGATCTTTCAATACAGGTATGAATATGTTATGTGCTTCATTGGGAACACTCGAAACGAGTTTTAGAATTAGAGGGATCCAAATTTACAACCTCCCGTTTTTGGCAAAATGCCAACTCAATTATTTTGATAAACGCCTCTAGCCAAGGCTTTTCTAAACCTAGGGAACTTATATATTTCACGTGACATCAAGTGAAAGTAATCATATGGTCATAACCCGTGTTTACGTCTTCTCTAATAACGTAACGGGTTTACTCCCTTATTGGTCAAACTAAGTCAAAGGTCCGTTTGCGTAAACGCATCCTTTCCCGTTATGGGATATGCTTTACAATGATACAAAGCACTTAGCTTGTTTGCATCAAGATGATTATTGAGTACATCGAGTCGTGGAAATTCACGTATTATGAGATTATGAATACTCGACATTGAGTTACTTGAGATTATAAGTAACCTTTGATTTTCTCAACCCATAATCATCATTGTAAATTCTTTTCTTCCTTAATGACAAAATGATTAAGCCTTAATCACTCCTTTGATTAATCTCCTCTACATTCCAATCCAACCACTAGGATTTCACCACCTCATTATCTTCTTCATCCAACCCTTCATTTGAAACACAAATAAACCTTCAGCACAAACCACCTCCTACTCTCCAATACTCAAATTTAAATTTTTATCCAAGCCAAAGGCTCCCCATCACTTCAACATCTCATAATTATCCAACTCACTTTTGCACACATACCACTCACTCCCTCACATACAACCTCCCTCACTCTCTACCTCTCCTTAATTTAAATTTGAATTCTCTGTTACGCTCCCTATCACATCCATATCACATCCAATCCAACTCACACCTTTAATTCACCACATGGGAATTATCTATCTCTCTTACACTTCAAATTCAAATTTGAATTTCAAACCAAGGCTCCTCCCCATCACATCAAGCCAACTCACCCAAGCTCATCTCAACCCTTCATCTCCCCTTTGCCTCCAAGCAAAGCATATTCCCTTGGATATTCCTCTTAACTCAACCATGCTTTCTATTCTTACCCAACCATGGTTTGTTCCCAACCCAACCTCACTCTCTCACTTCCCTCTCACACAATTTGAATTTCAAATTCAAATTCTTCCCTCTCTCTATCTCTAACATATACACTTCTTTTCCAAGCAAAGGAATATACCATGGCATATTCTTTCTTTCTTTTCTAAGCCATGTGAGGAATACCAAAACTACCCTTAATCCAATTATCCCTTCTACTCTTCTCTCTTTGATAATTGGTTTCACTAAAACACTTCACAAAACATTTTTACAAATTGGCTATTTTAGTTGGTAGACCTTGAGGATGAATAATGTAAAGGTCTAAATGTGTGAAGTACAATTGGGGGTTTAGCAAGGTTGGGTATTTAAAAGATCAAAACCCAAAAGAGAAAACATCAGACATCCTAGCGCGTCGCTGGCGCTCCGATAAGCTAGCAGCGCGCCAGACTCTGATGTTGTTTTCTCATTTTGGGTCTTGGCCTATAAATACCCACCCTTGCCTCTTGTATTCCTCACCCCTTGCCATTATTCTTTCTCTCTAAATTTTATTTCTCTCAATCCTCTAATTCTATCTTGTGTTCTTAAACTTTGACATAACATCTTTGAAAGAACACATTTCCTTGCAAGGGAAGAATCACAAGAACCGAATCCACTCTTGTGATTGTGAAGGGAAGTCTTGTGTCGAGGTGACCAAGCCTAGATCATTGGGGATCTAGTTGGGGTTTGATACTTCTGGTGGGAAGTCTTTGTGGTCTTTGTGGTTAAGTCGAATCACGAGTCCTTGAGGGTGGTTTCCGATGGCGGAATACCGTTGAGGAGTAGCTCTTCTTAGTGAGCGCCGATCTTAGTGCATATCCGTGGAGCGAAGTTGTAACGGTTTGTAGTCCACCGAAAGGATTATACTTAGTGAATAGTATAGTGTCGTGGATTCGCAACTGGACGTACGGATGGTATAAACCCCCCATCCCGAACCAGTATATATCGTGGTGTCATTTACTCGCTTTATATACTTTGGATTGTGATTATGTTAGTGGTTATTTTTGTATAAACCACTTGGTGGTCTTTGAGGCTTATAGTTTTTTTAAACATCTAAAAAGCCGAAGAGACCTTATTCACCCCCCCCCCTCTACGGTTCTACGGTTGAGGTTAAGCCATTTGAGGCTAAGGTTGGGACGCTTGGAGTTCTTCTAGGGTGTTTCTAGTTTCGTCGAGCCTTGTTTCCAGCTGTTTCGAGTTGGTAGTGATAGTGCCATTAGTTTATCAAGGTGAAGGAGTGGATACGGCGTGTGTGTACCAAGTTCAGTATAGGTTTTGTGAATTTTTTTCTGATGAATTGGTGTTTTTTGGTGAGCCAGAAAGTTTTTCCGATGAGTTGGAATGTAGAGGAGGTGGTTATTTTAAGCTTTTTTTGGGGTGAAGTTTTTCGTTCTTTGTAACTAAAAACATGTTTTCGGCTTGTTTCCTGGAAAGAGGGTTTCACAGTGAAACCTTGTTTCTGGGTAGGGATGAATTTTCTGGTGACGGAAAATTGGATTTCGGGTGTTCCCCGCTAAGGAATCGAAAACAACTAACGTTTTGCTTTGGTTTTCTGGTGACAGAATACTTAAAAGAGTTTTCTTGGTTCGGAAAGTTTAAAACGGTGAATGTTTTTGGTTTTCCGGTGAAAATAACTTTTTCCGGTTAATCGGAAAAAAGAAAAATCCGCGGCTATTAATATCGTATAACACGAATGGCGCCATGTTTACGTAAGGTACGTATTGGGGTTATAGGTTGGTCGATTGTTTGGTTTTCCACATTCGATAAGGACCCCAAGGTGTGGTCGGAGTCACTAGTTGGGGTAACACTCACGAGTCGACTAAGTTGGATGTGTGTATTATGTATTATTCGTGAGAGAATAATAGTCTTGGCTTGGGCCATTCTGAGGGAATGGCCAGTTATTTATGGAGATTTCTTTAGGGTTGCGTGTAACACGTAAAGGCGATCCAATGGCCCAGGATGACCCACGTGGTGGTCATCAAGGGAAGGGTCAAGGATGACATGGTGTTGCCTCATCCTTGTGGGGAGGTCATAAGCGTCTATACCGTAAAATAGTTTTTCGACATAATGAAAAAGACATATATGGTATTGAGTCGGTGTATGGAGGTGTCTATGCACGACTGTAGCACTACCTCTCCGCGAATGAGGTAGTGATATGTGGGGTTTGTTGTAACTCCTTGGCTTAGTTGCCAGGTGTGTCCCTTGCCTGGATGTGTTTTTCAGGTAAGGTTTACCCTAAGCGTAACCCGGGGAAATAATGTTTCCCTGATCTTTCGCTGAATCCTGGTCCTGGTGGGCTCGCGCTAGGATGATATAAAGTGTATGGGCCTTAGCCAGTTGGGTTGGATTTCTCATATGCTATCAATTTGTTTATGCATAAAGATCTGAAAATTATAGTGTTTGTAATTTTATTTTAACTGATTACCTATTTCAAGAAGATCTGTTATTTTATTTATGCGAAATTATTTATGGTTAAATCTTTCCGTAGGTTTTGACTATTGTTGTTAGTCGAATTTTTTAACCATATGTACATGTTGTGTTCATCAATTTTTCATTTGAGAGTAGAGACCTTTTATAGCAGTTCCTCCCCTAAAGTACTATCCCTCAACAGAAAATCCATAATAAATCCGGTTTGTTTATCAACGAAACTCGAATGTGTTGTAGAACCCAATGGATCCATAGTTTTGGGTTTAGGGTTTTTTGTTTATAATTTTTGGAACCGAGGTATGGTACCTTTTATATGAAGGCGACTTGGTGGGACGCGAGAGAATACAAAAAGTAAGCATTAAAATTACGAAATGACTGCGAATATGAAATGAAACTCGTACTTTTTCTGTTTAATCATATTTTGAAATATAAATTACGAAATTTTACGAAATATAATCTTGATTTCTACCAGTTTCCCTATATAACCATCTTGGTAATTGAGTCAATCTATCTCATAGTTGGATACATTTACCAATAAAATTACTCCCTTCACAAAACAAAACATTGACTATTTATATCCCAAAGTTTCACGATATAAACAATATTGTTCTACTCCTACCTACCCCATGGATCCATCAACTGATAAAGGTCATATATAGAAGTTATGAGGAACTTTTTAGTTCTAATACTCAAAGTCAAAGACAGAGTTCATGGACCACATTAGGTTTCAGGAACAGTGCTCTGAGCTGTCCTTGAAACCAGATGTCCTTTTGTTACGAATGGAGTTACTTCCATTAAACCAATTTGCAGAAATGTGATATGAGTCTCCATTTTGTTAGTGATCACATTCATGTAGCTATACATTCTTTTAGTCCTCAAAGTGTAGGAGTGTATGGGTTGATCGTATTGGCTGCCAAAAGGTCACAAGTAAACTCCATTCCCGTGTTCTCAACCTTATCTGATGAAAAACATCACACACCCATAGCTAATAGAACTCGTGTGGCTGATGTCAAAGAGGTGTTATTTCTTAAAAAATATAGTAACACAATCTTTGGTAGAGGCTTTGCTACTTTTCTACAGCATCTTACGAATGTTTGACTTTTTTCTGAAAGATAAGGACAAGGAAAATATGGAGAACGTTTCATTATGAGGATAATAACATTGTCTTTTTTTCTATTCTTTGGCTACGAAGGAGAACAAAGCAATGAAGCACAACACGAAAACTTCATATGTTACAACAACTTTGACACCAGCCAATGAAGCCCAACACGAGAAACGAAAGATAACACCGAAGTCACTGAAGTAAATCACTAAAGTAGCCAAAGCCTATGATTCTTAGATATTCGCTTGTATTTTTTTCTATATTGGTTGTTGCAAAATTTGATTTAATGTAATAAAGATTTAATTACGATTGTCATTGCGAATTTCAATGTATACACGTTACATTTTACATGGTTTGCACAACTTTCATTGTTACAACGGCATTAATCTATCATAAGAAAATTGTCACACGACATAGATTAATCATGGGAAAATGGATGAAGCAGACCGGATATGTATAGAAACCATGAAGATGTAAAGTCGCCAGCGTTTCCGAACATGTAGTTCACAATTATTTTTAATCCCAAAAGCCGCGTCTTGTTTTCACTAGATGAATCATGATGGAATTCAACGCAACTTACTTCCGATTAGTGCGACGAAATCTATAGATTAATCATAGTGTATTGACGAATTCTGAGTTTGTAAACTCTTGTAGTGACCAAGGCTTCGCTTTAAAAAGTTTTAGAATAAACTCACAGTTTAACATTTCCGATTAGTTTTTTAGGAACAGACTTTGGGTTGGTTTGGGTTGGGTTAACACGGAACTCAAATTTATAGGTACCTATAAACATAAATAATGAAATCGCAATACTCCCCACTTCGATTGAAATAATGCCGCAGTGCACCGACTGGTCTGTCACATGCATACGTCACGTGTTTTGAATTCGCACTTGGTTCGTAACACGATTGCATTACATCGCACTCTTCATTTGTGCTTTGAAATGACATTCGAGATGAAAAGGGTTGGATTAGGTAACTTAGAGCGCTAGGAGTGGTAACTTGGCAACGCCGTTCTAGCCTACGTGGCCTGCGTTGCCAAGGCGTTATGATACCAACCATGGTTGCGTTATTGCTGCGTTACGTTTTGCGTTGATATAACAACGTATGTTGCAACGAGGAAGAGGAAAAAGTAGTATTTACTGTTAGTGCAAATATTACGATATTTAAACTAAACGGTTTCTTCGGTTTTAGCAATGACAAACATGTAACATGTAATGCATAACGTAAAATGCGCAAGTTACTTGAAAACACAAATTATTAACGCATACTTCCGTCAACATCTCTCAACGTATCAAGTATGCCTCAACAGAGTCGTAGATTTTCATCCCGACGTAAATCACTCAAGGTATGAACAAACAAATTTAAACTTGACGGATGATCAAAGAAATAAATTTTTTGTTCTAAACTTCACATTTTTAATGTGACAAAATTTTTTTTCAAAAATACATTTTATAAATTATCTTTGAATTAAAAAGAAATGTTTTATTTTGAAAAATAAGTTTGAAATCACCAACAGCTATTTTCCCCCCAAATCAGCTCCAAACTTCCCCAAATAAACTTTCACCACTAAAAACAAAATTTGGAGAGTCCCTGTCTGGGACGGTACCACGGTACCAGTAAATTTAGTGGTACCGTCGGGTATTTAGCGGTTACCGTCCGTACGTAATGGCTAGTTTTTTCTTTGCCTATAAATAGTGGACCATTTTACACTTCCAACTTTATTTTTTCAGTTATTTTTCTCTGGTCTAATCCTTTCACACTTAGATCACTTTCATTGATCATTTAGAGAGTCTTAGTTTGTTTAAGAGTGATCCTTTCATCCAACCAAGAGATCACCTTCATTCCTCTACTAGTGCAAGAGAAGAACACATAATATCACCAAGATACAAAGTGTTATAGTGTTAGTCTAGTGCATTCGTAACACTTGTTACGCGCTTGTTGTATCCTAGCATACACCAAGTTGATTTTCTTTTGAGTAGTTTGTGAGAGTAGATCATTGTGATCTTGTTGGGATCTTGGAGATCTCTTGTAGCTTGTGGGCTTGTGAGTTGATCAAGTGGATCAAGGGTAGATCGGGTAGATCGAGTCAAGTGAGAGTAGATCATTGCGATCATGTTAAGATCTTAGAGATCTCTTGTAGCTTGTGGGCTTGTGTGTTGATCATGTGGATCAGGAGTAGATCGGGTAGATCGAGTCAAGTGTCTTCATTGTGTGAAGTAGTAAGGATCATGTGGATCATGGTAGATTGGTACTAGCTAAGATTAGTACTCGACATTTAGCTTAGTGTCGGAAATAAGGATAAGCGACGTTGTATGGTTTTCTCCGCCTGAATGGAGCTTGTTGATTAGTGAAGTAACATTTGAATTGGGTACTCGGGGAGTGGAGTAGGGCGAAGAGGAGCTTCGTGACCAAACCACTATAAATCATCGTGTCCAGTTTGTGCCTTCTTTACTTATCTCTTTACTTTTATTTTAGTCTTTATCGCTTTATATTTATATTTTCATTGTGTTTATATTTGTGTGGTTTGTTGCTTATCTTATGTTGATTATGTTTGCATCATGGTTTGATTGTGTTTGTGTTGTAGTTTACTTTATACCATCTCTAGATGTTGTATAATCATTGTTGACACTTTTCATATTACGTCACACTTGATCAGGTGTTTGATACAAAAAGTTTTTAAGTTTTTAAATGGAAATGTATTCACCCCCCTCTATGGTTTCCACAATTGGTACCAGAGCCAGGTTTCTCAAATTTTTAAAACAAATGGTTTTCAAAATTGAGTACGATCCATGTATCAAATTACCCATGAAGGGGAATATAATATGAAAAGTATGTACGTGCTTAATACTTACAACTTTTGTTGTTAAGTATACTTTGTCATACTAGCTTGGTAGTTTTCTGAATAAAATAAAAGAAAAGAGTTTGTAAGTGTCCGGTCATGTCTTTAGAACGAGTCGTAAAGTCATGCGGTTTTGAAAGGAGTTTTTTGGACAAACCATTATTTTGTAGTAAAAGTATTATCGTAAATGTCTTTCTTAGTCCTAAACGTGGAAATGATGCTTAATATATATTTTATATATTTGGTATCTAGTTTATTAAATTTTACATCTTTTCGTCGAGTCCTCGCACCAATATAATAAACTGAACCAGGAAACAAATCACGGTACCACTAAATATAGGACGATACCGTTATATTTAACGGTACCGTGGGGTATTTAAAGGTACCGTGCATCTGTCTGTCTGTTTTCAGTATTGGGTCATTTTCAGAAATTTATATAAAATCTACCATAAGTCCGTAGGAGTCGCGTCACCCATCATTTTAAACGAAGTTGAGTCTACTTTTATTTGATACTTTTATGGATTAGTTCTAAATGAAAGTATATTAGAGTCCTTGATTTTCAACAAAAGGTCTTTTTGGTCATGCCGTTTGCGTAAATTTTTGGTTAAACTGAAAAAGTGCGTTTCAACTTTTAAACCTTGACGTGTTTTCAAAGTGACTTGGTAAAAATCTTAGAAATGAGGAGGAAACCAATTCGTTTTCTGATAAAATCAATTTTAGTATACATTGTTATACTTAATACACAAAATGACGATAAGTATTTTTGTGTGTTATGCTAAATGACTATTTGTTTTTCTTTGTGTCCTAGTATTGTTAGTTAATATTTTCTTTTCCTTATAGTTATCTTTAGTTGAGCCAATTATATCTATAATCACAAGCGTTTTACATGCCTTGTTGATATGTGTTGATGATTAGTTTTTCGGCTTATGCGTCAATAGGACTTAGACTAGACTTCTTGCACTAAGTTGCGTAATTGGTTTTGCATTGCATATAGGCATAGACCACTTTTCTTGCATATATGTTTTCGACATCTTGCAAGTTTTAAAATGCTTTAGTAACCTTCTTAGGAAAGAAAACTAAGTTGGTTGATCATGTGTGTCGAAAGATATTGTCTTACATAATTATTTTTCCAAAGGTTTAAGTTTAAAAAATATATCACCTCAAAATATTTATCACTTTCATTAAATCTGTAACATGATCTCTAAAATATTACATCATTTTCTCTTGCTTGACCATAGGTTGTCTAAACAAGATAAAAGTGCATATTAATAAATTAGTATTTAAGTAAAAGAAAATGTATTAAACTTGCATCGATCTAACACACACAAAATGTTTTAAACATTTAGTATTTTACGTATGTTGTATAAAAATAGTTAAGATAATTATTTTTATATTTATGATATGCCGAAAACTAAGAATATTATACTTAATAATAAATAGTTTTTCTCACATAAAAATAAATGACAATCTGGAAGTAGTAAGTTAATATGTCATTAACCTCACACATACAACTAGTATTAAAATAAATGGAACACACTCCTTAAATTTTTATTTTATTTTTTAAAAAGAGTGATCGTAAGAGTCAAGAAAGATTTCGAGTACATATCAATTCATTATTCAAATTATGATTTATATTATCATCGAATCTAATTGACAAGTTTTCGAGTATGGACATGAAATTGGAGTCATTATTTGTGTACCTTCAAGATAACATCAAAATATAACGAAATATATTATCTTGAATCTACATACTCAATCACACTCGGTTGTTATGAAAATAATGACTTCCTCTCAAGACGAAAATAATATGAATCGGATCATAACTCACACTTGTGTTGAAGATGCCATATTAAGTCTTCTTGTCCAATGGTTGTGTTCCAAACATTAAACTAATTTGTTTAAAAGATGCATAAAATACACAACTAAGTATGATTGACAACTTGGATGTTTCATCCGAAATATACAAGTAATTTACATTGCAATGCAATTAGTAAATGTGTCATTCTCGAAAAACCAAACACGAGCAAACAAACAACATATGTAAACTTTGCTCATGAATGACTCAACACTCAAAATCACATGTCTAGTAAAAGTGTCACACATAATATGTTATTAACTAAAGATCAAAATTTAGTTCATAAAATATATGATCAATTTGAAAGAAAGAGACATAAGTAGATGAAGTGTTTGGAAGATTCCCCCCATCATCAAAGTTAGAGTTTAATTCAAGAAACTTAGTGATTTGCAGAGAAATCATAAGTTTAGGGGAGGATTGTTGGGAATTAAACTAACAGTTAATACTGCCAGGTATGAAGTTACAACTGCTGGAGATTAACACTAGCAGTACTAACCTAGTTAGTACTGTTAGCATAAGATAGTTAGTACTGCTTATGTTCTGAATACGTGTAATGTGATAAGTATAGAAAAAATTTAGTGAATATCTTCTAGTTATAGATTGATACGAATATTGTAGTTTACTTGTACAGGACTCCTTGTGCTATAAAAGGAGGTCCTAGGTTAGGTTTTGATATACAATTAAGAATATCGAATATATTTTTCATTGAGATTCAAGGTTTTGTAACCCTAGTGATAGCTAAATATCACTCGTATTATTCTTAATAATATTGAATCTTTTGGTGTTAACCATTGTCTTCATTGTTCATACACATACATTATTGTTCCATTATTCAAACAAATATTCTTCTAAGTATAATCAAGTAGATTCCACATACTTGGTTATATTAACTCATAGTATCATATACACGTTAATAGGACTAACATCCTAAGTGTATCAAAATCCTCTCAAGTGGTATCAGAGCCAGGTTGATACTATTGAATTTTAGAAGAAGCAATGGACATGGAGACTACTCAGACTAATGTGACTGCAAAGTTACCTATGCTTAAGCATAATGAGTTTGACATGTGGATGCTACGTATTGAACAATACTTCCAAGTGCAAGACTATGCACTTTGGGAAATCATTGAAGAAGGGAACTCCTTCAAGCCTACAACCACAACATCAACTGTAGATGGGAATGTTCAGACTATTGTGCAGACAAAACCAGTGACTGCAGAAGAAAAGATTCAGATGAAGAATGACCTCAAGGCAAGGAGTATGCTCATGATGACAATACCTAATGATCTACTATTGAACTTCAGCAAGTCCAAGGATGCTAAGTCATTATTTAAGGCCATTTTTGCTAGATATGGTGGAAATGAAGCCACCAAAAAGACTCAGAAGACACTCCTCAAGCAAAATTTTGAGAACTTTTCTGCAACAAGCAATGAATCATTGGATCACATGTTCAACAGACTTCAGAAGCTTGTGAGCCAACTTGCTGTTCTTGGAATTGAGATACCTCAGGAAGACCTCAACTCAAAATTCCTGAGAAGTTTACCATCAGAGTGGGCTATGCATGTTGTTGTCTGGAAAAACAAGCCAGACATTGATTCTATGAGTTTGATGGACTTGTATAACAACTTCAAGATTGTGGAGCAAGATGTAAAGAAGACTGCAGGAACAAGCTCAAGCACTGGGAATATGGCATTTGTGTCATCTCCTAGTAACTCAAGTTCTAAAGAAGTGAAGGTTGTTGCAGCAGTTGGTACAGCTAGCTCAAATATTGGTACTGCTAGCACATCAAGCAGTACTAAAGGCATTATGGATGAGACAACTTGCTGTGCATTCCTGACAACCCTGCACAATGGATCCATGTTGGCATATGTAGACCTCCAGGAGATCAACGATGATGATCTGGAGGAGATGGATATCAAATGGCAAATTTCTCTTCTTAGAATGAGGGCTAGGAAATTCCATCAGAAGACTGGGAAGAAGATTACCATAAACAGTAATGATACTGCTGGTTATGACAAGTCAAAGATAGAATGTTACAGTTGCCATAAGATGGGTCATTTTTCAAGGGAGTGCAGAAGGCCATGACAACAAGATAGCAGGAACAAGAGCTATGAAGGCAAGACCAAAACATTGGAGATTACTAACTCAAGCTCAAAAGCTATGGTGGCCATTGATGGCTCAGGATTTGATTGGAGCTTTATGGAAAAAGAGGAAGCAGCACCTACTGAGATGGCACTCATGGCTTTCTCTGATTATGAGGTATAAATTGCTAAGCATTCTAAATCATGTATTTCTTTAAAAGAACTAGAAACTCTTAGGAAACAATATGATGAACAAAGAATTGAGCTAAACAAGACTAGTTATAATTTAGCAAATCATAAGAGATGTTTAGCTGTTCTAGAGGAGCAAATTGTTCACTATAAGAGTAATGAGTCTAGTTTGGTTGATAATATAGCAGGACTTAAAAGAGATTTATCTATGAAAGATGCTGAAATTAGTCTTTTGAAAACTGAATTGGATAGGATTACAAAGGCTAATGAGAACATTCAATTAAGTGTAGAAACTTTACAATATGCTTCTAAGAGAGTTAACAAGATAATTGAATGTCAATTAATCAACAATGCTAAGTCAGGTCTAGGGTATAAGACTGTTCCACCTCCTCACAGAGGAATACCTGCACCTCCAGGTATAGACCTAGAACATACAGGATTGCCTGAATTTCAACTACCCAAGCTAGAATATGGTCCTAAACCAAAAGAAAATGTAGTAGTTGACAAGCCTGTAGAAGTAAGAGAACCCTTTGAGAGTGCAAGTGATACTTCACTCACTGAGGACAAGGTGTCCTCTGGTAGGAACTCAGATGCTCCAACCATAGAGGATTGGACATCTGATGATGAGGATGATCAGGTTATGGCAAAACCTGATGTTGTTAAGGTATAAGGAACAAGTGTTCTTAAGGTGGTCAAGGATAATACTGTTAGGCCTAAAACCAATGTTAGACAAGTTAGGCAACCAGTAAGATATTTTGAAATGTATAGAACCACACACAAGCCCAGATGTAGCAACCCGTAGAATTTCCTAGTCATTATGTGAACGCTAATCTATTATTAACACGTCGTTACTGTTCACTTAACCATTTTTACGAGCCAATTTGAACTTTTTATTTATTACATTCCTAAATAAACATTGTTATGTTATTTATTATTCGATGGAACGAACCGCACGCGTACCGACACCGTGATAGTATGGCATAAGTTTTTTTTTAAATCAAAACGAAGAATATGTATATATAAAAATCACGAAGATAAATACGAACTCGGAGATAAACAAATAATGACGACTCTAAACTCTCGAGTTAGAGATATTTAAGCTGAGGCAAAACCGACACTGTCTAACAAGACCCGGGCATTTAAAACACCTCTAAACAAAAACCACTACTACATCTATATTATTCGTTTTCTTTTTCTTTTTTTCCTCACTTGTTTTGTCGCCACTTTTTAGTATTATTATACGGAGTATATTTTTTTTGTGCTTTACCCCCATTCCCCACAACAATCTAAAACCTTCATCTGCTGCTTTTGTCGAGACCCAAAACCAGCCATAAACACCATCACCCTTCTTGCCTCCACCTTTTCACCTTATCACCCCTTTGGCAAAATCACCATCATCAAAAGAACGCTATCCCCTTGTCTTGTCGCTGTTTCCCTCGAAAACCCAGAAAACGACCGAAGCATCACCATCAAAAATTAATTAGTATTGACCTTGAAGCTTTGTCCTCTTTATTTTGTCACGAGATACCATAGGGTTTAGGGCCTCTAGTACAAAGATTTGACACAAATTTGGGATGTTAATTCTCCCACAACTCGAAAGCTAGATGGAGCCTAACTCCACTTTCACCCTTAAATCCACCTCTTCTGGACACCAATCGAATCACATCAAAACTACAAACACACCTCAGATTGAGAAGTTCTCAAGAAAAGGATTATAGTGTGATTCGAGTTGGGAAAAAGAAGTGGGTTTCTGGAGCTTTTGAATCCGGGTTTGATAGTGTTCGACACCCCTACAAATTTTCAGGTTCATTTTTAATTAAATTGATATTTTTTTTTCCTTTCATTCGAACTAAGATTAAAGAAGTTTTTGAATTTATGATGATTATGGATAAAATGATAATGGGTTGCGAAATTTAAGAGTAGGTTCAATTGGATATTTTGATTTTGATATGTAGAAACGAGTTGTAATAAGCCTGTGAAAGATTTAACGGGTCGAATAGGGAGTTTTGACTTTTAAAGTCACGGGTTAGTTTGTTTTGGCTTCGGATTAGTTTAATTATTAAGGATTTAAAATACTTAGAGTAGTCGAATTATACGGTTAGAGCAACAACTAGCGAGACCATAGCTTCAACCTTAGTAATATCCGACCCCTCGCCGAAGTCTCGTTTGAGACAGTCTACGTTTCAAAAACTGCAAATGGTTGTTTTTGTTCCAAACCAAAATACCAGGCAAACCACAAATCTCAAAACAATGAAACCTGCATGTTTTACTTTACAAATGAAATTGGGTTAAGGTTAATACCGGGCCAAAGCCCAGTAGTCAATAAAAGAGGGATAGTTTGTTTGATCTAGAAATAGGCCAAAGCCCACAAGAGACTTGGATTGTATTGTGTATTAGAGCCACAGCCACTCGAGTTTAAATATAAAGTCATAGGGTGCGTTTGATGTTATAAATTAACAAGAGAATGTTTCATTTTTTTATAAAACCCGAACTGACAACACGTCGAATATTAGTTACTAAAATTGTGACAAAACGAATAACCGAAACACTAAAAACTATTATACGTCAATAATAATTACGCCGTAAAATAAGTAATTAACACGTGCAACAATAACATGAAAGTTTTGAAAATATATAAACTATTTTACGTTTATCAAATCTTAATCAGAAATGCAAACTAAATTATGCCATACTAATCTAGGTCACGCGTCGGAACTACCATCTACTATTTGATTCGATTACATTTCAGATTTCTACTACACCAAGGTGAGTTTCATAGCCCCTATTTTTATACTTTTGAAATTACTTTTGGGGGAGATACATGCTTAAATTATTTTGCTCATTTATCAAATACATGATTTATGCAACTACTCAAATATTTATACTTTTATACAATATGCTTTTATACTTGTCTTGAGGAAAAGACACCCAGTAATCCTTTGGGAAAAGACACCCAGTAATCCTTTGGGAAAAGACACCCAGGAATCTTATGATGCATTGGTATGCAAGTCATCTAATATAGTTTGCATTGGTATGCAAGTAATCTATTATACTGTGCATTGGTATGCAAGACATTTATTCTATTCTTATTGTGATAGCAGTGGATTGTAAACACACAGGTTGCAAGTCTTGTATGGGCGGGACTTGGAACTGAGTGGATTTTCAAGGCCTTTGCTGTGAAATCTTTATTCAAATATACTTGATAGACATACTATGTTAGCAGTGGGTTGTAAACACATAGGTTGCAAGTCTTGTATGGGCGGGGCTTGGAACTGAGTGGATTTACAATGCCTTTGCTGGAAAAATCTATAGTTAAACACTTTACTTTTAAACATCTTTACTGAAATGCTTTACTTTTAAACTAAACTCTATGAACTCACCAACCGTTGGTTGACACTTTTAGCATGTTTATCTCAGGTTGTTAAGACTATTATGGATGCGTGGATTGCTAGGGTCATTTGCATACTTGAAGACGCATATCTATCTTTATCATTCGATAAACTTTGAAAACTTTTATGTAATCTTTACTTTGGAACTTATTGTCATAACTCTGCTTTTAATAATTCGAATGATAACTTTTCAAAACGTCTCATTTAGAGGTCGTTTTCTATACCTTGATCTGTATTATGAAGTAATACCCCCTTGATTCTACTGTTTCCGCTGCGGTAATTTGGGGGTGTTACAGATTGGTACCAGAGCCCAGGTTATAGAGAACTAGGTTGCATTTAGGAGCCTAGACTATAACTGCTATATTCCCTGAGATCCTTATCCCGACCGTTTTGCTTACGTAGAACTCTTCCCATTTATGTGCGCGCCGTTAAATGTTAACTGTTAAGTGTTATAGTATCTGCACTGATAAAGGAATCTCAACATTTAGTCGAGTCATCAGAGGTGCGGAGCTCAGTGATAACTAGCTATTTAACTTAATCTTGTGACAGTTCTTGTTTGATGAGACATGGGATTAAGTTGAATAAAAGGTTATCACTTAGCCGCAGAGAAATTTGATGATTTTGCTAAAAAGATGATTTCTCTTGAGGATACCTTATAGGGAAAAATCTCAGAATCTAAATCGAGACATCAAAAGCATATAGCTCAGTGATAACTAGCTATTTAACTTAATCTTGTGACAGTTCTTGTTTGATGAGACATGGGATTAAGTTAACTAAAAGGTTATCACTAAGCCGCAGAAAGTTGATGAGTTCACTCGAGGATTTTCTGGGAGATAATCACCCTACTCTTGTCGAAATATGTGTGCATGGTGATATGTACACGTGTGAAAGGAGGTAAGTATAATTATGGTGGCCAACATAATTATAAGTGCATCACAACACACGTGGACATATGTAATCATGTGTACGTTAATCGGCATTAACCCACTTAGGATAACAACTAGTAGCGGGGTTTTTGTGAGAACGCTAAGTATAGATTGGATAGTCAACAGCTTTTCCCTTGTCTCTGACGCTCGCTAAATGTCCTTCATTGCATAGAGGCAATGGCAACAAGGAGATCAGCTCGCAATGCTAACCGAGGAAATGCCACACAAAGAGGTGGAAGGACTAGTGGACGTGGAGGTCGAGGAGATGGCCGCGGCATTGGTAACAATGACAACAATGACGGTGGAAATCCTGATTTTGCCGCCATCATCGCCCAACAGCTTCAAACCTTGCTACCTACTATTATCACGCAAGTCGGCAATCACATCAACAACTCGGGAAACCACGGAAGCATAAATGACGACACAAATGGTGTAGGTGTGAATGAGACTACCACCCGTACAACTGGATGCACATATAAGGAATTTATGGCATGCAAGCCAATGGAGTTTAACGGCAATGGAGGTGCGTTGGAGTATACCCGCTGGATTGAAAAGATGGAGTCAGTGATCGACATCAGTGGCTGTGAAACGCATCAGAAGGTGAAGTATTCGGCATGCTCGCTGTCAGGAAAGGCGTTAACATGGTGGAACACGCAGATTCAAGCTAGAGGCAGAGAAGCAGCTGTAGGAATGACATGGGACGACTTTAAGGCACTGCTAAAAGAGGAATATTGTCCGGATAATGAAATGCAGAAACTGGAAAATGAACTCTATCATCACTCTATGATAGGAGCTGGCCATGCAGCCTACACCGATCGGTTTCACGAACTAGCAAAATTAGTTCCTCATATGGTTACCCCTGAATCGAAGAGGATTGAGAGGTACATCTACGGTCTAGTCCCCGAAATTCGTGGCACTGTGAAAGCAACTGAACCATCTACGATTCAGAGTGCGATACTAAAGGCAGGGACTCTAACAGATGAGATGGTTAGGAATGGAGTGTTAAGGAACGGTGACAAAAGGAAGGGAACAACTGAGTCAGACAAGCAAGTGGTCCCCATGATGGACAACAAGAGAGCCAGAAGTTACGTGGCCACTGGGTCTGGTCAGAAAGGATATTCAGGACCACATCCTAAGTGCACTAAATGTGCTTATCATCACCCGGAGTCTGTACCCTGCCGAGAGTGTAAGAACTGTAATCAGTTGGGTCATTATACGAGTCACTGTAAAGCACCACGAAATGCAGGCCTCACAAGGAATAATCAAAAGACGTGCTATGAATGTAACAGCCCGAATCATCTCAGGCATGCGTGTCCAAAGTTAAATGGAACACCTGGACAAGGACAAGGAAACCTAGCTCTAGCTGTTGAAGGAAATAACCCAAACCCTTTAGCCCAACTTGGTCCAGCTCGTGGTCGGGCATTCTACTTGGGTGAATTGGAAGCAGCTAACAAGTAATGGGTACGTTTTCCCTAGTCAAGTAGTATTCTACCTTAGATACTTAAGTTTGCTTGATTCCTTTAAACTTTACACATCGATTTTTCGCAAGCATCTTTTAAGAGATAACGCCGACTGAATCTCGGGACGAGATTCAAAAATTAGGGGTGGATACTGTAGCAACCCGTAGAATTTCCTAGTCATTAGTGAACGCTAATCTATTATTAACACGTCGTTACTGTTCACTTAACCATTTTTACGAGCCAATTTGAACTTTTTATTTATTACATTCCTAAATAAACATTGTTATGTTATTTATTATTCGATGGAACGAACCGCACGCGTACCGACACCGTGATAGTATGGCATAAGTTTTTTTTTAAATCAAAACGAAGAATATGTATATATAAAAATCACGAAGATAAATACGAACTCGGAGATAAACAAATAATGACGACTCTAAACTCTCGAGTTAGAGATATTTAAGCTGAGGCAAAACCGACACTGTCTAACAAGACCCGGGCATTTAAAACACCTCTAAACAAAAACCACTACTACATCTATATTATTCGTTTTCTTTTTCTTTTTTTCCTCACTTGTTTTGTCGCCACTTTTTAGTATTATTATACGGAGTATATTTTTTTTGTGCTTTACCCCCATTCCCCACAACAATCTAAAACCTTCATCTGCTGCTTTTGTCGAGACCCAAAACCAGCCATAAACACCATCACCCTTCTTGCCTCCACCTTTTCACCTTATCACCCCTTTGGCAAAATCACCATCATCAAAAGAACGCTATCCCCTTGTCTTGTCGCTGTTTCCCTCGAAAACCCAGAAAACGACCGAAGCATCACCATCAAAAATTAATTAGTATTGACCTTGAAGCTTTGTCCTCTTTATTTTGTCACGAGATACCATAGGGTTTAGGGCCTCTAGTACAAAGATTTGACACAAATTTGGGATGTTAATTCTCCCACAACTCGAAAGCTAGATGGAGCCTAACTCCACTTTCACCCTTAAATCCACCTCTTCTGGACACCAATCGAATCACATCAAAACTACAAACACACCTCAGATTGAGAAGTTCTCAAGAAAAGGATTATAGTGTGATTCGAGTTGGGAAAAAGAAGTGGGTTTCTGGAGCTTTTGAATCCGGGTTTGATAGTGTTCGACACCCCTACAAATTTTCAGGTTCATTTTTAATTAAATTGATATTTTTTTTCCTTTCATTCGAACTAAGATTAAAGAAGTTTTTGAATTTATGATGATTATGGATAAAATGATAATGGGTTGCGAAATTTAAGAGTAGGTTCAATTGGATATTTTGATTTTGATATGTAGAAACGAGTTGTAATAAGCCTGTGAAAGATTTAACGGGTCGAATAGGGAGTTTTGACTTTTAAAGTCACGGGTTAGTTTGTTTTGGCTTCGGATTAGTTTAATTATTAAGGATTTAAAATACTTAGAGTAGTCGAATTATACGGTTAGAGCAACAACTAGCGAGACCATAGCTTCAACCTTAGTAATATCCGACCCCTCGCCGAAGTCTCGTTTGAGACAGTCTACGTTTCAAAAACTGCAAATGGTTGTTTTTGTTCCAAACCAAAATACCAGGCAAACCACAAATCTCAAAACAATGAAACCTGCATGTTTTACTTTACAAATGAAATTGGGTTAAGGTTAATACCGGGCCAAAGCCCAGTAGTCAATAAAAGAGGGATAGTTTGTTTGATCTAGAAATAGGCCAAAGCCCACAAGAGACTTGGATTGTATTGTGTATTAGAGCCACAGCCCACTCGAGTTTAAATATAAAGTCATAGGGTGCGTTTGATGTTATAAATTAACAAGAGAATGTTTCATTTTTTTATAAAACCCGAACTGACAACACGTCGAATATTAGTTACTAAAATTGTGACAAAAACGAATAACCGAAACACTAAAAACTATTATACGTCAATAATAATTACGCCGTAAAATAAGTAATTAACACGTGCAACAATAACATGAAAGTTTTGAAAATATATAAACTATTTTACGTTTATCAAATCTTAATCAGAAATGCAAACTAAATTATGCCATACTAATCTAGGTCACGCGTCGGAACTACCATCTACTATTTGATTCGATTACATTTCAGATTTCTACTACACCAAGGTGAGTTTCATTGCCCCTATTTTTATACTTTTGAAATTACTTTTGGGGGAGATACATGCTTAAATTATTTTGCTCATTTATCAAATACATGATTTATGCAACTACTCAAATATTTATACTTTTATACAATATGCTTTTATACTTGTCTTGAGGAAAAGACACCCAGTAATCCTTTGGGAAAAGACACCCAGTAATCCTTTGGGAAAAGACACCCAGGAATCTTATGATGCATTGGTATGCAAGTCATCTAATATAGTTTGCATTGGTATGCAAGTAATCTATTATACTGTGCATTGGTATGCAAGACATTTATTCTATTCTTATTGTGATAGCAGTGGATTGTAAACACACAGGTTGCAAGTCTTGTATGGGCGGGACTTGGAACTGAGTGGATTTTCAAGGCCTTTGCTGTGAAATCTTTATTCAAATATACTTGATAGACATACTATGTTAGCAGTGGGTTGTAAACACATAGGTTGCAAGTCTTGTATGGGCGGGGCTTGGAACTGAGTGGATTTACAATGCCTTTGCTGGAAAAATCTATAGTTAAACACTTTACTTTTAAACATCTTTACTGAAATGCTTTACTTTTAAACTAAACTCTATGAACTCACCAACCGTTGGTTGACACTTTTAGCATGTTTATCTCAGGTTGTTAAGACTATTATGGATGCGTGGATTGCTAGGGTCATTTGCATACTTGAAGACGCATATCTATCTTTATCATTCGATAAACTTTGAAAACTTTTATGTAATCTTTACTTTGGAACTTATTGTCATAACTCTGCTTTTAATAATTCGAATGATAACTTTTCAAAACGTCTCATTTAGAGGTCGTTTTCTATACCTTGATCTGTATTATGAAGTAATACCCCCTTGATTCTACTGTTTCCGCTGCGGTAATTTGGGGGTGTTACAGATTGGTACCAAGCCCAGGTTAAGAACTAGGTGCATTTAGGAGCCTAACTATAACTGCTATATTCCTGTGTCCTATCCGACCTTTTGCTGACGTAGACCTCTTCCATTTATTGCGCGCCGTAAATGTTAACTGTAGGTTAATACTCATATAAAGGAATGCAACATTAGAAGTCATCAAGAGTGCGACTCTAGTGATAACTAGCTATTTAACTTAATCTGTGACAGTTCTTTTTTGATAGACATGGATTATTGAATAAAAGTTATCACTTAGCCAGCAGTAAATTTGATGATTTTGCTAAAAAGATGATTCTCTTGAGATACCTTATAGGAAAATCAGAATCTTAAATCGAGACATCAAAGCATGCTCATGATAACTAGCTATTTAACTTAAAACTTGTGACAGTTCTTGTTTGATGAAGACAATTGGGATAAGTTAACTAAAGGTTATCACTAAGCCGCAGAAAGTTGATGATTCACCAGATTTTCTGGGGATAATCACCTACTCTTGTCGAAATATGTGTGCATGGTATAGTCACACTGTTGGAAGGAGGTAATATAATCAATGGTGGCCAACATAATTATAAGTGCATCATGACACAACGGGAACTATAATCAGTGTAGTTATCGGCATTAACCCACTAGGATAACAACTATAGCGGTTATTTGTGAACGCTAAGTTATAGATGGATAGTCAACAGCTTTTCCCTTTTCTAGTTTGGACCTGCTAAATGTCCTCAAATTTCATAGGGCAATGGCAACAAGGAGTCATCGCAATGCTTAACCGAGGAATCCACAAAAGAGGTGGAGTAGTGACGTGAGGTGGAATGCGCGCATTGGTAACATGACAACAATGACGGTGGAAATCCTGATTTTGCGCATCATCGCCAACCTTCAAACCTTGCTACCATATCACGAAGTCGCAATCAATCAACAATGGGAAACAGAAGCATAAATGACCACAATTGGTTAGGTGTGAATGAGATACCACCCGTACAACTGGATGCACATATTAAAGAAAGTTTGGCATGCCAAGCCAAATGGAGTTTAAACGGCAATGAAGGTGCGTTGAGTATACCGCTGATATTGAAAAATGAGTCAGTGATCGACATGTGGCTGTGTAAAATCAGAATGTGAAGTATTAGCATGCTCGCTGTCAAAATGGCGTTAACATGGTGGAACACTGCAGATTCAAGCTAGAGCAGAAGTGTCTGTAGGAAGACATTGGACGCTTAAGGCACTGCTAAAAGGAATATTGTACGGAATAATGAAATGCAGAAACTGGAAAATGAACTTTTATCATCACTACTATGATAGGAGTCTTGCCATGCAGCCTACACCGATCGGTTTCTAAAACTACAAAATTATTCTTCTATAGTTACCTGAATCAGGATTAGATACATTTACGTCTAGTCCCCCGAAATTGTTGCACTGTGAAAAACCAATGAACCATCTACGATTCAAGTGCGATACTAAAGCAGGATTAACAGATGGATGTTTAGTGAATGAATTTTAAGGAACGATGACAAAAGGAAGGAACAACTGAGTCAACAAGCAGTGGTCCCATGATGGAAAAAAGAGCAGAAGTTACGTGGACCACTGTCTGGTCAGAAAGGATATTCAGACACATCCAAGTCACTAAATGGTTATCATCACCGAGAGTTGTACCGCCGAGAGTGTAAGACTGTAATCAGTGGTATTATACAGTCACTGTAAAGCACAACGAATTGCAGCCTCACAAGGAATAATCAAAAGAGTGCATGAATGTAACACGAAATCATGCTCAGGCATGGTGTCCAAAGTTAAATGGATACACTGACAAGGACAAGGAAAACCTAGCTCTATGAGTTCTGAAGGAATAACCCAAACCTTTAGCCCAACTGTCCACTCGGTCGGGCATTCTACTTGGTAATTGGAAGAGCTAAAGTAATGGGTACGTTTTCCCTAGTCAGTAGTATTCTACTTTAATACTTAAAGTTTGCTGATTCCTTTAACTTTACACATCGATTTTTCGCAGCATCTTTTAAAATAACGCGACTGATCTCGGACGAGATTCAAAAATTAGGGTGATACTGTAGCAACCCGTAGAATTTCTTAGTCATAGTGAACGCTAATCTATTATTAACACTCTTACTGTTCACTTTAACATTTTATACGAGCAATTTGAACTTTTATTATAATTCTAATAACATTGTTATGTATTTATTATTCGTGAACGAACCGACGTACCGAACGTATAGTAGCAACAAGTTTTTTTTAAATCAAATGAGCAAGATGTATATATAAAAACACGAAGATAAATACAACTCGAGATAAACAAATAAGACGACTCTAACTCTCGAGTTAGAGATATTAAGCTGAGCAAAACGACATGTCTACAGCCCGCATTTAAAACATCTAAACAAAAAGCCAACAAATCTTTTTCGTTTTCTTCTTTTTTCCTCATTGTTTGTCGCCAATTTTAGTATTATTATACATATATTTTTTTGTGCTTTACCCCCATTACCCCACAACAACTAAACCTCATTGCTGCTTTTGTCGGACCCAAAACTAGCCATAAACACCACAATCTTGCCTCACCTTCACCTATCACCCCTTGGCAAAATCACCATATCAAAAGAAAAGCTATCCTGGTCCTTGTCGCTGTTTCCCTCGAAAACCCAGAAAACGACGAAGCATCACCAATCAAATTAATTAGTATTGACCTTGAGCTTTTCCACTTTATTTGTCACGAGTACCTAGGGTTAGGGCTCTAGTACAAATGATTAGACCACAAATTTGGATGTTAATTTCCACAACTCAAAGCTAGATGGAGCCTAACTCCACTTTCACCTTAAATACTGCTGTCTGGACACCCTAATCAACACATCAAAACTACAAAATCACCTCAGATTGAGAAGTTCATCAGAAAGGATTATGGGTGCATTGATTGAAAAAGAATTGGGTTTCTGAATCTTTTGGGAATCGGTTTGAAGTTCGACACCTACAATTTCAGGTTCTTTAATTAAATGATATTTTTTCCTTTCATGTGAACTAAGATTAAAGAAGTTTTGAAGTTATGATGACTAAGGGAAAAATGATAAATGGGTTTCGACAATTTAAGAGTAGTTCAATGTGATATTTTGATTTGATAATGAGAAACAAGTTGTAATAAGCTGTGAAGATTAATCGGGCGAATAGGAGTTTATGACTTTTAAAGTAACAGGGTTAGTTGTTTGGTTGATTAGTTTAATTATTAAGGATTAAATACTAGAGTATCGAATATACGGTTAGAGCAACAAAGCAGAGACCATAGCTTCAACCTTAGTAAATCGACCTCGATGTCTCGTTTGGAAACTCTAAGTTCAAAAACTGCCAAGTGTTTTGTTCCAACCAAAATACAGGCAAACCACAAATCTCAAAACAATGAAACCTGCATGTTTTACTTTACAAATGAAATTGGTAAGGTTAATACGGCCAAAGCCCAGTAGTCAATAAAAGAGGATAGTTTGTTTGATCTAGAAATAAAGCCAAAGCCCAACACAGAGCCAATGGATTGTGTATTGTGTATTAGACACAGCCATCGAAGTTTAAATATAAAGTCATAGGTGCGTGATGTATAAATAACAAGAGAATTTTTTTCTTTTTTATAAAACCCGAATGACAAACAGTCGAATATTAGTTACTAAAATTGTGACAAAAACGATAACCGAAACACTAAAAAACTATTATACGTCAATAATAATTACGCCGTAAAATAAGTAATTAACACGTGCAACAATAACATGAAAGTTTTGAAAATATATAAACTATTTTACGTTTATCAAATCTTAATCAGAAATGCAAACTAAATTATGCCATACTAATCTAGGTCACGCGTCGGAACTACCATCTACTATTTGATTCGATTACATTTCATATTTCTACTACACCAAGGTGAGTTTCATAGCCCCTATTTTTATACTTTTGAAATTACTTTTGGGGGAGATACATGCTTAAATTATTTTGCTCATTTATCAAATACATGATTTATGCAACTACTCAAATATTTATACTTTTATACAATATGCTTTTATACTTGTCTTGAGGAAAAGACACCCAGTAATCCTTTGGGAAAAGACACCCAGTAATCCTTTGGGAAAAGACACCCAGGAATCTTATGATGCATTGGTATGCAAGTCATCTAATATAGTTTGCATTGGTATGCAAGTAATCTATTATACTGTGCATTGGTATGCAAGACATTTATTCTATTCTTATTGTGATAGCAGTGGATTGTAAACACACAGGTTGCAAGTCTTGTATGGGCGGGACTTGGAACTGAGTGGATTTTCAAGGCCTTTGCTGTGAAATCTTTATTCAAATATACTTGATAGACATACTATGTTAGCAGTGGGTTTGTAAACACATAGGTTGCAAGTCTTGTATGGGCGGGGCTTGGAACTGAGTGGATTTACAATGCCTTTGCTGGAAAAATCTATAGTTAAACACTTTACTTTTAAACATCTTTACTGAAATGCTTTACTTTTAAACTAAACTCTATGAACTCACCAACCGTTGGTTGACACTTTTAGCATGTTTATCTCAGGTTGTTAAGACTATTATGGATGCGTGGATTGCTAGGGTCATTTGCATACTTGAAGACGCATATCTATCTTTATCATTCGATAAACTTTGAAAACTTTTATGTAATCTTTACTTTGGAACTTATTGTCATAACTCTGCTTTTAATAATTCGAATGATAACTTTTCAAAACGTCTCATTTAGAGGTCGTTTTCTATACCTTGATCTGTATTATGAAGTAATACCCCCTCTGATTCTACTGTTTTCCGCTGCGGTAATTTGGGGGTGTTACAACACACAAGCCCAGAGGTAACCAAAGGAATTGGAACAACCTCAAGTCTCACCAACTGGGTGATGACTTTGTCCTATACAAGAAAGCTTCTTTTAATTGTGGAGCTTTTGACCATCTTGCAGCTTTTTGCAACAAAAGGGTAACTGGGTATACAAACCATATGGTGAACATAGAAAGACCTCAAAATCACTCTAAGAATGCTAGAATGATACCCAGAGCAGTTCTATTAAAGTCTGGCCCAAAATCATTTAGTACTGCTAAACCAGCAGTTCATACTGCCAGATCAAATAAGACTTTCTACCCAAACCAAGTAGTTAAAAGTGCAAAAACTCTTTTCAAATCTGCACCAAAGGCTGCTAAAAGGCCCTTTCATAACAAAGCAGTGGTAAAGAAACAAATTTGGAAACCTAAGGTTACAACTGCAAAGCCAGCAGTTCATACTGCTAGCCAAGCAGTTAGTACTGGTAAACATACTGCTAAGGGAAAGATGGGTAATGGTATTAAAGCCTCAGCATGTTGGGTTTGGAGACCACTCCAATCCAATGGTGCATCAACTGTTCTAAAAAGATTTAAGTATATTGACGCAAGAGGCAAACCTAAATCAGTGATGGCTTGGGTTTCCCAAGGAAACTAATTTCCTTATTAGTGTGCACCGTTAGTCATATGCTTATAATGTTATGAGACAAGTGCTTTGCACTTTGTTTTCTTAGTTTTGGACTAACAATTGCAGGTATGGATGATAAGCACAAAAGAGTTACAAGTGCTTTATGTTTTGGATAGTATGGTGCTTTGGAGCTTGAAGTGTGTAATCTTTGCACACAACAAATGGTTATTGGTTCACCATGTCTAACCCACATCAAGAACCAACTAGTCCAGAGCAAATGGTTTCTGGTAAAGACTTCTCAATTCCGTTTATGGTTGATAGTTTACCAAAAACTATATGGTTATTAACTCACCATACTTTAAAGCAAAGAGTTGACTAGTCCAAAGCAAACAGCTATTGGTAAAGACACATCAAATCCGTTGATAGCTGATAGTTTGTTAAAAACTATGAGTGGGCAGTGTTGTTTTAAATCAATATTGAGTTTATACTGTTCCTTAAAATTTTTCTTAAAAATGAGTACTGGTAGTGCAAAGTTTGTACTGATAGTGAAAACTTTGTACTGCTGAACTAGCTATTATAACTGTTGTGTCAGTAACTAATTTTTAATCTAGCCGTTGGGTAAATACCGTTTATTAACATATATATAGGGTTTTTCTTAGGATAATTATCTACTTTCTAAATATTACTCTTATTCTTTCTAAAGATAATTCTTATCCTTTGCGTCAAAATCTCAAACCCTAACTGTTCATCTATAAAAACCCAATTGGCTTTTCACATCATCTATTGAACCACAAACGATCACTTTTCTGTTATAACTTGCATACATCATTCATGGCTAATTTGGAATTTGTCAAGACTCACAATCAGGTAGCCTTCTTGGAGAAAACAGAGCAGGGTGATGGACCAATCTTCCATGAGATTGTGGATTTCTTGAACACAACTCATATAAGGTATGCTCTCAATTGTAACCCTACTCTATATGTTTCTCAAATCACAAAGTTTTGGCAAACTGCCACTGTTGAAACTAGTGAAAATGGAAACATAGAAATACGTGCTAAAGTGGATGGTCAATAATTCATTGTTACTGAAAATTCTATTAGGAGACATCTTAAATTAGAAGATTCTGATGGTATCAATGATTTGCCAAACACTGAAATTTGGTATGAAATTGCTAAAATGGGGTATGACACATCTAATCATAAACTGACTTTTCAAAAAGGATGTTTCTCCCCACAATGGAGGTTTTTCATTCATACTCTCTTACATTGTTTGAGTCCAAAAAGAACATCATGGGAGCAATTCAGTAGCAATACTGCTATTGCTCTCATCTGCTTATCAACAAATAAGACTTTTAACTTTTCAAAATTTATTTTTGAGAGTATGGTGAACAATGTTAAAAGCAAAACCAAGTTTTTGATGTATCCAAGATTTGTGCAAGCATTTTTTAACAAGAAAAAGAATCAATTAAAGCAACATAAGAAAACCTTTCCAACACCTTGCCTGCAACAAAAGGTTTTTCAAAACATGGCAATGGCAACAAGACTTTTCAGTGGGGTAGTAATACCTCTTTTTCCTGAAATGTTGGAAAGAATACAAGCTTTTCAGGGTGAAGGGTCAGTAATCCCAACTGAGCCCCAACACACACCCATTGTGGTTCCAAATATTATTCATACACCCCCAGTAATCAGCACCTATGGGAGAAGAACCAGACAGGAAACTATGGTCCCTCAGCCTAGTTCTCCTCCTCAACCCTTTGTAGCAGATGAGGCTATCAATTTTGATAGTATGGATGGGGCTTACACTACTGCTTCAGGCTTAGTAGCTGGGCAGGAAAGTGTAAACATCATTAAGACCCCTACCATGGAAACATCTAATGTGCCAAGTCCTCAAAGACTTGCCACAGGTGATGTAACCCCAAGCCAAATGGAATATATGGGTGGCTCAGGAGTACCTCCTAGTCCAACTAGGGAAGAAACTGAGCCTATGCCCCAAGATTCACCTCTCTTAGCAGGTAACATAGCTAGAAGTGATGAGGGCATTGATAAACTCAAGGAATTGATGGTTTTATGTACAAATTTGTCTGATAAGGTGACATCTTTGGAAGCAGAGCTAACAAGTCATAAGAAGAATTTTGCCCTGGTGAACACAAAATTGGTGCTAAGAGTAAAGAAATTGGAGGCTCAAGTCAAGAGGTCCAAGGGCAAAAGATCTGCTAAGATGGCGCTTTCTACAAGTTCTTCTGATTCAGATGATGATGATTTGGGTGATTCTCCCAAACAGGGGAGGAAAACAAGGAAAACAGGGTCAGAAACTCAGGGGAGGAAGTTAGATTTTGAAGAACAAGATTTTGGTGGTAATGGTGAGGATATGGATATGAGTGATCAATAAGGTACTGAAGAGGTTCAACAACAAAAAATAGAGGAAATTGCTCAGGAAGAAGATACAGAGATTGTTGTTTTGGAAACTCAAGAAGAGTTCTTAGATACTGCTTCAAGTTTTAGACCAACAGTTAGTACTGCTGGCATGGAAGAAGGTACTGCTGAGCATTCAGAGTATGAAAGAAAGATAGCAATGAAAGGAAAGGCACCAATGACAATAGAAGAAGCTGAGCAACAAAAGAAAGTCAAGCCAAGAATACAAGCTCAAATGGATTTGGATGCTGAATTGGCAAGAAAAATGCATGAAGATGAAGTTGCAAGCTTTATGAAAACTCAGAGATTGGAGAAGGAAAGAATTGCTTATGATGCTATTATTGCTCAACAATCACATGAAGAGCAGATACAACATTTGATTGATACTGATCCAAGTGTGAAGGAAAAGGCTATAGAGCTGATTGTAGATGAAAGTCTAAGTGTTGAAGAAAGATTAGCTCTACTTGCAGATTTTATTAACTCAAGGAGTGACGAAGGAGCTTTGGATGAGATAATGCAGAATATTAGAAAGAATCAAAGTCAGAAGAGAAAGAGAAAACCTACAAAGGCACAGATCATAAGTGGAATGAAGATGTATCTTAGGAATTAAGCTGGTTGGAAGGCAGCTCAGTTGAAGGGTAAATCAAATGAAGAAAATGAATATATGTACTACAATGCATACAGAAGAGCTCAAATAAAGTTTCCTATGGACACAGAGAAAAGATCTTCAAAAAGACTTAAGACTGCTGAGAAAGAACAACCTGAGAAAGTGGAAGCACAAGCAGAAAGAATTGAATTATCACAAGAGCAGATGAGTAATATGTTAGTTATTGTGCCAGAAATTCTACATGTTGATCCACTTCAAGCTAGACATCCAATAATGGACTGGGAGATTTACAAAGACAAATTTGGAAAAGCTTGGAAGGTTACTAGAGTTGGTGGAGAGACAGCAGTGTACAAGAATTTTGAAAATTTGCTAAGAGCTTGTGATAGAGAAGATCTGGATACTTTATGGAGATTAGTTCAAGATAAACTCAAAACCAAGAAGAGGACTGATGTGAAAGAGCAAGAGCTATGGGTAGAATTCAAGAGGTTATATGAACCAGATCCTACAGATGTTTATTGGAATTTTCCTTATTATGATCTATCTACTTCATGGGAGTTCTATAGTTCTTGTCATGTTCATCATTTGTCAACAAAAGATGGAGTTGATATCTTTATATTAGTTGAACTGGAATATCCATTAAGTACAGATGTGCTTGCAGTGATGATTTCTTCAAAGCTCAGATGTGAAGAAAATACTGAGGTGATTCAAAATTTAGTTCATAGAATATATGATCAATTTGAAAGAAAGAGACATAAGTAGATGAAGTGTTTGGAAGAATCCCCCCATCATCAAAGTTGGAGTTTAATTCAAGAAACTTAGTGATTTGCAGAGAAATCATAAGTTTAGGGGAGGATTGTTGGGAATTAAACTAACAGTTAATACTGCCAGGTATGAAGTTACAACTGCTGGAGATTAACACTAGCAGTACTAACCTAGTTAGTACTGTTAGCATAAGATAGTTAGTACTGCTTATGTTCTGAATACGTGCAATGTGATAAGTATAGAAAAGATTTAGTGAATATCTTCTAGTTATAGATTGATACGAATATTGTAGTTTACTTGTACAGGACTCCTTGTGCTATAAAAGGAGATCCTAGGTTAGGTTTTGATATACAATTAAGAATATCGAATATATTGTTCATAGGGATTCAAGGTTTTGTAACCCTAGTGATAGCTAAAGATCACTCATATTATTCTTAATAATATTGAATCTTTTGGTGTTAACCATTGTCTTCATTGTTCATACACATACATTACTGATCCATTAATCAAACAAATATTCTTCTAAGTATAATCAAGTAGATTCCGCATACTTGGTTATATTAACTCATAGTATCATATACACGTTAATAGGACTAACATCATAAGTTTATCAAAATCCTCTCAATGGTCGTGTTTAGCCTGAATTGAGCACCACTAGTGATAGTCTCACACTCATTCTTTAAATTGAAATTTTTTTCATTCCTACTTTTGACTAAAGATAGTTTACATCGGTGAACTTTATCTCCCGTTAGTATTCCATTTTGAACAAGTAATAATTAGGATCCTCCTTAGCGAACTTAGATTGCTTGCATCCTACATATGTGTTTCAAAATGATAACATGTTCTCGTAAGATATGATTGAATGTCTTCATAATCTTAAATGCTAAATGATTATCATGTTTTGCATGACGTTTGTATTTATTCCTTATGTGCATTTTAAATTATTTTTTTTAAATTTTGCACCCACACTATGTTATTTTGGCACATAATGAATTAGGTATGCCTATCACTATGAACTCTTAGACGTCATATAGTCATACACTAGTGTCAAAACCTATAAGTTAAAGTAGTCCTGAAATTGACCTAATTCCTTGGTCATCATTTCGCTTTCTTTCAAGTAATGCACCCTTTGTTATGGGGAGGTTAGATACAAACCTAGTAGAACTCGGAGTAGGTTTGACAACTTAAATATTTCATCCGAAATATTCAAGTAAGTTTAACTTGCGATCGCAATTGTTAAATTTCATATCCGAAACATCATATTCAAGCCTTTTAACAACATATGTTAAAACGCTCATCTAAAAGCTAAAAGCTAACATCATCCTTCGGGTGACAAAGGACTCACGAGTTGCTACATAAGTGATTAGTAGTTCCGTTCATCATCGTGTGAATATACACTTCTTAAGACCAAGTATATTCATTTCCGTTTGTTCCTTTTATCCCCATAGGTTTGTCATCGTGCTTTGTGTCAAGCTCACCTCATAGATAATGAGGATCGAAATTATCCATCGGTTTTAGGGTAGAAAACCAACGTATCATCCCTCTTATGACTACTTGAATATTTCACTGGAAATATTGAAGTCATTTCTTATGTCTCGTCTCATGACTTTTTAAATATTTCACTGGAAATATTAAGTCATCATTCACATCCCTCTTATGAATACTTGAATATTTCACTGGAAATATTGAAGTCATCTCTTATGTCTCGTCTCATGACTTTTTAAATATTTCACTGGAAATATTAAGTCATCATTCACATCCCTCTTATGACTACTTGAATATTTCACTGGAAATATTGAAGTAATTTCTTATGTCTCATCTCATGACTTTTTAAATATTTCACTGGAAATATTAAGTCATCCTTCACATCTCTCTTATGACTACTTGAATATTTCACTGGAAATATTGAAGTCATCTCTTATGTCTCGTCTCATGACTTTTTAAATATTTCACTGAAAATATTAAGTCATCCTTAACATCGCTCTAATGACTACCTATGTATTTCCTCGGAAACATAAAAGTCATCTCTTCTCGTCTAGTCTTGTTCATCTCGTAAAAAGAATTTATTAGGTATAAATTCTCTCCTCGTGTCAAAAAGTCTCACTAAATCAGCGAGATTTATTCGTAAAATCCTCTTAAATTCTAATGACAACTTAAATATTTCATCCGAAATATTTAAAGTATATTTAATTTGCGAAATGCAATTAAATGTCATCTCTCGTTCTCGATCAACGTTCATCGAATCCCGTTGGATTCATTCATAAAAGAATTTATTTGATATAAATTCCTTTAATCTAAGGTCCAGAAAAAATCACAACATATGTGAAATTTCTTTGTCAAAAATCTAATTGTGGGTCAAAACTGACCTCAGCAGGTCACGGTACCCTTAAATAGGGGACGGTACCGCTAAATTTAACGGTACCGTCGGACCATTGTCTGCTGAGACAGTTTATTTTGTTTTCAATTCTCACAGTTTCAAAAGCACTATCAAAACCCACTCGCTGTAGTCTTGATCCAGAACCGTCTCCTATTAGAATAGATTCTACCCATCTTCTGATTCCTTAGCTTTTTCCCCTTTCACTTCCCGCATGGTACTAAACACACCATATGTTTGGTTACTTTCGTATCCATTATCTTCTCAACTTATCTACACTTTTCAACCTTCGTTCTACACTACCAATGCTTCCGTATCCCAATCATCTTCCACACACACTTCAAGCGAAGAACCGCTAGGATAAGTTGAGATAACCCTTTTTCATCAACATAGATAACCCCACTAGAACCTTATCACTAACCCCACAACCTTGAAGATTTTATCTTTTTAACCCTTAGCATATTTCCACGTAATCACATGCCTCATCATATGAATGCTCTATGAATATTCACAATGATTGAGAAGAGCTACGTGACTTCAAAGGTGAAGTTTATTGTATGATATCCACCACTTTTCATGACGTTACTAAGCTCATCGCTTCGGTCAACGTTTGCTTTCCTCTTTATTTTTTTCATATCTTTTCCGGATAGTCATCGATTAAGGGGGAGCGAAAACACACTCATATAGTCTTTCACCAAACACTCTCAAGAACACACAAATGTGGTTCTTATTCCCTAGAATTCTTTACTAAAACACTCACTGCCTAAGTACCCGCTACTTAGCAAAACCCCAGTCACAAAACCACAATTGGCTCTAGCTTCCTAACCTCTACTCTTTGAGATCACTTAGCTATTTGTTCTATACAAGCACCTTCAACCATCATAATCATTATAACCAAAGTGTATAACTATACAATCACACAAAATCCTTCATACACCAAATTATCTCTAACTCACATCTAGGATCATCCAAAACTAGAATTCTAGAACTTCGTTACCTCAACCCTGTTAGAGATATTCGCCCACAACCCTGTTAGGATCACATGCACATTTTCTTTTTCTCTTTTGAAATATATCATGCATCTCATTGTCAGTGCAAACGATATATTAATCTAAACCGTCTTTTCCCACCTTTCCTCAAAGGTCAAATCCAACACTTCCCATCTTATGGAATCATTTACATTCGCATCTAGGTGCTTATCGTTCACATTTTTTTTTGTGTAACTTCTATCGAGTCTACTTTATGGCATGACTTGTCATAATAGTAATCATTTAGAGTATGTCTTATCAACAAACTATCATTAACACCAATCATCTTAGGTAGATGATTATGTTGTTCAAAAGGTCTGCTAGAACTTGCCTTCCCAATGACAACTTGGAAGAAGTCATTTTATGTGTCAGTTAACAAACGAATCTCGTTCTTGTTAGTGTAATTGGTTGAACAATTACACCTTAGGTTTTCAGTCAAGTTGTGACTCTCTAGTGTCTTTGAATTGCATTACGCATTCACATTTTTGTGTTGCTCAACTGTCTTGGGCTTTCTTCGTCGTTTTTATCCCTTTGGCACACTTTCATCACGTGTCTAACCTCTAGCATACTTTAATATGCTCACATACCTCATCAAACTCATTTTTTTTGGTAGCTACACTTTAACATAGTTTAACCTTTGCATGTCTTGATATGAGCATTCTATCCCTATAATGTTGCTCTTATTCTTCTATATATTATGTTGCACGAAGCTAACCCTTGATGTAGAAAAAGCCTTTGTAAGAATTTGATCCATGGATCCGCTAGATACTAAGGTAAATAAACAAGGGGATTCAATCACCATAGGGGAGCATTGAGCTAGGGGGAGCTCGGGGGTATTTGAATACATAGCATGGAGTCGTCTTCACAAGTGGTGATAGAAGACTTCACTGGGATGATGCAAGCTCGACTTTCTGGGGAGAAAGGAAAGTAGTGCAATAAGGGGGGAGTAGGGAGTGAATTCAAGGGAGAGCTCGAGGCAACTACCTTTTTGCTTCGAAAAAAGAGGGAGAAGGGAGTGTAAACAGGTAACTTTTACATTTTACTGTGTGTTACGGTTTACATATTTGTCATCATCAAAAAGGGGGAGATTGTTAGTGCAAATATTACGATATTTAAACTAAACAGTTTCTTCGGTTTTAGCAATGACAAACATGTAACATGTAATGCATAATGTAAAATGCGCAAGTTACTTGTAAACACAAATCATTAACTCATACTTCGATCAACATCTCTCAACGTATCAAGTATGCCTCAACAAAGTCGTAGATTTTCATTCCGACGTAAATCACTCAAGGTATGAACAAACAAATTTAAACTTGACGGATGATCAAAGAAATAATTTTTTTGTTCTAAACTTCACATTTTTAATGTGACAAAAAAAAATTTCAAAAATACATTTTATAAATTATCTTTGAATTAAAAAGAAATGTTTTATTTTGAAAAATAAGTTTGAAATCACCAACAGCTATTTTCCCCCCCAAATTAGCTCCAAACTTCCCCAAATAAACTTTCACCACTAAAAACAAATTTTGGAGCGTCCCTGTCTGGGACGGTACCACGGTACCAGTAAATTTAGTGGTACCGTCCGTACGTAACGGCTAGTTTTTTCTTTGCCTATAAATAGTGGACCATTTTACACTTCCAACTTGATTTTTTCAGTTAGTTTTCTCTGGTCTAATCCTTTCATACTTAGATCACTTTCTTTGATCATTTAGAGAGTCTTAGTTTGTTTAAGAGTGATCCTTTCATCCAACCAAGAGATCACCTTCATTCCTATACTAGTGCAAGAGCAGAACACATAGTATCACAAAGATACAAAGTGTTATAGTGTTAGTCTAGTGCATTCGTAACACTTGTTACGTGCTTGTTGTATCCTAGCATACACTAAGTTGATTTTCTTTTGGTAGTTTGTGAGAGTAGATCATTGTGATCTTGTTGAGATCTTGGAGATCTCTTGTAGCTTGTGGGCTTGTGTGTTGATCAAGTGGATCAAGGGTAGATCGAGTCAAGTGAGAGTATATCATTGTGATCTTGTTGAGATCTTGGAGATCTCTTGTAGCTTGTGGGCTTGTGTGTTGATCAAGTGGATCAAGGGTAGATCGAGTCAAGTGAGAGTAGATCATTGTGATCTTGTTGAGATTTTGAAGATCTATTGTAGCTTGTGTGCTTGTGTGTTGATCAAGTGGATCAAGGGTAGATCGGGTAGATCGAGTCAAGTGTGTTCATTGTGTGAAGTAGTAAGGATCGTGTGATCATGGTAGATTGGTACTAGCTAAGTTTAGTACTCGACATTGAGCTTAGTGTCGGAAATAAGGATAAGCGACGTTGTATGGTCTTCTCCGCCTGAAGGGAGCTTGTTGATTAGTGAAGTAACTCTCGAGTTGGGTACTCGGGGAGTGGAGTAGGGCGAAGAGGAACTTCGT
This sequence comes from Artemisia tridentata subsp. tridentata, assembly GCA_021014915.2. Taxonomy (NCBI): domain Eukaryota; kingdom Viridiplantae; phylum Streptophyta; class Magnoliopsida; order Asterales; family Asteraceae; genus Artemisia; species Artemisia tridentata. The sequence continues at coordinate 127,379,698 of CP139501.1, forward strand.
GACCGAACCACTATAAATCATCGTGTCCGGTTTGCGCCTTCTTTACTTATCTCTTTACTTTTATTTTAGTCTTTATCGCTTTATATTTATATTTGCACTGCGTTTATCTTTGTGTGGTTTGTTGCTTATCTTATGTTGATTATGTTTGTGTCATGGTTTGATTGTGTTTGTGTTGTAGTTTACTTTATACCATCTCTAGATGTTGTATGATCATTGTTGACACTTTTCATATTACGTCACACTTGAACGGGTGTTTGATTCAAAAAGGTTTTAAGTTTTTAAATGGAAACGTATTCCACCCCCCTCTACAGTTTCTACATTTATAAAACACACCCCTTAGGTGCAACAGCTATTAAAAAAAATCACTTCACCCCTTCACATTTAAATGCAACGGTTAGTAGCAGATTTAAATGTGTGTTTGTGTATCTTTTGCTGTGTGTTTTTCAGTCGTGTGTGTGTGTGTACAACATGTTTGTATATGGTGGGGAAGATGATATGGCTTTTGCATTTTAGTCCCTGTGCTTTTTACAGTTTAGTCCCTGTGCTTTTTGCAGTTGCTTACTTTTTTAAAGTTTTTTTTTTTTTTTTTTTTTTTTTTTTTTTTTTTTTTTCTAATTAAAAGTAAATAACATTTTTAGTTTTTTGTAATTTTTTTTTATTTCGTAATGTTTTTTATTTCGTATTGTAATGTTTAATTTTAGGGCTGTAAACGAACTGAACGTTCAGTGAACATTTCATGAACCGTTCGGTAAAAAGTTTGTTTATGTTCGTTTATTTATTGAATGAACGAACATGAACAATATCTTACGTTCATTTAGTTAAATGAACGAACATGAACAAAAGTCGCGCCCGCTCATTTATGTTCGTGAACGTCCGATTATGCGTTCATTAACATGCGTTTATGTTAATTTATTTATTATGTTCATATATCATATCTTTCAATTGCATAATTTTAAAAATTGGTTTTTTTTTAAACAAAACAACACTTATAAAACAATATATTATGCATATTTAATAAAGTTTATTATTGTTTGTCTATTTTCATTTATGTTCGATCGTTTATGTTCGTTTAGTGTCTTAATGAACGAACATGAACAACTCATTTTCTTAATAAACGAACACGAACAAGAATATTAGTTCGTTTAAGCGTTCGTGTCCGTTTTTTTATCCAGTTAAAATTAAATGAACGAACATGAACACGGCTCCGTTCGTGTTTGTCCGGTTCGTTTACAGCCCTATTTAATTTTATTAAGAGTAAATTACATGGTTCGTCCCTGTGGATTGGGGTAAATCCCTAATTGAGTCCCTATCTTTTTTTTGTTGCATGATTGATCCCTATGTTGAAACTATTGCACACCGTTCATCCTTATCGCTAACTGTCGCTATCTTCTCCGTTGGCTCTCAGTCGTCAAGTGGCAACGTTGGTCCATTAACCAAATGATCGTTTGCAACATTAGTCCTTTATACTAACAGTCGTTTCTAATTAAATAAAAATTTGGTTTTCTTACGTAACTCGTCTGTTTTCTTACGTTGTTGTCCGTTTTCATCAGTTTTTATACGTTTTCGCCCGTTTTGCTACGTTTTCGTCCGTTTTTCTTACGTTTTTATGCGTTTTTACCCTTTTTACACGTTTTCGTTCGTTTTAATACGTTTTCGTCCGTTTTTACACGTTTTTGTCCGTATTCACACGTTTTCGTCCGTTTTTCTTATGTTTTCATCTGTTTTATACGTTTTCACCCGTTTTGGTACGTTTTCTTATGTTTTCGCCTGTTTTTATAGGTTTTCGTCCATTTTTATACGTTTTCCCCCGTTTTGTTACGTTTTATACGTTTTCGCCCGTTTTGCTACGTTTTCATACGTTTTCGTCTATTTTTATATGTTTTCGTCCGTTTTTCTATCGTTTTTACAAGTTTTCGTTTGTTTTTACAAGTTTTCGTCCGTTTTACTCTTTTTTATCCATTTTCGTCCGTTTTGCACGTTTTCATCCGTTTTCACACGTTTTCATTTGTTTTACACATTTTCGTCCATTTTTCTTACGTTTTCGTCTGTTTTTATACGTTTTGTTCCTTTTTATAGGTTTTTGCCTGTTTTGTTACGTTTTCTTTCGTTTTAATACGTTTTCGTTCATTTTTACACGTTTTCGTCCATTTTTATAAGTTTTCGCCCGTTTTTAAAATGAACGAAAACGTATATAAACGAACAAAAACGTAATAAAATTGGATGAAAACGTATAAAAACATACGAAAACGTATGAAAAATGGACGAAAACATATAAAAAGGAACGAAAACGTGTGAAAACGGACGAAAACGTGCAAAACGGATGAGAATGTATAAAAATGGAAAAAACGTGTAAAAACGTAAGAAAAATGGGCGAAAAAAAATAAAAATAGACGAAAACGTATGAAAATGTACCAAAACGGATGAAAACGTATAGAACGTAACAAAACGGGCAAAAACGTATAAAAAAAGATGAAAACCTATAAAAATAGACAAAACATAAGAAAACGTACCAAAACGGGCGAAAACGTATAAAAACAGACGAAAACGTAAGAAAAATGGACAAAAACGTGTGAAAACGGACGAAAACGTATAAAAACGGACGAAACCGTGTAAAAACATAAGGAAAATGGACGAAAACGTATAAAAATGCATGAAAACGTAGCAAAATGGTCGAAAACGTATAAAAACGGACGAAAACGTATAAAAACGGATAAAATCGTAAGAAAACATAAGAAAACCATATTTTTATTATTTAGAAACGACTGTTAGTGTAATGGACTGACGTTGCAAACAATCGTTTGGTTAATGGACTAACGTTGCCACTTAACGACTGAGAGCTAACGGAGAAGATAACTACAGTTAGCGATAAGGACAAACGGTGTGCAATAATTTCAACATAGGGATCAATCATGCAACAAAAAAATGTTAGGGACTCAATTAGTGATTTACCCCAAACCACAGGGACGAACCATATAATTTATTCTTTTATTAATGAAGTATTAGATTGTTTAATGAATGAAATTATTAAGGGTAGAATTTGTAAATTGTAATTTTTAAAAAAAGTGGGCACCAAAAGATGGTGTTATTTGCTGTTATGATAAAGTGTGATTTTTTTATGCTATGTTATTTGGTATTAAAATAATATGCCACTGACGTGGCGGGGTGTTTTTTTTTTTTTTTGTTATTTAGGGTTAACACTCCTAGTGCACTTATGGGTAGCTGTAAAAGCTACAAACGTAGTGGTAGCTAGGCGTGAGACATTAAACAGACAAAATAGATGTGTTTAATATATTAAAGTACACAAAGATATGGGTACTCTCGAAATATATATATAAAATAAAAAATTAAAAAAAAAATAATAAAAAAAAAATCTTAATTTTAGCAATGACACAAAGTTGATAGGTATCATCTTCGATGTCAATTATGTTTTCCCAAAAAATAATGGTAAAACCGTAATCTTAACTTCGTGATCACTCATCTTTTTAAAGAGACGACATTACCTGTTTCAAGTTTGCCTTGAAAAATATAATCCTTCCTCTCTAAAAACATCTAAACCAAATTTGTATACAAATATATCTACTACCAAAGGTTGTCAAGACCATATATAACTCAAATAAACTAAAATTATCGACCAAAAGAGAAAATGCCTATCCCATTGGTCAAACGTTAAATGGATAAGATCTTATAATTTTGATAGCCAAACTGGTGCCGCTGCACCCTCCCCCTCGCGCCAAAGGAAATGCCATGAATTTGGCTTGCGCCAAATTAAGAATCTTATTCTTTTTTAGGAACAGACTTTGGGTTGGTTTGGTTTGGGTTAACACAGAACACAAATTTTCATGTAGCTATAAACATAAATAATGAAATCGCAATACTCCCCACTTCAATTGCAAATACTGCCGCAATGCACCGACTGGGCTGTCACATGCATACGTCACGTGTTTTGAATTCGCACTTGGTTCGTAACACAATCGCATTACATCGCACTCTTCATTTGTGCTTTGAAATGATATTCGAGATGAAAAGGGTTAGATTAGGTAACTTATGGGTAGTTGTAGAAGCTACAAACGTAGTTGTAGCTAGACGTGAGACATTAAACAGACAAAACAGACATGTTTCATATATTAAAGTACACAAGGATATGGGTAATCTTGAAATATCAAAAAAAAATAATAATAAATAAATAAAAATAAATAAATAAATAATAATAATAATAATAATAATAATAATAATAATAATAAATTCTTAATTTTAACAATGACATAAAGTTGAGTCAAGTTGAAAATATTTATCATCTTCGATGTCAATTATGTTTTCCTAAAAAATAATGGTAAAACCGTAATCTTAACTTCGTGATTACTCATCTTTTTAAAGAGACATTGCCTTGAGAAATATAATCCTTCCTCTCTAAAAACAACTAAACCAAATTTGTATACGAATATATCTACTACCAAAGGTTGTCAAGACCAGATACAACTCAAATAGACCAAAATTATGGACCAAAAGAGAAAATGCCTATCGCATTGGTCAAATGTTAAATGTATAAGATCTTATAATTTTGTTCACAAAACCGATGCCGCTGCACCCTCCTCACTCGCGCCAAAGGAAATGCCATGAATTTGGCTTGCGCCTAATCAATAATTTTTTATTTTTTATTATTTTGTTTTTAACTAAGTTTTGTGTTTAGCTTGTGTTTTAATTGAGTATAATGTATCTCAAAAGTGAGGTTTTGCCTTGAGTTACTAAAGATGGTATTTTTGGATGTGTAAGTGAAAAGTAAATGAAAAAGAGAAGCGTTGAGATGACGATAAGATGACAGTTTCGCTTGAGCCACCGCATGTGATACTATAAGATAATACTATTGTTAGTTCATTACTCATGCTGAAGTGGCATACAACATGAGGGATACAAAATCAAACGAGAATATATGAATTTGAATCCGTGATCTAAATTGATCATGAAGATTAAAAGTTATGGAACTATTTTTGTATTTGCTTCAAAATTGGCTTTCCCTACAAACTTTACTTTTTGTATTGACACGTTTGGACAGTAGACAAAAGGCAAAATAAAATATATATTGTTGGAAATTATATTGAGTTGATAATAAAAAACAATAAAAGAAGAATGAAGCAAATACAAAACAAGAAGGACTTAAAAGACAAAGAAGAAATTCTACAAAAGATGAAAGATTATAGAAGATTCCTTTAGAAGATAAAGATTAAAGTTAGGAAGATTTGTTAATGTCGCTGACTTAGTTGATCGAAACTTGGTGCTGTTTGGTTAATGCTACTTCTTTGATACTTAATGTTGCTTGGTGAAGCGTTTATGTTATAAAGCATTCTCAGGGTTCTTTGCTTGGTGATTTGGTATACTTCCAATCCTTAACAGTTAGTGCTGTTAGTTTGTGATATTAATGGTTAGGGCTTTTAATACTAACAGAAATCCGTGTTAATGGTGTTTAATTGCAACACTTCAGGATTGTTTGTTGCTTAGGCCGATGGACACACAATGTGTTTTTGGGTTTGAGTATACCTGGGTTTATTAAATTTGTGGATTTGGATTGAGCTTTGGAATTTATCTTATCAGTTGGGCCGCAGAGTCTCACTACCAGGTTTTTATATTTTGTTCGATATTGGACAATACATGGATTTGGTTCTCGGATGGGTATGGAGATGTCGAACAACACACACAGAAGATTGATTTTGGTTTAAATATTCTTAAACGTTTAAAAGGCTTGTTTATTGGATTTATTTGGATTAGTTGATTACGGAGATGATTATTTATCACTTATTTGAAGTTGAAGTGGAGTTTCACGGATGCGTGTTCTTATTATATCTTTTAGCACTAGATAACTTGTTCGTGCTTATAACGTTGTGACAAAGACTTGTCAAATCTAGCAATTGGACTTTGCTATCACTTAAAGGAGTTACATTGTAGTGCTCAGTGTCTCATAGAAGATGAGGATTTTGTCAAAAGGTTGCGATCTACTTATATTTTTGGTTTTTGGTATAATTTCAAAGTCACGTGGATAGTACAAGACATAAGACCTAAGTTTGAGTTATTCTACTTCAGCATCAAGTTCATTATACTTAGTTTTCTTCAACAGTAATCATTACAAAAAGCCTACAGATTTGGAGACTCAAGAAATGGTTAACACATGGATTTCAGGGGAAGCATACTCTAGAGTGGTTAATCATTTACATGCATCACATGAGGGGAAGGTTTTTACTATTGCTAGTCATTATTACTACTGCTAGTTTAAGTTTCTACTGTCTTGAATTCATTTTTAGTAAGCTTTTCGGTGTTCTTCATGGAGGGAAATTTAAGATATTGGAAGGCTAGATTAGAAGTGTGATATTGGTTGGGGGTTGTCAAAATCAAAGTTGTATCTACTTAGCCTCTCCTAGTAGATAATGACAAAAGGGGGAAGAAGATTTTATATAGAAGTTTTGCAACTTGCAGACCGTACAGCATGTTATGTAAGTTCACATGAGTTGAGCTTAAGGGGAAGATCATTTCATTCATGGAAGATCAAGAAGAAAGTTTTGTAATTATCAACTAGGGGAAGATTGTTGGGAATTATATTGAGTTGATAATACAAAACAATAAAAGAAGAATGAAGCAAATACGAAACAAGAAGGACTTAAAAGACAAAGAAGGAATTCTAGAAAAGATGGAAGATTATAGAAGATTCCTTTATGATGTGTCGCACTGTGTACAAGTTTTAAAAATTTATAAACACGATTTATCCAATTCTCTAATCAACACATACGAGCAAGTATACTCGTCCGTGGTAGTAAAGATGGGTAAGTCGAGATCGTCCCAAGGGAATTGTTGTTTGTATTTAGTAAAATAAGTTTTAACAAAAAGAGGTGTCAATCCAATTTGGTGTAAATTCTAAAGCAAGTAAAATTCAATCAATCAAAAACAAATATACTTGTGTGTAATTCCTTAACTAATTGTATAGAGTAATCTACCAAGTTGGGTGTAACTTGTAGTGATGCACAACTTAATATGAATGATTCACAATCAATGGTTTTTATCATGAAAAATCATTTCTAAGAATTCAATCTCCTAGTTTATTCTTTTCGGCCTTATAAACTATTACGACAATTCTATTAAACTCTTTGTTGTTTGAAAAGCATTTATTATCTTAAGAATTCTTACGAATCCTTTCGGCCTTTTCTCGAGATGAAATCATTCCCAAATCCATTTTAATGAGTTAATATGGTGCTTGTCACACACCATATCCCATACTAATTCGCGCACTAACTTTTTGAAATAAAAACATAAAGAAAATCATTTCGGCCTTTTTATTCTTTAGAACTGTTTTTACCAACTAATTAAGCAAGATTAGATTGTATTTCAACAAACTCATAAAACAAGACATGTTTTCATGCATCACTATAAAATAAGAATACTCCAACAATTGTCACATCATACACACAAGTATACCAAAAATCACTCCATAACAATTATAATCAAACACAAGTAACAAACCATTCTTTCATTCAACTTAAAGTAAAAGTAGTTCATAGTAATTTAAAACAAAAGATACCTAGTTTTGGAATTACAAGAACTAGAATTGTGGAACTATAGCAACCACACTCCTCCAATCGCTTAACAAGACACGTAAACAACTCCACACAATACCGACCTATTGAGACTTGAACTCAATATTCCCTGGACGTTTTCACAGCGTTTCTAAGCTTTCGGGCAATAATAAAAAGTTAGTAAAGACTTGGTGTAAGCCTTCACTAGGGTTTGGGTGTCACACTTTGTATCTAGCCTTGGATTCTATATATAAGTGAAAGAATCCCTCTTCTTCAAGTAAAAACGTCCCTTAGTGGTAAATAAGCAGGAAATGATAAGCCACCATGATTATGGGGCTTAAATTCGTCAATAAATGCAACTTTGTAACAGCAGTTTCTCCCAAACGATCGGTATTGGGGTCCAACCGATCGGTTGGATCTCTTGGTAAACTCATCTCCTCCCATCCAAATCGGATGCGGGCACCATCCGATCAGATGGGGCCTTCATGCATACGCATTTTTTATTTTTCTTTCCTTTTCTCGTCGCGTGCTTGTTCCTTTGTTGTGGCACTAATTCCTTTCATCGAACTTGATCTTTTCTTGATATTTGAACATAGAAATCTTGACATTATCAAATCCTTGAGTTCTCGTGTGGTTTCTCTCTCGTTTTCCTCTCGGGAATCTTCCAATGTGCATAATTACTTCAATTCTTCATCTTTTTATCATTTTTTTTCCTGTACTTGGCTATATTTACTTGCATATACACTTTTTCACGATTTAGTAACAAATACATACAAATATAACCAAATATGATGCACAAAACTACTGATAACGTGACTAAAAACATGTTCAATTTGACCGTTATCATATTCCCCCACACTTGAGTTTTGCTCGCCCTCGAGCTAGTCTAGCTTTTAGAAAATCTGATTTCAATTGCATCTTCATTATGATTCTAAAAATCCAACAACCATCCTCGTGGAACAATTGTTATTTTTACTTTAAATGCGAAAAATTCTTGAATCATAAACAAGTTAGTTTGAGCTTGATAACATAACTAAGCACCTCACAAGGAATTTTAAATTCACTCAACACTCTAATGGTAAATTTAATGGTACATCACTCAATGCTCAGTCATGATTCATGTTTCTTACCATAAGCTTGTACGAGTATCAAAACAACAAAATAAAACATCAAATAGGTCTTTTATTCGGGTTTAAGGTTAAGGGTTACGGTTACCTAGATCATGTATAAATATTTCATACAAGAACATAATAGCTCGCTAACAACGAATTCTTGATTAGCTAAGCAACGGATAGTCACTAGATTGTACCTTGGTTCGCTAACAACGTTACTTACATAACGGATGGTCACCAAAATACGCACTAGCTCGCTAACAACATATTTCAACTATTCAAAAACCCGGATGGTCACTAGAACATCCATGCACTACATATCTAAACAAAGCCATTACTAAATCCGGATGCTCGAAAGCTAACAACGAATAAAGTAATTGGTAAAAGGTAGGGATAAGACATGGGAATTATTTGTGATTGGTTTCTACAAAATGAAAAATAAATAAGAATCAAGTCCAAATTCCGTTCCCAACTCTTTATACCTCAAATGATCACTCCACCAACTTCTTCGATTGTTATTCCGAATCTCATACTAACTCCTTTCTTCCTTCATAGCTCATTCTCATTCATTCATACATTCATAGCTCATTGGCTATTCACTTTTTCACTTTTTTTAATACGTCACCCCCACACTTTGGATGGGCACACGCTACAAAAAATATAAATAAGAGTAGTGACCTCCTTCTTCATTGAAACAACACATACACATATCAAAGTGTGGTCAACATGCAATCTTCAAAAAATAAATAGTTTTGAACTTCAATTGAACTTGATTCGGGTAAGGCTAAGGTGTAAGGTGTAAAATCTTTTTGTATTTTTCTGGATTTAATCAAAAGAAAAGAAAGGCTCAGAAGGTGTAACTAGGGGTATCTAGCGTAAAATATTCACGCTAACAAATGGGTTCCAAATACATAGGATAACTAACCGATGTGGTCAGCAAAAATATTTCTGTAAACGGATGGCCATTTGATGTAAATCCTAATTTGCCTCTTATCATTTGAATATATTTTATTACTCGAAAGTAATTTTAACCGTAATGCATAACAAGTACAAAATCTAGAATCACATAATCACCGACACACTCATAACGAAATATAAAGCATAAGAAATGCTCTATACAAAAAGCTTTAAATCCTGACAATTTAAGGTGGGTTATAACATGTACTAGTAACTGTTATCACTTCCAAAAATGGAATAGCTCTTCATAACTTGATTAAATTCCAAAACTTTTTCAAATAGCCTCATTTTTACCAATGAATCATTCTAGTTCTTAAAACTATATATATTATATGAGAAAACAACTAGAATATCAAGGGCGAACTAATTCTAGTTATTTAATTCCAAAATCTACTAAACCTAAAAAAAAAAAAAAAAAAAAAAAAAAAAAAAAAAAAAAAAAAAACCAATTTTTCCTATTTTCTTCCCTCCCCCACACTTAAGTTTTGCATTGTCCTCAATGTAATAAAATAAACTTCAAAGTAAAGGAAATGGGAAAAATTTAGTTAAAAAGGTACTACCCGGGAAAAATTCGCATACGCATATTTGATCATAAGTAAGCACATGAGTTCTTCTAACTCCAAATATTGATCAACACTAAGCTTCCGTTAATTCTCCCCCTGCAAAAACTATACGCGAAACAAACAAAACAAAATACTAAAACAAACAAAAGTAAGTCAAAACAAACCATAAATAATAAAATCCTACGAAAGTTAAGTTAAAGTAGTAGAAACAGAAATTATTCGACCCATCATTGTTTTGAAAACACAAACATCATAAACCAAATCACCGATGATCATTCATCATCGTGATCCATGCCATCAGGATGAATTCTTTCATCTTCGCTCTCCTCTTCATCTTCCTCTTCTTCTACTTCCTCATAATTTTCTTCTCCTTCAAAAACTGTAAAGACTTTTTGCCTCTTTCTTCCAACACCCGACGATGATCCGCCCACATCATAACTCGACCCTCCAACATTTGGAACTCTACCATATACCGGCACTGGTTCAGGAAATGGTGCGTACCCAGGATATGGGTAAGGATATTGGCCAGGATATGGGTCATACTGTAATGGGTAGGGTGGAACGTTTGGTGGGTTGTAGGTAGGTACCTCATAATTGGCTTCATGAGCCACATGTTGAAGCATCGGCATAGAATAATCATAGTTGTAATTTTGCCTCATCATCATAGAATCTCTCCACACGTCCCTACGCTCTATCTCGTTTAACTCCTTGTTCCAATCCCCCCAACCCGAATCAAAACTACTAGGGGCATGAACACTCCTTATATTCGGTGGTGGTTGATATGGTAGTTGTTGGTAAGATTGTTGTGGTGCAGCTTGAGGTGCGGCCATCATTGGTTCTGTCCAAGCTCCTAACGTTATTCTTTTTCTATCCAACGCTTTACCAAAATCTATAGCATCCCACGTCTCACTTTCCGTCATCTCCGAACATTTCAACAACTCCCCATTCTTAAAATAACCTAAATTTCTCACCAAAGCAGTAACATAATGACCTCCACAGATTTCACTATTATCCTTGATCCCTAGTGCACTTCGTGAAAGATATTCGGCTATTATCCAAGCCGCATTTCCGTTCTTGTCTTCCTCCAACAATTTCATTAACCACAAATCCGGTTGATTGCACTTGTCCCGGCTTCCCGTTCTCTGTAAAACTCCCCAGGTGATCAATTTTTGTAAAATTTTCATAGTAGGATTCCTCAACCTGGACGAGTTCATTCTATTGCATCCCGGATCACCAACTCTATTCCAATACTCTGCAATACCTTCATAATCATTATGTTTTCTCACCAACCTCACGAAATGAGGTGCAAACACACGATGCTCAATCTCCTCTTGTTCATACAATCCTAAAGCAACCGCAAACTCCGGCAAAGTGTAAGCATGCTCCCTTCCACAAAGCCTAAACCAAATACATACATCTCCCACAACATCAACAACTTTTCTTTCGAAATAAAATGTGGCGAAAAACTCCAAACACCATTCGCGGAAAACATTCTCATAAATGCTAAATGCTCTCCCATGACAAATCGTCAAAACTATCACCATCACCCTCATATACATACGACATCCTCATCATATTTCTCAACTCATTCTCGCAACCATAATCTGCAAACAATTCCCAATCAACTAACCTTGGCTTAGCAATCTTTCTACCTTGTAGCTTTGAAAGACGCTCCCGAAAAGCGTGCTTTTCCTCCTTCCTAAGCTTGCTAAACTTCAAGTTCTCATTACTCTCCGGATTAAGAGTGTATATGACTTTACTCTTTGCATTCCTTTGAATGTACTTCGTCACAATCGGATTTACCCCAACACGTGATGAACTCGAACTATCTGCAACATAACTCTGTAGAAATCACAATTATTTGTTAGTATAAGAGCATAAGAACCAATGTTACATGATTTAGAATTCACAAAACTCGTTTTAAAAATTTTCATTTTTCTTTTACCGAGCCCTCCATCCGATCGGCATTCCTCCAACCAAATCGGATAGAGTAAATGTCCCAGCCCAACTGATCGGTATTGCCCCGCAACCGATTCGGTTGGGACCTACTGTCTTAAAAAAAATTTCTTTCTCCGACTTCCCATCAATTCTACCAAATTCTACTCTTTCCTATCATGCATTTGATCATTTATCTTGGTTTCTACATATCTCATCCATCTCCATAACATCCCATAACATTTTCGCATGATTCTCAATTAATCTTAGAACACATGAACACTACAAAATCAAAACCCTTATTTTATGTTCTAATCCACAATGCATCATCCTAGAAACACTAATTAACAACTAAACAACATCTGGGAATCATTAATTGCAACCTAAACCGATTCAAAGTTTTGACCTATTTAATCCGCAAATTCAATCAATCAATTCTTCCTCAAAACTTAATCAATCTATCTAATTCTTTTTGCAATCTCTTCCTCTATCCTTTACTCATCTATTCCAGAAAAATTACATCTTAATTCGAATTATATCAAAAATACCCAAATTTTGACCTAATTCAAGAAATCCGAATTAAAACCTAATTAACACAAATTGATGATGTTACTTACTTGTTTAGGTGCCATGGATGATCCTTCAACACTCCTGCAACACTTAATAGTCTTCTAATGGTCGAATTTTTGAAACCCAAGTTTGGTGGATTGTGTGTGTGTGTGTGTGTTTTTGATGATTTTTGAAATTCTGAGTATATATATATTACTCCATCCGAACAGTATTTGATCCAACTGATTCGGATTGAATTTTTGAAAAAACTTCACTTTTTCTTTTGTCAACACTTTGTGATACTTGTTAGAACAAGTAGAAGTGTTTTTACTTCTCACAAATGCTTCTTTTGTATATAAAATTATTCCACACACTTAATTTCCCAACTTGTTTTCCAAGTCTAACTCTACAACTTCTAAAACAAAACTTAACTCTTAAACTCAACTAAAAACGTAACTTCATAACTTAATAAACCTTAATTAACCAAGAGAAACAAAGAGTCTTAACTTAAACTTGAACTTAAATGCAAACACTAAACTACTAAAAATGCATAAAAGTGAAAAATAAAACAAACAAACACTAGCACAAGCTTTGTGCTTTTTTTCTTCAAACTCTTGTCTTTCATCCTTGAAAATACTCGTGCCTCAAGATATCTTCATTTTGAAACTTCCCGGACAACTTCCGGTTAGTCATTTGCGTTTTAAACTTCCTTACAAAATTTCTTCCATCCGGACAAACTATATCAAACTTCACATGCCAATCTCCGTCTCCTTCTTCCTTCTTGTAAACACTAGATCCTTCGGGTCCCCATTCGAAATTCTTTAGTTGAACCGGTAAGGATCCAAGAAAATCTGTCAACTTATTAAACACAAAAACATTTTTAAATGGGTTATAGAAAGCCTCCATAGATAGAGCTCATTCCATCTCATCTTCAATGTCAAAGTAACTCGGAACAACCGGCCCATATTTAGGCCTCCCTTCTTCATCTCTACCCACTTCAAAACAACCCAAGTGGTCTTCTTCATCTTCTTCTTCATGAAATTCCTTAACAATCTTGCCTTTAGGTTTGGGATAATAAGTATGCTTCAAGATCCCATCATTAATAGTCATAGTACCTCGACCCATATCTATAATAGCTCCACACGTTCTCAAAAACGGTCTACCTAACAATAATGGTAACTCCTTATCCACCAGAATGTTAAGTACAAGAAAATCCGCCAAGAAAGCTTGATACCCTACTTGGACTCTAACATTTTTTACTTCTCCCATCGCCTTTGCTCGTGAATTATCAGCCATAGTAAGATTAGATTGATTTGGTTGAGGATTACCAAGTCCTAATCTCTTATACAATGGATATGGCATTACATTCACACTTGATCCCGTGTCTGCCAATGCATACATCGCATCTGTCCCATTCACTTTAATCGGTAACACAAAATTTCCCGGATCGCTCATCTTCTTAGGCAACCTATTCTCAACTATTCTCTCTCTTTCAACCTCATCAAAATTCTTATCTTCTAACCTAGCCCTTGCCATCATAACTGCATCCAACTTCTTACGATAAGTCATGTAATTGTTCAACACATCAATAACCGGCTTTTCCTCCATAAGCTCCTTAAACTTCATTTCCAAATTTTCCAAAATCGCTTCCTTTTGCTCTTGAGTTAATGGTTTAACTATTTGTGGTGATTTGGGTGGTGAACTAGATGAAGAACTTTCATTCTTAGGGGTGGAGGGTTGGGTAAGTTTGTTAAGTGGTGTTTTCTTTCTATTGGCTTTTCCCATTTTAACAATCTCTCCCTTTCCTACCTTCTCTTCTACCATATCATCCACATCAATCCTCATCTCTCCTAATGCAAAATCAATCCTACATTTAGTCTTAACCCTAAAATCTCTACCAAACACAACTTCCGGTTCATCAGCATTTCCATATTCTAAAACTACAAAATCAACTTTGAAAACGTGACCATGAATATTAACACGCACATCTCTCACCATCTTTCTTCCATAATCCTCATAGTCAAGTCTAACAAAACCAAGCTTACCAAGCATATCTTCCGTAATGTAGTTGTCACCATATTCCATATTAAGCTGAGCATCCCAAGCTTCTATACCTTCCACACCACAAGGTGTAGAATACCTCATGAACGGTGCATCAAACTCTTTAGGTGGTGCTCATGTGAACACAACAACTCTCTTCTCCTTAGGTAAACAAATCTCGTTTTCTCCAACTTCTTCTTTCCTTTCAAAATCAACCTTAACTTCTTCCAAAATATTTTTCAAACACTCCAAAGAATCACCCGAGTCTTTGAACATCTCTTCCAAATTTCTCAAGTACTCCGAAATATTGCTCAAACTCTCCATTCTACTTAAAAACTAACTATAACATAACCACAAAAAATCCAAACTATTAGCATGAGGGTTAGTTATAATCGAAACATATTAAAAATGAAACCAAAGCAAGCAAGCAAACAACTTCAAACTCTCAAAACATCAAAACAACTAAAAATTATGTTAGGATCTCTGGGAAATAAGGGTTTCTCAGTGATGGGAGGATTTTTGAGATTCATGAGAAATAAGGAATTTCTCATTGCTGCCGATAGTGAAGCTGGTTCCTGCCGATAGTGTTGCATTGCTGCTGCGGTTGGTTCCTGCCGATAGTATTGTTTTGTTTCTGCCGATAGTGCTTATTGCTGCGGATAGTTATTATTTGTTATCCGTATGTTTAGAAAGTTTGTTAGATTTATTTTTAGAAGAGATCTCGTTTATCTCTTCACACGTTTTCTTGTAAGACGGGTTAGGGTTAGGGTTTCTTATTGTTATAAAAGAAACATCCCGTCCAAGAGTTTAATAGACTTTTTAACGATTTCAATATTCAATAACACAATTCTTAGTTCATAGCTTGATCCATAGAGGATCATTGTCCTTTATAGTTTTTTTCTTTATTATACTTGTTGTTTAGTTTCCGCATAAACACTTGTATTCCATACAGAGGTTCTTGTTTAACCAAGCTTAATCAAGCTCGAAGTACTCGATCCTACAAGTGGTATCAGAGACTGGTGAGGATCTCTGATAAAGAAGGAAACATTGTTGAAGTGTCTCTCTTGAATCTTTTCACAATGTCGCTATCAGGTGATAGATTTGAAATGTGTGCAAGGAAGATTAGGAGTTTGTTCCATAATAAGTCTATGGAAATGCTGACTGATAAAGATGAATCCTATGAAACAAAAGAAAATATGGAAGAATATGCTCTGTTGGGATTCCCATCTCAGGTACAAAGATGTAATCCTGCTTGTCAAGAATTATACTCAACTCTTAATAATGAATATGATGACATGAAATCTAAGTATAATGAATACTTTGTTAAGGTTCAAGCTTATGACAATGCAGTCAAAACATTAGAAAAACAAAAAGTTTGGTATCAAAATAATCAGTTAGCTTATGAAGAAAAGATAAGGGTTTTAGAGAGAGACTTGAAAAACACCACTAATGAACTTAAATATACTGAGTCTCAAAAAGCTAAGGTGGTGTTAGAGAAACAGGATTTGTAGACTAAACTAGACAATACCTTGGCTAGGTTTGATAAATGGAAAGATTCATCTAAAAACCTAAACAAGTTAGTCGATAGTTCTATGTCTACAAAAACTAAAAGAGGTTTAGGTTATGGTAACCTGATAGGGCCAAATCAATTTTATGACCCTAATGAGTATAGTGTTTTTAACCCTGAACCTGTAGACTACCAAATACCTGTTAAGTATGTGAAAGAAGGAGGAATGAATGTTGTTCCTCCACCTATCAGAGGAGTCTTTAAGCCTGTCCCTATTCATTCAGACTCTGACATTGACTCAAATGAGTCACAAATGGTTTATGGTAAAAAGTTAAAAGATTTACCTGAACCTAATGATTGTGTCTCTTGTTCCACAAGTGACAAGTCCTCAGAAGCAGAGTCTAAAGACTTTGTTTCATGTGACTCAAGTGAAAAGTCAACCACACCCAAATATCATAAGCCCTCAAGTTCAACTGATGATAAATCTGCTTCTAAATCAGCCTTTTCAGACAACAGCTCAATTAATTCTGTTAAAAGCAAATGTGTCTCAAGTTCCACTAGTGATAATGGTGTCTACATTAAGAAAAGTTGTAGTAAGAACAAGGCTGTTAGGAAGAAGACATGTTTTGTGTGTGGTAGTCAATATCATCTCATCAAAGATTGTGATTATCATGAGAAAAGAATGAAAGGTGGGCAACAACAGACCAGATCATTGTGGAAAAATGTTAAACAAATACCACCATATGTTCCACAAGCAGCAGAAATGAACTTTTATAGGGCTCCCTTTCCTGCTGATAGACCTGTTCCTGCTGGTTCCTCTGTTCCTGCTGATATTCAGGGAACCATTCCTGCTGGTTCCTCTTCATATATTCATAGGGATTTCAGGCCTGCCTGTTATAATCACATCTTTGGAGGGGGAATGGCTTATTCTCCTTGGTATCCTTGGTAATTGTTCTGTTTGGTTAATCATGTTATTGTAATTGTGTTTGTTGGTTTGAAGGGTGGCATTAGCCAAAGGGGAGGCTAATGCTTGTATTTTTGTCTTGTTTTTCATTCATTTATGTTTATGCTTTGTGTTTCTATAATTTTGTTTTGCAGGTTTTTCAGTGTCTTTTGTTAGTTAACTTTGTTTTGCAGCTTTCCTTATCTCAATGCTTGGAATTTAAACTAAAGACAGTGATCTTCATTCATCAAGAGAAATATAAGAACATTCAGTTACAAGTTTCAAAAGCTACTTATCAACATCATTCAAAACATCATACCAACCTTCAAACATCAATCTACCTTAACCCTACCACCTACTCCATCTTCCCTTTACCCTTACCCAAATTATCAGGCATGAACCTCCTTCCTCTCTGGCGACTGATTTCTTCATACACATGGGGGACTGGAAGTGCCAACACCACTGGGAGTGGCTGTCTTGGTTCAGGGGCTGGAGTTGAAGAGCTAGAGGTAGCTTGCCTCTGATGTGTTATAGGGCGTAACCTTGCAGTTGTTTGACTTGGCTGAGGGGTAGAGTGGCTTATTGGTGGAATTGACTGGCTTGGCTTAGGAGTTGGTCTGATGGGATTCTTTCTTTGTCTTGGATTTTGAAGATCACTGTCTTTAGTTTAAATTCCAAGCATTGAGATAAGGAAAGCTGCAAAACAAAGTTAACTAACAAAAGACACTGAAAAACCTGCAAAACAAAATTATAGAAACACAAAGCATAAACATAAATGAATGAAAAACAAGACAAAAATACAAGCATTAGCAAAGGTAAGGCCAAGGTTTTACCAATTGTTATTGACACAAAGTTTTATTGATACAAAACAATTGTTATTGACACAAAGTTTTACCAAACACCATCACCTCCAAATTCTATTCGATCACAATAGAACGGTTACACTAAACTTGTAACATGATCAAAGACACCTTTGATCTTGGAGGAATACGAACACAAACTAGTTCTAGGCATTTACAAGACATATGCCCTAGAACACACACACACACACCTTTATGATATTTACATTGTGGTAGACATATTAAACTACGTACCCTGCCTCTCTTTATATAATAGAGAGTGCTAGGGTTTACAAAGAGATAAGAATAAGTTATTTCCTGTATCATTGTAGCTTTCTCTCTTTGTCATCTTTAGTCCTTCTTGTTTCATTCTTTTATTTATTTTGTCACATCAAATCTATAAAACCCAACAATCTTCTCCTATTTGATGATGAGAAAACAAACAAAGTCGTGTACGAACTTCCCTAGACGAAGTAGAGAAGTTGAGATGTAATCATCTCCCTGAATGAAACAAACTGTCTTCCCCTTAAACCAAGCCATGCCACCACAATATTTCTTCCCCTTTTTGTTATCAACAAATAGAGAATGAATAAACCGTAAAAACTTCCCCTCGAGTGATGCATGTACATAAAATGATTCTTCAAATCTGTAGGCTTTATATACTGTTGAATAAAAATAATCATTACCAATTTGATGTTGAGGTAGAAGAAACCAACCTTATGTCTTATGCCTTGAACTAAATACGACTTCGAACGTATACTTAACGTATAGGGAGACCTCAATCTCTTGACAATAACCACTGAGCACAATAACGTAACTCCTTCAAGTGTTTTGTCAATTCGAGTCACTTGAACGAACAAACAAGTTACCTTTAAAGTGTAACACCCACCTCAAGATATAATAAGACACAACCTTGACAAATTCAACCGCATCATCAAAGAAATAACAAAAACTCCTCTTCGCCAATAAGAAAATAAATGCGAGCCTTTAAATCTTTTAAGAACAAATAAACAAACTCCTTCGTGTGTGTGAACTTCCCCTGTGTGTGTGTAAACCAATAACCATACTTACTTCCCCTCACTGCTCGTAAACTATGCAAGTATCAATCATGTAAACCCAGCAATAACGTAGCAGCAGAGAGTAAGTCCAACAGCAGAATGTCCAACAGCTGAGTCAATATGCGTAACAGCAGAGTAAATTCACATCGAGCAGCAGAGTCATATAACAAGCAGCAGAGTGAAATAACATATCAGCAGAGTAAAATAATGCATATCTAAACAAAGTATTCCACTGACCCACTTGTCGATTAAACAATTTTATCACCGACCGACCTCATTAATGAATTAACTATTCAGTACAAGGTATAATTTAACCACTTATCGACAAATATCTCTGCTTCACCATTCACGTGCAATCAAAGCGTACAGTGACCACCAATTAACATTCAACAGCAGCCAATTCACTTTCTTCGTTTGACCATTAATTCGAATCTCCATTCTAAATAACAAATCGATTTGGCCATGTGATATCAATAATAAACAAAGAATTCATACCTCACGTTGACCACTGATCTCACCGATTACCAACAGACGACAGATTCACATGAATATATCAACAAACAATAGCGTTGACTATGATCGTTCTTTTTCTTCCAATCGATAGCCTCAAACCAAAAGTCAATACACCATAACGTGCGCTTATCAAAATAGTCGGAACAATTAACTTTTACCCATGTGCTTGACCAATAAATAAACCTCGACAAACAAATCATCCCCAAAACGTCAACACCAATCAGAATAAAATAATAAATCAGTTACAAGTGACAGCTGAATTTAATCGGCACTCATCCACTTGCACAAATATACGCCAACCCAATTCATTATTTAATTGATCAATTAATGACAGTACGAGGTTAATTCGTATGAGGTTTTAACAAATTCATGTGCAGATCTGATGTTATCGAAGACAAAAAATATAACGATGACCACAGTATCCATAAAAACAGATCATACCTTCTTCAATTCTGCTTCTGTCATCTAACAAACTTTGTGAATCCCTAGGTAACGAGCTCCCCAAGCTCTGATACCACCTGATAGAACTTATGCACGCCATCATCAAATAAGTTCTTGGATCATTTTGAGCCTTAGGGTTTAACAATAACAATGAACAATATGCACAGCGGAATAGAACAAAACAATTGTTATTGACACAAAGTTTTACCAAACACCATCACCTCCAAATTCTATTCGATCACAATAGAACGGTTACACTAAACTTGTAACAGGATCAAAGACACCTTTGATCTTGGAGGAATACGAACACAAACTAGTTCTAGGCATTTACAAGACATATGCCCTAGAACACACACACACACACACCTTTCTGATATTTACATTGTGGAAGACATATTAAACTACGTACCCTGCCTCTCTTTATATAATAGAGAGTGCTAGGGTTTACAAAGAGATAAGAATAAGTTATTTCCTGTATCATTGTAGCTTTCTCTCTTTGTCATCTTTAGTCCTTCTTGTTTCATTCTTTTATTTATTTTGTCACATCAAATCTATAAAACCCAAATGCTTGTATTTTTGTCTTGTTTTTCATTCATTTATGTTTATGCTTTGTGTTTCTATAATTTTGTTTTGCAGGTTTTTCAGTGTCTTTTGTTAGTTAACTTTGTTTTGCAGCTTTCCTTATCTCAATGCTTGGAATTTAAACTAAAGACAGTGATCTTCATTCATCAAGAGAAATATAAGAACATTCAGTTACAAGTTTCAAAAGCTACTTATCAACATCATTCAAAACATCATACCAACCTTCAAACATCAATCTACCTTAACCCTACCACCTACTCCATCTTCCCTTTACCCTTACCCAAATTATCAGGCATGAACCTCCTTCCTCTCTGGCGACTGATTTCTTCATACACATGGGGGACTGGAAGTGCCAACACCACTGGGAGTGGCTGTCTTGGTTCAGGGGCTGGAGTTGAAGAGCTAGAGGTAGCTTGCCTCTGATATGTTCTAGGGCGTAACCTTGCAGTTGTTTGACTTGGCTGAGGGGTAGAGTGGCTTGTTGGTGGAATTGACTGGCTTGGCTTAGGAGTTGGTATGATGGGATTCTTTCTTTGTCTTGGATCTTGGCTTCACTTGCGATTGTCGATTTGGGGTTAGTTTCACGGCTAGAGCCTTCTCAAGATCAGCATTGCCTTTTGGTACTGGTACTTTATAGAAGGTTGCAGTTGTCCTTTCTATCTCTTCAGTAAGCAGAGCCACAGTCCTCTTCATCTCTTCTCTAAGCTCATCTGTAATGGGAAAATTAGGAGGATATGTCTCCCATTCACCCTGATAATATGTTAAGGACTTCAACTCTGATGGATCTTCATCATCAGAGCTTGAGTACTCAAATGACGAAGGGGTAGATGGAAGAGGATCAGATGAATATGAATCCTCCTCAACCTTGGCCTTACCTTTGTTTTGAGAGGATGATGCTGTTTTGGGAAAGTAGTTTTTCCACCCTGAGTCACTGGAGGAGGAAGAATCTGATGAGATTTCAATTATTGGATTTTTAGATGAACTCATGATTTTGAAGATTTTTGGTTTGGTTTGTGATAATGAAGTAATGTGATTTGAGGATTATATAATGATATGGAGATTAGTGAAAATTTATTGGTGGTTGGTATTGAAATTTAATACGGATGAGTTATTCTTAATGACTAAGTTCGGCAGGTTGACTTCGGTTAAACCACCTCATTGCTGCCGAATGGTCAAACCTCTTATTGCTGCCGATTGACCAAGTATTGCTGCCGATTGGTCAAACCTCCTTAAGTCGATTGGTCAATGTTACGTGCACAGAATTGCAGCAATTTAAAGTGATATATTTGGAAACCCAACCTAAATTGCACTTCTCTCATCTCAATTTCTCAAAATCCTATCAAACCCTAATTTTCTCATTTCGAACCCTAGATCATTCATCCAACACAATGTCAACTCTTCGCTATAAGGATGATCATAACAAGGTTGCATACTCGGAATCGTCTTCAAAAAGTGTTGGTTATGATGAGGTGCTAGCGTTTCTTCGTGGGTCAACTATTCGCTATGCACTCACTTATTGTCCAGTGAAGGTGAATGATTCGTTGATTAAGCAGTTTTGGGCAACAGCTAAGGTCAGACACATTGTGGGAAGGGAGGACGATATCGTTGCCACGATTGATGAGAATGAGGTCGTCATTACGGAGGAGTTGATTCGTGTTCAGCTTCAATTTCCTGCGGAGCATGGAGAATATGATCTTTCAAGACAAGATATTACTGATGGTATGGCTGCTATAGGTTATCCTGTCACTGGTAGATGTACTTTCTTGAAAAATAAGTTGTCTCCTCAATGGAGATTTTTGATTCATACTTTACTACAGTGCATGAGTGTTAAGACAGGTGGTTGGGATCAATGTCCAAGTCCTATTGCGTCTGGTCTTGTTTGTCTATCTCAGGGTAGGATATTTAATTGGGCAAAATATATTTTTGAGGGAATGATTGAGAATATCACTAATGGTAAAAACAGATTTTTGATGTACCCTAGGTTTCTTCAAATTATCTTAGGTGTACAGACAATTAACACATCCCCTAAGATAGTGAATCGGTTGACTCCCAAAATGTTTGCTTTGATGAAAATGAATTTTGCAGGCCAACATTTACCTTTATTACCTGCCATGTTACAAGATGCCAATCCTGCTGACAACCCTGATTCTGCTGATAATGTCAGTATCCCACCATCACCCAATGCAGCTGATGCAAGTGCATCCAATGCTGCTGGTGAAGGGAATTCAGTTGCTGCTGATGCATCTGCATCTGTTGCTGCTGATGACCCATTACCATCATCTCCTAGACAAGTCACCCCTACACCTGAGACTGATGACCCTGCTGAGACCAATGACCAGACCATCACAGTTGAAACACCTATTGTCCAGCCAACACCTTCTGTGGACTTACCTTCTTCTTCAAGGCTTTCATCTCCTAGTCCTTCTAGGCAGCCTTTTAATGATGACACCAATGCAGGGGGAGAATTTCATGTATCTCCACCTAGGTCCAATGAAGCTCCTAACACCTCGGGTATTCCTGGTGGTGAAGTTGAGGATGTTGTTGATCTCACCTCTATGTACCAGTTACTTGACAGGTCTGTGAAGAAAATTGAGGCATTGGAGTCAGAACTTAAAGAGACAAAAAGAGTTTTTAGTGAGAAGGTGGAAAATTTGGAAACGGAGCTCAAGGACACTAAAGAAACTTTTGGTGAGATTGTTCAAAAGCTAAATGAAAGGATCAGCTCTTTGGAAGCTCAACATCCTCAGAAGAAAAGAAGGGTTGTAATTTCTGAGTCTGAGGAAGATCAGGATGATATGTCATTTGATGGGCTTAATGTGCTGGCTTCTGTTTCTCTTGATGATGCACATACTGCAGTGCCTACCTCTTCTGAGCACACTATCACTACACAACCTCAGGCCTCCACTGGAACAAGGACCATTGCTGCTGATGTCTCTGGTGTTCCTGCTGAAATTGGTAGTGTCTCTTATAAATCTAAGGTTCCTGATAATACTACTGGTTGTCCATCCATTGCTGCTGATAGTCACACCATTCCTTCTGAAGTTACTCAAAATGATGATGAGATAGCTAGACAGATCCAAGCACAGGACATTGCTGCTGAACAAGCTAGACTAGCTCAGGTTGCTCAAGATGAGGAGCTTGCAAGGAAATTGTCTGTTGATGAGAGGAATATAGCTGGGATTATGAATAACACAAGTTCAGAAGATCCCACTTCAGAAGAGTTCAGTGAGCAAGTTGAGTACTTATTAGCTAATGACATGATTATTAGAGCTCATGGGTTTATGGTTCTTCAAAAGTCAGAGTTGGATTCGGATGAAAGGTCAGATCTGCTCAAGGCATTCATCTTAAAGAAACATTGTGCATCCACTTGGAATGACTTGATGCAAAGGATCAGTGCAAGACAGAAGTCAGGATTTAAGATGCCTACAAACAGAGATAATGTCAATTTTATGAAGGTGTATCTGAAGAATGAAGCTAACTACAAGCTAAGTGACTTCAAAGGTTGGACTGATGCTGCAATCCAAAAGTTGTTCCTTGATACTTATGCAAGGATAAATTCCTCAGTTCAGACAGATATGCCACAAAGCAAGAAAAGAGAGGCTTCGTCTTTAGAGTCTGATGTTGCAAAGAAAATGAAGTCTGGAGAGACATTGTCAGGTGCATCTTCTTTTATTCCTGCTGAAGGTTCTCAGGATGCCACATTCATTTCACCAAGTCCTAATGTAGATGCATCTGAGGCATCACAAGAAGGTCTTGTTTCAGATGATATTCCTGCTGCTCATGTCTCTGTTTCTGCTGAGCCATCTTTATCTGTTCCTATCCTGCAATATGGTCTAAGAACAAGGCAGAAGAGTCACTCTTTCCACTCTTCTTCTGTGGATATTTCTGAAGTGGATGATCATGATTTGATTAGGGTTGATTCTGAAAGTGATTCAGAGGGTGATTCCATTCATTCTTGGGGTCATATTGCTCATTGGGAGATTAGGTCTACTTCTGAAGGTGATGTCAATGTTTGGTTTTCTCTTGATGGGACAGTCAAATTCTTTACATTTCTGAGGGAGATCTTGAATAAGGTTGAAAGAAAAGATTTGGAGAATCTTTATAAGATAGTGGATAATCACTATCAGTCTCATACTCCTACAGGGATTGGCCTACTGCTTTGGGGAGATTTACAAGTCTTGATGAATGCATTAGATGGAGACAAGGCTAAATTGGTGTGGGGAAATCAATCTACCTGGAGAGTTTTTTCTTGGAGGTTATATCCTTCTTCCAATGTTCATGTAGTGGAGCTCATCTCTGGCAAGTTCTTAACTATGTTTGTGGATGTCACTTATCCTATATCTGAGGGAGTTTTGAAGAGAATGCTCACCCAGAAGGTCAGAGTTCCCAAGCATACAATTGGAAATGATTTAACTACAGCTGAACAGTTGGTCAAATTCATCAAAGATCAACTTGCAGCTAAAGGTTCATCAGCTTAAGGGAAGGATTGCAGCTTCAGGGGAGGTTGAAGCTTAATGGGAGGATTTTTCTTGTTGTTGTTGTATATTTTTCTATCTTTCTTTCTTTTGACTTCTTTTCTTATTTTCTTTCTTTTCTTTTGGTGTGTTTCTGATTTCTTTTTCTTAGTTAAAAAAAAAAAAAAAAAAAAAATCTTGTATATTTTGTGTGCTAATAAGATGGTTTTGAGCAACACCTTGCAGGTACAGTGTTGGTGTTTACACCTTCACAATAAATGGTGCTCAACTCACCATGTCTTGCAGACAAGAAAGAGTTGACTCACCATGAGGGTACGGCTCTAGTGTGATAATCAAATCCGTTGATAGCTGTAATAGCTTGCTCAAAGCTATAGGGTACTTCAACTCACCCATGATTCAGTTCTGAGAGTTGAAAATGGTTCTCAATTCACCATGGATGTAACCCTTTATGGGATCCAAAGAATTGGCTAGTCCACAAAAGTATGGTTTGTGGTAAAGACACTTGGTATCCATATTTGGTATTCAATTCACCAAGGTTTGCTGTAACCTAAGAATTGACTAGTCCTGAGCAAACAGCTACAGGTAAAGACAAGTCAAATCCGTTTATAGTTGCTGATTTGCTAATAAATCATATGGTTATCAATGTACCATGGTCTAACACACCTAAACATTGGCTACTCCAGTAGTGATGGCTATTGGTACAGAGACATCAAATCCATTAATTTTCAATGATTCACCTTTCACAGGAGTTAACACACCTGGATGTGATGAGAATAGCATGAAACTTAAGTGATTTGATGTACATCTTGTCATAAGTAGCAGCCAAGTTTAAGTGAATGTAATGGTGACTAGTATACATGTTTTGAAGAAGATTTCCTATTCCTGCTGCACTATTGAAGTTGCTGCTGGATGCTCTAGAGGGTGAAATCTTGCAGGTTTTGGATGTTGCTGCTGGTTACTAATTATTGCTGCTGCTAAGTCGCAGTCCTCAAGCCTGAGAAGTTAAAGCTCTATCACATTGGAATCTTGCAGGTTAACCTAGTCAACCTCAAGATTAGGGGAGGATTGTTAGGATCTCTGGGAAATAAGGGTTTCTCAGTGATGGGAGGATTGTTGAGATTCATGAGAAATAAGGAATTTCTCATTGCTGCCGATAGTGAAGCTGGTTCCTGCCGATAGTGTTGCATTGCTGCTGCGGTTGGTTCCTGCCGATAGTATTGTTTTGTTTCTGCCGATAGTGCTTATTGCTGCGGATAGTTATTATTTGTTATCCGTATGTTTAGAAAGTTTGTTAGATTTATTTTTAGAAGAGATCTCGTTTATCTCTTCACACGTTTTCTTGTAAGACGGGTTAGGGTTAGGGTTTCTTATTGTTATAAAAGAAACATCCCGTCCAAGAGTTTAATAGACTTTTTAACGATTTCAATATTCAATAACACAATTCTTAGTTCATAGCTTGATCCATAGAGGATCATTGTCCTTTATAGTTTTCTTCTTTATTATACTTGTTGTTTAGTTTCCGCATAAACACTTGTATTCCATACAGAGGTTCTTGTTTAACCAAGCTCAACCAAGCTCGAAGTACTCGATCCTACAAATTAAAATTTTCAAAAACTTTTCCGAGGCATCCATCCGATCGGTATTGCACTCCATCCGATCGGATGGTTGAATCGTTAAAAATCAGTTTTACCCAACCGAATCGGATGCGGGCAACATCCGATCGGTTGGATCAAAATTTAAAAAAAAAAAAAAAAAAAAAAAAAAAAAAAAAAAAAAACTTTTATTTTATTTTATTTATTTTTTATTAAAAAAAACTGAATTAAAACTTTAATATAAAAACTAATAACTAAATTAAACTAATTCATAAAAATGAAAAATAACACATAATTAATAACTTTAATAATCATTAAACTAATTAACTAGCACAATTAATAAAAACTCTTAAGCTACTAATCATTAAACATAAAATTAAGTATATTAACTAAGTTTAATAAAAACATTAAAAGCATTAAACTAGGCTAATTACCACTATTAATTATCTAATTTAAACTAACACTTAATCTTATCAATTACTAACATTAATCTAACATTAAAAACTGAAAATAACAAAAACAATAAAAACTAAAAACTTTTTACCGAGGCCACCAACCGATCGGTTGGCTCCGAATCAAACTTTTTTTTTTTTTTTACTTTTACTTTTTACTACAAAACTTATAAACTACCAAACCAAACTACCAAGTAACTTAACAAATTCTCCGACAGCGGCGCCAAAAACTTGATGTGTCGCGTTGTGTACAAGTTTTAAAAATTTATTAACACGATTTATCCAATTCTCTAATCAACACATACGAGCAAGTATACTCGTCCGTGGTAGTAAAGGTGGGTAAGTAGAGATCGTCCCAAGGGAATTGTTGTTTGTATTTAGTAAAATAAGTTTTAACAAAAAGGGGTGTCAATCCAATTTGGTGTAAATTCTAAAGCAAGTAAAATCCAATCAATCAAAAACAAATATACTTGTGTGTAATTCCTTAACTATTGTATAGAGTACTCTACCAAGTTGGGTGTAACTTATAGTGATGCACAACTTAATATGAATGATTCACAATCAATGATTTTTATCATGAAAAATCATTTCTAAGAATTCAATCTCCTAGTTTATTCCTTTCATCCTTATAAACTATTACGACAGTTCTATTAAACTCTTTGTTGTTTGAAAAGCATTTCTTATCTTAAGAATTCTTACGAATCCTTTCGGCCTTTTCTCGTGATGAAATCGTTTCCAAATCCATTTTAATGAGTTAATATGGTGCTTGTCACACACCATATCACATACTAATTCGTGCACTAACTTTTTGAAATAAAAACATAAAGAAAATCCTTTCGGCCTTTTTTTTCTTTAGAACTGTTTTTACCAACTAATTAAGCAAGATTAGATTGTATTTCAACAAGCTCATAAAACAAGACATGTTTTCATGCATCACTATAAAATAAGAATACTCCAACAATTGTCACATCATACACACAAGTATACCAAAAATCACTCCATAACAATTATAATCAAACACAAGTAACAAACCATTCTTTCATTCAACTTAAAGTAAAAGTAGTTCATAGTAATTTAAAACAAAAGATACCTAGTTTTGGAATTACAAGAACTAGAATTGTGGAACTATAGCAACCACACTCCTCCAATCGCTTAACAAGACACGTAAACAACTCCACACAATACCGACCTATTGAGACTTGAACTCAATATTCCCTGGACGTTTTCACAGCGTTTCTAAGCTTTCGGGCAATAATAAAAAGTTAGTAAAGACTTGGTGTAAGACTTCACTAGGGTTTGGGTGTCACACTTTGTATCTAGCCTTGGATTCTATATATAAGTGAAAGAATCCCTCTTCTTCAAGTAAAAACGTCCCTTAGTGGTAAATAAGCAAGAAATGAAAAGCCACCATAATTATGGGGCTTAAATTCGTCAATAAATGCAACTTTGTAACAGCAGTTTCTCCCAACCGATCGGTATTGGGGTCCAACCGATCGGTTGGATCTCTCGGTAAATTCATCTCCTCCCATCCGAATCGGATGCGGGCACCATCCAATCGGATGGGGCCTTCATGTACACACATTTTTTATTTTTCTTTCTTTTTCTCGTTGCGTGCTTGTTCCTTTGTTGTGGCACTAATTCTTTTCATCGAACTTGATCTTTTCTTGATATTTGAACATAGAAATAATGACATTATCAAATCCTTGAGTTCTCGTGTGGTTTCTCTCTCGTTTTCCTCTCGGGAATCTTCCAATGTGCATAATTACTTCAATTCTTCATCTTTTTATCATTTTTTCCTGTACTTGGCTATATTTACTTGCATATACACTTTTTTACGATTTAGTAACAAATACACACAAATATAACCTGTAACACCCCAACCCGACAAGGGTAAAGATGTCACAACGATGGTTCCATATCAGAACAAACACAAGCATTTGACATTAATAATACAATAGAATTCAATGGTTACAAAGGAAATATGAAACTACAAGGTTACAATACAAAAGTTTCTAAGTCTAACTATAAGTTCTTCTAATACTCTTCCATAGCTAGTCGGGCCTTCTATATCCATGGTACTCTCTACTCATACCCAGCTTCCAAACTAAAACCTGCCGCGGGAAAAAGAAACGCGGCTGAGCTACGAAAGTGCAGTGAACAGATATAACGATACAAAGCAGTAATAAGGGATGGTGAAATAATGAAATGGCACAAGGTGTAACAAGAGTAGAAAGGACAATGGAAAAGGTTATCAAGAAATGGTTACAATGGCTCAGTGTAAAGGAAACCATAACCCACCACCAGCCCAAGTCGAAACAGGTCAAGTCCAGTATCAAGTCATAGGGTAACATAAACAGTAATCCACCACCAGTCCAGAAACAGTACATACCATAACAAATCACATATCAGGGTGTATGGAGGGGTGACCTCAGCATACCAGGTACAGGGTGAGGGGATACCTCCAGGGGTTGGAGTCGCGGGCTCCCAGGATTGTGAAAGACGTGTATCGCACACACTCGTCAGTCACCAGATAATACAAGTAATACAAACAAATCAGGTCAGGTCTAGGATGCATCCATACGCCCCAGTAGGCCACAGGGTCTTCCTCTACGTAACAAGTAAATCAGTAACAGGTCAGGGACGGGACAGGTCATCACTCTCCTGCCCTAGAGTCATGCCACCGGTGCATCAATGACATGGACATGAAAACCTCATGCCTAGTGGGTGGCTCGTAGTTTCAAACTGTGGGTCAAGGTCAGGTATCAAGTCTCAGGTATCAAGTATCAGGTATCAAGTGTCAGGTATCAAGTGTCAGGTTTTATATCAGATTTCATATCAGGGTTCAAGACATGAGATCAATGCAGGGGTTCACTATCAGGAGGTCAATATCAGAAAAGTCAAATACTAGAAGGTTCATGTCAATTTATTAAAAAGTAATCCTTTTAAAATGGTTTTAAAATAAAGTGGTCTTTAAATCAGTTTTCATAATGAAAGTCTTTAAAAGCAATTTTCAAAACCTCTTCATATGTAATTTAGAAAAGTAGTTATAAAATCCTATGAACCTTCAAGTATCTCAAGGTCCTAAATATTCAGGTTACCAGGTAATGAACAGGTCATGTCAAGTATCAAGGAAACATAACAGGGTCCAAGGCAGGGTTCAAAACAAATGATCAAGACAAGAGTTCAAAACAAAAGTTCAAGTCAAGGTTCACAAAACAAGGGGAACATAGCAATGGCTTGAGGAATCCTAAATGAATCAAAATCAGAAGTCAAGAGAAACGAAGGCTCCTTACAAGAAGGGCAGAATATCTGTACCTTATTAAACAAGTAAGCAGAATCTCAAAACAAAAACTGACAGGAAAAAAATCAGTCTCTCCCTCTTCAGACCTAAAGGAGTAGAAGACAGAATTACAAGAGGTTCTAAGTTCAGATTACTATTTTTAGTTATCCTTCCATTTTAAGTAGCTTTCCAGATTTAGCAAGTTTCCACTTTAAGTAAGTTTACTCATTTTAAGTGATTCTCCATATTTAGTAACTCTTGTCATTAACATTCCCGTTTAATCAACTTAAAGTATTTAATGATGACCATTTTAGTAGTTTAAGGTTCATAAGGTTATTTTCATACAATTAAGGTCATTATGGTAGTTTTACAAATTTGAGGGTTTATTAAGTAATTATGATAAGTTTAAGGACCATTATGCAATTATCATCAATTTAGGGTATAAAGTGTAAAGTTACAGGTTCTTACAAGTTAAGTCCTTTAGCTTTAAAAGAATGACAAATTAAACCCTTAAGTTTTAGAAAATAACACATAACACCACTTTAATAACTTTTAAACCTTAACAGCCCTTTACACTTACGAATTTAACACGTTTCCAATAATTTATGAATCACGTTAATACTTCGAAATAAAATCTATAAAAATTCAGAAACGTTTCAAAATGTCTTAAGTATTTTATGTAATTTTCCCAGATTTTATTAAGTTGTATAGGTACGTATTAAAAATCCATTTTCTCAACATGTTCCAAAATCGTATCTTATGGAACACCCAAAAATTTTATACCTTTTTACCCCTTCAGATAAATTCAAAAAAAATCTATAAAAATTCCAGCTATTATTAGACATATTGAATATATCTCAGTTCAAAGGAAACCTTCTAACTCGACACGGTTTGAAATTTAAAAATCATAAACCCAGACTAATTTTTCCAGACATACAAATCCGATCAGACACTTAATTTTCCAAAAATCAAAAAGTAACCTTCCAGGCCTCCAAAAATTACAAAATTAATTTTCCCAGGTAGCTATTTCATTGAACTTAGTTTTAGACTCTTAAAACACCCAAAAACAAGTTCACATCATTTAGTTACATTCGATTTAAGTTGGATCTTTTCCTGGTTCAGTAGCAGTTTCACAGATTCATGCATTTACCTAGGGTTTATCATTCTAATTCTTTAATTCATGACACACAACGATTATAGGTGAGTTCATAACATGTTTAGGTAGATTATAATAGGTCTTAACATAATCAAATCAATTAAAATCATCATACACTACAGGATCGAATTTACATATTAAGTTTTTTTTTTTTTTTTTATGGTTTACAAGTTCATGATTTTATGTATCATCTATTATTTCATGTTAAATCTTTTCATACGATTTCATATGAACATAAATCGAATAGAACAAGGATTGAACAAAGAAAAAGGATAATACAATACTCTTGTAGACCACGAAGAACACGAACACAACAAAGTTAACACACCACGAATCCTTTCTTCTTCCTTCCTTGGGTCGTACAGCAGAAAAAGAACAAAAGAGATAAAAATACAAGTCGATTAGGGCTTGTTTGAGAGTTTCAAATAGATTAACATGATGAGCATAAGGTTACCTTAGATACGAATGAACAAGAATCACAACCAAAACTTCCAATTGCTGCTGCTGATGGTCGAATAGGGTAGGAACAAAAGGAGAGGCCGATGTTTTGATAGAGAGAATTAGGGTTCTTTTTTTCGGTTATATGAAAAATGGAGAAACCGTGTTTATTGATTTGTGTAATTTGGAAAAGGATCATTCACATTAATGGTTATTTATTTTGCCAATCAAGAACTTGGACCATATTGTGGTCAAGGGGGGCGGCCATATAAGGTATAGTTTTCTCTTTTTTTTTTTTTTTTTTTTTTTTTTTTTTTTTTTTTTACAACATTATATTGTAATGTTTTTAATTAAATTGGAACTTAGGCTAGTGTTACTTAGTTAATATTCGTAAGTTCTCAAAATTTTAAATTCGAGGGTATTTTTGTCATTTTATATTATATAAATTTCGGGGTTTTACAACTCTTCCCTTCTTAAAAAGGAATTTTCGTCCTCGAAAATTGAAGTGAATGAAACAGAAAGCATAACGAACCATGAACGGAAATGTGAATGACTAGTTTCTCATGATTCTCTATCGTGGGTCAAAACTTCGGTTTTCTCAGAAAGACAAATCATAATTCACAACAGATCATCATGAACAGATTCATCGAATGTTAGACGTATATATGGCAAAACATAGGTGTACTCGTTCATATTAGCAGATAGAGTCCATACAGACGGAAAACAGATTGTTTGGTTACATCAAACGGCAGAAAATCCTACAACAGGACCTAAGATTCTTATCGGAAGTACAGAGGTCAGCAAACGCGTGTCGAGAATCCAGACGTATCAAATCGCAAAACGGTGAAAATAGATTTAAGCACAGAGGCAGAACGAATCCTAAAGTCTCAATCAGATATCAGAATTTCGAAGGTTTCTAAGGCACTCCTCGAAATATCCTATGATCACAATGAGGGTACGTCATATGACGTAAGTATTATCACATTAGCTACTCGTCATAATACCAGCGTCATATGAGTATACCTTCATGATGGTCATACTTTATCTCGAGTCGTGAATAAGCATCTATCAACCACCTAACAGTCCATTCTACACCCTAGGGTTGGTCCAACTCGGTCATCACTAAAATTCAAAAATTAGGGATACAGATCGTACAAATAACGTAATGGAATTAATAAGCATCAAAGAAGTACGTCGTCCAGAGCGTCAGGTCTTTCACAATACCTCAAAATTTTCATACAAAATCGCCATCCAACATACGCAGAAAGAACACCAAACGGAAATACTAACGGAGGACCCGAATCATTCGAGAGATCTTATCATCAGATAACGGAAGCTTAAGTGGGTTACGCAGAAGTGAACACGACATCAATAACCTCGTCCTTCACGAAAGCAACTCATCCAACCAAAATCGTCCACTCAAATACATGATTTCAAAATCTCCTCCAAGTCCGAGTAGTCTGGCTACGCTTGTCCATCTGATCATACGCTGAGAAGGGGGTGATAAACTTGAGTCTGGTCCCTCAAGCCTTCGGCACTTCTTCTTGACATTGTGATGGAGTAACGTGGATTTCTGGCACGATCTTTAAATCTCTTCATCATCTAGTCTGCTTCCGCTCTCAATTCATCTTAGTACAACCAAGATGAATAGGAAAGTGAGACTGCATGTCTTCATCAGCTCCAGGCTCGCCATCTTGACTAGAATTTCTTCTTCTGCATCGCTAATGTCTTCACTCTTCAGGGTAGCTGCCGTTGTTGTCAACTCCAGGTCCGGCAAGGAAAATAATAGTGATAGCCAAGGTTTAATAATAGGTAATTGTAGTAGGGAGTTCAAAATTGTTTCAAACGCCAAAGGTGAGACATAGAAGGGTAGTTGCCAATATTGGAATGCTCAGTCAACCAACTTCTTATCAGAATAGAATCGAAGTTTAACTAACCAAGGAAAGATGGATCACGAATCAAATTTTTATCATTCAAAAATGAGGGAAAACATTCTTATGCTCATGGTCACAACAACAAGGCTTCTCATAGGGACAGAGATGGGTGAAACGAAATCAAATAGTGTCGGAAGATTTATAGACGTTTATCAAAGCAAAAGACAAATAACAAAATGTGTCAAGTACGTCATCGCCATGGTGATTCTCAGAATGTTCGAAGAGGTATCAAAATGATTAACAAAAGAATCAGAGTTCGGAGTCGGAATCTCAAAATAAGGTTCAAATAGTGTTAGGCAAATTCTATGTAATTTCCAATTATTTCAAGATTTAATTGGGTTTCAGATCTTAGGTGGTGCAGAGCATAAGCCTTCACTTTCAAAAAGTGGTATCAACAGGATCTAACCAAAAGCAAAGCACGAATGAGAGTGATGCGGAAGCAATGATACATAACAAAAAGCCTTAGAATCTACCCATTCCTCACTGGTCAGAACTTAAGTTCCTATAGGGAAATCCTAAAGAAAAACTTAAAGGTTATCTTATGAGCGCCTACAGTGGAAACCTAGTGGTCCAAACTTCACAGGTCAAGGGTAAATGTATTACGAGTCGCAACCTGTCTCTCTGATACCATAATTGTAACACCCCAACCCGACAAGGGTAAAGATGTCACAACGATGGTTCCATATCAGAACAAACACAAGCATTTGACATTAATAATACAATAGAATTCAATGGTTACAAAGGAAATATGAAACTACAAGGTTACAATACAAAAGTTTCTAAGTCTAACTATAAGTTCTTCTAATACTCTTCCATAGCTAGTCGGGCCTTCTATATCCATGGTACTCTCCGCTCATACCCAGCTTCCAAACTAAAACCTGCCGCGGGAAAAAGAAACGCGGCTGAGCTACGAAAGCGCAGTGAACAGATATAACGATACAAAGCAGTAATAAGGGATGGTGAAATAATGAAATGGCACAAGGTGTAACAAGAGTAGAAAGGACAATGGAAAAGGTTATCAAGAAATGGTTACAATGGCTCAGTGTAAAGGAAACCATAACCCACCACCAGCCC
This sequence comes from Artemisia tridentata subsp. tridentata, assembly GCA_021014915.2. Classification (NCBI taxonomy): domain Eukaryota; kingdom Viridiplantae; phylum Streptophyta; class Magnoliopsida; order Asterales; family Asteraceae; genus Artemisia; species Artemisia tridentata. Next base: position 127,414,691 of record CP139501.1, read on the forward strand.
AAGTCGAAACAGGTCAAGTCCAGTATCAAGTCATAGGGTAACATAAACAGTAATCCACCACCGGCCCAGAAACAGTACATATCATATCAAATCACATATCAGGGTGTATGGAGGGGTGACCTCAGCATACCAGGTACAGGGTGAGGGGATACCTCCAGGGGTTGGAGTCGCGGGCTCCCAGGATTGTGAAAGACGTGTATCGCACACACTCGTCAGTCACCAGATAATACAAGTAATACAAACAAATCAGGTCAGGTCTAGGATGCATCCATACGCCCCAGTAGGCCACAGGGTCTTCCTCTACGTAACAAGTAAATCAGTAACAGGTCAGGGACGGGACAGGTCATCACTCTCCTGCCCTAGAGTCATGCCACCGGTGCATCAATGACATGGACATGAAACCCTCATGCCTAGTGGGTGGCTCGTAGTTTCAAACAGTGGGTCAAGGTCATGTATCAAGTCTCAGGTATCAAGTATCAGGTATCAAGTGTCAGGTATCAAGTGTCAGGTTTTATATCAGATTTCATATCAGGGTTCAAGACATGAGATCAATGCAGGGGTTCACTATCAGGAGGTCAATATCAGAAAAGTCAAATACTAGAAGGTTCATGTCAATTTATTAAAAAGTAATCCTTTTAAAATGGTTTTAAAATAAAGTGGTCATTAAATCAGTTTTCATAATGAAAGTCTTTAAAAGCAATTTTCAAAACCTCTTCATATGTAATTTAGAAAAGTAGTTATAAAATCCTATGAATCTTCAAGTTTCCCAGGGTCCTAAATATTCAGGTTACCAGGTTATGAACAGGTCATGTCAAGTATCAAGGAAACATAACAGGGTCCAAGGCAGGGTTCAAAACAAATGATCAAGACAAGAGTTCAAAACAAAGGTTCAAGTCAAGGTTCACAAAACAAGGGGAACATAGCAATGGCTTGAGGAATCCTAAACGAATCAAAATCAGAAGTCAAGAGAAACGAAGGCTCCTTACAAGAAGGGCAGAATATCTGTACTTTATTAACCAAGTAAGCTTAATCTCAAAACAAACACTGACAGGAAAAAAATTAGTCACTCCCTCTTCAGACCTAAAGGAGTAGAAGACAGAATTACAAGAGGTTCTAAGACCATCTCCAACAGTTTCTGGTTCAAATCAGCCACATCACTGCCACATCAGCTTTCTTAAAAACCACATTTTTTACTCCAACAATACACCTTCTCAAACCATCTTTACATTTCCACATCATCACTTAAACATCAATTTTCAATTACAAAAACCAACCATTGGAGTGGTTTTTGGTGGTTTGATTGATGGTGGGGCCCAATTGGGGTGGTTTTTGGTGGTTTGATTTTTCAAACCAATGCTTGTACAAACCAATCCTCCAATGGTTGGGGTGGTTTTTGGGTTGGTTTGAACCAACAAAACCAACCATTGGAGATGGTCTAAGTTCAGATTACTATTTTTAGTTATCCTTCCATTTTAAGTAGCTTTCCAGATTTAGCAAGTTTCCACTTTAAGTAAGTTTACTCATTTTAAGTGATTCTCCATATTTAGTAACTCTTGTCATTAACATTCCCGTTTAATCAACGTAAAGTATTTAATGATGACCATTTTAGTAGTTTAAGGTTCATAAGGTTATTTTCATACAATTAAGGTCATTATGGTAGTTTTACAAATTTGTGGGTTTATTAAGTAATTATGATAAGTTTAAGGACCATTATGCAATTATCATCAATTTAGGGTATAAAGTGTAAAGTTACAGGTTCTTACAAGTTAAGTCCTTTAGTTTTAAAAGAATGACAAATTAAACCCTTAAGTTTTAAAAAATAACACATAACACCACTTTAATAACTTTTAAACCTTAACAGCCCTTTACACTTACGAATTTAACACGTTTCCAATAATTTATGAATCATGTTAATACTTCGAAATAAAATCTATAAAAATTCACACACGTTCCAAAATGTCTTAAGTATTTTATATAATTTTTACAGATTTTATTAAGATGTATAGGTACGTATTAAAAATCCATTTTCTCAACATGTTCCAAAATCGTATCTGATGGAACACCCAAAAATTTATACCTTTTTACCCCTTCAGATAAATTCAAAAAAATCTATAAAAATTCCAGCTATTATTAGACATATTGAATATATCTCAGTTCAAAGGAAACCTTCTAACTCGACACGGTTTGAAATTTAAAAATCATAAACCCAGACTAATTTTTCCAGACATACAAATCCGATCAGACACTTAATTTTCCAAAAATCAAAAAGTAACCTTCCAGGCCTCCAAAAATTACAAAATTAATTTTCCCAGGTAGCTATTTCATTGAACTTAGTTTTAGACTCTTAAAACACCCAAAAACAAGTTCACATCATTTAGTTACATTCGATTTAAGTTGGATCTTTTCCTGGTTCAGTAGCAGTTTCACAGATTCATGCATTTACCTAGGGTTTATCATTCTAATTCTTTAATTCATGACACACAACGATTATAGGTGAGTTCATAACATGTTTAGGTAGATTATAATAGGTCTTAACATAATCAAATCAATTAAAATCATCATACACTACAGGATCGAATTTACATATTAAGTTTTTTTTTTTTTTTTATGGTTTACAAGTTCATGATTTTATGTATCATCTATTTATTTCATGTTAAATCTTTTCATACGATTTCATATGAACATAAATCGAATAGAACAAGGATTGAACAAAGAAAAAGGATAATACAATACTCTTGTAGACCACGAAGAACACGAACACAACAAAGTTAACACACCACGAATCCTTTCTTCTTCCTTCCTTGGGTCGTACAGCAGAAAAAGAACAAAAGAGATAAAAATACAAGTCGATTAGGGCTTGTTTGAGAGTTTCAAATAGATTAACATGATGAGCATAAGGTTACCTTAGATACGAATGAACAAGAATCACAACCAAAACTTCCAATTGCTGCTGCTGATGGTCGAATAGGGTAGGAACAAAAGGAGAGGCCGATGTTTTGATAGAGAGAATTAGGGTTCTTTTTTTTTCCGGTTATATGAAAAATGGAGAAACCGTGTTTATTGATTAGTGTAATTTGGGAAAGGATCAATCACATTAATGGATAATTATTTATTTTGCCAATCAAGAACTTGGACCATATTGTGGTCAAGGGGGGCGGCCATATAAGGTATAGTTTTCTCTCTTTTTTTTTTTTTTTTTTTTTACAACATTATATTGTAATGTTTTTAATTAAATTGGAACTTAGGTTAGTGTTACTTAGTTAATATTCGTAAGTTCTTAAAATTTTAAATTCGAGGGTATTTTTGTCATTTTATATTATATAAATTTCGGGGTTTTACATAACCAAATATGATGCACAAAACTACTGATAACGTGACTAAAAACATGTTCAATTTGAGCGTTATTACTTTAGAACATATAGATTAAGGTTATGAAGATTTGTTTCCTAATACAGTTATGATTTTTTTGTAGACCCTAATATCTCTATTTTATAAAGAGATATAGGTCGTTGGTTTTGTGTGTGCACAGAAAATATGTAGACGCCTAAGTTTAGAGGGTTTCTAGGCGTATGGTTCTTGTTAAACACCTAGATGTCTTGTTGGTTTAGCCTCAAGGATCTTTGATTCCTATTATTATTAGATAACCGTTCTACAATTGATCATGTAGAATTGAGGCTTGTATAGAATTATAATGAAGAAAAACCTTGTTACAATTACATTGTTTTTATGTTAATTTCCCTATACATATTCTATGAACTTTGTTATTGTTAATCCTAGATTAGATCTAAAAAATCTAGAGCTTAAACGATCTCAGAATCTATCACGTTCTTAGGTTCTATCAGGTGGTATCAGAGCAACTAAGGATGAAACCAGTGGCATTCTTAAGTCTTTCGTAACCAGGATAGAAAAACTAGTTAATCATAAAGTTAAAGTGATTAGATGTGACAATGGAACTGAGTTCAAGAATAGGGATATGAATCAGTTTTGAGAGATGAAAGGTATTATGAGACAATATAGTGTAGCTAGAACTCCTCAACAAAATGGTGTTGCTGAAAGGAGGAATAGGACACTAATTGAGGCTGCTAGAACTATGTTAGCAGATTTTAAGTTGCCAACTACCTTTTGGGCAGAAGCAGTTAATACTGCTTGCTATGTGCAAAATAGAAGTTTAGTAGTTAAGCCTCATAACAAGACCCCTTATGAACTGTTACATGGTAGAACACCAATGTTAAGCTTTTTAAGACCATTTGGGTGTCCTGTTACTATCCTCAATACCATAGATCACTTAGGCAAGTTTGATGGCAAGGCTGATGAAGGATTCTTTGTTGGATACTCCTTGAATGGTAAGGCATTTAGGATATTCAATAGTAGAACCAGGATTGTTAAATAGAATCTACATATTAGGTTTAGTGAGAGTACACCTAATGCTGTAGGTAGTGGACCAGACTGGCTGTTTGATATTGATGCACTAACAAAAACAATGAATTATGAGCCAGTTGTTGTAGGTACACAGTCTAATGGTTTTGCAGGTGCAAAAGCTAGTAATGATGTAGGTCAGGCTAGAAAGGAGACAGGACCTGGCAAAGATTGCATTTTGCTACCATTATGGACTGCTGATCTACTATTCTCTCAAAGTTCAAAAAGTTCTCAAGATGATAAGAAGGATGATTCTCAAGGATCAAAGAGTTCTCAGGATCATGGATCAAAACCTTCTAATGCAAATGAAGAGAAGGATAATGAGGATCTAAGAAAAGACAGTGAAAATGTTGATCAAGAGAAGGATAATAATGTTAGCAGTTCTAATGATGTTAATGCTGCTAGTGATGGTAACAGCACTAACAGCATTAACAAAGATAAAACTGTTAATACTGCGGACAAAGAAGGCATTGCTGTTAATGAGGATGAATATCCATTTGATCAAAACATGCCCCCTTTGGAAATAATATATATTGATACTGATGATGAAGGAGATGGTGCAGAGGCTGACATAAACAACATGGATGATACTATCCCTGTCAGTCCTATTTCAACTACCAGAATTCACAAGCATCATCCTCAACAATAAATCATTGGAGATGTGAAGTCTGCTGTTCAAACAAGAAGAATGACAAAGGATTTGAAGGAACAAGGATTCTTTGCTAGATCTTTTAAACAAAGAAACAGTCATAAAGACCTTCAAAATTGTTTGTTTGCTTGTTTTCTATTACAAGTAGAACCCAAGAATGCACTTAAAGCATTGCAGGATCCAAGCTGGGTGGATGCTATGCAAGAAGAGCTTCTACAATTCAAGCTACAAAAAGTTTAGACTCTAGTAGATTTGCCTAATGGTAAAAAGGCTATTGGTACTAAATGGGTTTTCAGATGTAAAAAGGATGAAAGAGGTATTGTGATAAGGAACAAGGCAAGGTTAGTAGCTCAGGGATACACACAAGAAGAAGGGATTGACTATGATGAAGTCTTTGCCCCAGTTGCTAGAATTAAAGCTATAAGGTTGCTCTTAGCTTATGCTTCATACAAAGATTTTGTGGTGTATCAGAAGGATGTAAAAAGTGCTTTTCTGTATGAGAAAATTGAAGAAGAAGTATATGTTTGTCAACCACCAGGGTTTGAAGATCCTAATTTTCCTGATAAAGTATACAAGGTGGAAAAAGCACTTTATGGTTTACATTAAGCTCCCAGAGCTTGGTATGAAACATTGTCAACATACCTGTTGGACAATAATTTCATAGAGGAAAGATTGACAAGACTTTGTTTATCAGAAGATACAAAAATGATATTCTGCTAGTTCAGGTTTATGTGGATGATATTATTTTTGGCTCAACAAAGAAGGAGTTATGCATTGAGTTTGAGAAATTGATGCATGAGAGGTTCCAGATGAGTTATATGGGAGAACTTACTTTCTTTTTAGGATTGCAAGTGAAGCAGAAGGAAGATGGCATATTTATCAGTCAAGATAAGTATGTTGCTGAGATCTTAAAAAAGTTTGGGTATACAGATTTCAAGACAGCTAGCACACCAATGGTCACTGATAAGCCTTTGCTCAAGGATGAAGATGGTGAAGAATTTGATGTTCATCTATACAGATCCATGATTGGTTCATTGATGTATCTTACATCTTCAAGACCTGACATTATGTTTGCAGTGTGTGCCTGTGCCAGATACCAAGTCACACCAAAAGTTTCACATCTTCATGCTGTGAAAAGAATTTTTAGATACTTAAAAGGTCAACCTAAGTTGGGCCTTTGGTATCCAAAAGATTCTCCTTTTGATTTGATAGCATACACTGATAGTGACTATGCTGGAGCAAGCTCGGATAGGAAATCTACAACAGGAGGTTGTCAATTTCTTATGTGTAGATTGATCTCATGACAGTGCAAGAAACAGACTGTGGTTGCAAATTCCACAACAGAAGCTGAATATGTGGCTGCTTCAAGTTGCTGTGGACAAGTGCTCTGGATTTAAAATCAATTGCTGAATTATGGGTACAATTTTATGCATACCAAAATCTTTATTGATAATAGCAGTACTATGTGCATAATTAAAAATCCTGTTCATCACTAAAAAACAAAGCATATAGAGATAAGACATCATTTTATAAGAGATTGCAATGATAAAAAGTTAATTCAAATGGTTAAAATTCATACTAACAAGAATGTTGCAGATCTACTTACAAAAGCTCTTGATGTAGGTAGATTTCAATATTTTACTGCCAGTATTGGAATGCTCAATCTTTAAAATCCTTTATCTCTTTGTGCTTTTGTAAAGTTTTGTATGAATTAGTATTGTTATTCAAGTCATAAGTTGTTTCTGCTGCAAAGTATAATTGGTGCTGCTAGTTACTTAGAACTGCTAAGTTACAACCGCTGGTTATACTTAATAGTGCTGTTAAGTATGAACTTGTGATCATTGTGAATATGGTTATTGCTTGTGTTTTTGTTGTGTTTGGACTAACATTTTGCAGGATAAGAAAAGACAAGTGATGGAGTGCTGATAAATAAGGTGTTTGAAGTGGAAACTGAGTTATTACAGTGTGGAAACTGTAGAGGGGGGGGGGTGAATATGTTTCCATTTAAAAACTTAAAAACATTTTGTATCAAACACCCGATCAAGTGTGACATAATATGAACAATGTCAACAATGGTCATACAACATCTAGAGATGGTATAAAGTAAACTACAACACAAGCACAATCAAACCATGACACAAACATAATCAACATAACATAAGCAACAAACCACACAAACATCAACGCAATGCAAATATAAATATAAAGCGATAAAGACTAAAATAAAAGTAAAGAGATAAGTAAAGAAGGCGCAAACTAGACACGATGGTTTATAGTGGTTCGGTCACGAAGCTCCTCTTCGCCCTACTCCACTCCCCGAGTACCCAACTCGAGAGTTACATCACTAATCAACAAGCTCCCTTCAGGCGGAGAAAACCATACAACGTCGCTTATCCTTATTTCCGACACTAAGCTAAATGTCGAGTACTAATCTTAGCTAGTACCAATCTACCACGATCCACACGATCCTTCCTACTTCACACAATCAACCCACTTGACTCGATCTACCCTTGATCCACCTGATCAACACACAAGCTCACATTCTACAAGAGATCTTCAAGATCTCGAGAAGATCACAATGATCTACTCTCACAAACTCTCAAAAGAGAAATGAACTTGATGTATACTAGAATACAACAAGTATGTAACAAGTGCACTAGACTAATACTATAACACTTTGTATCTTTATGATACTATGTGTTCTTCTCTTGCACTAGTAGAGGAATGAAGGTGATCTCTTGGTTGGATGAAAGGATCACTCTTAAACAAACTAAGACTCTCTAAATGATCAAAGAAAGTGATCTAAGTAAGAAGGGATTAGACCAGAGAAAACTAACAGGAAAAATCAAGTTGGAAGTGTAAAATGGTCTACTATTTATAGGCAAAGAAAAAACTAGCCGTTACGTACGGACGGTACCACTAAATACCCGACGGTACCACTAAATTTAGTGGTACCGTCCCAGGCAGGGACGCTCCAAATTTTGTTTTTAGTAGTGAAAGTTTATTTGGGGAAGTTTGGAGCTGATTTGGGGGGAAAATAGCTATCGAGACTTTTAAACTTATTTTTCAAAATAAAACATTTCTTTTTAATTCAAAATAATTTGTAAAGTGTATTTTTGAAAAAAATGTTTTGTCATATTAAAAATGTAAAGTTTAGAACAAAAAATTTATTTCTTTGATCATCCGTCAAGTTTAAATTTGTTTGTTCATACCTTGAGTGATTAACGTCGGGTTGAGAATCTACGAATCTTGAGTGATTAACGTCGGGTTGAGAATCTATGACTCTGTTGAAGCATACTTGAGACGTCGAGAGATGTTAATGTAAGTATGCATTGATGATTTGTGCTTACAAGTAACTTGCACATTTTACGTTATGTATTACAAGTTACATGTTTTTCATTTTTAAAACCGAAGAAACCGTTAAGTTTAAATATCGTAATATTTGCACTAACAGTCTTCCCCTTTTTTATTATGACAAATATGTAAACCGTCACACATAGTAAAATGTAAAAGTTACCTGTTTACACTCCCTTCTCCCCCTTTTGTCGAAGCAAAAAGGTAGTTGCCTCGAGCTCTCCCTTAAATTCACTCCCTACTCCCCCTTATTACACTACTATCCTTTCTTCCCAAAAAGGTGAGCTTGCATCATCCTAGTGAAGTCTTATATCACCACTATTAGAAAGACTCCATGCTATGTATTCAAATACTCCTGAGCCCCCTAGCTCAATGCTCCCCTATGGTGATTGAATCCCCTTGTTTATTTAACTTAGTATCTAACGGATCCATGGATCAAATTTTTACAAAGGCTTTTCCTACATCAAGGTTTAGCTTCGTGCAACATAATATATAAAAGAATAGGAGCAACTTTATCGGGATAGAATACACATAACAAGACATGCAAGGGTTAAACTATGTTAAAAACATAGCCAAAAAAAATTAAAAAAAAATAAAATAAAATAAAATAAATGATGAGCATATCAAAGTGTGCAAAAAGTTAGACACGTGATGAAAGTGTGCCAAAAGGATAAAGACCAAAAAGAAAGACTAAGAAAGTTGAGCGACACAAAAAGATGAATGCATATTGCAATTCAAAGACACTTGAGTGTCACAACCCGACCAACAACCTAAGGTGTTATTGTTCAATCAATCACACTAACAAGAACGAGATTCGTTCGTTGACTGACTCACTAAATGACTTCTTCCAAGTTGTCATTGGGAAGGCAAGTTCTAACAAACCTTTTGAACAACATAATCATCTACCTAAGATGATTGGTGTCAATGATAGTTTGTTGAGAAGACATACTCTAAATGAGGTAGATATATGTTATTACTATTATGACAAGTCATGCCATAAAGTAGACTCGATGGAAGTTTAAAAAAATAAGAATGAGAACGATACATACTAATATTCGAATGGAAATGATTCCATAAGATGGGAGAGTGTTGGTTTTGATCTTTGAGGAAAGGTGGGAAAAGATGGTTTAGATTAATATATCGTTTGCACTGACAATGAGATGCATGATATATTTCAAAAAAGAAAAATGTGCATGCGATCCTAACAGGATTGTGGGTGGATATCTCTAATGGGGTTGAGGTAACGAAGTTCTAGATTTCTAGTTTGGATGATCCTAGTTGTGTGTTAGAGATAATTTGGTGCATGAAGGGTTTCGTGTGATTGTGAGGAATGAAGGTTATTGAACTAACTATCACTATCCAAAGTGAGGAATAGTTGTAAGGTTTGAGTGTAATGATCGATGGGTTGAAGCTTCTTAGACTAACTATCACTGTCAAGAGTGAAGTGTAGCTAAAAAGGTTTGAGTAGGATTGATATAAGGGTTGAAGGTTTTGAAACTAAATATCACTGTCAAGAGTGAAGTTTAGCTATAAGGGTTGAGTGTGATGATGAATGATATTAATGTGAGGTTTGAAGATGAGATGCAAGATAAGCTTGCAATGGTGAGGCCTTATATAGGCAAGAGTTGTGGGATTCGAATTAAAGTTGGTGGTAGTGTCCTATGGTGTAGTGAGAGATTCTTAGGTTGTATGTGAGTTTGCAAAATTTTGCAGGTTTGAGGTTAGGGATGCATGGATCTAGAGGAAACAGTGAAAATTCGTCAAACAGGGGCACTGTACCACTAAATACCGCATGGTACTGTTAAATTTAACGGTACTGTGGCCTATTTAACGGTACCGTAGCCTGGAAGTCACGAATTTTCCTGTGCAGCCTAGTTCTGGGCAGCTAAAGGGAAGTTTTCTAGGGAATAAGAACCACATTTGTGTGTTCTTGAGAGTGTTTGTTGAAAGACTATATGAGTGTATTTTCGCTCCCCCTTAATCGATGACCATCTGGACAAGATGTGTTAAAAAAATAAAGAGGAAAAAAACGTTGACGGAAGCGATGAGCTTAGTAACGTCATGACAAGTGGTGGATAGCATACAATAAACTTCACCTTTGAAGTCACGTAGCTCTTCTCAATCATTGTGAATATTCATAGAACATTTATATGATGAGGCATGTGATTACGTGGAAATATGCTAAGGGTTAAGAAGATAAAATCTTCAAGGTTGTGGGGTTAGTGATAAGGTTCTAGTGGGGTTATCTATGTTGATGAAGAAGGGTTATCTCAACTTATCCTAGCGATTCTTCGCTTGAAGTGTGTGGAAGATGAGTAGGATGCGGAAGCATTGGTAGTGTAGAACGAAGGTTGAAAAGTGTAGATAAGTTGAGAAGATAATGGATACGGAAGTAACCAAACATATGGTGTGTTTAGTACCATGCGGAAGTGAAAGAGGAAAAAGCTAAGGAATCAGAAGATAGGCAGAATCTATTCTGATAGGAGACGGTTCTAGTTCAAGACTACAGTGAGTGTGTTTTGATAGTGCTTTTGAAAAAGTGAGAATTGAAAACAAAATAAAATGTCTTAGTAGACAACGGTCCGACGGTATCGTTAAATTTGGCGGTACCATCCCTTATTTAAGGGTGTCGTGACCTGCTGGGGTCAGTTTTGACCCAGAATTTGATTTTCGACAAAGAAATTTCACATATGTTGTGATTTTTCTGGACCTTAGATTTAAAGGAATTTATACCAAATAAATTCTTTTATGAATGAATCCAACGGGATTCAATGAACGTTGATCGAGAACGAGAGATGACATTTAATTGCATTTCGCTAATTAAATATACTTTAAATATTTCGGATGAAATATTTAAGTTGTCATTGAAGTTTAAGAGGATTTTACGAATAAATCTCGCTGATTTAGTGAGACTTTCGACACGAGGAGAGAATTTATACCTAATAAATTCTTTTTACGAGATGAACGGTACTAGACGAAAAGAGATTACTTTTATATTTTCGAGGAAATACATAGGTAGCCATTAGAGCGATGTGAATGATGACTTAATATTTCCAGTGAAATATTTAAAAAGTCATGAGATGAGACACAAGATATGACTTCAATATTTCCAGTGAAATATTCAAGTAGTCATAAGAGGGATGTGAAGGATGACTTAATATTTCCAGTGAAATATTTAAAAAGTTATGAGATGAGACATGAGAGATGACTTCATTATTTCCAGTGAAATATTCAAGTAGTCATAAGAGGAATTTGAAGGATGACTTAACATTTCCAGTGAAATATTTAAAAAGTCATGAGACGAGACATAAGAGATAACTTCAATATTTTCAGTGAAATATTCAAATAGTCATAAGATGGATGTGAGGGATGACTTAATATTTCCAGTGAAATATTTAAAAAGTCACGAGATGAGACGTAAGGGATGACTTTAATATTTCTAGTGAAGTATTTAAGTAGTTATAAGAGGGATTTAAAGGATGCATTTGAACACATGGGAATTTTGAAATTCACGGAATGTGTTCCATCATTCCTAGACCTAGACGAAGATGGTTAGAGGATTATCGTTTGGGAGGTTTGGTTGATTTACGGATTTCGATGTGATTCGCACGTGAGTGTTTCATGGGATTTTGAAAGACGTAAAGCAAGGCCTATGGTGCTGATTCGCAGCAGGGTTTGGGATCTTAAGAAGTGTATATTCACACGAGGATGAAAGGAACTACTAATCACTTATATAGTAAATCGTGAGTCCTTTGTCACCCGAAGGCTGATGTTAGTTTTTAGCTTTTGGATGAGCATTTTAACATATGTTGTTAAAAGGCTTGAATATGATGTTTCGGATATGACATTTAATAATTGCAATCATAAGTTAAACTTACTTGAATATTTCGGATGAAATATTTAAGTTGTCAAACTTACTCCGAGTTCTACTAGGTTTATATCTAACCTTCCCATGACAAAAGGGTGTATAACTTGGAAGAAAGCGAAATGATGACTAAGGAATTAGGACAATTTCGCGGCTATTTTAACTTATAGGTTTTGACACTAGTGTATGACTATATGACGTCTAAGAGTTCATAGTGATAGGCATACCTGATTCATAATGTGTTAAAAGGACATAGTGTGGGTGCAAAATTTACAAGCAAATCATGCAAAATGCACATAAGAAATAAATGCAAACATCATGCAAAATATGATAATCATTTAGCATTTAAGATCATGAAGACATTCAATCATATCTTACGAGAACATGTTATCATTTTGAAACACATATGTGGGATGCGAGCAATCTAGGTTCGCTAAGGAGGATTCTAATTACTACTTGTTCAAAATGAAATCCTAACGGGAGATAAAGTTCACCAATGTAAACTATCTTTAGTCAAATGTAGGAATGAAAAAATTTTCAAGTTAGAGAATGAGTATGAGACTATCAATAGTGGTGCTCAATTCAGGATAAACACGACCATTTTTACGGGTTATACCACGAACCCAACTTCTCTCCTGGAAGCAATTCAACCGTTAGGTCAAATTGAATTTCTAGTGCGATAGGTTCTCTAGTAGTCATTCTCATGTTAGAAAAATTCAAATTCCTATATTTGCCTATCGAAGTATAGCAATGGATATTAGCTTATTTCGCTAATACATGGCTTAATATGACTCAACTAACCATATTTTCAAAGTCGGTTACGAAGATGACATGTCTTACATAACTTCTAACAAAGGCAAGCAAAATGTTTTAATATTGTGTTTGAGATTTAGAGGTTATTTGGTGGAGATGGTGCATTTTATGATCTCTTGGATACCATCTTTGTTTGTTGAGTTGTTACATGTCATTTTAACATGATTTGGTTTCCTAGAACCAAGAGATGCTCTAATATGATACAATGTAGAATCTACTACATCAAGAGTGTTTCAAGAATGCTCATTTGCATATCTTGAGAAAAGAATCTAGTAAAGGTTACTTACCTCAATAGATCTTGTGAGTATTATATGATGCTAATGACATATTAACTTACTACTACCTCCGTTTCAATATTGTCATTTATTTTTATTTGCGAAAAACTATTTATATTATTAAGTATAATATTCTTAGTTTTTCGACATCTCATTAGTATAAAAATAATTATCTTAACTATTTTTATACAACATACGTAAAATGCTAAATGTTTTAAAATATTTTGTATGTGTGTTAGATCAATGCAAGTTTAATACATTTTCTTTTACTTAAATACTAATGTATTAATATGATCTTTTGTCTTGTTTAGACAACCCATGGTCAAGCAAGATAAAATGATGTAATGTTTTATAGATCATGTTACGGATTTATGAAAGTGTTAAATATTTTGAGGTGATATGTTTTTTACACTTAAACCTTTGAAAAAATAATTGTGTAAGACAATATATTTCGACGCACATTATCAATCAACTTAGTTTCTATTCCTAAGAAGGTTACCAAAACATTTTAAAACTTGCAAGATGTTGAAAACACATATGCAAGAAAAGTGGTCTATGCCTATATGCAATGCAAAATCAATTAAGCAACTTAGTGCAAGAAGTCTAGTCTAAGTCCTATTAACGCATAAACTAAAAAGGCATGTAAAACACATAGTAACAAGGCATGTAAAATGCTTGTGATTATAGATATAATTAGCTCAACTAAAGATAACAATAAGCACACAAAAATATTAACTAACAATACTAAGACACAAAGAAAAACAAATAGTCATTTAGCATAACACATAAAAATATTTATCGTTATTTTGTGTATTAAATATAACAATGTGTACTAAGCTTGATTTTATTTGAAAACGAATTGGTTTCCTCCTCATTTCAAAGATTTTTACCAAGTCACTTTGAAACTGTGTAGTTAATCTCGCCGATATCTCGTCGAGATATCGGATATCACGACTAGAAATTATATCGGATCAAAATATCGCCCCAAAATCTCGGATCCGATAATATCGGCGAGATTTGCCGATATTTTTCCGATATTTTGAAATCGGTGATATATTCGAGAAATCGGCGAGATTTTTAGAACTATAAATTTATTATTATCAGAAGAAGAAGAAGAATGAATGATACGTGTAATCCGATGGAAAATGGTGAAGACGGCTGGAAATGATAGTATTATTATTATCAGAAGCAATCATCAATTTATTATTATCAGAAGAAGAAGAAGAATGAATGATACGTGTAATCAAAGATGAAAGAAAATCATATTCTTTTCTGAGAACAGGAGAGGAGATGTGAGGAAGGAGGATGGAAATGATAGTAACTCTCTTGAAGGAGGGAAAATGGGAAAAGATGGCTGATGAAAGAGAAGATGTACTATTTAACCCTAATAGTATATTAAATATTTGGGTTTTGTTCTTTATTTGGGCTTACATAGTAAGTCACACAATGAGCCAACTAAAACTATTTAATTTGACCCAATACTTGGACTTTACTCAAATATATGATTAAAATGTATAAAGTTTGCAATATTTGTATATAATATATAATTAAAATATTTAAATATAATAATTAAATCAATAAAATTGTAAATATGCATATAAAATATCTAATCACTTTTATGCTATGTTTTTTGTTTAATATTTTATGATTTTAATGAATATATATATATATATATATATATATCCGATATCTAAAAACCGATATCTCACCGATATCTCATCGCGAAAACCGCTATTTCAAATATCGGACCTTGAACGATACGAGATTTTTTACCGAGATAACTACATAGCTTTGAAAACGCGTTAAAGTTCAAAAGTTGAAACGCCCTTTTTCAGTTTAACCAAAATTTTACGCAAATGGCATGACCAAAAAGACCTTCAGTTGAAAATCAAGGACTCTAATATACTTTCATTCAGAACTAATTAAAAAAAAATCAAATGAAAGCATATTCAACTTCGTTTAAAATGATGGGTGACATGACTCCTACGGACTTATGGTTGATTTTATATGAATTTCTGAAAATGACCCAATACTGAAAATAGACAGACAGATGCACGGTACCCTTAAATACCCCACGGTACCGTTAAATATAACGGTACCATCCTATATTTAGTGGTACCGTGATCTGTTTCCTGATTCAGTTTATTATTTTAGTGCGGCGACTCAACGGAAAGATGTATAATTTAATAAACTAGATACCGAACATATAAAATATATATTAAACATCATTTCCATGTTTGGGACTAAGAAAGACTTTTACGAAAATACTTTTACAACAAAGTAATGGTTTGTCCCAAACACTCCTTTCAAAACCGCATGACTTAACGACTCGTTCTAAAGACATGATCGGACACTTACAAAAAGAAAACCTTCAAGCTAGTATGACAAAGTATACTTAAAAACAAAACTTGTAAGTATTAAGCAACTAAATACTTTTCATATTTTATCACCTTCATGGGTAATTTGATACATGGATCGTACTCAATTTTAAAAACCATTTGTTTAAAAAATTTGAGCGACGTGGCTCTGGTACCAATTGTGAAAACCGTAGAGGGGGGTGAATACGTTTCTATTTAAAAACTTAAAAACTTTTTGTATCAAACACCCGATCAAGTGTGACATAATATGAAAAGTGTCAACAATGATCATACAACATCTAGAGATGGTATAAAGTAAACTACAACACAAGCACAATCAAATCATGACACAAACATAATCAACATAACATAAGCAACAAACCACACAAACATAAACGTAATGCAAATATAAATATAAAGCGATAAAGACTAAAAAAAAAGAGATAAGTAAATAAGGCGCAAACCAGACACGATGGTTTATAGTGGTTCGGTCACGAAGCTCCTCTTCGCCGTACTCCACTCCCCGAGTATCCAACTCGAGAGTTATTTCACTAATCAACAAGCTCCCTTCAAGCGGAGAAAACCGTACAACGTCGCTTATCCTTATTTCCGACACTAAGCTAAATGTCGAGTACTAATCTTAGCTAGTACCAATCTACCACGATCCACACGATCCTTCCTACTTCACACAATCAACCCACTTGACTCGATCTACCCGATCTACCCTTGATCCACCTGATCAACACACAAGCTCACACTCTATAAGAGATCTTCAAGATCTCGACAAGATCACAATGATCTACTCTCACAAACTCTCAAAAGAGAAATAAACTTGATGTATACTTGAATACAACAAGTATGTAACAAGTGCACTAGACTAATACTATAACACTTTGTATCTTTGTGATACTATGTGTTCTTCTCTTGCACTAGTAGAGGAATGAATGTGATCTCTTAGTTGGATTAAAGGATCACTCTTAAACAAACTAAGACTCTCTAAATGATCAAAGAAAGTGATCTAAGTAAGAAGGGATTAGACCAGAGAAACTAACTGGAAAAATCAAGTTGGAAGTGCAAAATAGTCCACTATTTACAGGCAAAGAAAAAACTAGCCGTTACGTATGGACGGTACCACTAAATACCCGACAGTACCACTAAATTTAGTGGTACCGTGGTACCGTCCCAGACAGGGACGCTCCAAATTTTGTTTTTAGTAGTGAAAGTTTATTTGGAGAAGTTTGTAGCTGATTTAGGGGGAAAATAGCTGTTGGGACTTTTAAACTTATTTTTCAAAATACAACATTTCCTTTTAATTAAAAATAATTTGTAAAATGTATTTCTGAAAAAATATTTTGTCTCATTAAAAATGTGAAGTTTAGAACAAAAAATTTATTTATTTGATCATCCGTCAAGTTTAAGTTTGTTTGTTCATACTTTGAGTGATTAACGTCGGGTTGAGAATCTACGACTCTGTTGAAGCATACTTGAGACGTCGAGAGATGTTGATGTAAGTATGCATTGATGATTTGTGACAAGTAACTTGCACATTTTACGTTATGTATTACAAGTTACATATTTGTCATTATTAAAACCGAAGAAACCGTTTAGTTTAAATATCGTAATATTTGGACTAACATACTGCTAGGCATAAGTTAATGCTGCCAAGCTTAACTTTATGCTGCTAGGTTTCTGCTGCTGAGTTTGAGAGTACAGGGTACTGTTATGTAACTTCTTCGATTAAGGGTTTAAATCCCCAAATCATTCATTCAATTGAATTCACGTGCATATAATTCTCTTAAATACAAACCCTAACACTCTTTTTATCATCAATTCGCAAAAACCCACTATCGATTACAACAAAATCACAACAATGTCGAATCTTACTTTTTTCGATACTCATAACATGATTGCATTTTTGCAAAAACCCAAAGATTCTAAAGGTTTTACTGAGATTGTTGATTTCTTAAATGCAAACCCTATAAGGTATGCATTAACAGTAAACCCTACTATATATATTTCTCACATTAAACAATTTTGGTCTACTTCTAAGGTCGAAACTATTAATGGGGAAGAACAGATTCATGCCCTTGTAGATGGGCAGAAGATACTCATTACTAAAACATCAGTTAGGAGAGTTCTTCGACTAGCAGATGCTAAATACAGTATTGAGTCTCTCTAATTCTACAATTTTTGAAAACCTTGCACTGATGGGATATGAGAAGAAAAATGATTCTTTAAAATTTTACAAAGCAAACTTCTCCCCACAATGCAAATTCTTAATCCATACTATCTTACAGTGTCTTAGTCCAAACACAACTGGATGGAATGAGTTTAGCAGAAATGTCGCTTCTGCCATAATCTGTTTAGCTACAAATCAAAAGTTTATTTTTTCAAAAATGATTTTTGATGGTATGGTTAAGAACTTAGATAGTTCAACAAAACAATTTTACATATATCCAAGGTTTTTACAATTGCTTTTGGACAGACAGTTTACTGAAAATAAAGTTCATCAAAGAACTTATGATGCACCCTATCATACCAAAAAGATTTTTGCTAACATGAAGAGGGTGGGAAAAGATTTTTCAGGGAGAGTGACACCTTTGTTTCTAACAATGGTGGCACTAGCCCAAACCCAATTGGGTGAAGGTTCAGTAATCTCAACTGATACCCATCACACACCCACCATTTTACCATCATCATCACAACCACAAAAGACCTATCAACGTAGGAAATCACAAACAAAAGGCACTGAGCTACCTCAGGCTAGTGCTAGTATGGTTGTAGATGAGGCTACCCATAAGGAGAGGGGATGTAGTTTGTAAAGGGCTGCCACTACTGCTTCTAGCTTAGAAGCAGAGCAGGACAGTGGTAACAGCAATAAGACCCAATCCAATGCAACATCTAATGGATCTAGTTCCTATGGAACTGATTCAGGTGATGGAATCCCAAGGTGCCAAGAAACCATGGGGGGCTAAGAAGCTCAAACTAGGTTTGAGACTGAGTCTAACAAACCCAATGATTCACCTCTCGAGAGAGGTAACATACTCCGAAGTGATGAGGGTAGTATGCAACTCAATGAATTGATGGTTTTATGTACAAGTTTACAAAAAGAAGTTCTTGATCTAAAGCAGACCACTTCTTCACAACAGAAGGAGATTACAAGTTTAAAGAAGAGAGTCATGCAACTAGAAAAGAAGAAAAGATCAAGAACCTCTAGGCTTAAGAGATTGTTTAAGGTTGGTACTGCTGCCAGGGTAGAGTCCTCAGAAGAAGATGAACAAAGTTTGAAGGAGGATGCCTCCAAACAGGGGAGAAGTGATACCATGGGTGCAGGGGAGGATGAAGAAATGATTGATGAGGGTAATTATTTTGAGGTTGATGAGCAGGTGAATGAAAATGCTCATACTAGTGCTGCTAAAGATGGTGCTACATCAATTAGTACTGCTGGAGTTGATGTTGAGAAGGTGGTTGAAGTTGCTAAAATGATGGTTGATGTTGCTAAGATTAGTACTGCTAGTGCTGAAGTTAGTACTGCTGGTGAGAATATTAGTGTTGCTGAGCCAGAAGTTACTACTGCTGCAGAAATAACTGAAGATGAACTCACATTAGCTCAAGCTCTTACTACTTTGAAGAGCACAACACATAAGAAGAGTTCAAAACCACAAACCAAAGGAGTTGTGATCAAAGAACCAACACCTATATCAACAACAACACAATCACAACAACCACCACAGGGAAAAGGTAAAAGTATTTTGATTGAAGAACCTGTGGGGAAACCTCTGTCAAGGAAAGAACAGCTTAAGCATTATGAAGAATTAGCAAGAAAAGTGCAAGCTGAACTTGATGCTGAGGATGAAAGAATCAGACAAGAAAGAGCTCAGAAAGATGAAGAAGCCAACATTACACTTATTCAAGAATGGGATGATGTACAGGCTCAGTGTGATGCTGACTTTGAATTGGCTCAAAAACTGACACAAGAAGAGCAAGCACAGTTAACTGTTGATGGGAAGGCTAAGCTATTGGCTGAATTCTTTGAACAATGAAGAAAGTTCTATGCAGCAAAAAGAGCAGAAGCAAAGAGAAACAAACTGCTGGGATTTATATTTGAGTTGATAAATACAAAACAATAATTGAAGAATGAAGACAATGCAAAACACGAGGGACTTAGAAGAAAAAGAAGATTTTACTTATTAGTCTTTTGTAAACCTAATTCTCTAGTATATAAAGAGATACATGTTATTAGTTTTAATATGTGTCAAGATGAAACACCAAAAAGTGTGTGTGTGTGTATACCAGGCGTGGGTTCTATAGAAAACGCCTAGGTTGTATTGTTTAGCCTCAAGGTAATCAAGGTTTTCCTTGATCACTGTTATTGTTGAGTAACCGTACTACACTTGATCAATTAGTATTGGGGCTATTAGTTGTCGTGTATATTGTTGAGATGATGAAGAAAAACCTTATACAATAACATTGTTGTTTGATTTATTCCGCTGCATATTATTATCATTGTTATTGTTATTCCTAGATAAGATCTAACCAATCTCGAGCTCTAAACGATCTCAACAATTGGTATCAGAGAAGTATAATGTGTGCCTACTTGAAGAACATGGATCAATGGAAGCCTAGTCAATTGAAACATATGAGTTTTGAAAGGATCCAAGGATTGTTTGACAAAGCAAGAAGGAAAGTAAACACATTTGTTCCTATGGACACAGGGCAGGTGGAAGGGAGTGCTAAAAGAGCAGGTGAAGAGCTAGAGTCTGAGAGCAGTAAGAAACAAAAGCTTGATGAGCAGACAGAGAAAGAGCAAGAGCAGATAGATCAAGAAGGTATTGACAAGGAAAAAAGCTGAAATGCAACAATTGATAGTAATTGCTTTAGATTATGAAGAAGTAATTATTGATGTTGTTCCTTTGAAGAGCAAAGTACCTATCATAAATTAACTGGCTTTCATGAAAAGACATCTTGGTGGGACATAGTGAGAGCTGGTGGAAAGTCTCAAAGGTTTACTGTGTTTGGCCAGATGCTTAAAAGTTTTGATTGGGAGGACTTAGAGACTTTATGGAAGCTGGTCAATGCTAAGTATGGAAACACAAGGCCAAATGATATCTTGGATATAGTTCTTTGGGGAGATCTAAAGGTTATGTTTGAACCTCATCCAGAAGATAGAGTATGGCATGATCAGTTCCAAAATACAATTTTGACTTGGAAGCTTTATCATTCTTGTGCAGTTCACACTGTGGACATGAATAGACTTCAGGTCTATATGTTGGTTGAGAAGACATATCCTTTGAGCAAATCAACAGTTCATCAGATGATAAATGGAAAAATTAGACTTCAGATTGATGTTTTTGATGAAATGACCTATCAATTACTCAAGAAAATGGAGAGGATTCTCACTCCAAAAGAAAAGAAAAAGAAGTAAGGTGTTTGGAAGCATCTTCCTAATGATGTTAAAGCTTTGAATGAAACTTGATGATTTTAGGAGAAAATATCAAGTTTAGGAGAGGATTGTTGGGAATTAAAGGTTCTTGAGTTGCTGCTGCTCTAAGATGTTAAGACTGCTCAGGTATTTCAAGAAAATTGTTCTAAGTCATTACTGCTGTTGGTTAAAGAGTTAAAACTGCTAGTTGAAGTTAAGACTGCTGGAAGACTTCAAGGAAAATACTATAAGTGGTTAACGCTGCTAGAAGAAAAGTTAATACTGCTACTACAAACTTAAGACTGCTGAAGAGTTAATGATGTCAGAGTTAATATTACTGCTGTTAGAGTATTTAGTTACTACTGCTGAAGTGTTAGAGTCGGTTAGATATGTATAGAATGTTTTGATAAAAATAGAAAAGATATAGAAAAGATTTATCTTGTATAGAAAGTTATTGTAAGCCAACTATGACTTCTTATTCTATAAAAGGAGGTCCTAGGGCATAGAGTTAGATACGAGTTTATGTGTTTTTCATATAGCTTCAAAGTTGTAAACTCTAATACTAGAAGAGTATTCGTATTATTTGCTTAAAATATTGAGGCTGTTATTGTTTAATAATATTATGTTCTTGTGTTTATTATTTTATTAAACATTCTTCTTAATATTGAATACTAGATTCCGCATAGTATTTGATTAACTCAAAACAGTTTCTACATAAGTTGTTTTAGATTTATCTAAGATAACCTAACCTTTACAAGTTAAGAGAATACTATCAAGTACATAACTGGGATCAACATATATCACTCCTATAAAATTTTCCAAAAAACAATCATTTCAAATCGTAACGTAACAACTACTGTAAGTTCACACAACATGTCGATATAGCACAATCAAAATGGCAAATAGCCGTGACCAAAATTAAAAAATTTTAAGGGACGAAAGTTAAAAAAAAGGTCGTTCATGCACTCGATCACAACCATACACGTGTCAACCCAAAACAATATCAGTTGCGGTCAGGTGATCAAACCATCAAAACCAAAATCAACGGCTATGAAACTGCCCGATTCAAAACCCGGGCAGATCTGTTGGTCTATAAAATTGACACGATAGTATCTAACACCATCACACCACCCCTTGTTCTAAACCCTCACCTCCGGCGACCTTCACATGGCTAACAGTCATTTCTTCGCCGGAGATTAGTTACCCCCATTTTTCACCGTCATTTTAAATTTTTTTACCATTCTTATGGCATCTGCTATTTTAACTAACAGAAATGGACCACGTGGTGATTTTATCAACAGATTCCAAAACCCTAACCCTAATTTCAACAGATTTCAGAATTTCGCAAACCCTAATCCTAATTTCAACAGATTACAGTATTTCACAAACCCTAACCCTAACCCTAACAACGCCTATTACCAGCTTCCTCCTTCGTGTGTACCTCCAGCACCGGTGTTCACTCGTTTCACTCCGGCTTATGTGTACGGACACAACCAGCTTCCGCCGCCGCCGTCGTTTGCACCTCCGGCGGAAGCTACATTCACCGGCGAACCGGGAATCCGTTCTGTTAGGTATCGGATTGGTACGTACACTAAACGAGAGCTTAAACAGCTGAAGAAACGGTTACAGTCGGATCTTGAACGGGTATGGATCTTAAATCATTGGCTCGGTCAGTCTCCGGTGCCGGAAATATGTTACCGGCCACCGGAAGCTGCTTTACAACCGGTTAATAGAACAGTTAATGAAGCCGTTAGAAGTACATTAGGTAATAAACGTGCTGTTACGAAAGTTTCGAAGCCGGTATGGAGTGTTCCGAAGGCGGTTCCGAGTGTTCGGGATGCGAAAATGACGAAAACATTGAAGGCGATGAGTGTACAAGTGGTGAAAATAACGAAACAAAGTGGAGGGAATAAGAGAGGTAGGCAAAAGAGTAATAAAGTGATGGTGATGAGAGAATGTGGTAAAATTTTAGGGAATTTAATGAAGCATAAGAATGGTTGGGTGTTTAATAAACCAGTTGATGTTAATGATTTGAAATGTTATGATTATCATAGTGTTATTAAGAATCCCATGGATTTAGGTACGATTAAGTCGAAAATCTCAAATAATGGGTACCGATCGTCATTTGAATTTGCTTCTGATGTGAGATTGTGTTTCGAAAATGCTATGGAGTATAATGGTAAAGGTTCGGATGTTTACCTTATGGCGGAAGGGCTTTTGGTAATGTTTGAAGATATGTTTAAGTTGGTGACTCCAAAACCGAAGAGGCAGAATCGGAGTGTGAATGTGAGTGTTGTAGTTGATGAGCCGGTTCAGAATGAGGTGGTGGAGGTTGAAAGGAGTACTGGGAAGCGGGTGATGACGGAAGAAGAGAAACAAGAGCTGGCGTCTAGGTTTATGAATACACAGTTGATGCCAGAAGATATGGATCGGTTTGCAGCGATTTTGAAGAAGGGGGTTTCGTGTATGGAGCGACAAGGGGATGAGATGGAGTTTGATCTTGCACTGCTGGATGACGATACCTTGTGGGAGCTTCATGGGTTTATTGATCGGTTGCAAAAAAAGCCTGTGGAGAGGTGTGGTTTGGATGCGGCGTTGGCTAACTTGGCTGCTTGTTTGCACGGTGATAATGTAAGTATTTGATTAGTGTTACGTTATTGCTTTGTTTGGTAAGTGTTAATGAGGACTAATTGTGTTATGTTTTTTGGATTTCAGTATCGAGCTAATGAACCGGAAAGGGATGGTGTTGGTTATGAGGAGGAAGAGATCATTGATATAGGAGAGGAGATGGAATATCAGAATTACCCTAGTGTCGAGATCGAAAAGGATGCTGTAAATGTTAGCAGCAGTAGTAGTTCTGGTAGTTCAAGCTCTGCGAGTAGTTCTTCCTCTAGCAGTAAATGACTAAACACTCTTTCTATGAATAGAATGTTAATTGGTTGTTTAAAGTTTTGTAAATTGTAACCCCTTTGTTGCTTGTCTGCAGGTTCGAGTTCGGATAGTTCTTCTGAGAATAGCGATAATGATCAGGAGGCGGCAAACGATAGCATGTAAACAGATCTTTAACGATTTAAGTTTTGGGGTTTTGAGGTTGAAACTGTTTTTTGGAAGTAGTGGCACATTTTGTAAAGGAATTAACAAGAATGACTGATGACGGTGAAAAAAGTTTTAGGTGACTTAGGGTTTTAGGGCAATTGTTCAGTGAGGTAGCGGACAGGAAAGCAAAGTAACAGTAGGAGGATTCTAGGCCAAAGATCAACCCCCACTAGTAGTTGGTAATGTTTTGGATGAGGTTTCTGCTTGTTGCTAAAGATTATTGTAAGCAACCGCAGATCAGCATCAATATGTAAATAGTGAAGAACTATATTTGGCAGTAAATGAAAACATTTGGGGGTTCACTCTTTCTACTTTGCTATGTTAATCTACTTGTTCAGTGAGATGCTTCTAATATGAAATTGTGATGGTCATACAAACAAGCCCTCTAAATGCATTGACCTGGTAACTTCAACAGTAAACAAAATAATAGGTGATGTATGTTGGTCAATGCATGCAATAGCGGGGTAGTGTGTGATGGGTGCAAACAGATAAGATATATGGCACCCTGGAAACTTATCTACGTATGGATTGCTAGGAATGAAATGATCATAAAGTATAAATTAACAGACAGATGCACTTATTGGCGATCAATTCCACTGCAAAGATAATATCTAAACAGTATGAAATACAATATGTCGCATAAATGGTGTACATGGATACCCAAAAAAACAGTTATTATCAAACCTCCAGATTATGCAGAAGTAGGGCAAACATGTCTTTCATATATTAATACTGGTTCTCACGATCATAGGAATCAAAGTCGTTAAGATTGTGGTATCATCAAACCTCCAGATTATGCAGAGTAGGCAAAGATGTCTTTCATATATTAATACTGGTTCTCACAATCATAGGCATCTATGGATCTGTAAATCCTGCGAAACAAAATGAACAGGAATCAAAGTCGTGAGGACCTAAAGTTCTGGTCAAAAGTATGAATTTCTACACCATATATATATATATATTTTGCAATCAGGGACTTCAAGACAGTAGGGACCTATATGTTGATCATTGAGTTACAAACAAGCTTAATAAACAAGCAGACCTAGAAACGGTGATTAAAGTTCCATGTTCCTCAAAGTAGAAGCTTAAACCAACTGACGTGTAATACTTTATTTGAATGATTGAGATTAGTATTGAAGTCCATGGGTCTTCAATGGTATCAGAGATGAATATGCCGTGGACAGTTAAAAAAAACTGGGAGCAGCAGTAAATAAGATAATTATGGAAAGAGTTGACAAAAATACCAAACCTCGTTGTTATAAGGCTGCTGAAGGATCACAAACTTCACCTTGTTGATGGAACCGATGAATCCATCACCTGTTTTAAACAAAATCTCGAGAGTCATATGCAGTAGACAATTAAGAAAAACACAACATGAAGATTCAGTTAATAATATTTGTGTGATTAGTGTTGAGAATCATGCCAAACCTCTTTGTTAAGAGTCATCTTCTTTATGTGGATCCATTTTCTTAGCCAACCTGTGCATCATATGTGTGTGAGAGAGAGATAGACAGAGAAACATAGAAAGAAGGTTGAAAATTATAAAATTGGAGAAAGAGAAAGAGGACAATATTGAAAGAAGAAAGATGCTTTCTTTATGGTCCATATACAATAAACAAAAATAAGTGAACAAGATAATCATTCTTTTTTCTCTGTCCCTCTTTAGTTACTTGGACCAGGTGATAACTTGATATGTACGCACCAAATTTAACCAAACTAAAACAGTAACACCATAAGTTTTTTCAAGTGAAACACAAAACCGGTAACTTCGATATTTCTTGTTACCAGCAAAACCAATACTCAAGAGACTAGTTGTTATTTTTCTCCTTATAATTCACAGATTGTTGTGGATCATTTTCAGTAGTAATAGGTGGTTATTGCTATAATAAAGTTGGTCAAACGTGGTCAAGGCCTTTGACACAAATCATTAATTTCACATTAGTGGTGAGGGGTTGTGCAAATCTCTTTTAACCACACCTGCTTGCTTTTTCAACATGTTCCCACAGCAGCTATTTTTGACCTTATCCCCTCAACCACTTTACATCGTCCACCACCTTTTTATATAGCAAAGTGATTCATACACCATAACTCTTAAGCTACTTCTACTTTATTTGATTTTGTTGGTCTAAAATGCAAAATAGTGATACACAGTAACCTTCCATCTAAATTATTATCTTATCTTATGTGAGATGTATTATTTGTCTAAAACTGGCACACAGTAGAAGTAGGCCATGACTCCTTGATTCGATTTGGATTCAAGATGAATACAAAAAGTACAACAACAAAAAACCCGGTGTCCAAAAACCAAACTACATCATTAAATCATCTGATGAAGATATCTTTTAGTTGCATACTTCATATCAATCAAATTTTCAAAATGTGTCAACATACTAGTAAGGCTTCTTGATCTGCGAAAGTGTTCATTTAAAACCTTTAGATTTTAACAAAAAAGTATTTCGTTTTCAATGATTTATAATGGTCATTCAGTTCATCTCCGTCGGTTTGGACTGAATCCTTACATGCCAACACCGGGTTTGCTCCTTCATTTACTTGGTATTCTTTTGTCCATATTTCGTAAAAAGGAATCATGACAAGAAAAAGAGTGTCGTGTATGACATATGATTATGTGCATACAGGGTATGAACACCTATATGAAATGCCTGTATTTTGCATATATTAAATTTTGGTCAATGTAATAGGTTTATTAGAGTTTGGTATTACAGTTAGGCTAGTATCTATATTACAAGTCCTAAACTCTATTAACATATGCATACATATAGAAATATTTATGCGTTTTACGCATATATTATGTTTATATATCCACACAGTGATATATATAATATTATTGAGAATATAGCATTATTTGGACAAAAGTGTTTGACTGAAGAGATATAATATAACGTTAGTTTGTTATACCTTAGTTGTTGAGTTCAAAAGTTAAGAACTCTATGTATATGGTAACATATAAAAAGTTAGGAACTTATGTACTAAGTATATGGTAACATATAAACTTATTATTTTTAAGTTTTCAAAATATTATGTGATTATTTATCCAAAAATAAATAAATAAATAAATAAAAAATATGTGATTACCATCAAATCCATAAAAAAAAGTTCCATTTGCATGAGAGTTATGATAGATAACTTCTAAGTATACATCAATTTGCATGAGAGTTTAAAGACTTCCTATGCATTTCTGCTAGTGATGTATAAAAAGAATTACAAGGGGGTACGTGGCTTATTCAATTTATGCTCAATATTGGCAGTTATGCATGACTATAATTATGTAATGAATTTTGCGGTAGCATATTTATAGCAGTTAAAAATATAGGATAAACAAATGCACCACATGAAGCATAAGCACTATAACATGATTGCAAAGAGACTTACTTTACCTGCACGTAGTAATTCGGTCCATCCTTCAGCATGCTAGAAAATCATCTTGAAAATGGAGCCAAAACCTGTCACATAACAAAAAATAGAACAGAGCATCAGTTGAGATATATCTCTTCATAATTAGCATCTTATTAGAGCCCATTGCAAGCTTCCATATCACTACGTCCCAAAATTTAATAACAATATCATACACAGTTCTAATAGAGATAGACTACGTCGAAAGTTGACATCTTTAATTTCTTTCATTTGTAATTAACGACGTGAGATGACTAACAATATCCCTATTAACAGAGAAAGACATACAATGAGTTAAAATCTTCATTAATATAAACACATACCGACAGCCGTTTAGAAAACCCCGAGTAATGTAGATAAAGGATAGTGGTGGTAATTTTTAAGACAATAACAAAAACAGAGGATGAAGAAAACAAGAAATCGTTTTCATCTCTATCAATAGATCCATTTTTTAGTTAGAAACGGATAGAACAATGCAGCTTTGGAACTAACTACTATTATATATTCTATGCACATACCAACTGTTAAAAAGGTCTTATTAATACCTTCATCAAGTTCATCCTAATAAAAAAATTTGAACATCTCGAAAGGGGAGCAAATCTTGAAGGATCTTTATCAAGATCAAAAGTGAATTAGTAAAAATGAGTCATAACTATAAGGACACCCGCCCGGACATGGTAATAGACATAGGGAAGCCCATGAACTTTACGGGCGGGTTAGAGTTCATGGACCTAACGTATACAGTGATGAAAAAGAAGAAGAGCGATGAAGGAAAATGGGAGAAGCAAGAGGCTGATTTATTGAATAAGATTACGGGTTATGCCCCGAAAGGGTGCATCACTGCAGTTATGGGTCCAAGTGGTGCCGGAAAATCCACTTTCTTAGATGGACTAGCTGGACGGATTGCTAGTGGCAGCCTCAAGGGCCGCGTGTCTTTAGATGGGAACGATATGAGCCCAAGCTTGATCAAGAGAACATCAGCTTACATTATGCAGGACGATCGGCTATTCCCGATGCTAACAGTTTACGAGACTTTAATGTTCGCTGCTGATTTTCGATTAGGTTCAATCTCCAGAGCTGAAAAGAGGCAACGTGTAGAGACTTTGATAGAGCAACTAGGGTTATCAGTAAGAATCTAAACTTATATATTGGAAAATATGCATATACCTGAACTTACAAACTATTTGTTTAACTGTAGACAGCAAGGAACACGTACATCGGTGATGAAGGGATGCGCGGGGTTTCAGGGGGTGAACGTCGTAGGGTATCGATTGGTGTAGACATCATTCATGGACCATCTTTGCTTTTTCTTGATGAACCGACTTCTGGTTTGGACTCAACCAGTGCTCAGAGTGTGATCGAGAAGGTTCACGACATAGCCCGAACCGGAAGTACCGTGGTTCTGACCATTCACCAGCCTTCACACAGAATCCAGCTTCTACTTGACCACCTCATTATATTGGCCCGTGGACAACTCATGTACCAAGGATCCCCAAAAGATGTGGGTCTCCATTTGGTCCGTATGGGTCGAAATCTTCCTAAAGGGGAAAACCCGATTGAGTTTCTAATTGATGTGATACAACAGTATGATCAGTCTGAATATGGAGTGGATGCATTGGCGGAATTTGCTCTTACGGGTATGAAACCCCCACAACTTTCAGAGATTGAGATGTCGTTTTCGACCATCCTCCCTTCACCGACCCCACTGCCCCGTCGAGACAAACACAGCCACGATAAAGGTAAGTCCGGAAAGAGGCTTCACCTACAAACTACTGGCCGGTCTGATCAAGAAAAGGACTTTGATCATAGTGTCAGAAGCCCTTGGAATAATTCAAAGTCATGGAGCCAAAGCGGAATCATGCAATCGATTAAACTTACTCCTACTCGTCAACGCAATGTTCAAAAAACACCACACCCTATTAGGTGAAATTTAATATCTGTGAATTAATAAAAACACTATCTCAGAACTTAATTTTGTGTCCTTTTTTGTTACAGTGCATCCCCTGGCTACTACACATACTCAAGTGATATTCTAGCCGGAACCCCAACTCCACACAGTAGTGACTACACGGTCAATGAAGATGACTATCGCACCCCGAACAATGCTCCAGATGCTGCAAAGTATAGTCATTTAGGTCCAAAATTTGCAAACTCTTTCTTTGAAGAAACATGGGTTCTAATGCGTAGAAACTTTATAAACATCAGAAGGACCCCTGAACTGTTTCTATCACGGCTCGTGGTATTGACCATCATGGGGTTCATGATGGCCACCTTGTTCATGAAGCCTGGCAAGTCAATGCAAGGAATAACTAATCGTCTCAGTTTCTTTATCTTCACTGTCTGCCTTTTCTTCTTCTCTTCCAATGATGCGGTCCCCGCGTTTATTCAAGAAAGATTCATATTTGTTAGGGAGACTTCACACAACGCCTATCGAGCCTCTTCCTACACCATTGCTGGCCTAATTACCTATTTACCCTTTCTCTTACTCCAAGCTGCAGTATATGCTGGCATCACGTGGTTTGCCTTGAGGCTAGAAGGCCCTTTTGTCTATTTTTTGATCATCCTATATGTTTCTTTACTCACCACAAACTCATTTGTCGTGTTTGTGAGCTCAGTCGTCCCCAACTACATTCTCGGATATGCGGCTGTTATTGCTTTCACAGCTTTATTTTTCTTGTTTTGTGGGTATTTCCTAAACAGCCATGATATCCCCCCATACTGGAGTTGGATGAATAAGTTTTCGACAATGACGTATCCGTATGAAGGGCTACTGATTAACGAGTACCAAAGGACTGAAGTTTTTGGTCAGACTCTTGTAGGGACAGACGTGTCTGGTATCGATATTCTACAGTCACTGCACATTTATCATGAAAAAGATCCCAAGTGGTCTAAGATCTACATAATGTTGGGATGGGCAGTCCTATATAGGATATTGTTTTATATCGTTCTTCGTTTTGCTTCCAAAAACCAGAGAACATAAGCCTTAAAAGAAAAGGTGATCTTGCTATAGCTTTTGCAGTGATAATAAGAAGAAAGTGTTCAGAAACAGGAAATATTAGCTTGAATAAACCTTCATTTTTTCAGGTTTTCTTTTATTTAATTAAATATATATACACAAACATGTATCATAATGTGATTTATGAAGTTCATTATAGTTTATTTTCCAAGCCAATAGCATTAACACTAGGATAATTGAACTCACACAAAATGAAGTTCATTCTAATAATATGCTTCATGACACATTCCGTTGAGAACACAGGACCGTGAATCATAGTTTCCTTAGAATGGCCCATTGGAGGTTCGATGATATAGCAAGGCAATGGCTTCATTCACAGATGCTATCTATGACGCCAATCAATAAAAATCGTCCTAAAATTGATGTTTCTGACTGAATCATTCAGTGAATTACAACGTACAAGTTAATGACAATGCCAGTATCTCCTCACACGAACAGCTAATGACAATACAACCGTTGTCTGTTTAAGCTTAGTTTTGGGCTTATGACCTTATTTGACTTGGCTTATATTTTATAGGCTCATTTTTCTCGGCTTATTTTTTGACTTACGAGCTTATTACGACTTAAATATGAAAAATAATCCACAAAAAATAGGCTTATAAAATATAAGCCTCATAAGCCCCAAAATACGCTTAAACAAACACCCTTTAGAATTTAAGAAAACGAACTTGAAAGGATTCATATATGATGAAAATGAGGACGATCACCGGAAATCTCACAATGTTTATTCCTATCATGTCGAATCTCATGTAAAGACGATTCAACAAGTCACAAAAACAGTTTCTGTTATAATTCTAGGGATCTGAGAATTGATGTTATAACGTAAAGTTATATATACAATCGCATTACAATAAACGACATATCGTACCTCATGGAGGCGATGGCAAAAACGGACCGGAGAATGACGGTCGGAGGAGCATACCGTTGTTCTAGTGGGGCCCGCCCAAGTATGTTTAAGTGATGTCAAAGACTTCAAAAGTATAAGTAACTATCTTTGTAGGCATAAATAAATCTTATCATAAAATCGTAATATCTCAGTATGTCCAATCCTGCTTCACTCAAATTAACCGAACGAGGCCACCGCGTTGCGGGCGGACCTTTTTTTTTTTTTTTTTTTTTTGGGCGGCCCGATTTTGTAGAATAAATTTTTCTTTGATCTATTGGTTGTATTTTAAATGGTAAATGGCATGTCGTTTTATCGGTTCATGTAGTTTTGTTTTAGTGTGTCGTTTTTTTTTATTGGTTGCATTTTAGTGTTCGTGTTGGTTTTCATCGATATATGTGGTAAAACAGCATAAGCAAATCAGAGAAGGCAATTGCATATGGCTAACCTGTGAATGGCGCTGTTGGTGTGTGCGGCAGTCGTTCCTGCAACAGCTGATGGTGTTGTTCTAGCGGCTTGTCATGTTGGAAGGGTCAACCGCAAACCATCGGTCCCTAAAACAATGGGCATATAAACAGTCAGAGAGCTTGTTGGGATAGGAATTATGCATTACGGTATTGCTAAAGGATTAAAAAAAATCATATTGGAAGTCTGGTAAAAGAAATTTGTATTCCAATGAAACTAACATTTTGTACTCTACACGTTTTTTTTCATTAACTAAAAGTGCAAAATGGAAAGATGATATCACGGCATGGACAACCTTGTTTCACCAGCCTCTGTCCCATGGCTTGGACTCGAATAACGCTCGCCTAAAACGACAATACGACCAGAGGTTTATCACCTGACATTAAACAATGGTTATAGCAATAAACACGACCAATATGCAGTGCACAATGTAATTTATGAATCACATCATATTATCAAATGGACTATATTGAAGCAAAATAGGCAGTAAGCAAAAAAAAAATCATTAGTATAAAGTTTTTAAGCTTAAATGATATTAACTTGCCATAAATAATGGATACTCTGTCTTTCCTTTATAGTGTATGATCGTTTCCTTGTCAATAATTGCATACCTTGTTCCAGATGTACCAAAATCCATCCCTAAATATAACTTTTCACCAATTTTAACATGAGCGTGTGTTTTAACTTGCTTTACACTAACTTCTCCTTTTACTAATGACTTAAATACTTTAAATCTTTAATGTTTAATTGCTATGATATAAAATGAACAGTCAATCATTGGTATACCTGCCGAGCTCGCTTCTAATAAGCGTCATAATAACCTGCTGAAAGGGCATATCTCCCCATCAAAATCCTCCTTTTTGCCTGTAAAATATAGAAATATTAGTTTTATTTAGTTAAATACCACATGTGGTCTGGTCATGATCAAGCTTATTAGACTCGGGGCAAAAACTAAAACCGTATAGTAGGAATTTTTTCACTTAGACGTTTCATCAAACATTTGGTGCGCAACCCATTTCTTTGACAAAAGCAACATAAAATTACATAAATCTCTAAACTTAGCATTACCCTTTATCAAGAATCATATTTGAATTTCTAATTCATGAAACTAAGAACCGTAAACAAAATAATTTACAACAGCTATGCAAACAAAAATCATTAAAAAAAGCAAAAAGTGAAACCCTAAACAAAGAGGGCTAAAATCTGCTATAGAAATCTTGAAACTTGCCGTCGTAAACATACTATCCGTCGCTTAAATCTCTCCATCCGTTTTTTCATAGGTGGTTTTCATAAGTGGTTAGTTTTGTTAGGCTACAAAGCAATCAGGTTTCCAGAACTTCGTCGTAGTTATCTAAATTATACGGGCCACACACAAACCTTTTTTTTGGATCACCTGGGCTACGAAAGCAGTTGGGCCATAATTTTGGCGGGAAAATGGGATTGTGAATTATACTATACTATCCTCAAGCCCCAGCCCCGCCCTAGTTCTAAGAATTTGTTTAAGATAATATGAGAAAGACATTAAACTGACAGATGTTTATCACAAGTAAAAAAGTTACATAGAGTTGATTGCAAAAGAAATAGCAAAAAGAATAATAATAATAATAATAATAATAATAATAATAAAATAATAATAAAAAATAAAAATAATAATAAAAATATTAAAAAAAAAAAAAAAAAAAAACTAACTAACTTATAAACGATAAAGTTTATTAATACATTAAACTGATGATGTTGACTCGTCAAAGTTGAAATTGACATCTGTATCCGAAACTCTATATGAACTATAGTATACATTCTCTCGATTAGGGAGTTTGAAAATCATGCGCTCATTTACTTTATCAACCTCTTCATGGGTAGGTGCAACTTTGTTCAGGAAGTCCAAAGTGAACATATGCGGTCCAACCTAAAATATACAAAGCCATTTCAGTCAATAGCATATGCATAGAACAAACCATCTTATGTTTAGTTACATATGCACCAAGCCGCCAAGCATGTCTTTTTTTATAATTTTTGGTACCAAAAATAAACATCTTAATGGTACAAAAATAAAGACCTGACCAAGCCATCATCCCCAAGTTTAAAGTGCACATGCCATCAATTGGTGCTTTGGTGAAGCGCCTTTTAGCTTGCTTACACATCTCGATCTCACTACGTTGTCTTATATTCTTTCAAAATAGTATAAGAACAACATAGCTATTAATGAAATCAGTAAGTTGAATAGACAATCCATAACAAAGGATGTATTTAATGTTTTAGTTGTATATGATTTCCTATTGTTATTACCATTTAAACCACTTCATTTACTTTTTACACTGCTTAATGGGGTGCTTAGCTAAGCTTATGCTAAATGCTTATGTATTTTCAAGTAGTGTTTATCCTTGGGATTAAGCTTATTAGCTTATTTGTCTCTGGAAAAGTTATAAGCCTTTCGAAATAAGCTTAGCCAAAAACCTTTAAACTGCTTCATGTTTTTTTTTTTTTTTTTTTTTTTTTTTTTTTTTTTTTTTAAATACCCTTACCTATTAAGCACCTAAACTATAATAAGTGAAACACCTCTTACTGTAGTTGTTTATGGAACCAGTAAACAAAATTTATAAGTTCAATCTTATAAACAATATAGAATTATATTCCTCTAAAACAGAATGTGATACCACTTTATAACTAATAGGTAAAAATAGTAGCAGGATTGAATTATTTATGGTATTATATACCTGCAAATTTAAACCAAGTACCAGGCATCATCTGGATCATCAGATTGTTTGCAGAGGGAAGGTTTATTTACCTTTTACCGACTGACTTCACTTCCCAGCAAATTGACTTGGTTAAGTTCTTCATTGCTGCCATTAAGATTTTGGGAAAGTAAGAATACCTGTTAGGAATCAGCAACCAACTATCTTCACAGAACAGCTTTGAGAACATACGTTCTACGTTCCCAGATCTAAGAGTCTTCTGGGTTTTTCTTGTAGATAAGGGTAGCTAACCATACAAAGAACCCACCAGGTCGTAATAGACGATTCAGGTCCAACTGTAGTTTACCACCTAACAGTCAATTTAAATGAAATAATTATTTTTGGAAACAAATACAAAGTATATACAATTAAGAAATGAGAAAAGAAACATGAAGAAGTGAGCTTGTGGCACCAGAGTCAGCAATCAACTTCAATGTGCCACGAGACTCTGCATCATGCACAATGGACAATATCAAACACTCTTCCAGGAAAAGAAAGCATGTGTGTACCCATGACTGCTGATAGAGCAGGTATTCCTCTCTCAAGTGCAAACTGAACCTGAGCTTCATGCTCATCTTTTGGAGCAAAAGACATAGTCAGCACATCTTTATTGAACATAAAGCCTCCAAAGCTAGCAACCCCACATCCAACATCTAATACAACTCGTGTACGATTTCCCCATCTTATATCAGGTACAATCTGCACTACCCATTTATCTTGTTGAAGCATTTGGCCAAATATTTACCTTGTTGAGCCGCTACCTAAAAACATCAAAATAACGGCATTATCCAATGTTAATATTAGCTCCAAAATACCATTTCTACAAATGTTAGTTACCTGCGAGGTTGGAGGAAGACTCTTCATATATGTATCCACTTCAGAAAGTGCTGATTTGAACTTTTCAATATTGCTCTTGTCTGTGCTCTGAGGATACCTCTTTAGTATATCGTTAAAAACTTCTTTGAAATCTTCCACATTCAGCAGTTAGCTATATGAAATCGGCAAACAAAATAATACTTATAACTTTGCAGTTGGCTAAACGTTCGATGGTGATGGGTAAAGAGTAAAAAATCATTATGATTCAAAATGTGAACAAAAATCAATCAGATAGTGGCTTACCAATTCATAATTGTGATTCGTAATTCCAATCTTCATCGTGTTCAACTTCATCATCATCCTAAAAAATCAAAAAATAGCTTACTCTTATTACATTTTCAAATCCTTACATATCACAAGCTTCTACAATATAATGAATTTGTTAAGTTCTTTAAATTGCTTGCCTCTTCATTGTTATCAATCTGAGCAAATTGTCTGCTTGAAAATATTAGCAAGCACCAACCTGTTAAATTTGAACTCCTTATTTACACTAATTTTACAAAAAAGTGAGACAGTCAAAACTACTGATTTGAGTTTAAATTTAGCAGATTATTTTAGCTAACCAATCCTGAACACCTTCTAACTCATTATTAAAAACCAATATCACCTATAATGAAATCTTACACAAACAAACAAATACATATATATTAAGGTATTATGCATTTACCTCTTCCTTAATATGTTTTCTCTTAAACGTTTCATCAAACATTTGGTGACCACTTCATGAAACACCTGATTGTAATTGATATCCAGTTTTCAATTATTGACCGGAATATCATCATCATCATCATCATAAAATAAAAAAAAAAAAAAAAAATAAAAAATAAAAAAAAAAAAAAAAATGAAGATGTAATTGATAACAATTTTATCTGAAAAATGGATAGGATTTTGATGTTGTATTTTTGAGTTAGGGTTCTCAAAAAATGGTGATTTGGTATGTGTTTTTTGATCGTATTTTTTTTATCTGCTATTGATTTTGCATTTTTCGGTTAGGGTTTGAGAAGGGGATCTAGAGAGGATTTGTGTGTGTTTTTTTTAATGTTTTGATACCAAATGAAGAATAGCGAGTAATGCCGCCCAATTTTTTTGATAATTTAATGTTTAGAATGTGAATGCAAGCAGGGCCGTTAGATCAGAATTAATTTCCAGGTGGCACGTTTTAAGCAATTTTAAAAGTGATATTGCTTTTCAAAACCCTGTTTTATTAATATAGTAGATATTAAAAGTCATTAAGTACCTTCGGCCCATGAAATAGAGATGGCCCGGACCCAAGATTCAGATGGCAGAAAAGTGGAAACTTTCCGCGGGATCCGCTACTGGATTTACATTCCACGAAGATTCACACAAAATCGAGCTTGGATGGAACTGAACAAGATTTGGCGAATGGGTCTGGTATGTGCTTAAACACATACCTTTTCTTGACCAAAACCGGACCAAAATAACCAAAAACCCCGACCAAAATGCCAAAAGATATTGTGTTTTTGTGTTTTTGTATGTGCAGGGATGGATATCGTGAAAATTGACAATAGACACGGAAAACCCAAGATAATGAGCACGAGATTTGGAAGAGTGTTAAAAGCCGGAGCCGGGAAAGAAATAATGGTCAAAAAGTCAAACATGGTCCTCCAATTATCAGAGATTGTCAACATTAGCCCTTGGATCATCTTTATAAAAATGGCAGCAAAGATCCCTTGATTTTCAGCAATCAACACAATTGGTCCCTTGAAATTAAAAACCCTTTTCACACTTACCCAATACACAACTTATCCAAAAATAACTAAACCAAACCCAACTTTAAATACAAGCCCAACCCACCATTTATCCTAACCCCAAAGCCCATCTTAGATACCCAAGCTCAACCCCGGTTCCTATAACCCGATCCATCACCTACTTAAATAATCCATTCGGTCAACATAACGGTCAAAGAAAATAAAATTATCACACAAACCATTCCCGCTCCCCCAAAATTACCCTCAACCCAGTTACCACTATTCACCATGAACCCTAATTACCTGACCCTCAAAATTACGGCAATTAAGTGCTAATTGGTCAAATCAAAGGGTTTCTAGATGGTGTCAGACGTGTCAGGAGGTGTCAGAAGCAAACAAGCACACACGGGGACAGATGGCAGCTAATGATTGGTTTCTACACGTCACAATCAGTGATCCAAGGGTGCTCATCATTGGGTAATGATTAGATTATGATCATACGGCTTAGAGAGGCTTTGAAGAAACACAGGTCACACGGATTGCCAGCTTGGCAATCCATGACCCCCTCCCTCTAGATCCTTCTCGTTGTTGCTATAAATAGAGGCATTTGGTAGCTTATTAGAGTATGTAGTTGTAGTATAGCGTAGCTCTGCCAATTTTTCTTTTCAAATGTATTAGTGTAATTCATTGTACTCTTTTATTACTTAATGAAATCAGTTTTCCCTTTATAATTCAAGCTTATTATTTACCACTTATAGTTTAGCTTATCTCTTTTCATTATTAGCTTAATTTCAGGTCAATCTCATTATGTTTTCTCTTACATTTCCAATTTAGTTTTCATTTCTTACAAAAGCTTTTAATAAAATCAGAAAATAAGAAAAGTACAAAAAAAAAACAAGTTTTCTTCATTCAGCTTGCAAACAAGCTATTTGCAGTAGTATACAGCTCATATTAGCTTAATAGCTATTGTGAGAGTGTTATTCAGTTTATATAAGTACCATAGTTCAAGTGTTACTGCAGTCAACAAAAGTCAATCATAAGTGACATTCATGATCCAGTGGTGAATTTGATAGTCTAGACTGAGATTTGGAAGAGTTTAGCCTGTCTAAAGACAGGCAAGCATAGTGAGATCCCCTCTGTTTGAGCTGAGGGGAATTAGCTTTGTAAGTTTTTTTTCATTTACATTTACTCAACTTTCATAGTTAAATACTGCTGCTACTAGTTTAAGTTTCTGTTTGTTATTGGTTGTTTGATGTTAACTTGTTAGATCTTATACTAGTTCAACTTGTCTGATAGTTAGTTGATAGTGTAGTTTGAATCTGCTTATGCATAGCTTCTGATTTGACCAAATTCTGTGAATCTTAGAAGTTGGTGAATTTTGTTATTGATTGCTGCTATTCTGAAGTTATTTGATGTTAGGAAGTGGTGATTGATGCTGGTTAATGTTTGGATAATCCTGAAATTCAGTTTGGTAGTAATTAGGAATGATAAAGGAAGTGTTTGGATCTTTAATTTGCTGGGTGTTAGGGTTGTTTAGCTGTGGAAAGTTAGGTCTATTTGGTTGATATTCATCATTTGTAACTTAGAATAGCATGAACATCAGTAGGCATTTTCATTAAAAAGTCAGAATCAATTGATATCTAAGTTCTGCTGTCATTTGTTGCTATTTTGAAACTGAGATGGGATAATATGTTAGGTAATTAGTGTAGGCTTATTAGAAAACCAGTTAAATAGTTTAATTTCAACTAGTTTAATAGATCAGGTTAGCTTATTATCAAATTAGTCAACCTTAGGTAGTGCTTAATTGGTCAAAAGTTTTTAAGTCTGCTGCAATGTGTGTTCTGAGTGACTGATTTCATGAATCCATCTGATTGATCATTAGTGTTTGTTTTGGTTTGATAATGAGTTTCTGAGTAGCTTTCCTGGTGTAGTTTTGAAGTTTTAAATCTTGAGTAGTAGCAATAATATCTGGTCACTAAATTTTGCTCTCAAAATTTGTTCAAAGTCTGCTATATAGTATGTCTGCTGCATGTACTTCATTTTGCTCATCTGTTCATACCTTGCATTGACCTAGCAATTGAAGTCTAGGCAAAGGGCTTTTGTGATTTTTGTAATCTCTGCTGGATAAGCTTTCCAAAACAGTTTTCGTTTTCAAAATTGGTTAAGATTTGAGCGATCTACAAGCTTTTGAAAAGTGCTAGTTGAAGTTGTTTTCTGGGATAAAGTGTGTTCTTAAGTTTCTGATAATATCACTTTTGGCCCCTTGTCTTTCAAATTAACTTTAAATCGGGCCTGGTAGTTTTAGTAATAAAATAGTTTGGTTTTTTGGCACTCTTAGTCCCTGTCTTCTCTGTCTTTTAGAAGTTCTAAAATAAGTTTCAGTTTTTACCATTTTAGTCCCTAGGCTTTTATAAAACTTTTATTTTCTTAAATTTCTTTTATAAAATCAGTTTTTGATAAATTTCATTTTCATCCCTTAGATTTTTATTTTTTTATTTTAAGTATAATTTCACTATTAGTTTTATAAATCTCGGGATTAGCCCGGGATTTGCATTATTTGCTTTCTTTTTGTGTGCATTTATTTTAATAGCATAGATAGTTGATTTTAATTTTTCATATTTTAGTTTAATCAACACCAAAATAATCTTTCACGTTCACTTATTCACTTCACATTTTCACGACTCCGATTCGACTTATTCGCCGTCAAACCTTCGTTGGGAGAACGACCCGGGGGAATTG
The DNA here is from genome assembly GCA_021014915.2 of Artemisia tridentata subsp. tridentata. NCBI lineage: Eukaryota > Viridiplantae > Streptophyta > Magnoliopsida > Asterales > Asteraceae > Artemisia > Artemisia tridentata. The sequence continues at coordinate 127,454,769 of CP139501.1, forward strand.
TATTCGTTACAATTTCTTTGGATTCAAAAATAAAAATAAAAATATATTACATCAGGGTCAGACGTCGTTTTGCATGTCGCCTTCCCGCCAAAATTGTTGGGCTAAATTTGGCCTGTGTTGCTTGGACCAGGTGGTAGATAGATAGCATAAGAAACCTATAGAACCTTCTTTATCTTTCGCACACATATACATACATACAGTTAATCAGATCTAAAACGATTGTTAGGGTTTCAGTTTTTTTGGGGTTTTTTTTTTGCCGGAAGATCTATGACCCGGTTGATGATCGACGGTGGTGGTGATGTCGTCATACCCTGCCGTAGACCCACATATAAAAAAAACGGGGTCAGAGTTTTGGTGGGTTTGTGATTGTGCTTGAGATTTAATATTTCTGTTATTAGCTTTTTTACATTACTTTAAGTGTCGATTGCTTTTGGGTGGCCCTTTTGTGTTTATGTTTTGATTACCTGGAATTAAAGTTTATTTGTTTCATTGATGATTTAGATTGTGTAACAAACATACTTAGTCAAACCGGTTTGTGATTGTGCTTTTAGGTGGGATTAAATATTTAGTCAAACCGATTCCATGAGTTACATTGTGTAACAAAAAAGTTGCCATTTCGGTAGACCCACATATCAAAAAACCGGGGCCAGAGTTTTGGTGGGTTTGTGATTGTGCTTGAGATTTAATATGACTGTTACTATCTTTTTTACATTGCTTTCAGTGTCCATTGCTTTTGGATTGACCTTTTGGTGTTTATGTTTTGATTAGTTGGAATTAAAGTTTATATATTTGATTGATGATTTAAATTGTGTAACAAACATATTTAGTGAAACCGGTTTTTGATGGTGCTTTTAGGTGGGATTAAATATTTAGTGAAACCGATTTGAGGAGTTAGATTGTGTAACAAAAAAGTTGGCCTTTCGGTTTCTATGTTTTTATTAAATTGTAACTTTACAATACACTAGTTTATATTCTGAAACCGGTTTCGCTAATGTTCATTCATATACCATTATGATTACTGAAACCGGGTTATATTTGTGCAGGAGGCCGTGTTATTATATGATCGCTGGAAATGGCTTCACCATCAGTGAGTTCTTCGTTCGTCGCATTTCTGCTTATAGACGTTACTTTCGTTCTACTTATGAAATTGTGATAATCTGTTTTTGGTGACATTGAAGTTTATAGTAATAATTATACAAATTGGTTACTAACTATGCTTTTGTGTAGGACGCGGTCATATCCTGGAACATTTAACAGCAACTTATACATGGCAGGTGATTTATGAAATTATGCACATCATATATTTTCCACAATTAAGTTGTGCCTTTGTGAATATTAACCATCTTTTTTTCAAGCAAGCAATATATCAGCTGCAGGTAAACTTATATACGTACGCTGATGGTTATTGTTGTTTAGGTATCAATGAAGGAACGGTGAAGAGTTGCGGTACATCGCACAAGAATGATAGGTGCAGCAGTTCTGCCACTCAAGGTTCTGTAACCGATTATTTATGTGCATCTTAAAACGCAGCTGGCTTAAGCAGTTTACAACAGGTATATTTATTTGCCTGTTCGTATTGTCTAATTGTCGACAACATCCGCATATTGGCAGGGTAACCTCCTAAGGTTGCAGCCATGGCGGGTGCAATGGCATGCGTGCAGGCCTTTTTATGTCATTAAAAGACAATGATGCTACTTAACGTCGTATGACGATTGTTATCATTTAAGGGAAATAAAGTAAGTCGTTGAATAAATGGCTCCAATTTTGCCGCCAAAAAAATAAAGGCCTCATACAATGTTCTTTTGGCCACTTTTTGTCCAGCGTTCTCCGGCCCATTTTAGCCCACCTTCAATTTCATGTTAGGGATATAAGGAGATGGAAAACGTATAGTGAGAAAAATGGGACGACAAACGTTCGTACTATACGTTTCTACAACCAATTGATGAGTTACAACGTTCGTACTACATTGAACGTTTCATCATTAACAAACAAAGAATACAAGGTGATGATGAAATGTTCAATATTGACACATGATGTTCAATGTAGCTACCTGCTCTTACCTTTCTTCTCCAGTTCCTTTTGTTACTTCAGTGGGCTAGCAATGCGTCTGGTGCAGGCCATTGTGTAAAGTCTAACTGAAGTAACAAAAGGAGCTGGAAAGAGAGGTAAGATCTTCCAGTTATGTTGCTATTCGGATAGTTTTACAATCGAATATTGGGTATATGAGATGAGGAGACGCTGCTGACTCCAATGTGTGGTGGATACTTGATTTGTAGTATAATGTGCACGTGCGTCTGAATGGCTAAGAAGCTTCTGAAATCTTGAACTTGAAAAATACGCCAAAAAATATCCAAGAAATAAACGAAAAAATAAATAAATAAATAAATAAATAAATAAATAAATAAAAGAGATTAAAATTCATCCATCTGATTAGAAATAAAGCGCTTCCTATGCAACCGACTCTGTTTCCAGCCAAGGTGAAATTCAACCGAGTTCGTTTGGTCAAAAATACCATTATGCTATATCTTAATAGTTGTCGAGTGCGGTGTCGTTTTGACTCCACGTGGTCCAAAAGTTTCTTCATGTGTAGTCACCTTAGAACGTTTGTTGATGTTGAGTTTGCTTATTGAAAAATGGTTGCTATGTGGTCTGGAATAATTTTCGTACGTGACAGCCGAAAGATGTGGTCCATAAACAGTCACCTTTCTGTGTTCCCTCATTTTTTTTACCAAAAATAAAACACAATTCTTTTATAATGTTTTCCTTATGGCTGTGATGATCTCTGTAATCTGAGACAAATGAATCGTGTATTGGAAGATCAGAACGTAAGTTGGCTTGGCAACAACCGGAAGGCATAACTTAAATAGTTACTATGCAACTGTGTATGTTTGCAGCCACTACGGAATAAAGGTTATTCTGTGTCTTGAATCCTATATGCTGATCTGAGCCGAATTATTTAGCGTACCATAACTTAAAAGTCATGGAGTGTGACGTCGTTTTGCCTCCAGTTTTCCTGGCAAAAAAAAAAAAAAAAAAAAAAAAAAAAAGAGGGCTCATACAATGTTCTTTAGCCCATTTTTTTGTCCAGTGTTCTTTAGCCCATTTTTAGCCCAACTAAAATTTCATGTTAGGGATTTAAGGAAATGGAAAACGTATAGTACGAACGTTCTAACTCATCTATTGGTTGTAGAAACTTTTTCCACCTAAACGGTTGAAAGTGTCGAGGAAATTTGATTTGTAGTACAATGTATACGTGCGGCTGGTAGGTGAAGAAGCTTCTGAAATCATGAACTGCAAAAATAAGCCAAAAAATACCCAAGGAATAAGCGGAAAAAAAATAAAAAATTCATCCAGCGGATTAGAAACCCTACTTAAGCAGGTACATTTGTTCTTAAATTTGTAAAAACTTTTGGAAGGTATATGTAGATTTATATTCTCATGCTTTTTGATTTTTCCATGTTCATTATGCTGTTGACTTTGATTTCCATGGGTGCAACGTTTGCAGTTGCAACCATTTTAACTTTGTATGCCTATGATGTCGATCATCTGTTTTCAACTTTCTTTTTAACAATTGCATGGAATATTAGTGTATATGATGTTACAAAACCTGTTATACATATGGTTCCTGCCTATTGTCTGATCCTTTTTGTATGCTTACAAACGATTTCCTAAATATACGGGCAAAAAACAACGACATACGTGCAATTGGTCAGCGTAGTCCTTTAGAATGTACTGGTGTACGCCAGAAAAGTGTATGCCAAACTTAGGGTTGGGCTATGATGATTCACACCTATTTTCAGAGACTAATGATGTTGACATAAGTAATGCCTAAAAACATTATTCATACTTATTCATATCTCTATGTTTTGATAATCACAAAATGTAAACTCATTAAACATAAACTTATCAAATAAACAAGTATTTAGTTGTAAATATTCATTTCTACAACTTAATCACTTAAGGTACGAATAAACAAGTGCTTAATGCATTATATGATCAAAGGAACATTTTCTTAAACACTAGATTTTTTATAAAATGTCAAAAACATTTTATATCTTTTAGAAAAACATTTTTGGTAATAAATAAAAAGGTTTAATTCATTATAAATTTATGAATTCAAATTTTTAACCAAAATCAGTAAAAATATTCCAGAAAAACCTTCCCCACAAAAAGACAAAACTGGGCAACGGTTGGCTTGGGCAGCCCCCTTAATTTTTCTAGGCGGCCCCCTTAAAATTAAGGGGACCACCCCCCTATTTAAGGGGGCCGGCCACGCTCCAGTAGCTTCCAGCTGTCCAGTTTTTCTGCCTATAAATACCAGCCTTCACCTGGATTTTTACTCATCTTTTGCACTAAAAACTTTCTGGTTTAGATCTCATTTCATATTTTCAAAAACCCTTTGATCATGTAATTATAAGCTTTTGTTTCAAGTGATCCAAAGCTTCAATCTCTCAAGTGTAAGAGAAGAATACTTCTATCCTTCAAGACAAGAAGTATTACAACTTGGTGTATCTCTTCCATCCAAGTTGTTGGTGTATCATAATTGTAAATCATTCATTCATTTGTGTAAAGTGTGTGTATAAGGTGTAAACATAAGTGACTAGATATGTATAGTGTGTAAGTAGTGAAGAAGGTGTATAAGTAGTTGTGGTGTAAAGAAGTCATGTAGAAGTTGTGAAGTCATGGTGTAGAAGTCGTGAAGCCATAGCTTAGAAGTTGTAAAGTCGTCATGTTGAAGTCATGAAGCCGTAGCTTAGAAGTTGTGAAGTCGTCATGTTGAAGTCATGAAGCCGTAGCTTAGAAGTTGTGAAGTCGTCATGTTGAAGTTATGACGTCGTAGCTTAGAAGTTGTGAAGTCTTGGTCGTGAAGCCGTAGCTTAGAAGTTGTGAAGTCTTGGTCGTGAAGCCGTAGCTTAGAAGGTGTGAAGTCGTGGTCGTGAAGCCGTAGCTTAGAAGTTATGATGTCGTCGTGTAAAAGTCGTGAAGCCGTTGTGTAGAAGTCGTGAAGCCGTTGTGTTGAAGTCGTGAAGAAGTTGTGAAGAAGTTGTGTTGTGAAGTTGTGAGATTGGTTCTAGCTACGATTAGAACTCGACATTTAGCTTTGTGTCGTTAAACCGGTGTAAGCGAAAGTTGTGTAAGGTTTTCTCCGCCATAAGGGAGCTTGTTAAAGTAGTGAAGAAAACTCTCGAGCAAGGTGTGCTCGGGGAGTGGAGTAGGGCAAGGAAGGTGTCCTTGTAGCCGAACCACTATAAATCCCTCGTGTCTCGGTTTGATCTTTCCATCTCTTACTTATTTCTTTATATCGTCATTACTTTCATACATATAGGCATATATAACTATTAGTATTAATTAGAAGTTGATTTCACATAAAGATCAATTTAAAACTCCATTCATAAAAAGAAAACTTTTATAACAAATCTAAAAGGATACACATATAATTAATAATATTGTTCAAGTATCATTTTTCATATAAACTCAAATCTAAGGTTTTAAAAAGAAACAAAGTTTTCATAATAAAATTAAAAAGACGTAAAACTATTCAACCCCCCCCCCCCCTTCTAGTTTTCCACAATTGGTATCAAGAGCCACGTCAAACAAGATTTTTAAAATATACTGTATTTTAAAACTTGAATCGATCTATGGAATTCGAAAAATATTTAGAAGGGGAATTTATGCAAAAACCACCGCTATTTGAAAACTATAATTTTCTTGAATGGAAAAATAAATTTGAAATTATGTGAAATCAATTGATCTAGATCTTTGGCATGTCATTTCGATTGGTGATTTTCAATCAACAAAAATGGTTTTTGAAAGTCAAATAAAAACGGATTTTGAAAGTCAAACAAAAACGGATTTTGAAAGTCAAGCAAAAACGGAGTTTGAAAGTTAAATTAATTATTTGAAAACAAAGAATGATATAAATAATAAAGCTAAAATAATTGTTTACAAAACCTTGCCGAAAGTTGAATATGAAAGAATATCCTTCTGTAAAACGGCAAATGATATTTGGAAAAATTTCTTAAACTTTCATCAAGAAAAATGTCAAGCCAAAGATGAGGATTTTGATCTTGTACATGAATTAGTTATCTTAGAAAATTTAATAGATAAACATTTAGATAAAATAGATACATGTGCTACTAGTTCAAATGTTGTTAATGAAGGTATTAACGACGAAGACTACATGAATCAACTCCAAAGTGAACTCAATCCAAAATCATGGAGTGACATAGACGAAGGAGAAGATCATCATCCGACTCACCTATCATTCACACGTCGATCATCATCTGAGACATTACGAAGAAAAGCTAGGACGTGAGGTAAGTTCTCTTTTTAAATTTCATAAGTAATTACTTCATGCATATAATCTTATTAATGCCTTAGGATACGCTTAGTCTGATAGTTTGCTTTGCCTTTACACTTTAGTTATATTCGTTATGTGGCTTAATGAACTAGAAACCCTTTAGTTAGCCCCCCTAAGTATTAGTAAACCAAGCAATCTTCATATTTGGTACTCTTCGATAGGTAAATTTAGGAAATTAATTTCTTCTAAAAAGAGAATGACTACTGGAGAATCTATTGACTAGAAACTCAATTTGACCTAACGGTTGAATTGCTTCTATGTGAGAAGTTGGGTGTGTGTAACCCGTAAAAACGGTCGTGTTTAGCCTGAATTGAGCACCACTAGTAATTAATAGTCTCATACTCATTCTCCAACTTGAATACATTATTCTTCCTAAATATACCTAACGATAGTTTACTGTTATGAACTTTGCTTTTCACTAGAGCTTTTCATTCCTAGATTTATGTCATCTTGCATATATAAAATTTCTAGATGTTTACTTGCTCCTATGTGATTTGACTGCATGCCTTCGTAATTATTTGTTTAGTTGTTGAATGCATTGTCATTATAATAGCTTTTGTTTTTTCTCTAAACTTCTTTGATATGATGTATTTTTGTATTTAGTCATAATACATGCTTAAATGCCATAGGATATGTAGAAAGAGGTAGCATGTGACAATAGACTTAACCAATACCCTTGAGCATGAGATCTTTTATAAACCACTATTTTTAAACTTATAATTAATGGGACTTGTTTTTAAATTTGCAAAAACTTCACATTTTGGAAAAATGATTTTTCAAAAGATTATGACACATTTCTATTAAACATGTTTCACCATCCTACCTTTCTTCCAAACTTGTGTCCATAATTACGTGTTTATCAAAAACCAAAGATTGGAAAAATATGTTTTCTTCTCTCATAAAAACATTTTGAAATAAAATCAAATTTATTTCTTCAAAAAATAAACTTTCACATCCACATAAGAACCTACTTTCAAACATTGTTGAATAATGCTAAAAACATCTATTTAAATCATGCTTGGTGATCTCATATATGTCATATATACTTGTGTATATGACACTTATAAATGAACTAAATCAAAAATGAAAAATCATGGTTTACTTATTAAAGATCTCACTTGGTACAAGTCTAGAAGTCCATGCTATCACAATTCCCCATTCCCTTGTACATAGATAATCATTAGAATTAATTAACTAGCCTTTTAATCTTCCTAAGTATGATACTATGAATTACTTGGTGCTATGTATTATCTTCTTGTCTAATATATGTATATACATGTTATATGCTTAATGAGTAGTTTGCATGTTAGATAAAGTTGCTTAAATAAATATGCTTAGCATATATGAGTTATTAAATCCTAAATTGCCTTGAAAGAAGTTGGACTTGCTTGAAACTAAACTCAAAAACACAACCTTTTCTACAAATTTCTGCCAAAAAACCCATTTCCAGTAATCTGGAAGTCAGCAGATGGGCAGCCCCCTTAAATGCCTAGGCGGCCCCCTTAAAATTAAGGGGACCGGCCATCTGGAGATCCGGCTTACTATTTTCTTTTTCAATTTTCAACCCATTTTATCCTATACTTCCCAAAATTCAAAAACACATTTTGTCACAAACCACCCACCAAAATTTACCTTCTACAATCACATCATCACTACACCATAAATACCCAACTCCATCATAAATGCTCATCCATATCATCCATCCAAACATGTCATCATCTAACCACCCAAGATCCAAGCCTTCAAGAGTTGCTAAAATCTCAGTGAGGCCCATTTGGAGGAGGAAGCTTGACATTTTCCATAACCCAACAAATGATGTTGTTCAAACTCAACCAACACCTAAACCTCATCCTAATGAACCCTTTCACACACATAACCAATCATCCATATGTCCACCTTCATTCACTCATAATTACCCAAGTTTACAAATGTCTCCACCACCAAGAGTGTCACCACCACCTCCACCAAATAACAACCACTCTCCATCATCATCACCTTCCACTCAACACTTGAAGTTCATTGAAGAACTCAAGGAAGCCCATGAGCTTAATGCTCTCCTTGCTTTGCACCTTGCTCAAAGCAACTTAGACCCATCACCATCCATCTCACCATCATTACCATCATCACCACATCACTTGAGTCAAATTGAGAAACATGTCAACAATTGTCCTTGTTGCATCTTTCTCCAAAATCAAACCATCGCCTTAAATGAGCGTCTCACTTGGATTGAGTATCTTCTCACTAGATCTAATCCAACACCACCACTTGAACAACATCAAAACCCTCATTCAACATGGTCAAGTCCAAGCTCTCCACCTCCAATTCCTCCATCAACACTCTCTCCAACATCCATACACCCAAACTTACAACCCCATTAATCCAACATTTTTACCCCCTCTTTACCATCATCCATCCAAAATAATTCAAGTTTTTCATGTCTCAAGCAAGTCAAATGGATCTCTTAGGCAATTTAAAATTTTCTACTTATTGTATGCTATAAGCAAAATATGTGTTGTATCAATAATTATGTTTTTAACATAATTATTTTCAACTAATGAATGCTTTATTTCTTGTCTTTAATATTTGATTGTTATGCTTATTCCATGATATGTTTTAAATGTATGCATGTGTATTTAACATGTTTATGCCACTATTTAATCATTCTTGATGTACATGATTCAAATGGAGCTTGCTGCAAAAACACCCTAAAAAATGACCCTTTTCTGGAAATTTTTCAAATTTGGTCGCCTGGGAAAACACCAGATGGGCGGCCCCCTTAATTCCCTAGGCGGTCCCCTTAATTTTAAGGGGGCCGGCCTACAATTAAGGGGACCGGCCATCTGGGCAGTAAAATTTACTGTTTTCTTTTGCATCTTGTGACCCCTTTTATCTAGCCCCAGCTACCATTTCTCTTAAGGACGAACTGGTATTGGAATTTTACCACAAAACCTCCAAACCTTACCTAAATCAACCATCACCTCCATCAAACACCCATTTTCATTCACCATGCTATCACCAAAATCATCCATCTCTAAGACATCCAAGAAACACAAAATTCTCATCATACCACCAAAACAACTCTTCATTGACTTAACCCAAGAAGACACCAAAACTCCATCACCACCACCTCAATGTTCATCCCCAAATGCACCATCAAAAACACCCTCCACTCATGGCACATCATCTTCATCCATACCTTCCACTTCATCCATCAATAACTACATCAACTCACACCTATCATCACCACCATCAAGAGCATCAACTCCACCTCCTACTCAAGAACCTCCATTCACCCAACTTGTCATTTCCATATCACCAATAACACCTCTTGATGCTCATTTCTCATCATCACCAATACCACCACCATGCTTTCCCATCCCTTGGGCTTTACTTGAAGCCCATGGAGACAATTGCCTTTGTTGCATCCACAACCGAACCATCATCTTTGGTCTTAGAAATGAGATACACTACATGTTTTCATCCCTTGAACACATGCTTAACAACCAACCTCCACCACAACCTCCACCATTTTCACCCACTACACCACCACCACCTCCATTCTCACCAAATTAAGCATGTGCAATGCTTAATCAAAAATAATTTTTCAAACCATTTTGTGTGCAAGCCCCATGGAAGATCATGTACTCCTAGAATGATTATGTAGATTGCATTACTTACTAGCTAATGTAGGATTGAATATAATCTTGGATGGTTGTGTATTTATACACAACATTTTTAATGAATGTCTTTATATGCATACTTATTTTTGCTATATATATGCTTGTGCTTCTAATATTTTTCTTGCAAGTATTCCATATATCGATTCCCTGGTGCCCTCAAACGAGGGGGAGCACACATCAAGGGGGAGTTCTCGTCCCGACAAATTTTGTCTCAAAAACTTGTCGGCATAACCTTTTTGATTCTACAAAAAGGGGGAGAAGTGAATATAAACTCACTAAATACTTGTCCAAAAATAACTTTTTGGATTTAAAGAGTTTTAGTTTTGTAATCATCAAAAAGAAGGAGATTGTTGACATAAGTAATGCCTAAAAACATTATTCATACTTATTCATATCTCTATGTTTTGATAATCACAAAATGTAAACTCATTAAACATAAACTTATCAAATAAACAAGTATTTAGTTGTAAATATTTATTTCTACAACTTAATCACTTAAGGTACGAATAAACAAGTGCTTAATGCATTATATGATCAAAGGAACATTTTCTTAAACACTAGATTTTTTATAAAATGTCAAAAACATTTTATATCTTTTAGAAAAACATTTTTGGTAATAAATAAAAAGGTTTAATTCATTATAAATTTATGAATTCAAATTTTTAACCAAAATCAGTAAAAATATTCCAGAAAAACCTTCCCCACAAAAAGACAAAACTGGGCAACGGTTGGCTTGGGCGGCCCCCTTAATTTTGCTAGGCGGCCCCCTTAAAATTAAGGGGACCGCCCCCTATTTAAAGGGGCCGGCCACGCTCCAGTAGCTTCCAGCTGTCCAGTTTTTCTGCCTATAAATACCAGCCTTCCCCTGGATTTTTACTCACCTTTTGCACTAAAAACTTTCTGGTTTAGATCTCATTTCATATTTTCAAAAACCCTTTGATCATGTAATTATAAGCTTTTGTTTCAAGTGATCCAAAGCTTCAACCTCTCAAGTGCAAGAGAAGAATACTTCTATCCTTCAAGACAAGAAGTATTACAACTTGGTGTATCTCTTCCATCCAAGTTGTTGGTGTATCATAATTGTAAATCATTCATTCATTTGTGTAAAGTGTGTGTATAAGGTGTAAACATAAGTGACTAGATATGTATAGTGTGTAAGTAGTGAAGAAGGTGTATAAGTAGTTGTGGTGTAAAGAAGTCATGTAGAAGTTGTGAAGTCATGGTGTAGAAGTCGTGAAGCCATATCTTAGAAGTTGTGAAGTCGTCATGTTGAAGTCATGAAGCCGTAGCTTAGAAGTTGTGAAGCCGTCATGGTGAAGTCATGAAGCCGTAGCTTAGAAGTTGTGAAGTCGTCATGTTGAAGTTATGACGCCGTAGCTTAGAAGTTGTGAAGTCTTGGTTGTGAAGCCGTAGCTTAGAAGTTGTGAAGTCTTGGTCGTGAAGCCGTAGCTTAGAAGGTGTGAAGTCGTGGTCGTGAAGCCGTAGCTTAGAAGTTGTGATGTCGTCGTGTAAAAGTCGTGAAGCCGTTGTGTAGAAGTCGTGAAGCCGTTGTGTTGAAGTCGTGAAGAAGTCGTGAATAAGTTGTGAAGAAGTTGTGTTGTGAAGTTGTGAGATTGGTTCTAGCTACGATTAGAACTCGACATTTAGCTTTGTGTCGTTAAACCGGTGTAAGCGAAAGTTGTGTAAGGTTTTCTCCGCCATAAGGGAGCTTGTGAAGTGCTGAAAAACCTACAATTTCTGAGAGCAAGGAAGTCCGACCAAAACCAATAAACCCCGGGCCGGATTGTTTCACTCATGATTATTTCTTTTTGTCATTTTGCATACATATAGGATATTCTATTAGTAAATTAAAGGACACAAAAAATCAATTAAAACGTCCATTCATAAAAAGAAAAAAAAAATAAGATAACTTATAAAATTGTTCAAGTACATTTTCCAAGAAACCAAAATCTAAGGTATTAAAGACAAGTTTTCTTCAAAATAAAAAGATCGTACATTTCACCCCCTTTCTAGTTTACAATGAATTTGGTCAAATTACGGTCCTTTGGCAAGAGATGTCAATCAACATTTTTCTCACATCTGATGACTCTGCTTAGAACCCTTTTTTAAAAAGCCTTAATCTAAATTTATGTTCGAGTACTTTTACAAAAAACCTAAATGGTTGATTTACAAACCAAGTATACATATCTTATTCCATGTCCCATTCTTAATACAAAGTCCAACGTACAAAATAAGCCATTCTAAGATCTCAAGTCCAAATGTATATGTAGGCCACACCGTTATTAAACTTTCAACTGATCCTATTTCTCTAAACTAAAATTCGGTACTAATAAATTTGAACACTACTTGCCACGGCAAAGAAATGGATCAACATGCAACCATCATTTCACCCATGTGTCATCATCCTTTGTCACCCATTTTCTTTATCTCTCTCTCAATCCTGAATATATGCAATTATCCGTATTCCTAACTTTAGAACTCTAATATCACTAGTAAACTAGGTATCCACTCGAGTTAATGGTACAATAGGTTTTGATAATCGTCGTCCGCTTTCAAGCCAAAAACAACCACACATGCGTGTACACGTTAGGAGAAGACTATTGTATTTTCATTTGCGATACAAAAGTAGTTTGTGTTTGTGATGTGCTATTTTTTTGCATATGTAACGAGCTACGAAGCCTGATAAAATAGTGATCAAGTCTGAAGATGGATTGAAGATAACAGAGAGAATCGGGTCGACAGTGTTGGTCAAATTACTTCTTCGAATCGCTCTGTTAATAAATTTAGAATTTAAATATGTTGATCACCTTTTGGTGAATGTTTTACTATGAGGCAAACTTATCCTGTCAACAAAATCATTCAACGTTTAGTTCGCAATTATAATTCTTCTTTCCTATTATTCAGGATTGAATTTTGCTGTTATGATAAATTAAAATCTAGTATTGATAACCTGCTAATGGGTTAAAAAAGTGTTAATGCAAGGTTAACTTTTAAGAAGTACATTTTTGTAGCCGACTCAAAGAGTTTTTCAATTTACAATAGTTTTAGTTAGTTTTGCTACAACATCAGCTTTAAATTTCTTTATTTTGCCTTTGTTTAAGTTTTTTTTTTATTTTTCTTTTTTCCTTTTTTTTCCCCCAAATTATTAATATGAGAATATAATTTTAATATAGAATTAGATTTTAGTTTTGGAAGTTAGTTTACTATAAACCCAAAGCTTGCATAATGATTTAGTTTCAGCCAAGCCCATTTGGATATCCATTATGTAAAAACCAAAAAAAAAAAAATGACAGTATAAGACTGAGTATAAATACTTAATATATTTTTTTTATTTTATCCCTTAACAGCTTTTTTAGTATTACAAGCCTAGTTGCTACTATGGTAGACAAACAGTAATATCAAAAATAGACAAAATACACATGGTATACCGAATATAACTGTACACATGGTAGGATACATCATTGATACTTGTAAATTTTGATAAGTTTCGCACTAACGGAAGTCTTATGCTTAACTTAAAAGATGGCTGTTGGTCACTCTCCTTATTCTTGATGGGGGCTCAAATTATAAACTTTGAGTTTTAGTGAATTTAAATTTAAAATTAAAGATTAGTTGTGCATAAATTAAGTATTTATAGTGTTTATGGATATTTGTTCTTTTATCTGCAGTTGTTAAAATTTGAATTTGTAGATGTGATTAGATTATGAAATTATGAATAATGCCGAAAAATATTCATGATTGTATGGAGTAGTTTTGATAATTATGTATATTGCATGATTGGCTCACCAAGTTCTTCCTCAGTTTTTTCTTCATATACAGTCCTAAAAAAAGTAATAACATGATGATGAATGATTGTTGAGGAGTTCTTAGACCTGTTTCTGAATTTGCTAGTTATAAGGCATGATAATGGAGTATTTGGATTTGTGATATTGTTGTTAGTTAATAGATTTAGTTAAGCTGTTTTTTCTAGCTTATTCTAGTATTTCTTTTAAGCTCTTTTCTTTTATAAAATTTGTTTTGGTAGCTTGTAGTTGTTTAGCAAAAGTAGAAAAAGAAAAAAAAATATAGTTTAGATTGATGTGTAAAAGACAGGATTCGAACCTGAGTTGTTAGAGTCAAAACATTTTCAATTTCTAGTTATTGCAAATCAGTCCTTAAGTTTCAAAAATTACCAATTCAGCCCTTGTCTTTGTTTAAAAGGGTTTGTGTATTAAACAAGTTTCAAGAAATACATTTTGGTCCTTATCTTTTGTTTTAAAAAAGTTTTAGTTTAAATAAAGTTTCCTAAATTTCATTTTCAGTCCTCGTCTTTTATAAAACTTTGTCTTCTTAAATTTCTTTTTATAAAATAACTTTTAATAAAAATTCATTTTCGTCCTTTAGATTTTATTTTATTTTTATTTCTATTTTAAGTTTAATTTCACTAATAGATTTATAAATCTCGGGATTAGCCCGGGATTTGCATTTATTTGAATTTTCTTTGTGTGCATTTATTCTAATAGCGTAGATTGTTTTTAATATTTCTTATTATAGTGTAATCAAATTCTAAAAAAATATAAAATCTTTCACGTCACTTAATCACTTCACATTTTCACGACACCGATTCGACAAATTCGCCGTCAAACCTTCGTTGGGAGAACGACCCGGGGGAATATTCTCACGAATATTTCTTTGGAAATAAAAAAATATAAATACAAAAACAAAACATCAATAAAATGGCGCCGCTGCCGGGGAAGGCTTGAAACGAGTGCGTCGATTTCGTCCGTTGTTTTTGTGATTTGAAGATCCTTCCTTGGAAGTTATTGTTTTTTATAAAAATAAAAATACAAAAATATAATAATTAAAAAACACTTTTCCTAAAGTGTTTTCACCATTAATAATAAATCCTCCGTCTTCCGTTGAAGGAGGGCGGTTGTAAACCATTCCAAATAACAACAAAACAAATCGTGTAATTAATCGTTATCGGATTACTTTATTACTACAACCTAATTACGGGGTTTAAGGAAGCTTGACATTAAATTGTCGAGCTGAAGAAGGCGGGTTTTTAAGCATCTTCGGAGCTACCTTTGCCTTCCCGCCACGCTGCGCGTAGTTTTAAAGGAAACGGTTACGGTTAACGTAACGGTTACCAAAAAGAAAATAAAAAATTTATTTTTCAATATATTAAAAAAGCCAAAAATAATTCCCAACCAAAAATACAAAAAGATTTTTGATTTTCATTTTTGTTTTCTTTTTGGTGTATGAACACCCGCTCATCTTCTCAAAATCTTATTTCTCCATTATCAAATCCCGAAAGGGTAATTCGACACACACACCGTGCTCATTTCCCAAACGTTGAGGAAATGGCCAACAACCAACACAATCACGCTCCTCCGGTGGAGCCTAATCAAGGAGCACAACCGGGCCCCGACCTCCGTTCGATGGAGGAACAACTTCAAACACCATTTAATGGTGTGCGAAGGGCCATTGTGATTCCCGACATACTTGCTAATCAATTTGAAATCAATCACGGGTTATTGAACCTCATCACTAATATCTCTTACCATGGGTTCGAGAGTGAAGATCCTCACATTCACATAAGGAACTTCACGGATATAGTTGAGACAATTAAGATCAACCAAGTGCCATATGATGTGGTCAAAATGAAATTGTTTCCTTTCTCCCTCAAAGGAGCGGCCCGGACTTGGCTAGAAAAGGAACCTCCAAATTCCATCTACACTTGGGGTGATCTAGCTTCAAAGTTCGTGAACCATTTCTATCCTCCTTCTAAGATTTCTAATCTCCGCGCTCAAATCTTACGTTTTCCAACAAGCCTTTGATGAATCGTTCAGCGAGGCTTGGGATCGGTTTAAGGAGTTGATTGAGAAATGTCCGAACCACGGTTTTTCGGAGCTTCATCAAATCGATACCTTTTATAATGGTTTGAGTCTTGCCGATCAAGATTCACTCAATTCGGCGGCCGGTGGAAATTTATTGGCTCGTAATACTCAAGAGGCATTCGGTATAATTGAAAACAAAGCTCGTGTGAGAAATTCAAGGAGCAAGCTTCAAACGACTAGTGCTAATAGTAAGCACAATGAAGAAGTTATGAATGCTCTCGCCGCACTTAATAAGAGATTCGATTCATTTGTTATTGAGAAAACACCCAACCAAGTCAATGTTATTAATCATGGTTGTGAATTATGTGGTGGTCCTCATTCTTATTTCGAGTGTCC
Source organism: Artemisia tridentata subsp. tridentata (assembly GCA_021014915.2). Lineage (NCBI taxonomy): Eukaryota > Viridiplantae > Streptophyta > Magnoliopsida > Asterales > Asteraceae > Artemisia > Artemisia tridentata. Next base: position 127,471,025 of record CP139501.1, read on the forward strand.
AGCCACCGGGGCTTATGGACACGAGAATGTGTATGCTACTAATGCGGGTGGTAATGGTTACCAGCCCCAAGGAGATCGAAATCTCCTTAGCTACCGTTCAAACAATTCACTTGGGCCACCACCGGGATTCAACAACCAAAGTCAAAATCAAGGTCAAAACCGCAATCAAGTGAACAATAATCAAAATCGTGCAAATAATGGTTTTCAAAACAATGGTTTTAATCAAAATCAAAACCGGGGTTTTCAAGGAAATCAAAATCAAGGGAATTTTTATGGGAATTTCAATGCTAATCAAGGAAATATGAATCAAAATCAAGGAAATTTTCATAATCAAGGTTTCAATAACAACAACCGAGGGCAAACTTTTAATCAAAATCAAAATGTTGTTCCAAATCCGCCGCCCTCGGATGAGATTCTTCGACAATTAATGCTTCAAAATCAAAATTTGATGAGAACTCAAGAGTTGTTAACTAAGGAAATGAGTGAGATTAAGAAACGTTTAAATGATCAACCCTCGGGTTCGGGTACTACTTCTCTACCCAGCAACACGATCGCAAACCCGAGGGGCGACGTTAAAGCGATCACAACACGTAGTGGTGTTTGTTATGATGGACCTACGGCTCCGACTACCTCTTCTTCTCTTCCTCCCAAGGTAGTCGCCCGTGAAACCGAGGAGACAACGGATACGGCACTTCCTACTAATAACGGAAGGACCGAAGACATCCAACCTCCGGTTGTCCAATCGTCAAAGAGAAAAGGGAAAGTTGATTTTGAACAAGAGGTTCCCGTTAAGATAAAACTTCCGTATCCGTCGCGACTTGATGAACAAAAGCACCATGATAAGAATACGCATCAGATGGAGAAATTCTATCAAATCTTTCAAGATATGAGTTTCGAAATTAGCTTTGCGGATGCTGCTCTCTTAATGCCGAAGTTTGCATCGATGGTGAAAAATTTGCTGAGTAACAAAGATAAATTGTTTGAGATGGCAAAAACAACCCCGTTGAATGAACAATGTTCCGCGGTTCTCCTTAAAAAGCTTCCAGAAAAGCTAGGAGATCCCGGAAAGTTCCTTATTCCGTGCAATTTTCCGGGGATGGTTCAATGTTTCGCCTTGGCCGATCTTGGCGCTAGCATTAACCTAATGCCTAAGTCCGTCTGGGAAAAATTATCTCTCCCCGCTCTTACTCCGACCCGCATGACTCTAGAGCTCGCAGATCGATCAATCACCCGACCAATTGGCATAGCCGAAGATGTCTACGTTAATGTGGGAAAATTCCATTTTCCGGCAGACTTTGTGATTGTCGAATTTGATGCCGATCCCCGAGTTCCTCTCATTCTCGGGAGAGGATTCTTAAGAACCGGGCGTGCGTTGATTGATGTTTATGATGAAGAGATTACCTTGCGAGTTGGTAATGAAGCCGTGACTTTCGATTTGGATCAAAACGCGAGATACTCCTCCAACGATAATTGCATGTCCGTGAACCGTATTGATATTATTGACGTCACTACGGAGGAGTATGCTCAAGAGATTCTTGGTTTTTCTAGTGGCAATCCCACTTTGGATTCTTCTTCTACCTCTATTGATGATTCTTCTCCGTCTACTATTTCTTCACCGATCATCTCCGACTCTTCCCCGTCCCTCACTCCGTTTGAGGGAGGTGATTTCTTTTTGGAAGAGGTCAATGAGTTTCTTGCTACCGACACATCTTCTTCACCGGAAGATGATGATTCTTATTATGATCCGGAGGGGGATATTCTTATGCTTGAACAACTTTTGAATGAAGACCCTACCCCTTTTTCCCCTCCGATGGACCTTAAAATGGCCGACGTTAAGGAAATTAAGCCGTCTATTGAAAATCCTCCGGAGCTTGAGCTCAAGGATTTACCTCCTCATCTTGAATATGCTTTCTTGGGAGATTCCGATACATTTCCCGTCATCATTTCAAAAGCTCTCAAAGATGAGGAGAAGACAAAACTCTTAGACGTGCTTAAAAAGCATAAAAGTGCCATTGCTTGGCAGATCTCTGACATAAAGGGTATTGACCCTAAATTCTGCACCCATAAGATCTTATTGGAAGATAATTTCAAACCCGCTGTTCAGCAACAGAGACGGGTTAACCAAAAATTCATGATGTCATCAAAAAGGAAGTTATTAAACTCCTCGACGCAGGGATGATTTATCCGATCTCAGATAGCTCATGGGTTAGTCCGGTCCACTGTGTGCCTAAAAAGGGTGGAATGACCGTCATTACAAACGAAGAAAATGAGTTAATTCCCACACGTCTCGTCACCGGATGGAGAGTGTGTATTGATTACCGCAAACTCAACGAGGCTACCCGTAAAGACCATTTCCCATTACCATTTATGGACCAAATGCTTGAGCGTTTGGCGGGAAATGAGTTCTATTGTTTTCTCGATGGCTTTTCCGGGTATTTTCAAATACCAATTGATCCCCAAGATCAGGAAAAGACCACCTTCACGTGTCCTTATGGAACATTTGCCTACAGACGCATGCCTTTCGGCTTGTGCAATGCTCCGGGCACGTTTCAAAGGTGCATGATGGCCATATTCCATGATATGATCGAGACGACGATGGAGGTCTTTATGGATGACTTCTCGGTTTATGGAAATTCTTTCTCCTCGTGCCTCTCCCATTTAGAGAAAATGCTTGAACGGTGTGAAAGCACCAATCTCGTTCTAAATTGGGAGAAGTGCCATTTCATGGTTAAAGAGGGCATAGTCCTCGGCCATAAGATTTCCAAATCTGGGATTGAGGTCGATCGAGCTAAAGTCGATGTTATCGCTAAGCTACCTCATCCCACTACCGTAAAAGGAATCCGAAGTTTCCTTGGTCATGCCGGTTTCTACAGACGATTTATTCAAGACTTCTCAAAAATCGCCCGGCCTCTGACCCATCTTCTTGAAAAAGATGCTCCGTTCATCTTCTCTCCCGAATGCATCGAAGCATTCGAGGTTCTCAAAAAGAAGTTAACCGAAGCACCAATCTTGGTTGCCCCCGACTGGGACTTGCCCTTTGAGCTAATGTGTGATGCAAGCGATTATGCTATCGGAGCAGTCCTGGGGCAACGCAAGTCCAAATACTTCCAACCGATACACTATGCTAGCAAGACAATGAACAATGCTCAATCTCATTACACTACTACTGAGAAAGAGTTATTAGCCGTTGTCTACGCTTTTGAGAAATTTAGACCATATCTTGTCTTATCAAAAAGCATAGTGTATACGGACCATTCTGCTCTAAAGTATCTCTTAGCAAAACAAGATGCTAAACCGAGATTACTTCGGTGGATTCTTCTGCTCCAGGAATTTGACATTATCATTCGTGATAAAAAAGGAGCAGAGAATCTAGCCGCTGATCATTTGTCCAGACTAGAAAATCCTCATCAAAGTGTTCTCGAGAATAAGGAAATCACCGAGACATTTCCTCTCGAGACACTTGGGAAAATATCTTCAAAAAATGATCCGAGTACCCCATGGTTTGCTGATTACGCAAATTACCATGCGGGGAATTTTGTGGTGAAAGGGATGTCGTCCCAGCAGAAAAAGAAGTTTTTCAAAGATGTTAAACATTATTTCTGGGACGATCCCTACTTATTCCGGATATGTGCCGATCAAGTGATAAGACGGTGTGTGCATGGCCAAGAAGCCGTTGACATCCTCAACGCTTGTCATAATGGACCCACAGGGGGACATCATGGTGCCAGCTACACCGCTAAAAAAATCTTTGATTCTGGATTCTATTGGCCGACAATCTACCGCGATGCCCACGACTTGGTGAAGTCTTGTGACTCTTGCCAACGTCAAGGAAAAATCTCGCAAAAAGACGAAATGCCTCAAAATGCAATTCAAGTCTGTGAGATTTTTGACGTGTGGGGCATCGATTTCATGGGGCCATTCCCGTCTTCTCGAGGGAATAAGTATATCCTCGTGGCCGTCGACTACTTGTCAAAATGGGTTGAAGCTAAAGCGCTCCCCACTAATGACGCCCGAGTGGTTGTTAAGTTCTTGAAAAATCTCTTCTCCCGATTCGGAACTCCTCGTGCTATAATTAGTGATCGCGGTACTCACTTCTGCAATGATCAATTTGCAAAGGTTATGCTCAAGTATGGTGTCACTCACCGACTTTCTACCGCGTATCACCCACAAACAAGCGGACAAGTTGAGGTTTCGAATCGTGGATTGAAACGTATCCTTGAAAGAACCGTTGGTGAAAATCGAGCCTCGTGGGCTGACAAATTGGATGATGCATTATGGGCTTTCCGAACCGCTTTCAAGACACCCATAGGGTGTACTCCTTATAAGCTGGTTTATGGAAAAGCCTGCCATCTGCCCATCGAGCTCGAGCATAAGGCATATTGGGCCTTGAAACATGCCAATTTTGACCTTAAGACCGCGGGTGATCACCGTAAGCTCCAAATTAATGAATTAAATGAGCTCCGGGATCAAGCCTACGAGAATTCTTTGATCTACAAAGAGAAAACAAAAAGGATTCATGACTCAAAGATTAAAAACCGCATTTTCAATGTTGGTGATCGAGTCCTCCTCTTCAATTCTCGGCTAAAGATTTTTTCGGGCAAACTTAAAACCCGCTGGTCTGGACCATTTACCATCACTCAAGTTTTTCCATATGGAACCGTCGAGTTAGCTCAAAATGACGGTCCGAACTTTAAGGTGAATGGTCATAGGTTGAAACACTATTTTGGAGGGGACGTACCATACATGGTTGTCCCGGATCTCCAAACTTTCCCCATGGACAACTAAATGCGGGGTCGAGTCAAGCTCATGTGACTCGGTTACCAAAAACAAGCGCTTCGTGGGAGGCACCCCATGCTTATCAATCTATCTTCTTTCTATTTTCCTAATAAATAGGAGGGGATCCTCCTCCATATCTTGTGTCTCGTTGTTTTTCTGTGATGTGTCCAGGAATGCCGATGATTGAAGACTCTCGTGCTCGTAGTTTCCTTCACGCTACTCGAGTTTCATCATCTGCTGCTTATCGATATCCAAAATCTTATCGTTTTACATTGATCTTTTGGCATAATTAATAAACGGCCTTAGATTTTTGTAGGGAGAACCCGAACCTTTAAGACATTGAGGACAATGTCTCGTTCTATTCTGGGGGGGGTAATCTTGCGATTTGATTTTTTGCCTTGCATTTTTGCTATTGTCTCGTGCATCTCCGTTTTTCCTCAAGAATTGAAAAAAAAAAAAAAAAAATCAAAAAAAAAAAAAAAAAAAAAAAAAAAAAAAAAAAAAATGAGAAAATTTAAAAAATTTTTTTGCAAAAAAATAATAAGTTTTGACATTTTTGTTGATTTTCCGCTGGGTAGAGTAGGAATAAAATTTTGACTTGACCGGGCGTGTTGAGCCCTAGCTTGTTCCCTTAACCAATGATAATCATATAAGCTTGTGCTAGTCTTGTACACAAGGAGCTGCTCTTTTGCGTGTTCCCGTACTTGACTTTATACATGCATGGCTTTAAAGCTTTCGCTAGTCTTTTACATAAGGAGCTAGAAAACGCGAATTCTTTTCAAGAATTTGCAAGTTTCTGTAACTGACTTTATATATGCGTGGCTGATTATCGGCTAAGTATTCGCGAATTTCATTATTTGAGATTTTTAAATGTGCGAAGAGCGAGAAATGATAGAATTTATTTAGAAGTTAGATGCCAAACGTGGAGTAGTTGGTTCTCTTTAGAGCTCGTCGTAGGTACTTGTGGCCTTTTGCTCCCGTAAAATTGTTTCACCCATATATTGTATAAATAATTAAAGATATTTAGGTTTAGAACGAAATTTAGTTCTCCATCTTCTTAAAAGAATTTTTGCTCTAAAGATTGGGTACACATCAAGGTCCCGTATTGAGTGAATAAGTTGTAAAGTGCTCTTAGATTTCGGATTGAGATCGGACCTTGGATCCTTACTTCTAAAGGCGGTAAGGTCTTGGATTTAAACCGTGAAGGTTCGTTTTCTAAGGGTTACTATTGATTGATTGATGATTTGGAAACACCCGGTAATCCCGTGGTATTAAGTTATTGAGTGAAGAAAAGTAAAAAAAAAAAAAAAAAAAAAAAAAAAAAAAAAAAAAAAAAAAAAAAAAAAAAAATGTATGTTGAGATGTATAGATTTTGTGCTTATTGTGTTAGACAAGTTGATGGCACGTGAGGTGCATGTGATGACCCTAGATCGGGCACATGAGGTGCACGTGATGTTTCTCCACAACTTATGTCTACATGTTTGTATGAGTTCTTCAGTCTTGGACGTATGTAATAACTTTGATGTGGACCTCATTTTTAAGGCAAATTTTCTTGCAAGAAGATGGAAAACTACTTAGCGTTTTTAACTTGATATCTTTATCGGTCTAATAATTATAAATCGAGAAGATTATGAAGAAATTCATTTCTCTCTCACAAAATAAAATAAGAAGAAACAAAAATAAGAAAATGGGAGCGAGAGTTTTTTTTCACAAGTAACTTCCATGAGTAGTATTGGCATCTAATTTCTAAGTAGGTTGTGATCTCGTTTATAAGCTTAGTTTGGGGCATGTGAAAAATCAAGGACGAAGAATTTTATCCTTATGGTCACTCCTCTATGAGTTGTGTTTCTACTCTATGACCCTAAAAATTATCGATAGATAATGATTGTCATCAAAAGCCGTCACTCGAATAATAAGAAAAATACAAAAATAGAATAAAAGGAAAATCGGGGAGTTTTCATAACATTGCATGAGGACATTGCAATACTTAGTCTGGGGGAATTTTTGGTATGTGCTTAAACACATACCATTTCTAGACCAAAACCGGACCAAAATAACCAAAACCCGACCAAAATGCCAAAAGATATTGTGTTTTTGTGTTTTTGCATGTGCAGGGATGGATATCGTGAAAATCGACAAAAGACACAAGAAAATCAAGAAAACGAGCACGAGATACGAAAAGGCTCAGAACCGGAACCGGAAACAAAGAAAATGGTCATAAAGTCAACCGAGGTCCTCAAATATCAAAGTTTGTCCAATTTCACCCTTAGATCATACCTTGGTATATTGGCAATATCGGTCCTTTGAAGAATTCAACAATTACAACTATGGCCCTAGAACTTTAATCCCTAAAAGCCTTAAACTAAATCCTTTCACTCGGATTTATACAACCAAAACCAAACCCGGTTGTATTAAAACCCAATCCACACAAATCATAAATAATCCCATCCCAACCTTAACTCACAAGTCCAATCCACTAATCTCATTCTACCTCCAAGCCCAATCTATACCGGCCCACACCTTTTAAATTTCAAACCGATCCATTTCTTCTAAAATAAAACTCTCGGTCAAAAATAAATAACACTCCTTCGGTCAAAGTTAAAAAAAAGATAAAAATACAAACACAATTCACACCCCACTCACCTTATCACCCCATTTTCTTATCTCTCTCTCACCGAAAAAACCAAATCCGATCCCCAATCTTCCCTCCCAAGAACCCTAATTACCCAACCCAAAAATTACCACAATTAAGGGTAATTAGGTCCTTTCATTCACTTGTCAGTCCTTGTCAGAGCAAACTAACACACACGGGGACACGTGGGAGCGAGTGATTGGTTCGAACACGTATTATTTTGTGATCGTGCGGTTAGCAAAGGAAGATAGAAGAGAAAGATGATCTAAGGGTGGATTTGAAGCTAAGAGGGACGCGGATCGCCAGCGTGGCAAAGACTAGAAGGTTCGGATCGAGCTTATAAATAGAGGAGAGGTTACCCCGTTTTCGGATGTAATTTTTTCTTTAGCATCGTTATCCTGTCAAAATTATTTTAGAAGTTTAGTTCGAATTGTAATTTTCTTTTCTAGTTAATTCGGTTTGATTTTGTTTATGATAGTTAATTCGTATTGATATTGTAATGTTTAAAAGTGTTAATGAAAGGTTGATTTTGTGGATTATTTCGTGTCCGAATTCTCAATGAGTGGTTTGATTTCAATATTTAGTTAGTTATTTGAATCCGATTCTTCATTTGGCATTACTGATTTAAGTTTTTTTTTTAGTTTATTCAATTTAATTTCAGTTTTTTTTTACAAATTCAGTTTATTACTGATGTTATATTTTTTTTTAGTTTATTACTGATTTTAGTTTGAAGTTAGTTTTTATCCGAAATCTCAAATTAGTTAATTGATTTCAGTTTCAGCATATTTCATTTGTTTTCAGTTTCTTAAAACTCAGAAAAAAAAAAAAATAATAAGAAGAATATAAAAATTCCAAAAATATGTTTTTATATCCAAACCAAGCTTGCAACCAAGCTTATTTTCAGTATTTTACAAGCTTATGTTAGCTTCTTAGCTTCTGTAAGCTTGTAGAGCAGTTTACTAAATCCAAAAACTCAAAAATACCACTGGTCAACGAAAGTCAACTGTACCAAGGAGATCATGAGTTCTGGGTAATTTTGATAGTTCAAAGAGGAAAAGGAAGTCTTTGCCTATCTTAAAGATAGGCTACTGGGAAATCTCCTCTGTTCTTGCTGAGGGGAATTAACTTGTGAGTTTTGTTTCTTTTCATGTTATTCATAGTACATAAATTTAGTTGGCTGCAATATAAGTTTTGTAGTGTTACTGAGTAGTGTTCTTGGTTACTGAGTAGTTTAAAATTTTAATTTGTGATAGTGTTTGATTTGGATTTCAAATTGCTGAGTTGATTCTTGTTTGATATTGGTTAGGTAATGTTTATTTGATAGATTTTATATTAGTTAAGATTGATCAGTCAGTAGGGTGCTAGTTGTTTTTATAAAGTCTAATAAGAATAATAAGTGATGATGAATGATTGTTGAGGAGTTCTTAGACCTGTTTCTGAATTTGCTAGTTATAAGGCATGATAATGGAGTATTTGGATTTGTGATATTGTTGTTAGTTAATAGATTTAGTTAAGCTGTTTTTTCTAGCTTATTCTAGTATTTCTTTTAAGCTCTTTTCTTTTATAAAATTTGTTTTGGTAGCTTGTAGTTGTTTAGCAAAAGTAGAAAAAGAAAAAAAAATATAGTTTAGATTGATGTGTAAAAGACAGGATTCGAACCTGAGTTGTTAGAGTCAAAACATTTTCAATTTCTAGTTATTGCAAATCAGTCCTTAAGTTTCAAAAATTACCAATTCAGCCCTTGTCTTTGTTTAAAAGGGTTTGTGTATTAAACAAGTTTCAAGAAATACATTTTGGTCCTTATCTTTTGTTTTAAAAAAGTTTTAGTTTAAATAAAGTTTCCTAAATTTCATTTTCAGTCCTCGTCTTTTATAAAACTTTGTCTTCTTAAATTTCTTTTTATAAAATAACTTTTAATAAAAATTCATTTTCGTCCTTTAGATTTTATTTTATTTTTATTTCTATTTTAAGTTTAATTTCACTAATAGATTTATAAATCTCGGGATTAGCCCGGGATTTGCATTTATTTGAATTTTCTTTGTGTGCATTTATTCTAATAGCGTAGATTGTTTTTAATATTTCTTATTATAGTGTAATCAAATTCTAAAAAAATATAAAATCTTTCACGTCACTTAATCACTTCACATTTTCACGACACCGATTCGACAAATTCGCCGTCAAACCTTCGTTGGGAGAACGACCCGGGGGAATATTCTCACGAATATTTCTTTGGAAATAAAAAAATATAAATACAAAAACAAAACATCAGGGAGCTTGTTGAAGTAGTGAAGAAAACTCTCGAGCAAGGTGTGCTCGGAGAGTGGAGTAGGGTAAGGAAGGTGTCCTTGTAGCCGAACCACTATAAATCCCTCGTGTCTCGGTTTGATCTTTCCATCTCTTACTTATTTCTTTATATCGTCATTACTTTCATACATATAGGCATATATAACTATTAGTATTAATTAGAACTTGATTTCACATAAAGATCAATTTAAAACTCCATTCATAAAAAGAAAACTTTTATAACAAATCTAAAAGGATACACATATAATTAATAATATTGTTCAAGTATCATTTTTCATATAAACTCAAATCTAAGGTTTTAAAAAGAAACCAAGTTTTCATAATAAAATTAAAAAGACGTAAAACTATTCAACCCCCCTTTCTAGTTTTCCGCAAATGAATTGGGTGCTCAAACATTGTAACGGTCACTTGGCACGGCAAGGACTGGATGGCATCAGTATGCAACCATGTTTCTCTGCAGCCATGGCTGTTCATACATCTGTTTGACCCTCTTTGGTTATAAAATCTGAGCCTATATCTTAAGAATTTAATTGTTGTCGAGTACGTTTTCGTTTATAAAATCTGAGCCTATGAATTGTGTACATGATGTTACAAGACCTGTTATACATATGCTTACTTCCTATTGTCTGATGTTTTTTGTATGATTACAAACGGTTTCCTAACTGTGTGGACAAAAACTAAGGGCATATCTAAGATTGCTCAAGTTAGTCCTTTAGAATGTACTGATGTAGGCCAGAAGAGTGTATGTCAAACTTAGGGTAGGCCTATGATGATTCAGGCCTATTTTCTAAAGCTAATGAATTGGGTACTTAAAGATTGTGACCGTAACTTGCCACGGCAAAGACTGGATGGCATCATCATGCAACCATGTCTCTTTGCACCCATGGTTGGTCATGCATCTTTGTGACCCTGTTTCATTATAAAATCTGCACCTTATAACTGCCTTTGTATATGCATGATTATCGTATTTTAAATTTAGAATCTTATGCTACTGTAGTAAACTACCGTTGGTTATGCATCTTCGGAGGTTTAATGGTACAACAGGTTTTGATAATCGGTCGTCCGCATTTAACCATAAAAACAACCACACATGCTGTACATTGCTTGTCAATATTAGGAAATGAAGACTATCTGGTATTCTTCATTTGCCGATACTAAAAGCTGGAGTTCTGTGTTTGTGATGCTAAATTTTTTTTTCCGCATATTCGTAACTGCAGCTACGCAAAAGGCCCTGATCAACAATAGTGTACAAGTCTGAAAGATGGATGAGAAACATGAGAGAATGGTGTGACAAGTGATTTGGTGCAAATTACTTCTTCGCACCATCCTCTTCTGTTACCCATATATCTTTCAGAATTTAAATATTGTTGATCAGGACCTTTTGTGGAACTGCATTTACGAATATGCGGAAACAAACTTACCATGACAGACACAGAACATCAACTTTTAGTATCAGCAAATAAATAATACCAAATGGTCTTCATTTCCTAATATTGACAAGCGATGAACATCATCAGCGGTTGCTGTTATGATTAAATGCGGATGACAGATTATCAGAACCTTTTGTACCACTGAACCTGCCACGATGCGTAAAACAAAATTGTGTTTGACATTCATCATGTGCTTAAACTTTTAAAGAAGCTACCATTTTTTTAGCCGACTCAAAAGAGTTTTATACAATGTTTAACAATACCCTGTTTTCTCGGATTACTGTTTTGCGCTACAACATCAGCTTTAATTTCTTTTTTTTCCTTTTTTTTTTTTTTTTTCCTTTTTTTCCTTTTTTCCCCCCCTGAATATCTATATAATGCATGAGGAATATACCAGTTAATGATAGAAGCCGTTAGTATTTTCTATTTTGGTAAGTATAGCTTACCATAACCCATGCCTTCGCATAATGATCGGATGGTTGCAGCCAAGCCCGGTTTTGGATACCACTTATGTAATAAACAAAAGATAAGTATTACTAAAATTGACATGGTTAAACGACTGTAGTCCATGAATCTACTTATATTTTTTTTTATTTTTTCCCTCCTAACAGGTTTTGTATATACAACGGCCTCGTTGCATACTATGGAGACAAACTGAATATCAAAAATAGACAAAATATCAGCTATGGATGTATGGAGGCCGAGCCGGACTATTACTGTATTCACATGGTCTGTGCATACATCATTGATACTTTGTCAATATTTTTGTACCCCTTAAGTTTGCGCACTCCCCTACTTGAATACATTATGCTTCAACTCAGATCAAGATCGGCTGTTGGTCAGCTTCCATATATATACTTCGTATGTCTGCCTTTCAAAGTTATAAAATTTAATTTTAGTGAATTTAAATTTGAAAATTAAAGATTGTTTATGCATAAACTTAAGTATTAATATGTGTTTATGGGATTCAATTTGTAGTCTTTCATAGTCATCAGTTGTTAAAATTTGATTTTGTAAGATTGATTAAGAGGTTCAACTGAAATTTAAATGAATACATGCACACAGAAACAACGTATCAATGATGGATGTACGGGAGCCGAGTTGACCTATTACTGTATTTGCATGATCTGGGCTACCCACCAAGTTCTATTCCTCAGGTTTGTTCGTTCAATGATCCTGCAGGCACTACAAAAAAAGTAAAAACATAAGTCACATACTCAGGTATGTATTGACATTTATTTGCCTATAAAACGTCATTCGTTGCTTTACTTAGGGCAGGCCTACGATAATTCAGACCTATTTTCTAATACTAATGAATTGGGTGATCAAAGATTGTAACGGTACCTTGGCATGGCAAAAGTCTATCATATAAAGAAGTGAGTTTGTAAAACTTAGCGAAAAATTATAGTTTTCGATTTTATAAAAGTGTTTCAAAGAGAAGTTGAAAGTAACAAGGTATGTATTTGGTGCCCACATTACTTAGTGGATGAATGGTTTAACTTAATAAATGAATCTGGAATTTCAACATAGTTACCCATTCTAAGTTCCCATACAGTTCCTTTTGTTATTTCAACAATCTAGCAATTCGCCTGGTGCAAGCCTTTGCACAAAGGGAGTTGAAACGACAAAAGGAACTGTAGGGGACCTTAGAAGGGTTAACTATGTTGCTTTTTCAATTCCGTTCTTTTTTATGACCTCAAACCAGCATTTACAAACTAATGTGGCCATACACAGCTTCCTACATTGAACTTCACTTTGAAAACCTCAATTATTAGGGCACATCTATCTAACGATGTAGCTGGGTTCCATTGGTTAAATTGAACGAGTTCCCTAAAACCATTTGTCTATCAAGCACATCAATGGTTTTAGGAAACTCAGTCAAATTAAGCAATGGAACCCATATACATCGTTGGATAGATGGGCTCTGATAATTGAGGCGTGTTGATTGTGATAATGATATAGTGTATATTGTTCATGACAGGCCACACTCCTTCTTTATTCCATTCAACACGAGTCCTAATACTCACATGCTTTTCTAGAATCAACAATTTTTTCTTCGGCACACCTTCGTACTTTGAGCTTCCCCTCGAAAATCCATTCCTATGTCACTGTCATTGCAATGGGTTTGGCGCAAACCTTTGCACATATTTCATCAATATGGCAATGAGATTTCGAGCTGAGGCTCAAAGTACCAAAGTGTCCTGTGCTACGAACAACAACAAGTTTAGTATAACAAACACAGAATATCCAACTTATATGGTTGCTCTTATCTTCCCCTCGAATTCCTTTTGCTATTTGAACGGCCTACCAATACGTCTGGTGCAGACCATTGTTTAAAGACCGTATAAATAACAAAAGGAATTTCAGAGGGAGATAAGCGTTTCTACCTATGATTATTGGCACTGCTAATCTAATTGGTGTGCATTTTCATAGAAACTTACCTATGCTCCCTTTTCATTATCTAATTGGTATTCATTTTTATACGCGTTCAAATTGTTTTATGCATGTTCACAGGTTCAGTCGCACGAGAGGGTCTGATCACCGGTCGTGTGCATTTCACCAAAGATAAATGAAAAACTGAAGAAAATGCTGTGACAAGTAGGTTGGTTCTATGACTATTCTTTCTAACACAGATTAAGTAGGTTGGCAAACATTCGATTATTCTGGAGAATTCTGCCTCCTGGTAAGGACGTGTGAAGACAGCTTTTTTTAATCTATTCTTACCGCCGTTATCAGTAAATGAGTATTAAAGAATCAACTTTAATCCCGTTGCATCCTATATTTTCAGCATTCAAAGATGGCAGAGGAGATAACAAGAATCCTAAGGCGTTCGATAAAAAAAAATCAAGATCTTCCTAGACTCTTTTGTTTTGTACTGGTACATCTAATATGCCGATTTATTGCTTTTACATGTTCATTCATGCGTACATGCGAAATTTTTTATTGTGTGTCTTACAGTTGTTGTCTTCATGCTGTCTAATCAGCGGATGTGAAATGTAATTTCAGAGTTACTTGAGCTGTCGGGTTAAATGTGTTGGTTCAAAGACATTTTTATACCATTTTACCTATCGTATTACAAGGGAACATAACAAGAGTTAGTTTTCCTTTTGGCTACACTCTATTGTCCAATCATAGCCGTATGAGAGTCCTGCCCGAGCAAGAGGAGCATCCAATCCATACCTAGGTAGAGGAAGCTTGAGAAATAAATTAGTATTCTCTCATATTGTTCTATTATAAGATCTGCACAAAGACACTCATTAATATTGTTTAATATTGTTCTGCAAACTATTTGCAGATTCAACTGGATTTCATCAATTGGACGATGGAAGAAGATTTCCGATCCCCGTCCATTTATCATCCTTTTTTCACCTATGCAGCAACAGCAGAAACGTCAACAGAACAACAATCAAAACCCAGAAATGTTAAAAAAAAGGACTCTAGCTGAAGGCCAGCCACTCATGGCACCAAGACACACCGGTCTTTTGTACATATTCAAACTTTTGCCAAACGTTGTTAGCGACGAAAAAACAATCTTTTGTATGCCAATTACACTCTAAATTGTAGCTGCACACCTACCTTAACTGTGCATATATCCTTTCTATAGCTGATACATTTGGGTGTAGCCCTCATTTTTTGTGTAAGATTCGGGCTGACCCTCATTTTTTGTATAACATTTATGCAACAAATGGCATGCCATCCCTATACAAACACCTTATGTGTGTTAAAATATTTTATGTTATGTAATATCTTCAAAATTGCTTCTATGACTATTCTTTCGTTGGTCCACCCGATTGGGGCATTCGAGAAAATGTAGGAGCCAAAACAACAGATACACCACCATACTACCAGGCTCTTTGATCCCTTCACTAATTCCAGACCTGTTTCAGCTGCATTTTTATCCAGAAAGTACACAAGAATAGCGAAATTTTATCCTTGACACAGTCACGGACACTGACCGTACCTACTGCAACAACCTAAACCAGCAGAGGTGTTTGCAGTCCCTGAAATCTTCCGAGTAGGACACCAACTGCTGTTAACAACACTTGAAAGCAGCTCACCAGATGCTGCAACGGCATCCGCATGAGCACCAAGAAAACGAAACACGCAAACTGACACCGACGGTGGTATTTCTGTATCTGTATATATGACTTTATGACTAAGCGGTAGCTCCTACAAGACAATATAATCTAATGGTATCGCTAGATATTAATCGACTATCAAACGAGCAATGCATCTGCTTCTGATGTAAACCTCAATTCCGGTAATGTAATAGGAAAACCGCATTCTTATGTTCTTATATGTGTATTTAACAATGTCCAAATAATAAGTAACAATGTTTTTTATAATGTTACCAACTAGTAAATGAATGGAACGTAAACAGTCATTTGATATTATGAAGATCTAAAGATATAATAACAAATTGCAGCCAAACTGCAAAGGCAACAATATACAGAAGGCTAACTTAAGTGCATATGAATCATTAGGTTAACTGCATATGGATACGCAAGATCTTCCATCCAATAGAGTCGCAAATCACGAGTACTAAAAGCAGTACAAAACTATCAACCCCTAAACATATCAATGCATTAACAATATATAAAGACAACAATGTACAAAACACCGACTTAAATTCATTTGGAAGGTAATTTATGACTACTATGTTGACAGTAAAACAGACATAACATGTTCGGCTCTTGTCTACAATTACAAAACGATGAAAACAGAACACACAGTACACCGGTCACGTAAGTAAAAACTATTCTATAATAAAACGTTTCGACAACATTTCACACACACCACTATTATAAACACTAACATTATACTGCCACTCATTATTTCGTGCAACAACTATTCTATAATCAAACATACTTCTATATTATCATACAACTATTGCGTTATACTTTTACGTTAACTAAATTTTAGAAAATATAATCAAATTCCACCATTTGTAACCATAAAATAAGTAAATACTAAAAGCAACGGCACAACTTCGAATACATACTAATTAGTATTTTTTATTAATGAACCTGTAAAAGGTTAGTTTATACATAAACCCTTACCATATAGACCGACAACATAAACTTTGCCTTCAGCCTTAGACCATAACACAAACTACACATACCTAAAAAACATAGACGCGACAGAAGCTAACTACAAAATATTTACTTAACAAGCAACATCATAACCTTGGTCTTTGTAGCACGCCCGCGCTCAATCTCCTTACCAACAGATTCAGATAGCCAATCTCTTGAATGTCTTTTTACACCGCTTGCATTAATAAACTCCTGTATAATCCTTCGCCTGAAAGCCTTGACATTTTCAACCATTGAAATCATATCTTTATAATACCTCATTCCATAAGTATTGGCTACCTACTCATCCCTAAAAAAACTACCCCAAGATATCATCCAACCACTTGGAACCAACCTCTTTACAAAGTCGAATATGCAGAGGAAATCGAGGTGCCATGATTCAAAGATCAAACACGGTAGATTGCAATAGAAATCAGTGTTAACCAAAAACAAAATGTGCAAATGGTTACCCCGTTATTTTAATCAATCGATTTTTTCCCCAAACCCTAATCTATGGCGATCAAACACGGTTAGTCGCAATAGAAATCAGTACTAACCAAAAGCAAAATCAGGAAATGGTTACCCCTAATTTTAATCAACCGATTGTTTCCCCAAACCCTAATCTATGTCTGTGTTTTACTGCTATGTGTGTGACAGGAAAAAAGTACAACACATACCCACCAATAATTATATGCCACTTAAAAAAAAAAAAAAAAAAAAAAAAAAAAAACTTTTCAATTATCAATATTAAAAATAAATATAATTTATAAACACAGTAAAAGTTTCATTAAAACTAAAAACGCTAATCTTCCATTCATACCATCAGAGTACTTACAACCATGGATTATACAAAAGCTTCAGTAGAAAGTACATAAAAAAACCTACATAATGACATCATAACACAAAAGACAACCATCAACATACGCTAATCATCTTCTTAGTCTTCATCATACTCCATCAGCTTCACATAACCGTCCTTATCCTTTACTCCTTGACGGGCCGCCACAAGGACTGCAGTCAACGCCTCCAGCTTTTGACGGTCCTGCATTTGAATTTCAAAGAGGCAGTCATGACCATCGGTGGCAACCTCATGAAATGGGCCAAAGGAATCAGCCTCATTGATCGTCTGCTCGCGTTTATCTATCTTCGCTCTCATCTGAGTACATTCCTCCCCAATCCGAATCAGAAATCCTTCCTCCTCTGTCAACTCTTGTGAAAATAAGAACTTGAATGCATCTGCAAGATCGTCTGACCCACATGCCTCTTTCAACTCATTGAGATTGGGAGTAGCGGCCATTGATCAAAGAGTTGACTGCACAGATTTAGGAATTAGGGTTATGCAAATGAGATAACCCTAAAATGCAATAATGCGACTCTATAAATAAAGAAAACATGTGGCTGGGAAAATACTAGAACTTAATTAGAAGGAATGATTGCAAAACATAACTGAACTGAATTAGAAGGAATGATTGCAAAACATAACTGAACTGAAGTACTTCTTCATCTTCCCATGCAAAAGTATGCTATCAATGTTTAAAATTATGTTTCCAGATATGACAGAAAAACCCTCACAGTTTACATTTTACGAAATAAACCCATTAGCTGCACAAAACATACCATTACCATCCTAAAACATCATAATACTAATGATAATAAGTGAATAAATACATTAAAACATAAAGAGTGGTCATATATAAGCCTAACAATGAGATCTAACAATACACCTACTCCATTCATCTTTTAACAAGTATTATACACTTTTTCTCTTTCATCATTTTCTGTACTACAAATAAATCGTATATACACATTATTTATGACTTCTTAGGGAAAAAAAAATGTTGTTAAGGAAAAAACAAAATGCAAATAGATTTTATTGATTTAAGTACATTATTTTTTTCCTACTTGTAACGTACAACTTCATTGTGAAAATACCGTGAAGTTTTACTATATAAACCGGCCCGACACACACCTTTAAAAAAAACATCGTACACTAGATACAATGACCAAAAAAAACCCGGCGTTGCGGCCGGTCGCTGCCATCCTCGTTAATAATACATATAATGGTAAGTTTACTACAAAATGAATGATTTTTGTTAAATTACAACTCGGTCAACCCATAAGGGGTGTGTTTGTTTTTTTTTAAAAAAAAATCTTACTAGCCCTCTTACTCTTACTAGTAAGAGGTGGTCAGACGTTTTGCTTGTTTGTTTTTTTCTTTTGAGTCAGACCCAGTTAGACATATAACATCTTACTCAGCAAGAGGTGGGGAACTTGTCTTACCGCCTCTTACTCGATAAGAGATTGAAGACTCGTGTTAATATAATATATTTGATGGTTTATTAACTATGTTATATTTATGATAAAAAGTCTTGTTTCATATTTACATAAGTTACTTAAATAAATTGCAGAAACGAGCACTTAAAATCATTCGGACAATTATAAAAAAACAAACAACATTATTTCGTTCAGATTTAAACTTTCTAGCCACCTCTTATTGATAAGATGTGG
This sequence comes from Artemisia tridentata subsp. tridentata, assembly GCA_021014915.2. NCBI lineage: Eukaryota > Viridiplantae > Streptophyta > Magnoliopsida > Asterales > Asteraceae > Artemisia > Artemisia tridentata. Next base: position 127,489,747 of record CP139501.1, read on the forward strand.
TAGTCAGATTCAGACCTAAAACATCTTAATGAAACAAACACACACCAAAGATAGTCAAATTTTTATTTTTAGACTCCCATGTGAGTTGTATCTCCGTATCATTATTATTTCTTAAAACTTTTCTATTGTTTTTTATATAAAAGACTAGACATATAAGACATTTGAACATACAAGTAAGATTTTTCGATCTCAATCTGATTCCATAATTTCGTTATTTCATAGACAAAATGGATATGTAGTACGTACTAGATTTCAACAACCTTGGTCACACGTATTAACAACAAGAAGATGTTACATGCAACTTCAAAGCTGATGATGTGACACTGACTTGCTTCTTTTCGGTCCACATAAGAATCTGCAAAGTCCACGAAATTTATCGTGATATGCATGCACGAATGTGTATATGTGTCATTTGTATAGAATGCACATTAATTCCTGTTGTAAGAACTTATGTCTTACACTCCCTGTGTCCAGAAATAATCTGGTTCAGTTTCCATTGATCGGGGAAAGTGTTATCTCTGAGCATTAGGAAATTTGATCTTCCTATAATCCTATGGACTCGTATGTTGGTATGTTTGGACGTAGGGAGTAGTATTGAGATACATAACTAATATAGCCATGAGGCCTTTGTTTAATTTTGTTATCTACAGTATCAGCAACTTCATCCCCACAGCTAATGCAGCAAGTTTTAATCTGGCTGGAAAATCATGGGATGGTTCTTAAAAATTCTGTGCAAGTCGTGAATGTTCATGCAGTTGTCTGTAGCAAGCCGTTGTGCCTGAGCAGTGGTTCTGGAGAGGGTTCACGCCCACGGAACTCGATAAAAACCTGCATTTGGAAATACAGAGTTATGAAAAAGAATACTCCGTATTATGTACTTACAGTCCCTCTAAAAGCTTTATTAGTTTCTCAATCTTTAATTCTTTACATACAAAATGAACTCGTAGATTTCAGAAGAAAAACGAAACATCTAACCTCTAATGGATCTTTTCCACCTCCAAGAGCAAGAACAGTTTCTCGGAACCTGTATCCTGTCTCTCTTAATGCCTGTAAACAATAGAAAATTGTAAATATACCCCCATATGCTAATACATAGAAGCTTCAGTTCATGATCTAAAGAATTAATATTAGATTGCATCAAGGACATAGATAACATAATGGCATCACATCTTTCTCACAGAAGGCACTGTTAAATTATACTATATAAACAGAGAATTAACAACAGCAGTCCAAAATATATATAAAACACCAGCTTAATTTTTTATGTACCAAAGAGGAAAGATGATATGTGATCTAATGTTCCATGAAAAGTATTGTTAAATACATTCACAAACACGTCAATACCTTATCATCATTTAATCCAGCATCCTCAAATGCCGAGAAAGCATCTGCAGATAGCACTTCCGCCCACCGCAACACCAACAAAATTCCACCTTCATAACTAATTAGCAGAAGAGAAACACTTGAAACAACCAATAAAGAACGAATAAAAAAACAAGGGAAAATACCTTGTAACTGTAATATCCAGCAGCATATCCACCTGTTATTGACCATCACAGCCAAAATATAAGGATTTTAATTAACATCTATGATGCATCCATTAACAAGAAGGCTTCCATCAAGAAGAATATAAGACAGAATGAAAGTAATCATTATGAAGAACAAACCTGCAAAAATATGACTAAAACCACAAAGGAACCTATCCTCTGGGAGTGGAGGAATCAACTGAAATTTTTTACCGACCCTTTGGTCAACATCATAGATAGATTCAGGTCCGCCGGGAACATACTTACTGTGCAGCTCCAAGTCAAGGGCTGAAAACTTGAGCTAAATAACAGCATAAAATAGAAATGAAATGTTGGTTAATATTGTATGCTGTTAAAGTTACTTAAAAGTGATGAGTATTATGCTGACCTGGCGAAGACTAACTGTACCAGCACGAAAAGTCCTAGCAGCAAGAAGCTTCTGATAGATTTCTTCAGGAAGAGACTCTCCAGTTTCATAGTGTTTTGCAATACTCATAAGGGTATCCCTGTGACAGACACGTAACTACATAAGGAAGTAAACTGATTGTCATACATGTGGGGATTTTGGTTGAAATGTATTAGAGTGTATGAATTATTAAAGTTATACATCTATTATTAGTTACAGCCTCAAATGATTTAACATATAGGCTAAGTTGAGGACAAATGGTAATGAAATGATGTTCCAATCTGCAAGTACCTATGGTAACACCAATTTTCCATGAATTGTGAAGGTAATTCAACTGCATCCCACTCTATGCCGCGTATACCAGCTACAAGTCCCTCATCTTGTTTTGTTAGCATATGTTGAAGTGCATGACCAAACTCGTGGAATACAGTCTCGACCTGAACATATGAGGGAGCAAAAATTACGCATCAGAAAATGAGTATGCTACATTCTGAAGTAACTGTTTCTGACACCATGGACCTATACATTTTATCTACTTGACAGCATCATTAGCGCATAAATTGCACTGAATGCACAAGGATGCAGCACGTGAGATGTCCTAATTGAAAAGAGCTATAGAGAATAGTAGCATCAGTTACAAATCATGTTACATGCTCTCAATTTACATTTCCCTTCTTAGCCGAATCTTCATTAGCACCACTACTGTTACTATAACAATAATCTCCCAAGAGGTGGCAAACTTGCCCATTATAACTTCAGATTCATGTTTTAAAAATGAATAATATGCTTTAAAACTGAGACTACCATATATAAAAGAATTTTGTTTCACCTTACTGCCACAAACTTTTGTATATTCAGTTATATCCAGAAGAATGTTATGTTCTTGAATTAACCAGACCTTGATTTTGATATATTAACACAATTATGTTTCTATCTTTTTAGCATGGCTTCTTGAAAGGGTAATTGAACGCCAAGAAATGGGCACAACATGATCACATTTAAACATTTGCAAATACAGGAACATAAAAAAGCAAACAGTAAATTCCTATATAAGAATTGTATAAGTAAATAAGCCCTTTCCCACCCGCAACCCCAGGCCCCAGCCCATAGCATTCCTTTTCGCAACAACAATAAAAACACGAGTCAAAAAATGAATTATAATTTAGCTTAAATTCAAGTGTACCTCACGGAATGTCATAAGACTTGGCTTGTCTCCAACAGGTGGCATTTGATTGCACACCATATGGGCAACAGGAAGTCTAACAGAGGTCTTATCATGTGAAGAAACACGACTGCGTGCAACAACTTCACCCATCCATGCACCACCCCGTTTCTCATATGGACGAGAATATGGATCAAAGTAAAAATACGAAATAGGTGTGCCTGATGAATCCTTGATGCAGTAAAACTTGACATCAGTGTTCCAAACCTACAGAATAGCATAAACTTATGAAGCAATGTGTATAAAGGAAACAACTTCATTCATTCCCCCCTCTTTGGCTGGGTAAAATAAAAGCATTGAGTTATCTTACTGGCGCTAAACCGTCAGCTGGAACAACATCAATGTCAAATAGCATCTTCACAAGGTTAAAAAGGCCATCCATAACTTTAGGCAATGAAAAGTATGGTCGTAGTTCTTCCTGTAAAAAGCACAATAGAACCTCTCATGAAAAAGAAAAAGGCAAGAGATGTAGTACATTCTTACAACAAAAGATAGATAAGCTACTAAACTACCCACTATATATGATATATGACCACTGTTACCCTCATCTAAAGAAGTCTAGCCCATGAATGTAACTAATGTACAATTATAAGAATCTACGAAGTGTAGGACATGAATGTAACAAATTTACAAATGTAAGACAATGGATGAAGAAGAAACACCAGCATACATGCTAAAGCTGTCCGGGCAACATGTAATTCTGTCGATGTAAATAAATTTCCCTTTACAAGTAGAACCATCATTTTAAAGAGCTAGACTATACAACAACCATGTAAAAACAAGAGATACAACCCCCGGGTGAACTTTGTCCTAAAAACATGATGTGGGTGAAAGAGCAGGCTCCCTGATGACGTAATCTGGGTTTTAGTGAACAGTACAAATTGTATCTTTTAACTTATTACTTGGTGGTTTAGTGAAATTTAGCTATAAGTTTATTACCACATCCAAAACACATAAACCATTTGCTATTGTTTGTTAATTTTTCGTAAGACCAAAATGATGAAATGAACTGATACCTATATGAAACACAATAAAGAAGTTGTGATTTAGCCAATTTATAGTCTCAGACATTTGACTGTAAATCACAAAATAAGCTATTGTAGAAAGATGCTTACATCTTTAATGTCTATATATGATACTGTAAGAAAGAGCGAAACAAATAAGAAATGAAACTTATACTGGGAAATAGCATGTGAAACATGAAAGATAGCAAGAAAGAGTCAAAGAGAACCTCATTAATCTCATATTTTGATTCTCGTAGCCTCTCACTCCAGAAGGTGATATCCCAGTAGGTCAGCTCATCAGCTTCAGGAGCACCTTGGCTTTTGGAAAATTGCTTGAGCTCTTCCATATCTAGAATATGCAGGAGCAGAAAAAGGTCTTATTGAGTCCCTTTTGAGACTAAAACAAATTTTATTCCAGAACGACATTAACTGTGAAGGTATAGATTTAACGAATGAAATTTCATTCATAGATTTGGAAAGACTAGAATAGTAACCATTTATATAGAGTTCCAAAAAGCTGCAATAATCAAGCACAAACGGAACTCTGAGGAAAAGTAGTGTGTCCCATCGGTTCACCCTACTATTTCATTATCCAACAAGTTTGTTTCAGATCTTTATTACACACACGAAGTCACAAACACATAACTTGTTTATTAAGGCATATATTGTATATTACCTTGAACTGCAGCATCCCAAGAAGCACTCCTCAGCTTTTCAAGAAGCTCTTCTGCTTTATCAACAGTAGCCATTTTTTTAGCCATGCTTAACTGATATATGACTCCTCATTAGCCAATGATATATATGAAGTATAGAATTTATACTGTAATAAACATATGTAGATAGCAACTAAAATGTCACAAAGAACAAATTAACAAATTTAAACCTCTGCATAGTTATTGTAGCCAAGAAGCTTGGCCTTTGCCAACCTAAGCTTCAAAATTTGATCAATAATGGGAGTATTATCTAGATCTCCACTTGAAGCACGGGTTACATAAGAACGCTAAATTTCCTCCCGCAAAGCTCGATTCTTAGCATGTTGCATAACAGACATAAAGCTAGGGGCATCCAATGTAATCATCCATGGCCCATTTTCTGCAGTGGCATTCTCATGACCCTGCATAGGCACAAAGAATTGAGCAAGTGTTGATGATACCTTTGTGCTAATTAGGACAAAAAAGTAATCAGTTGTCTTTAGGAACCTTGGAAAGGGCTATTTCACTATTTGTGCAGCCAATCCAAGAGCAGTAGCTGGTAATCCTTCAATTTCCTTCTTATCTGTTATTAATTTCTCAAACTTCTTCGTGGCATCCAAAACATTTTCGCCAAACCTTTTGGAAAGTTTTGCCAGCTCCTGGAAGCCATAACAAGTGCCAAACATATAGCAACGTTAATTAAATAATTCATTCACTTTGAGATCAAAGTAAACATCAGCCCGTTATTTATGCAAGAATAAGGTACATGTAACAACAAATCTAAATGTAGTTATTTGAATAAAAAAACTAATTTACAATGAGAAAATAACAATTGACATTTCAAAGTACAACTACATTTACACCATATGTCATAATTCCACTACATTCAACCTCTACCGGTTAACTAAAATTGTGTATTATGAGCAAACAGTAGAACCCAAAAAGAACATGAAAAAGGCTTCTTCTAGCAGATTGTTATATTACATTGTCTTTTCATTGGTATCTTACAACGGTCAATATGTTCAGGTACATAAAGGTTATAGTTATTACGGAGTACTACTATCTATATATAAACATGTTTGAAACAAAGGTATCTTGCACACCATCAACTCTATAGAGTAAAAGATACAGATAGAGAGATAGATATTGAGAGAGAAAGATGTTTGATGAAATAAAGAGTGTGTGTCACCCTTTGTTAAGTGGCGAGAGAGTTGACGATTTTAGTAATGCAAGCTTTAGTTTATCAGAAATGGAGACTTTGAGTTGCATGTGTGAGGTCATCTTGCCACCACTTCCTTTGAACTCTCTTGAAAGTAATGATCATGACAAAAAGATGCAAGAATCTATCGATTCGTTCTTGGTTGATTCTGGTTCTCGATACCGGATTCCTAATAAGGTAAAAAAATAAATTAAGAACGTTTAAATAAACGTGATGATTTGTACACGTACCATACTAATAACTTGGCTCTAGTATGTTGTCGAAATTATATCATGTGGCGTGTTATGCGAAGTAATTTGTGTGGCCTACAAATCATTGTCAGTTCAAATTATTTTGTTCTAGTCTTGTTGATATTGTACCATGTAGTACTATCTGAATTTGTTGATATTGTACTACTGTATGTGGTTTACTAATGATCATAATTTCCTGCTTGTTAATGTTAATACAGATAGCTCATCTTTTGGTGAAAAGGGGATTTCTTGAAGCACTGTTGGTGGTGAGATTGGTTTTGAAACTACTTTCAACACAGCTTGGTACTCTATTTGTTGCTGGTTCTCTTTGTCTTTCGCATAAATGGCCGTACGTAAACAAGTTCTCGGAAATCCCTTTGCAAAAAAGGGAAGAGATTGTGCAGAAATGGCTAAGGCATAGCTTCCTAACACCGATCAGGCTCGGATTTGTGTTCATCAAGACTCTCTGTTGTTTGGTCTTCTTTTCTCAGGTGATTTATTTTACCTTTTTTAGGTGGCTATTCATTTAATTGCTCCTACATACTAAGTTGCATTGCATATGTTTCCTACCACTATGATCAACATCTTGGGCCCTGCCTAGTTCCAGGGCGCAGCTGAATTTGTTGGTGAGGTGAGTAGTTTTGGACGTAGCCAGTCAATACATTGAAATGTGTCTTTTTACTTACATGTGAAAAAGAGTTCAGATGTTTGAGCATTAGAATTCGAATTTAAATCATTTGAAATGTTCACTTATTTTTTTAGCCAACTTTTCTTGTAAGAACTGTTTAAGATAAAATAAATAACCCGGTAGACCAATTTAGAAGTAAACAGTCCAGTCAATACATTGAAATGTGTCTTTTTACTTACATGTGAAAAAGAGTTCAGATGTTTGAGCATTAGAATTCGAATTTAAATCATTTGAAATGTTCACTTATTTTTTTAGACAACTTTTCTTGTAAGAACTGTTTAAGATAAAATAAATAACCCGGTAGACCAATTTAGAAGTAAACGGATTAAATTTGCCGGTATTAATTGTGTATCTAAATTAAGATTTGAGACAAGTATGACACATATGTGATATGTCAAAATCAATAATCTCAACTTAAAATAGACAGTTGATTTGTTTCTTCTAGTAAGTATCATCGCTATCAAGGTCATTTTTGCTATACCAAATACGCAAAAGATACTTTGAAGCTTATTTGGTCATTACGTTGGATGAAACGCGACAATTTGGTATTTGGCTTTACAAAGTACTACTTTCGTTGTCTATCAGCTGTTTGACTAAAAATAGGAAACATGCCTTATCATTATGTTTCATTTCATTACTTAACCCAAGGATTTTGAACTTTAGTTATCTGTGCATGTGACAGCCTTTAAGTTTAATCATTGTTTAAGACTTTAAGCTCATAAAACATATCACCTCTAAAATCATTTTATGGTATTCCTATAAATACATAAAGGTTATAGAAATAAGTTAAATGGGAAGGAAGTGGTAACAAGTCAACCCAATATGACCCATCTCATTTCAACTAAAACCGGTTTTGACCCACTGCCGGCCCGGCCATTAATCTTCTTGGTGGAGTTCTCACAAGTGATATATCTTGGATACACATGTAAACTATGGAATTCTCATTCAAATAAGCCGTTTTAACTTTTACCCCAACCTATTTTGGAAAGACTTTTAACATATACATAATAGTCTCTTCATTTCCAATCGAGTTCATTTAGTATTGCTTAATTGACCTAATCTTTGTTTGGGTGACAAGGATTGTGGATTATTTTAAATAAATAAGTTCCTAAAACCAGCTTTTAAAAGATTGTGGAGATTATTTTTCACAAATTATTTCATTTTACACTTTAATCTACAAATACAGCTAGCTTGCTAAACACCACTACAAAAAAAAAAAAAAAAAAGCCTATTATTTTAATCTTTTTCAGCAATAGCACTAGCACTAGCACTAGCACTAGCACCAGCAACAGCAACATCAACATCAACATCAACATCAACATCTATTTTTGCCAAACATACCTCTAAAATTCTTGTAAATTTCCAACAGGTTGATCAAAAATCATCCTGCATGGAAAGCCATCGGGTACTATGTAGACATAAATGAGGAACAGCCAAAAGAGCAAAAGGAGCGGCCTTTACAGAAAGGAATGGTGGAAATCATGAATGAAACCGATCATACACTAGCAAATTCTCTCGTTCACAAAGGCCTAGACGTTACAGAAAACCTCAAAGAAAACATCTGCAAAATAAAATGCGATGTGGTAATAATCGGGTTTGGTTGTGGTGGTGGTGTTGCAACTGCCATACTAGCAAAATCTGGCAAAAAAGTAGTTGTCCTTGAAAAAGGAAACTATTTTAGTCTAACAGATTATTCAAAACTCGAAGGACCTTCTCTAGATCAACTCTACGAGTCTGGAGGCATACTTCCCACACTCGATGGGAAAATAATGATCCAAGCAGGGTCCACAGTGGGTGGTGGCTCAGCTATCAATTGGTCAGCTTCTATCAAGACACCACAATCTCTTCTAAGAGAATGGGCAGAAGACCACCAAATAAATTTATACAAGAACGAAGAGTACACTTCTGCAATGAACCAAGTGTGTGCATGGATCGGTGTTACTGAAAAGTGTGTAAAAGAAGGGTTTCAAAATCAAGTCCTCCGTAAAGGGTGTGAGAATCTGGGCCTGAAAGTGGACGCAGTCCCGCAAAATACCTCAGAAAATAATTATTGTGGTGCGTGCTGTTTTGGGTGTAGATCAGGAGACAAGAAGGGGACAGATTCGACTTGGTTGGTTGATGCAGTTGATCATGGAGCCATGATCATAACTGGATGTAAAGCTGAGAAGTTTATAATAGTAAAGAACAAGAGAGGGACTAAAAGAGGACAGAAATGTTTAGGAGTAATATCGCAAGTTTTAAATAAAGGAATTACCAAGAAACTGCATAGCAAAGAAAAAGTGACCATTTCTGCTTGGTGGGTCACTATTGACACCACCGTTGATGATATCTAGCGGACTAAAAAACCCGAATATTGGTAAACATCTTCATCTTCATCCTGTTTTAATGGCATGGTGATACTACCCAGAGAATGAGTCAAATCCGAATGGTAAAATCTTGGAGGTGGGGGGGGTGGGTGGGGTGGGGGGGGGGGGCATTTTGACATCTGTTCATAAATCAGGTTCGGGTCAGTTTGATGATAATTACATCTTGGAAGTCCCGGCACTGGCCCCTGGATCTTTTGCTGCATTATGTCCATGGGAATCAGGAAAAGACTTAAAAGAAAGAATGCTGAAATACTCGCAAACAGCCCATGTATTCTCATTGGTTAAAGACTATGGATCAGGAGAAGTGAAAACAGCAGGAAGGATCAACTATACTTTCCATAAATCTGATATTGAAAACATGAAAAGGGGGTTAAAACAGGCGTTACGCGTGTTTATTGCAGCTGGGGCTAGCGTGGTGGGTACTCAAAGGAGTGATGGTCGAAGATTTAAATGCAAAGGGGTCAGTAAGGAGGAGATAGATGAGTTCTTGGAGACACTAGATGCAAAGGATGGGCTGATGTCTATGGTGAAAGATTGGAATATTTATGGTTCGGCGCATCAACTGGGGAGTTGTAGAATGGGGAAACTGAAAAGGAAGGCGCGGTTGATGAGAACGGACAGAGCTGGGAAGCGGAAGGGCTGTATGTTTGCGATGCTAGTATTTTACCATCGGCTGTTGGTGTGAAACCGATGATTACTGTACAGCCAAGTAGTCAACTGCTTATTGCCTTGCAGAACGAATTGCCAACAACTTTAATAAAGGTAAATAACAATGATCAAATGCTTTTGAAGTAATAAACATAAAGATTAATTCTGCTCAAGAAAAAATAGATTTTGATTACCCCAAATAGCATATGAACACACCTGTTGAATTTTATTAAACTCTTCTCTGTCATCATCTTCAAGTGAGATACCACTGAGAACAGCGTCCTTTATTGATGCTGCATGTGCACAAAAGTTACAGTAACTTAGAAACTTGATTAAGTTAAAGGAATATATTCCAAATATGCAGACACTGCATTATCTGTAGCACCGAAGATTCCATATATGCAAACACAAACAGGAAAATGTTTCACTAACATACGTGCGAAGCAAACAGTAGCCTCAGTGCCCATACTTTTATAAAGGAATGAATTTTTGATTACTTATGAACAATCAAGTGTCTCTACATGTCATTATACTTCTAAGAAGTAAATTATCTCTTTTGGTCAAAGCAACTCCTCTACCGTCTTTTATTATCTATCCCTTGCTAATAACATATTCTTCTACCCAAACAAAAAAGCAAAAGATTCCAAATAAAGAACTTCAAATCCACGACGATGCATATTCCCTCGTAACACATATTTACTCAGTGCATCTCTCAGGCAAACAAAATAATACTTCAAAAATCATTTAATAACAATATTTGCAGATGATGTAGAAAAAATGGGACAAAATTGTTAGGTAAGACTTGCGTTTCCAATCTCCGAAGTTACCTAAGTTTCAGGAAGGATACCAGTCCTTTCTGGTGATTTGAGAAAATTAAATAATTATATTAAGTACATGTCAATTCAATGCCTGATTACGCACATAATGAAATATAAAGCACATAATAAGGCGAAAAATACATACAAAACAGAAAAACTACCACCAAAAATGCTTCTCCATGCACAACATAACAATAATTCCCATTTTCTTTGCTACAGTATGGATGTTCTATTATGTATAATGCAACTTATGATTACAGAATTTGCATACTTATCACACATTCAGAAAATGTATAACAGAAAAGGCAGGTAGATCATTATCATAGCTCAGGGGATGAAGTTGTGATGTTGTGGAAAAAAATTCCTGGCAGATAGCTGACTTCTAATTCAAGATAGGATAGCACTAGTATAACATAGCTATTTAGCCATGAGAGCTAAAGGATGTATCGGTTCAAGACCACACCAGTTTAGCAATACTTACAAGACAATAAATAAATATTATCTACCAAACAAAAGAATGGCACAACACAACACTTACATTCAACAATACGTTTACGAGCATCACTTAGTGTCTCCCACTCCGGCGATTCCCTTATAGCCTTGAAAGCATTATAAATCGGTTTACTTTGATCCAACTTTAGACCAAATGTGATTTGCTCAGGCTGCACACAACAGTTACATCACACAATCAAAACCATAAGTTACTCTGTCATAGTAAACAAACGATCAATCATACAAATGATTACACAAATAAGCACCAACCACAATATGTCATAGAAAAATAACATTGTAATTAGATATTTAAGTAATCTCATCAATATTACGCATTAAAACCATTGAATTGGTCTCATTTCCTTAGAATGATATCTTTTCACATATGGATTCCTTATTAAGAGAGTGTTTGGGATTTCTTTTCCGGAGTAATCATCTGATTATTGAATCAGAAAAGAGTGTTTGGTAAACCATCAGCAAAAACTTATTCTCTGCGTTTGAGAAAAGACGTAACTGATAACCTTATCATATAAATACTTAAATATACCGGAATACATATACATGAATCATGATTCGATACATTTATGTTACGTTTAATGACGAATCACATACCTGAACTTCTGCAATAGCAGAACGAAGTTCCGAGTTATCCTTAACAGCTTTCAAATGATTAACAGCTCCCCAAACAACACTCAGCCTGTCAACAATCCTCTCTAATGGCTCCGTTAACTTCGACCATGACGGTTCAACCGTCTTCTCTAACTCCGTTAACTCATCATCCTACAACATTATTTCAAACTCCATTAACTTAAAACAAATTCATAAAACACAATTAGGGCCGTAAACGAACCGAACGAATAAACATAAACATTATATCCGCCTAATAACACAATTAACAAAAACACAATAAAACATACTAGCTTGTTAAGCAAGGCACGCATTCCAGGTCGCACGTGCGAGGCATCGATAACATCAAACGGAGGAAACAAAAAGTCCTGTAACAGAGGATTGTTATCTATCGTTGATGATGACGGAGATTGGTCGGAAAATGAAGCAGCGACGGTGTGGCGACGGAGGTGAGGATGAGGACGGTGACGGAAATGGAAAGATGATGGACGGAGGGGATATAGACGTGGTTTAAGGAGATATTTTGGGGTTAATGAACGTATGGGGTTAACGAGAGACATGAGAGTAGCCATTGTGATGATAAGCTGACAATGGTGTCGTTGTAGTGTTGCTGGTTACTTGTGTGAATTCAGTTGGTGTTTAATTTTTCCACGCATTATTTTAAAAACCGAACCGGCTGGTTGATCTATCGGTTCCGGTTTAACCAGTCAAAGATTCGGCTCGGATGGTTGGATAGTTTTACGGGGTGTTTGGTTTGTTAATGGGAATCACTATGAGTATGAGAATCACTATGGGTTTGTAAATCCACCATGCTTGGTGGGTATGAAATTTGCCTATTTGTATAGATTTCATACACATATCTCAAAATAAAGCCCACCAACCAAACAATTTATTAGGAATGAAATCTATTCCTTTATTCATAATCCCATAAACCAAACGCACCCTTAAAAACATCACAGCGAATATACGGACAATAAACGTCAAAATCAGCCGTACAACATAAGCATGTCTAAACATCCGAAAATCAACATCTTATATCTTATATGTTTACGTTCGGTATGTAAATCGGTTTAAGAGATGGAATGAGAATTGTTTTGTTGTTTGGTTTCTCGTGTAGAACGGTAAGGACCCGATGAGAATGATAAAGATTAAAAAGCTCGGATAACACTTGAACAAGAACTATACGAGACTGCTGTGAAGCAGTATTTACCCAAGTGTGTGAAAACTTGTTGAAGTTGTGTGTCGTGCCTTCTATTTATAGAGATGCGAATAGGGTTTAGAGATAAACACTTGAGTAGTGATCAACGGTTGTGAGGGAGCAAGGTGTTGATCATCTAGAGAATAGACAAGGAGGACAGGTGGACTCTCCTCCTTGGCTTGTACAAAGTGTCTACTGCACAATGTCAGATGATACATCTTAACTGTTAGTTACAGTTGGGGAGCAGTAGTACTATGTGCTCAGTGTGGCCCGATGTTGGGTCTGATTTTTGACCCAATGGTCTCTGACAATGTATTTAAACATAAAATAGCCTAATCAAGTAAGTCTCTGATATAAATCAGTGAGAACAACACTCACTGATAAGGATTAGAGAGTAAGTCACCCTCTGATGAAAATCAAAGGTCTTACTCTCTGATGGTTATCAAAAAGTGTTACTCCCTGATGGTTATCAGAGAGTACACTCTAATTGTTGTGAGTGATAGGTGCCTCACTAATGATCATCAGTGGAAGTAACCTCACTCATATAAGATATCAGTGAGTGTTGTATAAAGCTCAACCAACTGCCAAGCTTCAGGGAAGTCGAAGACCAACTGAAGAAACATTTTGTATTAGGGATGGCAACAGGGCGGGTTTTGGGGCGGGGCGGCCATCCACATCTCCAAACCTGATTACCAAAGTTCTCCCCAAACCCGCCCCGATCCCCATCGGGGCGCGGTGCTCCTCCAAACCCGCCCCATATTAATAAAGGATCTTATCGGGTGTCCTCTTTCGGTGCAATTCTCGACAAAAGCCGCACCATTTTACATTTATTATTCTTTTTATACCGTTTACAATAACTTGAAGAACTAAGAACCTATCAATAATCAATTACAAACAAGCCATATTAACTTTTAAACGATAGGTTTATAGATAAATAATGATAAATTATACCACTAAAAATTAAAACTTAAGAGTATAACACTAAACGAGTTTCTATAATCACAATTTTGCAATTTTACAAAGATTAAAAAAAACCCTAAGAATATTAGAGTAACATTTTTTTAATTACGTAAATATTAACAAAATAATATGTGGAAACCGTAGAGAGGGGTGAATACGTTTCCATTTAAAACTTAAACACTTTTTGTATCAAACATCCGATCAAATGTGACGTAATATAAAAAGCGTCAACAATGATCATATATCATTTAGGGATGAATAAATTAAACTACAACACAAGCACAATCAACCATGACACATACATAATTAATATAACATAAGCAACTAGCCACACAAGCATAAACGCAATGCAAATATAAACATAAAGCGATAAAGAATAAAATGAAAGTAAAGAGATAAGTAAGAAGGCGCAAACCAGACACGATGATTTATAGTGGTTCGGTCACGAAGCTCCTCTTCGCCCTACTCCACTCCCCGAGTACCCAACTCGAGAGTTACTTCACTAATCAACAAACTCCCTTCAGGCGGAGAAAACCGTACACGTCGCTTAACTTGTTTTCCGACACTAAGCTAGATGTCGAGTGCTAATCTTGGCTAGCACCAATCTACACGTCGCTTATCCTATTTCCGACACTAAGCTAGATGTCGAGTGCTAATCTTAGCTAGCACCAATCTACCACGATCTACCCTTGATCCACATGATCAATCACACAAGCCCAATGGCTTCAAGAGATCTCCAAGATCTCGACAAGATCACAATGATCTACTCCCACTTGACTCGATCTACCCGATCTACCCTTGATCCACTTGATCAATCACACAAGCCCAATGGCTTCAAGAGATCTCCAAGATCTCGACAAGATCACAATGATCTTCCCTCACAAACTCTCAAAAGAAAAATGATCTTGATGTATGCTATGATACAATCAAGAGTGTAACAAATGTTACAAGACCTAACAACTACAACTCTTGTATCTTCTTGGATACCTTGAGTTCTTCTCTTGCAAATGAAGAAGAATGATAACACTTTGTATCTACTTGGATATTTTGTGTTCTTCTCTTTCTAATCAAGAAGGATGACAACACTTTGTATCTACTTGGATACTTTGTGTTCTTCTCTTGCTAATCAAGAGGGATGACAACACTTTGTATCTACTTGGATACTTTGTGTTCTTCTCTTGCTAATCAAGAGGAATGAAGAGGATCACTTGAATGGATGATTGGATCACTCTTAAACAAACTAAGACTCTCCAAATGATCAAAGAAAGTGTTCTAAGTGAGGGGGATTATACCAGAGAAAACTCACTGGAAAAATCAAGTTGGAAGTGTAAAATGGTCTACTATTTATAGGCAAGGGGAAAACTAGCCGTTACAGAGGCACGGCTCCACTAATTGTCAGACGGCTCCACTAAATTTAGTGGAGCCGTCGGTACTTTAGTGGTACCGTGGACGCTCCTCCGTTTGTCTTTAGTGGGGAAGGTTTATTTGGGAATGTTGGAGCTGTTTTGGGGGGAAAAATGACTGTTGTGATTTTTTAAACTTATTTTTCAAAATAAAACATTTCTTTTTAATTCAAAAATAATTTGTAAAATATATTTTTGAGAGAAATGTTTTGTCACATTAAAAATGTGAAGTTTAGAGAAAAATATAATCCTTTGACCATTTGTCAAGTAGTAGGTTTGTTTGTCCATACCTTGAGTGATTTACGTCGGGATGGAAATCTACGACTTTGTTGAAGCATACTTGAGACGTCGAGAGGTGTTGATGTAAGTATGCATTGATGATTTGTGTTTACAATTAACTTGCACATTTTACGTTATGCATTACAAGTTACATGTTTGTCATTATTAAAACTGAAGAAACCGTTTAGTTTAAATATCGTAATATTTGCACTAACATACTATATATAGATATATTTGTATATGTGTATATATTATTCGGGCAGGGCGGGGCGGGGATAGGATTCCCCGCTCCAAACCCAATTAAAATCCCCGTTTAAGCCCCAAACCCGCCCCGTAACCCGATTAGCATGCCCCGCCTCGCCTCAATTAGTTCGGGTTTCGAATTTCCCCGTCAGGTTCGGGTTTTTTGCCATCCCTACTTTGTATAACTGATGCGGTGTCATGGAGCAAAGTACAAGGAGCTATAAGCAACACCAGTAGGACTGAGGACTGACAAATGCCTCAGTTACCTTGAAGACTTATCTCTCCAAGGGACTTAGTATCTGATGAATGGGTCGGAAACTCGTTGGGAAGATAAGCGTAAGGTCTTATCAAAGGACGATAAAGAAAGATCTTGGGTACAAAAGTTGTCAGCATTGGAAAGCAAAACGCATGCTCCACCGAGTATACTAGGCCCGTGCTAAGCTACTTCAAGGCCGGCTAACCACAACACCCATGTGCATCCACAGTATTCCTTGGCCTATTTAAACGAAACTTTGTAACCGGGATAAGCAGGATTCTAAACAAACTCATAAAGTATAACTTAGCTCTATAGCTCTTTCCCAGGAACTTCTAAGCAAATCAAGCTGCCTCTAGATTTTCCGAAGGGATTGTTACATTTGTCGCTCAACCGGAATACTTTTACCGAGAGCTATTCCACTGTAAATATTTATTCATTAATAAAAGATTTATACACGTTCAAAAGTACAAATGGTGTTATTATGGTCTTGACTTTTATCGAGCATTATGTTTGACTTGTCCCTTCGATTGTACATGACGTATATGCTGACGTCAGCTGTACTCGCATCTTTGCAGGGTGAGTTTCACACGCTGCATTAAATGTATTTTGACCCAATGGGCTTTTGCCAAGTGTAATCCACCGATTCGTTTCCTTTACCTATAAATAGGGCTAGAAAGGTGGGGAAGTTACAATCTTGAAGCGATAAAGTATCTTTTCCTTTTCCATTCTCCCAGATCTTTTCCCAAACCCTAAAAATTTCCTTCAAAGAATTTTTTCCGTAGGTTTTTCTTGTATTTACAAAGGCCAGTTGTCTTTCTTTGTATAAGAAGAAATGCTCCTTGGTTTGTTTTTGGTGTAACTGAAGGTGGAAGTTAGTCGTCATGATGGCAAAGAAATTACTGTTTTTCTCGAATCCTTTACCCGTGTATGGGGGTTGGATGTGAAAATGTTAACTCCTATTCCATTCTTGTCTAACATTGTTATCCCTTGGGTGTTTCTTGATCCTGGTGGAATATTACAAATAATTTAAAATGGAAGATGTAGAGGGTCTTACATCTGAATTTCTATCATTTTTCCTAAGCACTATCAGGGTAAATTTGGTCGTCCTGATTAGAAACTTAAATGTTACACCATATACTCAAGGTGTGAGTTTCTATCCTGGCGGGAGACTTAAATGTTACACCGCGTTTCCAGTCTCCACCGATTGGTGTCAATTAGCCACTGGTGTCTGAAAACATTGGTTGGTGGTCATGTAAGTAGTCTCCCATGGCTTGGGAACGTGGATTGTTGTTTCCCTAGTTGTGGGGGAGCAACAATATGTTGTCGTCTACCAAACCTTTATGGGGATGTCTAACAGTGGGGTCGTACCCTTGGTTCATGAGGGTAGATGCCCCTGTTGGACTCCCTGCTCCTGTCCTTGGTAAGTCTGCGACTTTTTATCCTTTGTTCCTAAGGTTTTTGTTTGATGGACTGTTGATTTATTTGCATTTATTGCTCTTGTTCTTGGTAAGTCTATCCTTGGTAAGACCTACGGCCTTACTGACCTCATTTTTGTCACTACCGGGAGCTACAAATAAGGTGATTCGGCTGCAAATAAGCTGCAAACTCAAATTGTGCCAACTTATATCCTTCACACAACCTTACACAATGTCATAACATTGCTTTATACACACTCAACCCTCTTCTTTTCACAATTTGATTACTTTCTTCATCTAGTTTTCCATTATTACTATATTTTTAGTTCTAGCTTTTCATCATATGTGTTTTATTTCCTACTCGAAACATGAAGTTCTTTTATGCTACATACTTTTTGACATGAAATAGAACTTCTATTAACCATCCAAAAAACCAAGTACATTTATCAACAAGAAAAATGACACCCCACTACACATGAGGTCTCTGTACATCATGTACATCTTATATATATACACCTTGGTGACCCACTACCGTAATACATAGAACAACCATGATAACTTAACCAACAGCATACCAAACACTCCTTTTGTCACTAGAAAACCATCACATATCACTTATATGTACTGCAACTTTACAACAATAAGGTATTTTCATGAGCAGCTTTTACACTAAAACTGTACTTTATTGGCTCACTAACAATAGGCTAAAAAAACAGAGCAACTTTGAACTGATCATTGGCTCACCAAGAATACAAAAAGAACTAGTACGCAGTAATAATAAAAAGACCAAGTTCAACATTTGTAGAAATTCAATCTCTTAAATCAAGTATAATCGAAAAAAAAGTGTTATGTCTCAAATCTTAATCACACAAGCTACGATCTAGAGAGAGAAAGTTAGAGAGAGAGAGAGAAAATGGGAGGAACATGCATAAGAATAATGAATTATGATTAACCATGAAACAACATCCTCTCCCATCAAGGGAGGGGGTATTTATAGTCTTACAATATGTTGGGGCATTGCCCTAATAGTGATAATAAATAAAAGGCCACGGCCCATGGACCTTCTACATAGGCCAAACCTTAATAACAAACATAAAGGCCTAAATAATAAAGCAACCTATTACATAAACTATGACCGATACTTGATAATATGAAATGTGTTCCCAACAATCTCCCCCTAAGTATTGGTCAGCAAGGTTGCTTGACGTCTTCTTTGCTTCATAGGCTTCGACGTCTTTCATGTCTTTGTTCTTTGTTCTTGTTGTGAGTGATATGGTAATGACATGATCTGCCTTCCACGAACGTTCTTTAATCTCGGTGTCTTTACGTCTTTTCCACCATGCTCATACTTCTTTTTAACTTTGATCTTCATACTTCAAGTAATTCACACTCTTTAGCTTCAATCTTTGTCTTTTGAATGTTTACTTTGCTTTGATCTTTGTGAGAATTTCTTTCGTGATGTTAGCATGAGCATGATGGAAATGGTGGTGGTGGAACTCCTGGTCTCCATAAGTACCTGTAAGTAAACAGTTAGCAACAAATCATCCGGCACTTACAGGTTCGGATTTCGAGATCATTAACAGCATAGTGTGAAAACTTTCTCTAATCCTTGCCAAGGCTGTTCCTGAACCGGTTGCCCCCAAGAGAGCTAACTCAGATACACCGAAGTGTATCAACGATTCAGGTGAGCCGCTGAAGTATACCGAAGTATCACTCCACGACTGTAGACCGTTTGGAACCACCGCGAACACTAAGCGTAATCCACAAGGGATTACCGAAGTGACCTGCTGTCAGGGCTGTTTGATGTTAACCCTGACAGGAATTTCCACTCAATCACTGAGAATCACATTTGTGAATTCCCTCATGAATGTTCTAGGCAGATTTCTAAGATCTGCGCAGGACTCTTGTTATTTACAACTGGTGTCCATAATGTTGAACCACCAGTGCAAAAGTTTTAAGTGTCCCTAAGAGATCTTTTGATGTATCTCGCGGCTCTAGACTCGATTTAGTGCTTTTTGGTTTTAGTCGTCGGAGGCATGGAGCAGAGTTTCTCATTTTCAATATCAACTCATCTCGGAGTGAGAGGTCGATAGATTATGAAGGGTTCTCCGTGAAAAACGAAACAAGTGTCTTTTGAGAAACACTTGAGTGGTTAGAAGGTTTAGTGCAGTGCATCACTGGTTCTATGACGGCTTAGTCTTCAATACCGGTGTCACCGTAGTAACAACCAGTAGCATATGAATTGAACCCGGTTTCTGCCCTAAGGTTGAACATATGGAGGGCTATTTCTTTTCACCCTTTCATTTACTTTTCTTTTTAATTCTTCAACCCCTTCTTTCTCCTTTCATTTCTTTACCCCTTTTTTCAATCATACCTAAGGACTTTCTAGTTCTAAACTATTGGTATTATCCATGGGTAGATCCCTCCAGTTCTGGCGGATCATAGGACGTTTTCCTAACCTTAGTCACCTTATAACTTTATGACTATCCTATGTTGCCATAAACCAATCATTAGAAAATCTCTCAAAGTGTTTATGATTATAAAAACATATTTTGTTAACACTTTGAGAGTTTTGCTTTTTCAGAAATACTCCCCCTTCACATGTGCTCATACGTTTTTTAATATAAATTTGCACATGTCGGGTGGAGTTAGCACTTTTGAATTGATTGATTTTCAGTGAATATGACCGTTGCAAGACACGTTTACATCACTAGTTGGACTAGCTTGAAATTATTACCCGTCCAGGTCATATTCAAAGAGAATCTGTTGAAAATGGTACACTCTACTCAGACAAGTCCGTTACGAGACACGTTTACATCACTGGATAAACCAGCTTGAAATTATTACCCGTCCAGGACATGTCCTTTCGATTAATGACATTTGTTATTCATCAATTCTTGGGTAAAATCGGAGTCGAGCTTATGCGAGATATCATACTTTTAGTTACCATATTTTAATCACATACTTATTCTCCCCCTCAAAAATAGCATATTCATGTTGTTTTTGGAAAACTTTTGATTAAAATATGCTTTTTGAGGTTTACGGGAAGAATTTCAACAAGAACTTTTTGGGTTTGAACAAAGATTAGTTTCAAGTACTCCCTCTAAATACGGGAATACTTGTTCTTTTGAGTAGAATTTTGAAAAACTTATCAAAATTTTGATTAATTCTACTCAAAAGTAAGAAGCTTTCGCTCCTTTTCTTAGGATTGAGGCAATGAAGCGTACCTCAAGGTCCTTTCTTTACAATTACGGGTTGTGCACTGTTATATGTGCACAAGCCATAGTCATATTTAAACAATTATGAATGATGACAACCAAATGAAAATAATACCCGTGATTTATTCCGGACGACGGAATGTGAGAATATTCGGATCTTTAGCTCTTCTACCCACATAACTTTCCAACCTTCTCATCTGAACTCGATGCTTTAGCCTGTAGTCAATTCGTGCCAAGAACTTGACCGCCTGCTTTACATCGTTTCTTCTCCAAGTCATGTGCCTCAACCAACCCTGCTTCCTTCCTTGTGTGTGATTTTCCAGAATGTGATCAAAGTTCAGCCCTAACTTGTATCAAAGTTTCATCGTTAAACTTGTGAATGTCTTGGTAGCCCATGAACTTTGGTCTTCCAGATCTGACGTACACTACTCCAAATGGTCTTTTGCTGAAGGAATATGGCTTCATTTCTTCAATACGCGGAGGTCTAAGATCAGGTTTGATGAGATTCAACTTCTTCTGGTAACTTTCAACACCAAGATGAACATCTTCGACTCTTGTCTTTATCACTATACTTCGGATGTAAAGGAGTAGAGAGTTAATGATGTCGTATTGAAGGCTACCAGGGAGATGCTCGAGTTTTTCTAGAATCTTGAGCAGGTACATATCTTCAATGTCGTTTAGATTCAAATAAGGATAATCTGCTTCGTTGAATGTGTACTCCTTGTCGTCTTGTCTTCGAACAGTGATCTTAGTCAGAAAATTGTATCCATATTTTGACTGTCTCGGCACTCTTAATGGAAAGAATCTTACTTTTGTAGTTTACCTTATGTTTTGAGGTAAACGTAAGTTTCCATTTGTAAAACCATTTCCGCATATCAGGCCAGTGAAAGATTCCCAAAACAGCTTCATCATTGTTTTCGGTAACTGAGGTGCTGAACAAGACTCCAATATGTTCTTCAAGTCCTTCTTGCACATAGGTAGTGGCCTTGAACTTTGTGAGAGATGTAGCATAACGCTTTTCTGGATTAGTATTCCCATATATCAGATACTCCAAGTCATTGTTGAAGAAATAAGCTTTAGGTATCTTGGGATTATAGGCATGACCAATGAGGGGTAAGGGTTGTGAGTAGTCATGAAACTGGAATGTGTCGGTTTGATGAGAAGATCTTGCATCATCCCAGCTAACTTTCTCAGACAATGCTCTTGCAACTTGTTCCAGGTTGTATTCAAATTCCAGTTGAGAAGTAGCTGAAGTCTTGAATTGAGAGAAACCTGCTTTGCGGATTTTGACAATATCAGACAGTTGTAGTTTCTGGATCGTCATCACTTTCTTAAGTTTCTTGGTGAAGTCCACAACTGAGCCTTCTGTAGGAACTTCATCTTCTGGAATGTCTGGGTATGCATCCACAATTTCTACAAACCAGTCAAACTTTTTAGCTTCAGGATTAACCCATTCAGGAGCGGGTTTCAGTGATGCATCCGCTGGTGGTTCTGGAACAGCTTTAGCTTTGTTATTAGTGATGTCATCATGAGGTTCAACTTCATCAATTGTTCCTGTCTCTTGAGGCACAAGTTATTCTTCGCCAGTTTGCTGAACGTTGGATGATGGCAGCGTTGCTGTAGGTCCAGTCATTCTCGTACGTTTCTCGCTTGGCTTCGCTTGGTCGTCTTTGTCATGACCATCATGACGACGTTTGCTAGGCTTGACCTTCTTGCACGGCTCATCCTTCTTTTCAACTTTCTTCATTGATTTGATTAAAGCTTTGCGAAGATCATCCTCCTCTGGATCATTGATGATGGCTTCCAGCAGTTGTCCTTTAAGATCTGCAGCAGAAGGCTTTGATGGTTTTGTTTGGATTGTAAGCGGTGTTGATTGAATGTGATGTGCTACAATTCCATCAAGCTTTCTCTTGACATATTCCTTTAGAAGAGTTGGAACTGTCTCCTGAAGGTGTCTGCCGATCTCTTCTAGTAAATTTTTGTTGAGGTAGTCTTCCATTGCTAGAGCCACATCATAAGCCTTGAACTCATTGATGTCATTTTTGTGGAAAACTAGAAGGGGGGGTTGAATAGTTTTACGTCTTTTTAATTTATTATAAAAACTTTGTTTACTTTTAAAGACTTAGATTTGAATTTATGTGAACTCAACTCTTGAACAATATGAACAAATATAAGTAGATCTAAATTAACAATGCAAGTAAAGTAATGAAATGAAATAAAAGATAGAGATGGAAAGATCTAACCGCGAGACAAAGGATTTATAGTGGTTCGGCTACAAGGACACCTTTCTTGCCCTACTCCACTTCCCGAGCACCTAACTCGAGAGTTTTCTTCACTATATCAACAAGCTCCCTTATGGCGGAGAAAACCTTACACAACTTTTGCTTACACCGGTTTAACGACACAAAGCTAAATGTCGAGTTCTAATCGTAGCTAGAACCAATCTCACAACTTCACACAACTTATTCACAACTTCTTCACAGCTACTTCACGACTTCTTCACGACGGCTTCACAACTTCTACACTACTTATATACTCTTCTACTTCTTCACACCTTCACTACTTACACACCTTAACTTCTTCACACCTTCACACTAATCTAGCCTAACCAACTATGCTCACACCTATCTAACAAGTATTCACAACTTATACAAATAAATGAATGATTTACAATTATGATACACCAACAACTTGGATGGAAGAGATACACCAAGTTGTAATACTTCTTGTCTTGAAGGATAGAAGTATTCTTCTTTTGCACTTGAGAGGTTGAAGCTTTGGATCACTTGAAACAAAAGCTTAAGAATATATGATCAAAGGATTTAGAAAGATAGAAGAAGAGATTTAGAACAGAAAGTTTGAGGTGCAAAAGGTGAGGAAAAAGTCCAGAGATGAACCAGTATTTATAGACAAAAACTGACAGCTGGAGGAGCGGGGCGGTCCCCTTAAATAGGTGGCCGGTCCCCTTAAAATTAAGGGGGCCGCCTAGTAAAATTAAGGGGGCCGCCCTACCCGAATGTTGCCCAGTTTTGTCTTTTTGTGGGGAAGGTTTTTCTGGAACATTTTTGACATTTTTGGTTGAAAATTTGAATTCATAAATTTATAATAGATTAAACATTTTTATTTAATACCAAAAATGATTTTCTAAAAGATATAAAATGTTTGTGTCATTTTATAAAAAATCAAGTGTTTAAGAAAATGTTCCTTTGATCATATAATGCATTAAGCATTTGTTTATTCATACCTTAAGTGATTGAGTTGTTGAAGTGACTATTTACAACTAAATACTTGTTTACGACATAATCTTTCGTTTAATGATTTTACATTTTGTGATTATCAAAACGTAGAGATATCGAAAGATGTTAATAACGTTTTTAGGCATTATTTATATCAACAATCTCCCCCTTTTTGATGATTACAAAACTTAAACTCATTAAACCCAAAAATTTATTTTCGGACAAGTATTTAGTGAGTTTATATTCACTTCTCCCCCTTTTTGTAGAATCAAAAAGGTTATGCCGACAAGTTTTAGATACGAAATTTGTCGGGACGAGAACTCCCCCTTGATGTGTGTTCCCCCTCGTTTGAGGACACAAAAGGGTGAGGGATTTTATTTTGGGGCGGAAAGCTTGTGAGTGGGGCTTAGATATTTGATGGTGAATGAAATGGAGCGGATGAAGTGGATCTAACAATATTATATCGTTTTAGGGGAGGAATAGGATGAGGACGGGTGAGTAGATATTCGATCCAAGAAATATCTTCACTCAAGTGGAGAATTTGTTTTTGAAGGAAGATGCAACAAGGGCAATAGTGGGTGTGGTTTGTAACTTGATCCAAGTTGAGAGAGTGGGGTAAGCAATTTGAGTAGGGTGAGGATGGAGGTTGTCCCTTGTTGCGTTGTGCAAGATGCATAGCAAGGAGATCACTAAGATCATGGATTTGGTTAATCTCTTCATGAAACTTTTGCCTTTCCGTGGGAATGTGGATTTGATCATTTGGTGGGAATGGATGAAATTGGGGTGTGTGGTTTGAGGTAAAGTTTGATGTTTGACCAAAATGATGAGGGTTTTCAAAGGTTTCATTGAAGTTGGTTTGAGGTTTAGAAGTGTAGTTTAGAATGAATGTGGATGTTTGGCCAACATGATAGGGTTTGTGAAATGGTTCAATGGAATGATGTTGAGATCTTTGAGAGTAGTTGGGAATGAATGTGGATGGAGGTGTTGGTTGTCTAGTCACACCATTTGTGATGGACTTGTTGTGAGGGTTAGGTTTTCTTTTCCACCCGGGTTTCATGGTCATCCTTGCTAGCTTTGAGGTTTTTGGTTTTGAGTTGATGGGAGAAGACATGATGAGATGAGTGAATATGGTGAGGAATGGGGTTATTTATAGTGGAGGATTGATGTGATTAAGGATAGATAAACTTGTTGGGGTGATCAGGACAGAATATGTTTGTGAATTTAGGGAAGAGTAGGATGAAATGGGCTAAGAAGCAGAAAAAGATTCTTTGAACCCGTCCTGCAGATGGCCGGTCCCCTTAATTAGGGCCGGTCCCCTTAATTATTAAGGGGGCCGCCCATCTGGTATTATTCTGAGTTCCAGAATTGGGTTTTTCTGCAGGAATAGATAAGGAGGGCTATGTTTTGAGCTTTTGGTTTTAGGCAAGTCCCACTCTTTGAGGCAAGAAGGTATGTAACATATTAATAATTATGCATGCAAGACATGTTAATTAAGCAAATAAGCAAGCAATTATACCTAGCAATCAAGAATATTGAAACTATTAATCACATAAGGCAAGGGGGGTAATAGAATAAAGGAACTAGAAACTAACAAGAAGGTGATGGAACAAAAGTGGAGATGTGATATGCAATTTTGTTCTAGTGTGTGCCTATATGCAACAAATGTGAAGATGTGATTGTTTCGACTCCTAAATGCAAAAATTTCCTAAGAAACAATCCAAAGTCTCATTGATTTGATTTTGATCAATATATGAATATCAAAGATATATATTGTTGGCATAAATAATGCTTAAAAACATTATTCATATCTCTATGTTTTGATAATCACAAAATGTAAACTCATTAAACATAAACTTATCAAATAAACAAGTATTTAGTTGTAAATATTCACTTCTACAACTTAATCACTTAAGGTATGAATAAACAAGTGCTTAATGCATTATATGATCAAAGGAAACTTTTTCTTAATCACTAAAATTTTTATAAGATGTCAAAAACATTTTATATATTTTTGAAAAACATTTTTTGTATTAAATAAATATGTTTAATTCATTATAAAAATATGAATTCAAATTTTCAACCAAAAATGGCAAAAATGTTCCAGAAAAACCTTCCCCACAAAAGGACAAAACTGGCCAACGTTCAGCAGGGGCGGCCCCCTTAATTCATAGAGGCGGCCCCCTTAAAATTAAGGGGACCGGCCCCGCTCCTGTAGGCTCCAGTTTTTGCCTATAAATACTGGTTGATCTCTGGACTTTTTCCTCACCTTTTGCACCCCAAACCTTCTGTTCTAAATCTCCTCTTATCCTTTCTAAAATCCTTGATCATATAATTCTTAAGTATTGGTTTCCAAGTGATCCAAGCTTCTACCATCCAAGTGCAAAAGAAGAATACTTCTATCAATCAAGACTAGAAGTATTACAACTTAATATCATCTTGTTACTTAAGTTGTTTGTTAAGTATACCTTGTAAATCATTCATTCATTTGTGTAAAGTGTGTACATAAGGTGTAAACATAAGTGACTAGATATGTATAGTGTGTAAGTAGTGAAGAAGGTGTATAATTAGTGAAGTGTAAAGAAGTCATGTAGAAGTTGTAAAGCCATGGTGTAGAAGTTGTGAAGTCGTCATGTAGAAGTCGTGAAGCCATAGCTTGGAAGTTGTGAAGTCGTCATGTAGAAGTCATGAAGCCATAGCGTAGAAGTTGTGAAGTCATCATGTAGAAGTCGTGAAGCCATAGCTTGGAAGTTGTGAAGTCGTCATGTAGAAGTCATGAAGCCATAGCTTAGAAGTTGTGAAGTCGTCATGTAGAAGTCGTGAAGCCATAGCTTGGAAGTTGTGAAGTCGTCATGTAGAAGTCATGAAGCCATAGCTTAGAAGTTGTGAAGTCGTCATGTAGAAGTCGTGAAGTCATAGCCTAGAAGGTGTGAAGAAGTTGTGTAAAAGTCGTGAAGCCGTAGCTTAGAAGGTGTGGAGTCGTTGTGTAGAAGTCGTGAAGCCATAGCCTTGAAGGTGTGAAGTCATTGTGTAAAAGTCGTGAAGTCATAGCTTAGAAGGTGTGAAGTCGTTGTGTAAAAGTCGTGAAGCCATAGCTTAGATGGTGTGAAGTCATTGTGTAGAAGTCGTGAAGCCGTAGCTTAGAAGTCGTGAAGCTGTTGTGTCGAAGTCGTGAAGCTGTCGTGAAGAAGTCGTGTACATGTTGTGATTGAAGTCGTGAGATTGGTTCTAGCTACGATTAGAACTCGACATTTAGCTTTGTGTCGTTAAACCGGTGTAAGCAAAAGTTGTGTAAGGTTTTCTCCGCCATAAGGGAGCTTGTTGAAGTAGTGAAGAAAACTCTCGAGTAGGTGACTCGGGGAGTGGAGTAGGGCAAGGAAGGTGTCCTTGTAGCCGAACCACTATAAATCCTTCATGTCTCGGTTAGATCTTTCCATCTCTTACTTATCTCTTTATTTACATATTCATTACTTTCATACATATAGGTATATATCACTGTTAGCATAACTTAGAAGTTGATTTCACATAAAGATCAATTTAAAACTCCATTCATAAAAACAAAACCTTCATAACTAAAGTTCAAGTCATATAAACTTGAATCTAAGCTTTTAAAAGAAAACAAAGATTTTCATAATAAAATTAAAAAGACGTAAAACTATTCAACCCCCCTTCTAGTTTTCCACAATTGGTATCAAGAGCCACGTCAAACAAGATTTTTAAAATAAACTGTATTTTAAAACTTGAATCGATCTATGAAATTGGAAAAATATTTAGAAGGGCAATCTATGCAAAAACCACCGCTATTTGAAAACTATACTTTTCTTGAATGGAAAAATAAATTTGAAAATTATGTGAAATCAATTGATCTAGATCTTTGGCATGTCATTTCGATTGGTGATTTTCAACCAACAAAAACGGATTTTGAAAGTCAAACAAAAACGGATTTTGAAACTCAAAATGATTATTTAAAAACAATGAATGACAAAAATAATGAAGCTAAAATAATTATTTACAAAACCTTGCCGAAAGTTGAATATGAAAGAATATCCTTCTGTAAAACGGCAAATGATATTTGGAAAAATCTCTTAAACTTTCATCAAGAAAAATGTCAAGCCAAAGATGAGAATTTTGATCTTGTACATGAATTAGTTATCTTAGAAAATTTAATAGATAAACATTTAGATAAAATAGATACATGTGCTATTAGTTCAAATGTTGTTAATGAAGGTATTAATGACGAAGACTACATGGATCAACTCCGAAGTAAACTCAAAATCATGGAGTGACACAGACGAAGAAGAAGATTACTATCCGTGGAACATCAAAGATGTGAAAGTCTCAACAAAAGACTTTACATACATCAAGACTTAGACATCCAATGAGCCAAGTACAAGACATGTTTGGGTCAAGCCGCTTTGATCTAATAAGGAGTTAGTAGCCTACTACGATATACTTTCATACCTTGATTATCATTCCCAACATTGTTTACCATCCTGGTTACTGCGAAAAGAAGCTGGAAATGAGGTACGCTTTCCTTTTAAATCTCATTAGTAGTTACTTCATACATATAGTCATACTAATCATTGCCTTAGGATATGCTTAGTTTGATAGGTTGCCTTGCTTCTACATCTTTAGTTATATTCATTTTACAATTTAATAAATTAGAAACCTTTTAGTTAGCCCCCTAAGTATTAAATGAAGTATTCACTATCAAAATCATTTTGCCCTCACAAATTGAATATGGAAATCTTCCATGTCCACTAGTAGTGAATTCATATTGATTAAACATGTTAAGTGGATCAATTGCCAACATGGAAGTAGGATTAGATATATCACTATATAATCCAATTGATGAAGCAAACTTCATATTTGGTATTCTTCGATAGGTAAATTTAGGAAATTAATTTCTTCTAGTAAGAGAATGACTACTGGAGAATCTATTGACTAGAAATTCAATTTGACCTAACGGTTGAATTGCGTCTATGTGAGAAGTTGGGTGTGTGTAACCCGTAAAAATGGTCGTGTTTAGCCTGAATTGAGCACCACTAGTAATAGTCTCATACTCATTCTCCAACTTGATTACATTATTCTTCCTAAATATACCTAACGATAGTTTACCTTTATGAACTTTGTTTTTCATTAGAGCTTTTCATTCCTATATTTATGTCATCTTGCATATATAATATTATTTGCTCCTATGTGATTTGATTGCATGTCTTCGTAATTATTTGCTTAATGGTTGAATGCATAGTTATTATAATAGTTTTGTTTTTCTCTAACTATTCTGATATGATGTATTTTTAAATGCCATAGGATATATAGAAAAGGGTAGCATGTGACAATAGACTTAACCAATACCCTTGAGCATGAGATTTTCTATAACCACTATTTTTTTAAACCTATAATTAATGAGATTTTTTTTAAATATGCAAAAACTTCACATTTTGGAAAAATGATTTAAATTATGACACCTTTCTATTTAACATGTTTCACCATCCTACCTTTCTTCCAAACTTGTGTCCATAATTACGTGTTTATCAAAACCAAAGATTGGAAAAATATGTTTCTTTCCTCATAAAAACATTTTGAAATAAAACCAAAAATATTTCACTAAAATATTTTTCACATCCACATAAAAACCTACTCTCAAACATTGTTGAATAATGCCAAAAACACTTATTTAAATCATGCATGGTGATCTCATATTTGTCATCTATATTTATGTACATGACATTTATAAGAGAACTAGGTCAAATCAAGCGGAACATGGTTTGTCTATTAAGATTTTGTTTGTAACAAGTCTAGAAGTCCATGCTATCTTAAGTTTCCATTTATTACACATAGGCACACATTAGGATCCCTCAAATAGTTCATTAATTGATGTAGTTTATTGTTTCATTAGGATCCCTCACATAGGCACATATAATTAAGAAAATACTTGGTATAGTTTATTGTTTCCTAGTACATAGATATTACTTGCTTGATGAGTATGTTTACATGCTAGATGAAATTACTTGTTTGCTTAATATCTTTAATTAACATGTTTTGCATAAATATCCATCACATGCTTAATTGCCTCAAAGAGTTGGACTTGCTTGAAACTAAAGCCAAAAACACAACCCTTTCTACAATTTTCTGCCAAAAATCCATTTCTGGTAACCTGGGAATCAGCAGATGGGCGGCCCCCTTAATTCCTTAGGCGGCCCCCTTAATATTTAAGGGGACCGGCCCCTTAATTAAGGGGACCGGCCATCTGATGTTGAAGGTGCTGTTTCCTTTCTCTAATTTTCAGCCCATTTCATCCTACACTTCCCAAAATTCACAAACATATCTTATTCCAATCCATCCAACAAATTATCCATTCCTTAATCCCATCAATCCTACACTATAAACACTCCCATCATCTCATTACACCATCTCCCATCAAACCAAAGCCAAAAACCTCAAGGTTAGCAAGGATGACCGAAAAACCCGTTTGAAAAAGAAAACATAACCCCCGAAACAAATCCATCTCAACAAATGATATGGCTAAACAAACAACACCTCCACCCACATCTGTTCCCAACTATACTCCTAATCCTTCAGCTCATTCCAATGAACCCTTTCACAAACCTCATCATAATAACCAACCATCCATCTTTACTCCCAAAAATACACCTTCATCTCTTCCATATGATTCATATGAAGAGCATGATCAATCCCTAAACAATTATTCCAAATCTCATTCACAACACCTCACATCTTATTCAACCTACCAATGCACCATCCAAAACACTCACCACTCTTAGAATATCCCCTTCTTCCATATCTCCATCCTCATCCACTCATAATTACCCAAGCTCACAAATGTCTCCACCACCAAGAGTATCACCACCACCTCCTGCCAACTCACATGTTACTCCTATGTTACATGTTCAAACATCCATCCCAGATAACAACCATACTCCACCATCATCACCTCTCTAAACCACCCTCCAAAATTTACTTTCCTAAACCACACCATTCTTACACTATAAATACCCTTTTCCATCATTAGTGCTCATTCATCCATCATAACAACCACACTCCACCATCATCACCTTCTTCCAAACACTTGAAGTTCATTGAAGAACATAAAGAAGCCCATGAGCTTTGTGCTCTTCTTGCCTTACATCTTGCTCAATTGGATCAACTCCCTTCTAGCCCTCCTTCATCACAAAATAACCTCAACCTCCACCTTCGTTCCAAACTACACATCTTAACCTTAAACCAACCTCATTGAAACCTTTCAAAACTCTCATCATATTGGTCAAACATCCAACTTTACTTCCAACTACACACCCCAATTTCTTCCACTTCCACCAAATGACCAAATCCACATTCCCAACCAAATCCATGACCGTAGTGATCTCCTTGCTATGCACATTGCAACAAGGGCCAACCTCCATCCTCCATCCTCACCCTACTCAAATTGCTCACCTCACCCTCACAATTTGAATCAAGTTGATAATATGTCAACTATTGTTCTTGTTGTGTCCTTCTCCAAAAGCAAATCATTGCCTTAAATAAACATTTCACTTGTATTGAGTATCTTCTTAATAGATCTCATCCAACATCTCCACTTGAGTGAAGATATTTCTTGGATCAAATATCTACTCACTCGTCCTCATCCTATTCCTTCTCTAAACCGATATAACATCGTTAGATCCACTCCATCCGCTCCATTTCCCTCACCATCAAATAACTAAATACTATTCACATGCTTTCCGCTCCAAAATCTCCACCTCCAAAAATATTCCTCTATTAATCTAACCAATTCCATTCCAAACACTCTACAATCAACCATCTAAGCATAAATGTATGCTTATTTTCCAAGCTTTCGTGTCGCAAGCAAGTCCGAAAGCTCTCTTTGGCAATTTAGGACCTTTTTCTTGTTATATGTTTCAAGCATACTAATTAATGTCTTGCTATATGTTCTTAATATTTGTTTGCCATGATTGTTGTCTGCCATGATTGTTGTTTTTATATTCCATATTTTGCTATGTATGCTTGTGCTTCTAATATTTTTCTTGCAAGTATTCCATATCTCGATTCCTTGGTGCCCTCAAACGAGGGGGAGCACACATCAAGGGGTAGTTATCGTCCCGACAAATTTCACAACTAGAAATTGTCGGCATAACCTTTTTGATTCTACAAAAAGGGGGAGAAGTGAATATAAACTCACTAAATACTTGTCCAAAAATAACTTTTTGGATTTAATGAGTTTAAGTTTTGTAATCATCAAAAAGGGGGAGATTGTTGACATAAATAATGCCTAAAAACATTATTCATATCTCTATGTTTTGATAATCACAAAATGTAAACTCATTAAACATAAACTTATCAAATAAATAAGTATTTAGTTGTAAATATTCACTTCTACAACTTAATCACTTAAGGTATGAATAAACAAGTGCTTAATGCATTATATGATCAAAGGAAACTTTTTCTTAATCACTAAAATTTTTATAAGATGTCAAAAACATTTTATATATTTTTGAAAAACATTTTTGGTATTAAATAAATATGTTTAATTCATTGTAAAAATATGAATTCAAATTTTCAACCAAAAATGGCAAAAATGTTCCAGAAAAACCTTCCCCACAAAAGGACAAAACTGGCCAACGTTCAGCAGGGGCGGCCCTCTTAATTCATAGAGGCGGCCCCCTTAAAATTAAGGGGACCGCCCCCACTCCTGTAGGCTCCAGTTTTTGCCTATAAATACTGGTTGATCTCTGGACTTTTTCCTCACCTTTTGCACCCCAAACCTTCTGTTCTAAATCTCCTCTTATCCTTTCTAAAATCCTTGATCATATAATTCTTAAGTATTGGTTTCCAAGTGATCCAAGCTTCTACCATCCAAGTGCAAAAGAAGAATACTTCTATCAATCAAGACTAGAAGTATTACAACTTAATATCATCTTGTTACTTAAGTTGTTTGTTAAGTATACCTTGTAAATCATTCATTCATTTGTGTAAAGTGTGTACATAAGGTGTAAACATAAGTGACTAGATATGTATAGTGTGTAAGTAGTGAAGAAGGTGTATAAGTAGTTGTGGTGTAAAGAAGTCATGTAGAAGTTGTAAAGCCATGGTGTAGAAGTTGTGAAGTCGTCATGTAGAAGTCGTGAAGCCATAGCTTGGAAGTTGTGAAGTCGTCATGTAGAAGTCATGAAGCCATAGCGTAGAAGTTGTGAAGTCGTCATGTAGAAGTCGTGAAGCCATAGCTTGGAAGTTGTGAAGTCGTCATGTAGAAGTCATGAAGCCATAGCTTAGAAGTTGTGAAGTCGTCATGTAGAAGTCGTGAAGCCATAGCTTGGAAGTTGTGAAGTCGTCATGTAGAAGTCATGAAGCCATAGCTTAGAAGTTGTGAAGTCGTCATGTAGAAGTCGTGAAGTCATAGCTTAGAAGGTGTGAAGAAGTTGTGTAAAAGTCGTGAAGCCGTAGCTTAGAAGGTGTGGAGTCGTTGTGTAGAAGTCGTGAAGCCATAGCCTTGAAGGTGTGAAGTCATTGTGTAAAAGTCGTGAAGTCATAGCTTAGAAGGTGTGAAGTCGTTGTGTAAAAGTCATGAAGCCATAGCTTAGAAGGTGTGAAGTCGAGAAGCCGTAGCTTTGAAGTCGTGAAGCCGTTGTGTCAAAGTCGTGAAGCTGTCGTGAATAAGTCGTGTACAAGTTGTGATTGAAGTCGTGAGATTGGTTCTAGCTACGATTAGAACTCGACATTTAGCTTTGTGTCGTTAAACCGGTGTAAGCAAAAGTTATGTAAGGTTTTCTCCGCCATAAGGGAGCTTGTTGAAGTAGTGAAGAAAACTCTCGAGTAGGTGACTCGGGGAGTGGAGTAGGGCAAGGAAGGTGTCCTTGTAGCCGAACCACTATAAATCCTTCGTGTCTCGGTTAGATCTTTCCATCCCTTACTTATCTCTTTATTTACATATTCATTACTTTCATACATATAGGTATATATCACTGTTAGCATAACTTAGAAGTTGATTTCACATAAAGATCAATTTAAAACTCCATTCATAAAAACAAAACCTTCATTACTAAAGTTCAAGTCATATAAACTTGAATCTAAGCTTTTAAAAGAAAACAAAGATTTTCATAATAAAATTAAAAAGACGTAAAACTATTCAAACCCCCTTCTAGTTTTCCACATATATTAGATTATATATTTTGACAATTCATGTGAGATTTTATGCATGATAGAAAAGTGTTTTTAGCATTATTCAACAATGCAGGGAAAATGGTTTTCATGTGTTTTCCTAGATGTGAGAATGATTTGAATAAAATAGATTAGGTTTTGTATATAAATATGTTCATGCAAAAGAAAAATGTTTCCCAATCTTTAATTTTGTGCAAAATAGATTCCTAGACACAGATGTGAGGAATAAAAGAAAAAAATATAATTTGCCAGACAGATGGCCGGTCCCCTTAATAATTAAGGGGGCCACCTTTATAACATTAAGGGGTCCGCCCATCTGATTAAAAGATGTACCAAAAATGCAGAAAATTTAGTCAATTTGTTCCATCATTCATAGGCCTAAACGTAAGTGGTTAAAGAGTTCGCGCTTAAGGGGTTTAGTGAATATGTCCGCTATGTTATCCTCCGATGCAACTTTTTCTTTAGATATGTTTCCTTTTTGAACGTTATCGCGAAGGAAGTGGTGACGTATTTCTATATGTTTATTCCTAGAGTGTTGAACGGGATTCTTACTTAAATCTATAGCACCTTTGTTATCGCACATAATTGGGACATTATCTAACCTAATGCCATAATCTACGAGAGCTTGTTTCATCCATAGTGCTTGTTGACATGCCTTTCCGGCGCTTACGTATTCGGCTTCTGTAGTAGAAATTGCAAGAGCGGTTTGCTTCTTCGAAAACCAAGATGTTAGACAACATCCCATGAACGTGCAAATACCACTAGTGCTCTTTCTATCCACGTAGTCTCCCGCATGATCCGAATCCGCATAGACGATGGTTTCTATGCCGGATCCCTTAGGATACCATAATCCTAAGTGTATAGTGCCTTTAATGTATCAGAAGATACGCTTAACCGCTTCTAGGTGAGAGGTTTTGGGATCCTCTTGAAAGCGAGCACAAAGGCAGACACTAAACATGATATCCGGTCTACTTGCCGTTAGGTATAGTAAACTACCTATCATACCTCTATACTTAGTGTTTTCAACGGACTCACCTTCTTCATCTCTTGTGAGTTTTACTTCCGTAGACATCGGTGTTTTCATAGGCTTAGAGTCTTCTAATCCAAATTTCTTAAGCATCTCCTTAATGTACTTAGATTGATTAAAAAATATTCCATCTTCTAATTGTTTTATCTGTAATCCTAGAAAGAAATTTAGTTCACCCATCATGCTCATCTCAAACTCATCATGCATAATTTTGGCGAATTCATCACACATATCCTGACAAGTCGATCCAAATATAATGTCGTCGACATATATTTGGACAATGATGAGATTTGGGTTTTTCTTTTTCGTGAAAAGAGTGTTATCTATCATTCCCATGGAATAATCATGTTTAATAAGAAAAGCTTTTAATCGATCATACCAAGCCTTAGGAGCTTGTTTGAGTCCATATAAAGCTTTCTTGAGTTTATAAACATAATCAGGTTTTGCGAATTCAATGAATCCTTGAGGTTGTGCCACGTATACCTCCTCATTGATAAAACTGTTAAGGAATGCACTTTTCACGTCCATTTGAAATAACTTAAAGTCTAGGGCGCATGCATAGGCAAGGAGTATTCTTGTAGATTCTAATCTAGCTACGGGGGCATAAGTTTCGTCATAATCAATTCCTTCTTGTTGATTATAACCTTGGGCGACTAACCTAGCTTTGTTCCTAGTAACAATTCCATTTTCATCCAACTTATTTCTATATACCCATTTAGTTCCTATGATGGTCATGTTCATGGGATTTGGGACTAGTTCCCAAACGTCATTAGTCTTACATTGATTTAGTTCTTCTTGCATAGCCATAACCCAACTTTCATCTTTTAATGCCTCATTTATATTTTTAGGTTCTATTGTTGAGAGGAAACAAAAGAAGTTATTTTTATCTTGAGCTTGTGATCTAAGAGTTCTTTGATTTAGGTTTCCTATTATATTATCTAATGGGTGTGATTTAGATTCCTTAACATTTACAATTTCATTTTCTCCTAGTGTTGTATCTTCATTATCATCACCTAAAGGTTTAGTTTTACTAACCTCAATAGCTTCTTCTTCCACTAGGTCATCATCTTCTAGGGGCAATGTCTTAGGTGGTGGTGGAGTTTCATCAAATGTTACATTCAAGGACTCTTCTACTTTCATAGTGTGTTTATTAAGTATTATATAAGCTTTACTATTTTGCGAATACCCTAGAAAAATTCCTTCGTACGACTTAGGATCAAACTTAGTAAGGTAATCTTTTGTATTGAGAACAAAACATTTGCTCCCGAATACCCTAAAGTAATTTAAATTAGGTTTTCTACCTCTTAACAACTCATATGGGGTCTTTCCTAAAATTCGCCTAATTGATACTCTATTTATTATATATATTGATGTATCTACGGCGTGACACCAAAATTTTTGTGGGATAGATTGTTCATTTAGCATTGTTCTACTCATTTCTTGTAAGGAGCGATTCTTTCTTTCTACTACCCCATTTGATTGTGGAGTGCGAGGAGCGGAGAAATTGTGAGATATTCCATTTAAATCACAATATTTTCCGAACTACACTTCGTTATCAAATTCCCGACCATGGTCCGTCCTAATAGATACTATAGAACATCCTAATTTGTTTTGAATCATTTTACTAAATATTTCAAACTTATTAAAGGCTTCGGTTTTATCACTTAAAAATCTAGTCCACGTGTATCGTGAATAGTCGTCTACAATTACTAAGGTATATCGGTTACCTCCGTAACTCCGCACTACGGATGGACCAAAAAGGTCCATGTGTAATAATTCTAGGCATCTAGTAGTGGAGACTATATTCTTAGCTTTGTGACTAGCGTGTGCTTGTTTTCCCATTTTACAAGCATCGCAAAAGTGTTGGTCATATCTTAGGTTTGGCAAATTTCTAACTAATTCCTTAGAGGCTAGGGATTGTATTTGTTGCATATTTACGTGACCTAATCTCCTATGCCACAATGTAGAGTTTTCATCTAAGGTTGCTAGACATATTTTATCTTCCGGTTTATTTCCTAGTTTCATGACATAAACGCCACCTTTCCTAATACCTCTACCTATGACCTTTCCGTCCTTAACTATTTCGCTATCTTTATTTGTAAAGGTAACCCTACACTTATTATCACATATTTGTCCTATACTAAGCAAGTTGTATGTTAAATTATCTACATGCTCAACATTTTCAATAGTTAGGGAGTCTTGAGAAACCGTACCTTTGCCAATGATTTTTCTACGAAAATCACTACCGAAAATAACTTTACCTCCGTTGTATGCCTTGTAGGAGGAGAATAACTTGCGGTTTCCCGTCATGTGCTTCGAGCATCCACTATCCTTAATCCATTCGTCGGGCTCCAAATTTATTCCTAGACATATTTCATCGGTAGCTTGAGCTACAAGACATT
Organism: Artemisia tridentata subsp. tridentata; assembly: GCA_021014915.2. Classification (NCBI taxonomy): domain Eukaryota; kingdom Viridiplantae; phylum Streptophyta; class Magnoliopsida; order Asterales; family Asteraceae; genus Artemisia; species Artemisia tridentata. The sequence continues at coordinate 127,527,498 of CP139501.1, forward strand.
TTTCGTCTTTTGCTTTGTCCACTTCGTCTTTGTCACTATCGCTCCATGTTCCACTAACAAAGGCGCTTTGGTAATCATAACCCGGTGGCTTTGGACATTCGCCAATGAGATGGTTTGGGCTTCCACATCTAAAGCACTTTCTTTTCCCGTAGTTATCATTCCTATTTCTTTGAAGCGATCTACTTTCATCTCTTGGTTGTCTTGTGAGTCTTCCTCGTCTCTTGAAAAAAAATTTGAACTCTCTTACGGCCATTGCATATTCTTCGTCTTCACTATCGTCACTTGAATCGTCATCATCACTAAGTTCTTTTTTGGCTTTTAGTGCAAGAGATTTGATTTGATCTTTCTTGCTCTTGACTGTTTCCGAGTCTCTCTTTATAATTTCTTCATGAACCTTCAAGTTGCCGATAAGTTCATCAAGCGATAACGTCATCAAGTTCTTCGATTCTTCAATAGCCGTGACCTTCGCGCGTCATTTTGGATGCAATGCCCTAAGAAATTTCCTTACACAATTTTTGCTAGAAAAAGTCTCATCAAGTGCTTTTAAACTTGTGATGATAGTGTTAAATTTAGCGAATGCATTATCAATAGATTCCTCTTCAGGAATTGTAAATTGTTCATATTGTTGAACAAGAAGATCTATTTTGTTATCTTTGACTTGACTATTACCTTGGTGAGTGATTAGTAAAGAATCCCAAATTTCTTTTGCGGTTTGACACATATAAATTCGTTCATATTCTTTGCGTGGTAACGCATTATAAATTACCATTTTAGCCTCATTATTTTTTGCTAGTTTCTTTTTCAAATCATCATTTTGTTTTTCAAAAGGTACGATTTCATCTATTTGAGTTAAAGGATTATTTTGAATAGGAGGAAAATCACCATAGGTAATAACATGCCAAAGATCAAGATTTTTTGATTTCACATAAGTTTCGAATCTATTTTTCCAATAAAGAAAACCATCACTCTCGAATAATGGTGGTCTTTGCATGGATTGCCCTTCTAAATATTTTTCTGATTCCATAGATCGTTTCAAGTTTTAAAATACAATTTATTTTAAAAATCTTGTTTGACGTGGCTCTTGATACAAATTGTGGAAAACTAGAAGGGGGGGGGGTTGAATAGTTTTACGTCTTTTTAATTTATTATGAAAACTTTGTTTACTTTTAAAGACTTAGATTTGAATTTATGTGAACTCAACTCTTGAACAATATGAACAAATATAAGTAGATCTAAATTAACAATGCAAGTAAAGTAATGAAATGAAATGAAAGATAGAGATGGAAAGATCTAACCGCGAGACAAAGGATTTATAGTGGTTCGGCTACAAGGACACCTTCCTTGCCCTACTCCACTCCCCGAGCACCTAACTCGAGAGTTTTCTTCACTATATCAACAAGCTCCCTTATGGCGGAGAAAACCTTACACAACTTTCGCTTACACCGGTTTAACGACACAAAGCTAAATGTCGAGTTCTAATCGTAGCTAGAACCAATCTCACAACTTCACACAACTTATTCACAACTTCTTCACAGCTACTTCACGACTTCTTCATGACGGCTTCACAACTTCTACACTACTTATATACTCTTCTACTTCTTCACACCTTCACTACTTACACACCTTAACTTCTTCACACCTTCACACTAATCTAGCCTAACCAACTATGCTCACACCTATCTAACAAGTATTCACAACTTATACAAATAAATGAATGATTTACAATTATGATACACCAACAACTTGGATGGAAGAGATACACCAAGTTGTAATACTTCTTGTCTTGAAGGATAGAAGTATTCTTCTTTTGCACTTGAGGGGTTGAAGCTTTGGATCACTTGAAACAAAAGCTTAAGAATATATGATCAAAGGATTTAGAAAGATAGAAGAAGAGATTTAGAACAGAAAGTTTGAGGTGTAAAAGGTGAGGAAAAAGTCCAGAGATGAACCAGTATTTATAGGCAAAAACTGACAGCTGGAGGAGCGGGGCGGTCCCCTTAAATAGGTGGCCGGTCCCCTTAAAATTAAGGGGGCCGCCCTACCCGAACGTTGCCCAGTTTTGTCTTTTTGTGGGGAAGGTTTTTCTGGAACATTTTTGCCATTTTTGGTTGAAAATTTGAATTCATAAATTTATAATTGATTAAACATTTTTAATTAATACCAAAAATGATTTTCTAAAAGACATAAAATGTTTGTGTCATTTTATAAAAAATCAAGTGTTTAAGAAAATGTTCCTTTGATCATATAATGCATTAAGCATTTGTTTATTCATACCTTAAGTGATTGAGTTGTTGAAGTGACTATTTACAACTAAATACTTGTTTACGACATAATCTTTTGTTTAATGATTTTACATTTTGTGATTATCAAAACGTAGAGATATCGAAAGATGTTAATAACGTTTTTAGGCATTATTTATATCAACAATTTTGCTGCATCGTCACTTGAGCTTGTAACGCGCTGAGTTGTTCCTTAAGGGCCTGGAGTTCACTAGTATCTGGTTGTTGCGGTGTAAGTATTGGTGAGGGAGGCTTGGTTTTGGAGGTTTAATCAACAGATGAAGGTATAACAGGTGGAGTAGGTATACGGTCTTCATCTTGATCATCATCATTTTGGTCATCGTCATCCTCATCACTTTCACTGTCTTTCTCGTCATCACTTTCATCATCTTCTTCCTTATCTTCATCATCTTTGTTCTTTTCTTCATTGGTTTTATCAGAGTCAGATTCTGAGGGTGAGTGAATGAGTTGGTCTGATTCTTCCGATTTACCCACATATTCACTCATAGAAGCACTTTCTGATTTAGACAATGAAGCTTCTGTTTCATTTTCAGACTGAGACAAGGTTTCTTCTTCACAAACCTTTGATGCAGACCCTTCACTTTTCTTCTTTTTCTCGAGTTTCTCAATATCAGCCAGATACTTTGCCTTGTTTTTCTCGAGTTTCTCCTCTTCATTAGTATTAGGTGGTTGAAGGGTGTCATCGGGTTTGTCTTGAATCTTTATTGATTTGCCCTTGCCTTTACCCAGACCTTCATCATGCATTTCTTTCTTTATTTGCATGATTCTTTTCCTTTCATCCCTCAAGCTCGGTTCCTCTTCTTCTTCTTCATCTGTGGATTCATTTCTGAGCATTGGTTTCCTCTTAGTGGCTCGAGAGATCTTCTTAGTTCTTGTGGTTCCGGCTTTAATTCCTCTTCTTTTTTCCTCTTGTTCCGGTTGTACCCTTCACAGTTATCCCCACTATTCCTGTCTTCTCAGCTTCATCATACCTTTCATAAGCTTCGGTTGCCTTCACCGTCTCTGTAATTAGTATGTCTGGAATTCTTAGACCTTGTTTGGTGGTGTTTGTGGTATGAATTCTCACTCGAGAAAGAACATGGTCCATTTGTACTGTGTGAGCCTTTTCAGTTGGACGTCTGTCAATATCTGGATCTCTTTCCATGAAGTGAGCTACGAGAAGTTTGGTGAAGGGTGGGAAAGGAATCTTGTAGCCCTTCTTTAGTCCAAACTGGCGAGCTTGATAGATCATGTCCGTCCAGATGTACTTGGCATAATCCCGTGATGCAGTGGCTTAAGATGGTGTACATAGTCAAACATGGTTGAGGAATGTATCTTTTGTCCACCTTTGAATGTGACGTAAGCTCTTCAAATGAATCGTCATAGCCAAGGTGTTTTAATGACCTGACTATACGTTCAAAGGTTGGATCTTCTTGAAACTTTGTGTGCTTGCCAAATACAGTTGGAGGAAGCCCAAGAACGTTGCGAAGAAGATGAACATCGAATTTGATCCTCTTTGTATCAAGGGTAACAACCATGGTCTTGTTGTCTCGACTGATGAATAACGTGTACCAGAATTGATTGAGATAGACTTCTGGAACTGTTGCAGATCTTGTCAGAACATATCTGCAAAAATGCTTCTTCAGGATTTCAAACATAATCTGACAGGAAGGATGGCATGGTAATTTCTCCAAATCAACTCTGGAGTTGGATTCTCTAATCTTTCTTTCATCACCTTCTGGTATCAAGTCATTCCTTGCTATGGATGTTTGAGACATTTTGAACCTGAGTAGCACAAACACCAACAAAGAAACACAATGGAAATTGTATATATGTGTTAGTGTAAGTCACTTATTACATGATCTGTGCCTAACTGATATGATGCACCATATAGAGAGACATGTAAGATGATCATGAATAATATGAACACAGTAAACAAACAACCATATTGGATCAAACACACTTCTTCAACTTAACTCAATTCTATACTTAGAAAAAAATTTCACTAAGTCTGAAAACTTGGCTTACTCGAAGGAAAATGGGTTACTCGAAGAAAGAATGATAATCATCCTTACTCGAAGAATTTTAGAAAAAAATTGAAAATAACATCCCTTACTTGGGGATAACCATTTTCCTTACTCGGAAATTATGAAACCCTCCTAACTCGGAGAAACTGGATAACATCCTTACTTGAAGAAATAGCACACTTGCTCGAAGAGTATTATAAAAAATTACTAAGTCGAAGGATGTTGCCTTACTCAAAGAGTTTAATAAAAATTCCTTAGTCGAAGAATATATCCTTACTCGAAGAGTTAAAGAAAAAATTTCTTAGTTGAAGAAATCTTTCCTTACTCGAAGAATGTAAGGAAATATTCCTTACTCGAATAATTTAGAAAAAACTTTTCTAAGTAGAAGAAATTTTGCTTACTCGAAGAATTTTATAAAACATTTCTAAGTAGAAGAAATTGATCAGTTACTCGAAGAACTTTCACAAAATTTTCTAAGTAAGCAACATATTTCTTCTTACTCGAAGACCTTCATCCTTAGTTGAAGAAATTCATAGTTACTCGAAGACATTCAAATTTACTTAAATTCTATGTTAGACAGATTCATGCATCAAGTAAGCATCAAACATCTTCCTAAACATTTTCTAATCAGATCCTAGTACCCAGAAATCCAAACAAACATACACATTTGACACCACAGATTATTATGCCACATGCAATTCTTCGACTGAGAGAATGTGTTTGATTTAGAATATAAGACTTATGGCACATTGTTTATGGACTCATATAAGCACAACTAACTACTCAAAACACATATGCACTATACCATTTAGTAGCAGCCAATTATACGACCACTTAAACCCTAAAATACTCAACTTGTATTCACTGATGTTAACCAATACAATTAAGCAGTTTTAGAGCAATCCTAAACATGATGTTAAGCTATAGAACTAATTTAATTAGGCCAAAAGCTAACATACAAGAAAATCCTTAAACCCTAATTCCTCGTATGAACAATTAAGCCACAGAAATGGTTTAAGAATTCAGGCGAGTGATATACATGCATAACTGAATGATTATAACACTTACAATCGTGAGTTTAGAGAAAATCAAAAATCTTGGATGAATGTGGAAAAAATGGCGGTAAGTTATGTAGCGTTTTGAATTTGTGATATTTAAAAAATGACTGAATTAGTTGCTTATATAGGGCATATTTTGAAATTTTGTCACTTTTAGTCCCTTAACCCGTTTTCCAATTCAAACACAATCCTTATGTAACAACCGTTTGATAATTGACAATAACAGCCCTTGAGGTTTGTTGTTGTTTTAACCTTGGTCCAATTGTTTGTGAACTTTAGTAATTTACATTTCTCCCCCTTAAACTAACAAATACTTTTAAAATTTTGTCAAAATTTTAGTTCAAGAGATCATGGAAATGTTGCACGATGAAGATTTTTGTAAATGATGAAGATTTTGATAAGAGTGTGCAAAAGTTAGAAAAAAATTCTCCCCCTCAAAATATGTTCGTGTTCAAAATTGATTAAAAGTGAATAACAAGAACATATTTTGATTTGTTTTTACTTTTGCACATTTGAAAAAGAGATGAAAAGTTGTTGTTGTTGTTGTTGTTTTTTTTTTTTTTTTTTTTTTTTTTTTTTTTTTTTTTTTTTTTTTAAATAAAAAAATGAAAAATCTTTTTGTGTTTTTGATAAAATATGTTACAAAAATAGTTTTGGTGTTTGACTTTCTTAATTGTGTTTAAGAAAGTTGTTTATCCTCTGGAGTCAAACACCGCATACCAATTTGGTGAACTAATTCCACAAATCTTACATGAGGCAAGGCTTTGGTGAATAAGTTCGCTAATTGGTATTCAGTACCCACAAAATATAATTCAATTGTACCCTGTTCCACATACTCTTTGATGAAATGGTATCGAAGTGCGATATGTTTGGACTTCGAATGTTGAACCGTGTTGCATGAGATGGCAATGGCTCTCTTGGAGTCGCATTACATCGGAATCTTGTTGAAGATGTAACCGTAGTCCATCAGCTGTGATCGCATCTAAATGACTTGAGCACAACATGCTGACATGGCTACATATTCTGATTCTGTAGACGACAATGAGGTGCAATCCTGCTTCTTTGACTGCCAAGATACAAGTTTGTCTCCTAGAAACTGCACTCCTCCAGACGTACTTTAACGTGTATCTAAACATCCTGCATGATCAGCATCTGAAAAAGCGATTAGTTCAAAACTAGAATCCTTCGGATACCAGATCCCCAAATGGATGGTTCCCTTTATGTATCTAAGGATTCTTTTAACCTCAGAGAGGTATCTTTCATTTGGTCGAGACTGATAACGGGAGCATAGATATACAACAAAAACAATATCTGGTCTGCTGGCTGTTAGATACATGAGAGACCCAATCATACTACGGTATTTTGTAGGGTCAACTCGTGTACCATGTAAATCAGCATCCAGCTTTGGAGATGATGCAGACATAGAAGTATTATAAGTGTCACAACTTGTCATGCCATGTATCTTTAAAATCTCAAGAGCATATTTGGACTGATTAAGAAAAATACCACGCGGGGATTGATGAACTTGAAGTCCTAAGAAGAACGTAAGTTCACCCATCATAGACATCTCAAAATTTCGTTTTATTAATTTTACGAAAGCATTTGAGTACTTTTTATGTGTTGAACCAAAAATGATGTCATCAGCATAAATTTGAACAATTAAGATGTCCTCCCTGTATTTTTGAATAAATAGTGTGGGGTCAACGGATCCTTTGGTAAAGTGATTAGCAAGTAAGAATGTGGACAGTTTGTCGTAACATGCCCTCGGGGCTTGTTTAAGGCCATAAAGGGCTTTCTTGAGTCTATACACATGATTTGGATGATCTGGATCGATGAAGCCCTTTGGTTGTGTGACATACACTTCTTCACGAAGTTGCCCATTCAGGAATGCAGTCTTCACGTCTATTTGATAAACGGTGATGTTCTTGTGGGCAGCATACGCCAGAAACATGCGGACAGCTTCAAGTCTAGCCACTGGTGCAAAGGATTCTTCAAAGTCAATGCCTTCTTCTTTGCTGAAGCCTTTGGTAGCCAGACGTGATTTGTTACGAATAACTGTTCCATCAGCACCAAGTTTGTTTTTCCAAATCCATTTAAGTCCGACAACATAGAATCCATCAGGTCTTTCTACCAATTCCCAGACTTTATGACGTTTTAATTGATCAAGTTATTCTTGCATTGAAACAATCCAATTGTCATAAGTCATGGCTTCTCTAATGTTCTTTGGTTCTGTTTGACAGACGGTAAGTGCATAAATGCATGTGTCACCATCCGTGTGAAGTCTTTGTCGTGTCATGACTAGATTATTCGGATTACCAATCACATTTACTAGAGGATGATCTTTTGTCCATTTGTGGGTTGAGGGGTAATGTTGAAAAGTATTGTGCATATTAGACGGATCCAAGTTGCGTGTAGACGACTCAGCAATATCAGGAACGGTTGAAGCCGGAGCAAATGGATTAAAGAATGCATTTCCGTCATAATTTGCAGGTGCGGGTACTTCTTGTTGTAGGAGATCTTCAGCTGCATTCTCAGTGTTGGAAGCTATTTGTTCTTCTGTTGTCGAAGATTTAGTTGGAGGTGCATCTGCAGCAACTGTTGTTGTTGTAGTAGCGGGTGTATCAGGTACTGGATTATGACCAGGTTGTGCAGCGGAACTTGTAGATACATCTGGTGCATGATTTGTAAAAGAATCATCGAACAGTGGAGCAAACAAAGTTTCCAATTCCATACAGTTGAGGGAGAGTGGTGCAGCTGATGGATCTAGAAAAATTAATACGGTTAGTTGCGGGTCCTAAGCTGTTTTGCTCAGAAGCCATATCAGTAAGCTCATTAAAATTAGCATGTATTGTCTCTTGAATTTCTCTAGTGCGATGGTTCAAGATTCGAAAACCTTTAGAATTCTCACAATATCCAATAAAGATACCAATGTCAGCTTTGGCTTTTAGTTTTCCAAAATCATCACGATCATTATTTGGGTAACAAAGGGCACCAAATACATGAAAGTAATTTATGTTCGGTTTACGGTTGTGAACAAGCTCATATGGAGTTTTGTGATGCCATTTGGTGATAATACAACGGTTTTGAGTGTAACATGCGGTTGAGACAGCTTTAGCCCATTGGTAATCAGGTAATTGAGCGTTGATTAACATCGTCCTTGCAGCTTCCATGATAACGCACAAATTGAACATGTTTTTAGTCGCGTTATTGTTAGTTTTGTGGATCATATTTGGTTATATTTGTGTGTATTTGTTAATAAATCGTGAAAAAGTGTATATGTAAGTAAATATAGCCAAGTACAGGAAAAGAAGATAAAAAGATGAAGAATTGAAGTTATTACGCTCATTGGAAGATTCCCGAGAGGAAAACGAGAGAGAAACCACACGAGAACTCAAGGATTTGATAATGTCAAGATTTCTATGTTCAAATATCAAGAAAAGATCAAGTTCTATGAAAGGAATTAGTGCCACAATAAAGGAACAAGCACGCGACGAGAAAAGAAAAGAAAAATAAAAAATGTATGTGCATGAAGGCCCCATCCGATCGGATGGTGCCTGCATCCGATTCGGATGGGAGGAGATGAATTTACCGAGAGATCCAACCATCGGTTGGACCCCAATACCGATCGGTTGGGAGAAACTGCCCATAATCATGGTGGCTTATCATTTCCTGTTTATTTACCACTAAGGGACGTTTTTACTTGAAGAAGAGGGATTATTTCACTTATATATAAAATCCAAGGCTAGATACAAGGTGTGACACCCCAAACTTAGTAAAGGCTTACACCAAGTCCTTGCAAACTTATTATCATTGCCCGAAAGCTTGTAATTGCTGTGAAAACATCCAGGGAACTTTGAGTTAGAGTCTCAAGAGTTGTGTTCGAGTGTGGAGTTGTTTACGTGTAATCATAGGTGATTGGAGGAGTGTGGTTGCTATAGTTCCACAATTCTAGTTCTTCTAATTCTAAAACTAGGTATCTTTTGTTTAAAATTACTATGAACTACTTTTACTTTAAGTTGAATGAAAGAATGGTTTGTTACTTGTGTTTGATTATAATTGTTATGAAGTGATTTTTGGGTATACTTGTGTGTATGATGTGACAATTGTTGGAGTATTCTTATTTTATAGTGATACATGAAAACATGTCTTGTTTTATGAGTTTGTTGAAATACAATCTAATCTTGCTTAATTAGTTGGTGAAAACAGTTCTAAAGAATAAAAAAGGCCGAAAGGATTTTCTTTATGTTTTTATTCCGAAAAGTTAGTGCACGAATTAGTATGGGATATGGTGTGTGACAAGCACCATATTAACTCATTAAAATAGATTTGGAAACGATTTCATCTCGAGAAAAGGCCGAAAGGATTCGTAAGAATTCTTAAGATAAGAAATGCTTTTCAAACAACAAAGAGTTTAATAGAATTGTCGTAATAGTTAAAAAGGCCGAAAGGAATTAACTAGGAGATTGAATTCTTAGAGATGATTTCTCATGATAAAAACCATTGATTGTGAATCATTCATATTAAGTTGTGCATCACTACAAGTTACACCCAACTTGGTAGATTACTCTATACAATTAGTTAAGGAATTACACACAAGTATATTTGTTTTTGATTGATTGGATTTTATTTGCTTTAGAATTTACACCAAATTGGATTGACAACCCTTTTTGTTAAAACTTATTTTACTAAATACAAACAACAATTCCCTTGGGACGATCTCGACTTACCCACCTTTACTACCACGGACGAGTATACTTGCTCGTATGTGTTGATTAGAGAATTGGATAAATCGTTTTTATAAATTTTTAAAACTTGCACACAACGCGACACATCAAGTTTTTGGCGCCGTTGCTGGGGAATTGGTTAATTTACTTGGTAGTTTGGTTTGGTAGTTTATAAGTTTTGTAAAGAAAAAGTAAAAAAAAAAAAAGGTTTGGTTCGGAGCCAACCGAATCGGATGGATGCCCATCCGATCGGTTGGTGGCCTCGGTAAAAAGTTTTTAGTTTTTATTATTTTTGTTATTTTCTGGTTTCAATGGTAGTTTAATGTAAGATTAAGTGTTAGTTTAATTAGATAATTAATAATGGTAATTAGCCTAGTTTAATGCTTTTAATGTTTTTATTAAACCAAGTTAATATAGTTAATTTTATGTTTAATGATTAGTAGCTTAAGAGTTTTTTATTAATTGTGCTAGTTAATTAGTTTAATGATTATTAAAGTTAATAATCAGTAATTAGTCTAATGGTTAGCAAGTTATTAATTATGTGTTATTTTTTATTTTTATGAATTAGTTTAATTTTAGTTATTAGTTTTTATATTAAAGTTTTAATTCAGTTTTTTTTTTATAATTATAATAATAAAAAAAATAATAAAAAAAAAAGTTATTTTTTTAAAAATTCGATCCAACCGATCGGATGTTGCCCGCATCCGATTCGATTGGGTAAAACTGTTTTTAACGATTCAACCATCCGATCGGATGGATGCCTCGAAAAAGTTTTTGAAATTTTTAATTTTTAGTTGTTTTGATGTTTTGAGAGTTTGAAGTTGTTTGCTTGCTTGATTTGGTTTCATTTTTAATATGTTTCGATTATAACTAACCCTCATGCTAATAGTTTGGATTTTTGTTTTTGTGGTTATGTTATAGTTAGTTTTTAAGTAGAATGGAGAGTTTGAGCAATATTTCGGAGTACTTGAGGAATTTCAAAGAGATTTTCAAAGACTCGGGTGATTCTTTGGAGTGTTTGGAAAATATTTTGGAAGAAGTTAAGGTTGATTTTGAAAGGAAAGAAGAAGTTGGAGAAAACCATGTTTGTTTACCTAAGGAGAAGAGAGTTGTTGTGTTCACACGAGCACCACCTAAAGAGTTTGATGCACCGTTCATGAGGTATTCTACACCTTGTGGTGTGGAAGGTATAAAAGCTTGGGATGCTCAGCTTAATATAGAATATGGTGACAACTACATTACGGAAGATATGCTTGGTAAGCTTGGTTTTGTTTGACTTGATTATGAGGATTATGGAAGAAAGATGGTGAGAGATGTGCGTATTAATATTCATGGTCACGTTTTCAAAGTTGATTTTGTTGTTTTGGAATATGGGAATGCTGATGAACCGGAAGTTGTGTTTGGTAGAGATTTTATGGTTAAGACTAAATGTAGGATTGATTTTGTATTAGGAGGATGAGGATTGATGTGGATGATATGGTAGAAGAGAAGGTAGGAAAGGGAGAGATTGTTAAAATGGGAAAAGCGAATAGAAAGAAAACACCACTTAACAAACTTACCCAACCCTCCACCCCTAAGAATGAAAGTTCTTCATCTAGTTCACCACCCAAATCACCACAAATAGTTAAACCATTAAATCAAGAGCAAAAGGAAGCGATTTTGGAAAATTTGGAAACGAAGTTTAAGGAGCTTATGGAGGAAAAGCCGGTTATTGATGTGTTGAACAATTACATGACTTATCGTAAGAAGTTGGATGCAGTTATGATGGCAAGGGCTAGGTTAGATGATGAACTCAAATAAGTACATTTTATTACCATCATTTATCCTATTTATTTGACTTGTTTTATTATATTATCTATGAGAATCGATACATTAATGTTTACTTTAGTAATTCTCAGGTAAAAACAAGCATTATGTGAAACTTGGCGATTTTGGACTAATTATGGAGCAAAACAAGCAAGATGTCAAAAGCCTACTGAAATCCAGAAGATCAAGCTCGTTCTACTCCAGATACGCCGCAACATACTTCTAACATACGGCGTATCACTATCAAGATTTCACAAGTTACGATCCAAGTACATGCGCCGCATACAAAGTCAAGATACGCCGCATCTGAAGACGGTGTACGAATATTCCTGAATATATTAATCTTGGACCCCACGCGAAGTTAAGTCAATGCGCCGCATCTATCAACTAGATGCGCCGCATCTATCCCTCAGACAGAAACTATAAATACCCCAAGGCCAGACGAATTTCGAGAGTTTTTACACTAGACTTTAGAGACCGAAGACAGAAGAACCCTAGAAGCCGAATTCAGACGACCAAGCAGCACAAGACACACCCTAAATGAAGATACAAGAGCTGTAAGAAGGTCCTGAATGTATTCAATTCATTAAGTAGTTTTGTTTTATTGTATTAGTACACTTTAATTCATCAGGATTGATGGGCTTGTGTCATGTGACTACGAAAAATCATGCACTCCCCTTAATATTGCTTTCCCATTAATTAAAGTTTATATTTTGATGTCTTTGGTGACTTTTATTAGTGCATTGATAACCTCTGTGTCTAGCTGAGCATTGCTTGGGTCGCCATGCCCCTTCCTCGCCTATTTAAGAGACGCTTAATAAATAGGATAGACATAAGTAATCATTAAGGGTTTACTCGCCGATAAGATTAGAGCTAACGAGAAAGGTTTAATTATATACACTTCATATAAAACTAGTAATAAAACAAGTGACAAGCTACTTAATTATCAGGACAGGTCTTCTTATTGTCTCAAGTATCTATCTGTGTACGTGTGTGCTAATCGCTGATTCGTGCTCATTAGTTTAGTTTTTATTTAATCATAACCAAACCGTGCCAGTCTCTCAGGCTGAACCCCCTTGCGTTAGATTAGGTTGTACAGCTAACTTAAGATATTAAAATACTGATTAGAATAACTAGATAATACGTTCCACTCTTAGTGATCGACACTCTACTTACCATTATATTCATACTGACCGGGTACACTGCTCGTTAAGTGTGTGTGTTATTGATAAGTCGGCTAAATATAAATTTAAAACTTGAGTAGGCATTAATACTGCTAAACCGCAACGACACGCGCACACCACATCAAGTTTTTGGCGCCGTTGCCGGGGAGTGAATTGTTATTATCTGTTAATTTGATTAGTATTTTAATTAGGTTTTTCTTTTTATTTTTTAGATTCTAACCACTAACCCTGTTATATATTAGATAGATTGCATTCATTGTATAATTTGCATATTTTCTGTTTTTGTTTGTTTTCTGTAATTTTTGTTTCTTTTTGTTTGATTTTATTTTTGTTTTTCTTTTCTGTATTTTTCTGCATTCTGCTATCGTTGTATTGAGCTGATACAAACGATACGGCGCATCTGTTTTCACAGATACGGCGTATTGCGTTTAATTTTTATAAAATACAACGCGTTTAATAAATTCGAGTACGACGCATCTTTTCCCAAGATACGCCATATTCTATTTTTAATAAGAAATTTTTCTAAACCCTAACGCCATACGGCGCATCTGTTTTAACAGATACGGCGTATTTGCTATTTAAATTAAAAACAGTTTTTCGAATTTTTAAACAAAAGCGACGCATCGATCTTTATCGATACGGCGCATCTACTAAATCAAAAATCTTGTATTTTGAAATGTAACGAAAATACGGCGCATTAGCTTTTGTTAATACGACGAATTTAATTTGATAAATATAGTTGATTTTTGATATTCACTTTGATCGTTCCACTACTCTCGTGCACAAGTTGGTTTACTTTCAGGATAAATGATGGCTTAAGCATCACTATGGAAGATTACATTCTGAACATAACCAAGAGACGCTAGCTGGAGTAATCAAACCTTAGATGATTGAAAGGCTGTAATAAGACGACAAGAGTGGAGGAGAATTCAGTACTGGTAACATTGAGTATCTTAAAATTCTTGAAATAGAATTCCAGGTATCCTCTACAATAATTTACCTAGCCTTATAGAGAGTTCTCTACGAAACCTCTCCCGAATATAATCTCAATTTTGTAAGCTTAAAACGATACTTGCTCCTAACCTTGGAGTAAATCATTATCCACTAAACAATAAAGATTATAATCATTAATAAAACGGATATGCTTATTGCTCTTATCTTGAATTTATATATATCATATGGTATACCGTTTTACCCCAATTTGATGTGTAAGGAAATGTGTTGCGGAGGCCAAGGTACGTTCCTTATTTAAATTTCGTTCACTAGCACAGTAATACGGCGGATCTTAGTTTTCTAAGCGCCGTATCTCTGACTAATTAAAACTTATTGACCAGTCAACGAATTTAGATAAATACGGCGCATAACAATTATGCAATACGGCGCATCGTACTTTGCCCTATAAATACGAAAGAGATGCGCCGGATTTCCACTTTTTACCCCAATATTCACACAGTAAAAACCCTCTAATTTGAGTTCTTTTCTCGAATCAAACTTCTAATCCGAACTCTAGACCGAATCCTAATCGCAATATAAGGTAATTATTCTATTTGATTTTGTTTAAATCTAAAAATTAGGTTTTATGATATAGTTCGATTAGGGCTTAGAAGTTTAGGGGATTTGAATATAACTAGGACTAGATAATTTCCCCCATGTTAATTTTTGGATTAATCATTGAATTTGGTACCGAATTGATTTAAACGAAAATTAGGGTTCGGGAAATTTGTTTTTGAGCTTTGGAGGGAAAATGAAATATTGTGGTTATAGGAACTCTTAGATTTAATATATGGGTAAAATGGAACCGTGATGTTAAGTGGGAGTTTACGTCACGGGTTCGGATTCTTGGAAAACGTGCCTGACCCCTTTCTTTTATACTGATATATTGCTAGATGCGGCGCATCTTGGTTAATTGATGCGGCGTAACGACCTATTTCCAATTTAAATACTTCACTATTGTTACGCCGTATTACTTAACTTAGATACGACGCATCCGCATTACCCCGTATTCCAGTGCATGCTACGCATCTCTTTGATACAGCCTAGATACGCCGCGCTGATTTATCAGATGCGCCGTATCAACCTTATTGCAGAACTGTTTTCTAACCTTTAAATTTATTTCAGATGGAATTACCAGCCGTTGGACACAGACATACGTGGCTCCGTTTCGAGACCATGGGACTTACACCGGATACCGAGGCTGATTATGTGCAGAGACTTAGGACGATTTTCTTTAGAAAAATCTTTAGAGTTTCGGTTTTGGACTTTGCAGGTGTTGGACTGATTGACGGGGGGAACGCAGCTGGTGGTCTTCATGATAGGCTGGAGATGGTTGTGATGGATGATGATGATGAGGTTGTGTTTAGGTCACATGCATGGGATAGGTTGTTCAGGATTGACGAGCCTCTGATTAGGGAGCTCATGCTGGAGTTCTTTAGCACGATTCATTACAGGGAGACGGATTTGGAGATTGATACAGCTGACACTCTGGTGTTCAGGTTAGGAGGGGTGCATAGGCAGATGTCGATGAGGCAGTTTATTTTGGCCATGGGGCTACACACTGAGGAGGAGCTTGGATCCGCTGGGTTTGCCAGGTACTGGGCTGAGAGTTTACGGGCTGTTCCAGATAGGATGTTGCTTGGTGATTTCTGGGAGAGGATATCCTCTGGGGTGATTCTACTGCTTCCACCCCATCCTACACATTGATCAGAGAGCCTATGAGGAGATTATGCCATAGGATGATTGCATTGACCATCGCTGGGAGGGGTCAGTCACCTGAGAAGGTGACCACTCTTGACCTCTTCCTTCTCAGGAGCATGGATGAGGGATTGGCGGTGAACATCCCTCACTTTTTGGCGCATTTCCTTCATAGGGGTGCTTTGGGGAGAGATAGGAGGAGCCAGATGACTGGGGGGCATTTTGTATCTAGACTGGCCCGTCATTTTGGTGTGATCGGTGATGAGATTCCTGCCGGGTTAGAGGTTGAGGTGACCAGTCTACCGGTTATTGGGCATGATTATTTGGTCAGGTTGGGGATTTGTGAGATGGTTATGAGGGGATGCTATTGGGTGGCGTTGGGTCCCGCGAGACCAGCAGAGGTAGAGGCGGAGCAGGGAGGTCCCCAGGGAGCTCCGGCTGCTGCTCCAGCCCAGGAGGAGCCACAGGTATCCCCACCACCACCAGTTGCACGCACAGTCGGTCAGAGGGTAGAGATAGTCGAGGGGGAGGTTAGAGCTTTGAGGGGCGTCGTTGATGGTATGAGGGCTGACCTCACTGTAGTCAGGAGGGATTTAGGTTGGCTGGTTGGGAGTGTGAGCCAGATTTTGGAGGGTCAGGGCACGAGCCATACTCGCCCTGATGGTACTTTCGTTAGAGGGATGATCACATACTCCCGGGTCCCTTCACGCAGAGTCCGACCTAGGACCGACGATGCCAGCACCTCAGGGACTCACTCAGCTGCAGAGGACGACTCCCCACACCCTTGATCTCATATGTTTGATCTTATAGACATTGTTCCACATACATTTTTATTCTTCTTGGGATTGTACTGAATTTTATTATCATGTATTTATTTGATGTTTCAGTTTGTGTTTCTTATTGTGTTTGATGAAGACTGACATTAAGTTCAGCATGAGTGAACGAAAGAACCCGAGAGGTAAACCGTGGAACGAGCCCATTTTACAACAGACTGTTAACAGTTTGTTTGGTAAATACATGCGCCGCATCTAGTAAAACAGATGCGACGCATCCTATCCTTTATTTTATTTTATTTCGTATTTATTCCAGGCTCGATATGGCGTATCTTTTTCCATAAGATACGGCTTATTGACTGACCTGATGATTTACAGTTTAATTTTTACTAACTACTAATGTATTATGCAAGTTTGAACCTTCTTAATTCAGGTGTGTTAAAGTCTAAATGGTATTATAGATTCCTGCATTTTTGTGGATACATCATCTATGAAGCTTAAACGTTCTCATCCACAAGAAAGTTGATTTTTGCTCTTATACGAATAATGGAGGATCATACCGGGCAAATCTCAGGGGAGTTTTTCTGTTCTAATTCTTTTATTTTCCAGTTTTTAATCTTTGATACAAACAACGAGGACGTCGTTTAACTTAAGTGGGGGGATTGGAGAATTAGAACACTTACTTGTCCTAAACTTTTTCAAAATATGCTTAAAATGCGCTTAATATATCAAAATTTAAAATTTTTTAGCATATTTTTGTTTAAAGTCTAAATTACATAACCGCACACATAACTCTATTCTTTCAAAAATATTAAAACTTTAGTGTGCTGGTGACTTGTAAACTTTAGAACTTGGCTTGTATACTATTCGAGACCACCATAATAAGTATTATCTATATAATTAGAGTGACTTGTCTAAATTGGTAAATTTCTAGGATTACACCCAAATAGCCTTTATATGTTATGTGATATTAACTAACTACACTGGTTAGTTAACCCCCGTATAAACCCTTTGTTACTCTCACTTTTAGAGTAAGATACCCCTAGAAAAACCCTCAGAGCCATTCCTTTCGTTTCTTACACCTTTGTTATAATGTTTCGATACACCCTTACACCTTAGCCTACCCTGTAGATTAAAATCCGTGGTTGGTTAATTGCTTTAGGTAAAGTGTGTTTCCTTACATTACCTGTGTTCGCGTGCGTAATTCATTATCTTTGGTTAGGTCAGGAAATTGCACAATGCAATTGGTATGAAAGTAAATACTGTATATCTTTTAGTTTATTTTTCGTGTGTTTGCTACTTGCACTATTACAGTTATTTCTGAAAGTATGAAAAGTATGGAAAAATTATCCGGAAAAATAGTGATAGAAAAGTTGTGAAATTTTACACATATATGTTGATGTCAAAAAAAAAAAAAAAAAAAAAAAAATCGAAAAAATAGAAAAGAAAAAGAAAAAGGAAAAGTTGGAAGTTTGTTTTAACCAACTTATGTAAAGTTTTGT
This sequence comes from Artemisia tridentata subsp. tridentata, assembly GCA_021014915.2. NCBI lineage: Eukaryota > Viridiplantae > Streptophyta > Magnoliopsida > Asterales > Asteraceae > Artemisia > Artemisia tridentata. The sequence continues at coordinate 127,545,542 of CP139501.1, forward strand.
ATTAAGTGGGCGATATCACCACTATTTGTTGTATATTATATTTATGGATTGAATGGGAGTTGGCCGTTATGGGAACGCCAACTAAGGTTATTCTTTGATTGAGATCTTGTTGAGTATAATTCGTGTCTACCTAAAGCGTGTGTTTCAAGTGTTAAAGCGTGAGTTATTCAATGATATGAGTCTTATTCATGGGATGGTTGGGAAAGTGATTAACCACACTTAGGATTTTAATTTATCTATTTTGTTTATTTTTTTTTATTTTACACCAATTTGTATCCCAAATATTATCCATACCCTATATCATTCTTCATCCAAACCTTTGATTTATTGAGATTAGTGATTTGAGCAATCTTAAGTATCGTAGTCGTGGATTCGGCTATGTATTTATGATTTTGTCGCCCTTTTTGATATAATATTATTGGTGAAGATTACTTGGTCCTATCTTTAGCCTATTCGAGTTAAGGATTTGAGCAATTGCAAGTATCGTGATCGTGGATTCGATCATGTATTTGTGATTTTGTCGCCTTTTCTGGAATATGAGATCGATAGAGATTAAAAAGGATGATCAACCCTTAACCAACAAACCCTTTTTACCGCTTTAGACTTGTTATTCCTTAGCTTTAGTGGGGGAGATGCGTATACTTGCCAAGCCTATGATAGAATATTCGTCACAACTAAGCAACTAAACGATTTAGAATTGTTTTACATTAAAAATTATTTTGGTTTCTACTTCGTTAAGTGTTTGGTTGTGTGATTATGACAAAACGAATACGTGCTTAAATATAAAAATAAATCCTAATATCTTTTAGGATACATTTTCATTTGATTGATTCTAAGGTTTACTTGGGGACAAGTAAAGTTCAAGTGGGGGGATATTTGATGAACTCAAATAAGTACATTTTATTACCATCATTTATCCTATTTATTTGACTTGTTTTATTATATTATCTACGAGAATCGATACATTAATGTTTACTTTAGTAATTCTCAGGTAAAAACAAGCATTATGTGAAACTTGGCGATTTTGAACTAATTAGGAAAAACATGGATGCAAAAGCTATGAACTAAAGTCGTTCTACTCTAATACCCAGAGACTACCAAGCTGTCTACTCTAGATACCGCAATACTTAATACGGCGTATCACTATCAAGATTTCACAAGTTACGATCCAAGTACATGCGCCGCATACAAAGTCAAGATATGCCGCATCTGAAGACGGTGTACGAATATTCCTGAATATATTAATCTTGGACCCCACGCGAAGTTAAGTCAATGCGCCGCATCTATCAACTAGATGCGCCGCATCTATCCCTCAGACAGAAACTATAAATACCCCAAGGCCAGACGAATTTCGAGAGTTTTTACACTAGACTTTAGAGACCGATGACAGAAGAACCCTAGAAGCCGAATTCAGACGACCAAACAACACAAGACACACCCTAAACGAAGATACAAGAGCTGTAAGAAGGTCCTGCATGTATTCAATTCATTAAGTAGTTTTGTTTTATTGTATTAGTACACTTTAATTCATCAGGATTGATGGGCTTGTGTCATGTGACTACGGAAAATCATGCACTCCCCTTAATATTGCTTTCCCATTAATTAAAGTTTATATGTTGATGTCTTTGGTGACTTTTATTAGTGCATTGATAACCTCTGTGTCTAGCTGAGCATTGCTTGGGTCGCCATGCCCCTTCCTCGCCTATTTAAGAGACGCTTAATAAATAGGATAGACATAAGTAATCATTAAGGGTTTACTCGCCGATAAGATTAGAGCCAACGAGAAAGGTTTAATTATATACACTTCATATAAAACTAGTAATAAAACAAGTGACAAGCTACTTAATTATCAGGACAGGTCTTCTTATTGTCTCAAGTATCTATCTGTGTACGTGTGTGCTAATCGCTGATTCGTGCTCATTAGTTTAGTTTTTATTTAATCATAACCAAACCGTGCCAGTCTCTCAGGCTGAACCCCCTTGCGTTAGATTAGGTTGTACAGCTAACTTAAGATATTAAAATACTGATTAGAATAACTAGATAATACGTTCCACTCTTAGTGATCGACAATCTACTTACCATTATATTCATACTGACCGGGTACACTGCTCGTTAAGTGTGTGTGTTATTGATAAGTCGGCTAAATATAAATTTAAAACTTGAGTAGGCATTAATACTGCTAAACCGCAATGACACGCGCACACCACATCATTAGAAGATAAGAATTTTGATGAGGTTGAAAGAGAGAGGATAGTTGAGAATGGGTTGCTTAAGAAGATGAGCGATCCGGGAAATTTTGTGTTACCGATTAAAGTGAATGGGACAGATGCGATGTATGCATTGGCAGACACGGGATCAAGTGTGAATGTAATGCCGTATCCATTATATAAGAGATTAGGACTTGGTAATCCTCAACCAAATCAATATAATCTTACTATGGCTGATAATTCACGAGCAAAGGCGATGGGAGAAGTAAAGAATGTTAGAGTCCAAATAGGGTATCAAACTTTCTAGGCCGATTTTCTTGTACTTAACATTCCAGTGGATAAGGAGTTACCATTGTTGTTAGGTAGACTGTTTTTGAGAACGTGTGGAGCTATTATAGATATGGGTCGAGGTACTATGACTATTAATGATGGGATCTTGAAGCATACTTATTATCCCAAGCCTAGAGGAAAGATTGTTAAGGAAGTTCATGAAGAAGAAGATGAAGAAGACCACTTGGGTTATTTTGAAGTGGGTAGAGATGAAGAAGGGAGGCCTAAATATGGGCCGGTTGTTCCGAGTTACTTTGACATTGAAGATGAGATGGAAAGAGCTCTAGCGATGGAGGCTTTCTATAACCCCTTTAAGAATGTTTTTGTGTTTAATAAGTTGACAGATTTTCTTGGATCTTTACCGGTTCAACTAAAGAATTTGGAATGGGGACCCGAAGGATCTAGTGTTTACAAGAAGGAAGAAGGAGACGGAGATTGGCATGTAAAGTTTGATGTAGTTTGTCTGGATGGAAGATACTTTGCAAGGAAGTTTAAAACGCAAATGACTAACCGGAAGTTGTCCGGGAAGTTTCAAAATGAAGATATCTTGAGGCACGAGTATTTCCAAGGATGAAAGACAAGAGTTTGAAGAATAAAAGCACAAAGCTTAGGCTAGTGTTTGTTTGTTTTCTTTTTCATTTTTATGCATTTCTAGTAGTTTAATGTTTGCATTTAAGTTCAAGTTTAAGTTAAGACTCTTTGTTTCTCTTGGTTAATTGAGGTTTATTAAGTTATGAAGTTATGTTTTTAGTTGAGTTTAAGAGTTAAGTTTTGTTTTAGAAGTTGTAGAGTTAGACTTGGAAAACAAGTTGGGAAATTAAGTGTGTGGAGTATTTTTACATACAAAAGAAGCATTTGTGAGAAGTAAAAACACTTCCACTTGTTCTAACAAGTATCACAAAGTGTTGACAAAAGAAAAAGTGAAGTTTTTGCAAAAATTCAATCCGAATCGGTTGGATCAAATACTGATCGGATGGAGTAATATATATATACTCAGAATTTCAAAAATCACAAAAACACACACACACAATCCACCAAACTTGGGTTTCAAAAATTCGACCATTAGAAGATTATTAAGTGTTGCAGGAGTGTTAAACAAGTAAGTAACATCATCAATTTGTATTAATTAGGTTTTAATTTGGATTTCTTGAATTAGATCAAAATTTAGGTATTTTTGATATAGTTCGAATTAAGATGTAATTTTTCTGGAATAGATGGGTAAAGGATTGAGGAAGAGATTGCAAAAAGAATTAGATAGATTGATTAAGTTTTGAGGAAGAATTGATTGATTGAATTTTCGGATTAAATGGGTCAAAACTTTGAATCGATTTAGGTTGCAATTGATGATTCCCAGATGTTGTTTAGTTGTTAATTAGTGTTTCTAGGATGATGCATTGTGGATTAGAACATAAAATAAAGGTTTTGATTTTGTAGTGTTCATGTGTTCTAAGATTGATAGAGAATCATGCGAAAATGTTATGGATTGTTGTGGAGATGAATGGGATATGTAGAAACCACGATAATTGATCAAATGCATGATAGGAAAGAGTAGAATTTGATAGAATTGATTGGAAGTCGGAGAAAGAAATTTTTTTGAGACAGCAGGTCCCAACCGATTCGGTTGCGGGGCAATACCGATCGGTTGGGCTGGGACATTTACTCCATCCGATTCGGTTGGAGGAATACCGATCGGACGGAGGGCTCGGTAAATTAAAAAAGAAAATTTTTAGAACGAGTTTTGTGACTTCTAAATCCTGTAATCTTGGTTCTTATGCTCTTATACTCACAAATAATTGTGATTTCTACAGAGTTATGTTGCAGGTAGTTCGAGTTCATCACGTGTTGGGGTGAATCCGATTGTGACGAAGTACATTCAAAGGAATTCAAAGAGTAAGGTCACATATACTCTTAATCCGGAGAATAATGAGAATTTGAAGTTTAGCAAACTTATGATGGAGGAAAAGCACGCTTTTCGGGAGCGTCTTTCAAAGCTACAAGGTAGAAAGATTACTAAGCCAAGGTTAGTTGATTGGGAATTGTTTGCAGATTATGGTTGCGAGAATGAGTTGAGAAATGATGAGGATGTCGTATGTATATGAGGGTGATGGTGATAGTTTTGACGATTTGTCGTAGGAGAGAGCTTTTAGCATTTATGAGAATGTTTTCCGTGAATGGTGTTTGGAGTTTTTCGCCACATTTTATTTTGAAAGAAAAGTTGTTGATGTTGTGGGAGATGTATGTATTTGGTTTAGGCTTTGTGGAAGGGAACATGCTTACACTTTATCGGAGTTTGCGGTTGCTTTAGGATTGTATGAACAAGAGGAGATTAAGCATCGTGTGTTTGCACCTCATTTTGTGAGGTTGGTGAGAAAACATAATGATTATGATGGTATTGCAGAGTATTGGAATAGAGTTGGTGATCCGGGTTGCAATAGAAGGAACTCGTCCAGGTTGAGGAATCCTACTATGAAAATTTTACAAAAATTGATCGCCTGGGGGGTTTTACACAAAACGGGTAGCCGGGACAAGTGCAATCAACTGGATTTGTGGTTAATGAAATTGTTGGAGGAAGACAAGAAAGGGAACGCGGCTTGGATAATAGCCGAATATCTTTCACGAAGAGCAACAGGGATTTAGGATAATAGTGAAATCTGTGGAGGTCATTATGTTACTGCTTTGGTGAGAAATTTGGGTTATTTTGAGAATGGAGAAGTGTCGAAATGTTCGGAGATGACGGAAAGTGAGACGTGGGATGCTATAGGTTTTGGTAAAGCGTTGGATAGAAAAAGAATAACGTTAGGATCTTGGACAGAACCAACGATGACTGCACCACAACAATCTTACCAACAAGCACCATACCAACCACCACCGAATATAAGGAGTGTTCATGCCCCGAGTAGTTTTGATTCAGGATGGGGGGATTGGAACAAGGAATTAAACGAGATAGAGCGTAGGGACGTGTGGAGAGATTCTATGATGATGAGGCAAAATTACAACTATGATTATTCTATGCCGATGCTTCAACATGTGGCTCATGAAGCCAACTATGAGGTACCTCCCTACAACCCACCAAACGTTCCACCCTACCCATTTCAGTATGACCCATATCCTGGCCAATATCCTTACCCATATCCTGGGTACGCACCTTTTCCTAAACCAGTGCCGGTATATGGTAGAGTTCCAAATGTTGGAGGGTCGAGTTATGATGTGGGCGGATCATCGTCGGGTGTTGGAAAGAAAAAGCAGAAGTATACAGTTTTTTGAGGATGATGAGAATTATGAGGAAGTAGAAGAAGAGGAGGACGAGGAGAGCGAAGACGAAAGAATTCATCCTGATGGCATGGATCACGATGATGAATGATCATCGGTGATATGGTTTATGATGTTTTTGTTTTAAAAACAATGATGGGTCGAATAATTTATGTTTCTACTACTTTAACTTAACTTTCTTAGGATTTTATTATTTATGGTTTGTTTTGAATTACTTTTGTTTGTTTTAGTATTTTGTTTTGTTTGTTTCGCGTATAGTTTTTGCAGTTTTTGCAGGGGGAGAATTAACGGAAGCTTAGTGTTGATCAATATTTGGAGTTAGAAGAACTCATGTGCTTACTTATGATCAAATATGCGTATGCGAATTTTTCCCGGGTAGTACCTTTTTAACTAAAATTTTCCCATTTCCTTTACTTTGAAGTTCATTTTATTACATTGAGGACAATGCAAAACTTAAGTGTGGGGGAAAGAAGAAAATAGGAAAAGTTGGTTTATTTTTTATTTTTTTTAGGTTTAGTAGATTTTGGAATTGAGTAACTAGAATTAGTTCGCCCTTGATATTCTAGTTGTTTTCTCATATAATATATATAGTTTTAAGAACTAGAATGATTCATTGGTAAAAATGAGGCTATTTGAAAAAGTTTTGGAATTTAATCAAGTTATGAAGAGCTATTTCAATTTTGGAAGCGATAACAGTTACTAGTACATGTTATAACCCACCTTAAATTGTGAGGATTTAAGCCTTTTTGTATAAAGCATTTCCTATGCTTTATATTTCGTTATGAGTGTGCCGGTGATTAAGTTGATTCTAGAACTTGTACTTGTTATGCATTACGGTTAAAATTACTTTCGAGTAATAAAATATATTCAAATGATAAGAGGCAAATTGGGATATACACCAAATGGCCATCCGTTTACAGAAATATTTTTGCTAACCACATTGGTTAGTTAGCCTATGTAATTGGAACCCATTTGTTAGCGTTAATATTTTACACTAGATACCCTTAGTTACACCTTCTGAGCCTTTCTTTTCTTTTGATTAAATTCAGAAAAATACAAAAGATTTTACTCCTTACACCTTAGCCTTACCCAAATCAAGTTCAATTGAAGTTCAAAACTATTTATTTTTTGATGATTGCATGTTGACCACACTTTGATATGTGTATGTGTTGTTTCAATGAAGAATAAGGTCGCTACTCTTATTTGTATTTTTTTTGTAGCGTGTGCTCATCCAAAGTATGGGGGTGACGAAAAAAAAGTGAAAAAAATGAATAGCCAATGAGCTATGAATGTATGAATGAATGAGAATAAAATAGTCAATGAGCTATGAAGTAAGGAAGGAGTTAGTATGAGATTCGGAATAATAATCGAGGAAGTTTGGTGGAGTGATCATTTGAGGTATAAAGAGTTGGGAACGGAATTTGGACTTGATTCTTATTTATTTTTCATTTTGTAGGAACCAATCACAAATAATTCCCATGTCTATTTCCTACCTTTACCAATTACTTTATTCGTTGTTAGCTTTCGAGCATCCGGATTTAGTGATGGCTTTGTTTAGATATGTAGTGCATGGATGTTCTAGTGACCATCCGAGTTTTTGAATAGTTGAAAAACGTTGTTAGCGAGCTAGTGCGTAATTTGGTGATCATCCGTTATGCAAGTAACGTTGTTAGTGAACCAATGTACAATCTAGTGACCATCCATTGCTTAGCTAATCAAGAATTCGTTGTTAGCTATTATGTTCTTGTATGAAGTATTTGCACATAAGCCAGGTAAACCGTAACCCTTAATCTTAAACCCGAATAAAAGACCTCTTTGATGTTTTATTTAGTTGTTTTGATACTCGTACAAGCTTATGGCAAGAAACATGAATCATGACTGAGCATTGAGTGATGTAACATTAAATTTACCCATGAGTGTTAAGTGAATTTAAAATTCATTCGTGAGGTGCTTAGTTATGTTATCAAGCTCAAATTAACTTGTTTATGTTTCAAGAATTTTTCACATTTAAAGTAAAAATAACAATTGTTCCATTGGGATGGTTGTTGGATTTTTAGAATCATAGTGAAGATGCCATTGGTATCAGATTTTCTAAAAGCTAGACTTACTCGAGGGCGAGCAAAACTCAAGTGTGGGGGAATATGATAACGCTCAAATTGAACATGTTTTTAGTCGCGTTACCGTTAGTTTTGTGCATCATATTTGGTTATATTTGTGTGTATTTGTTACTAAATCGTGAAAAAGTGTATATGTAAGTAAATATAGCCAAGTACAAGAAAAAAAGATAAAAAGATGAAGAATTGAAGTGATTACGCACATTGGAAGATTCCCGAGAGGAAAACGAGAGAGAAACCACACGAGAACTCAAGGATTTGATAATGTCAAGATTTCTATGTTCAAATATCAAGAAAAGATCAAGTTCTGTGAAAGGAATTAGTGCCACAACAAAGGAACAAGCATGCGACGAGAAAAGAAAAGAAAAATAAAAAATGTGTGTGCATGAAGGCCCCATCCGATCGGATGGTGCCTGCATCCGATTCGGATGGGAGGAGATGAATTTACCGAGAGATCCAACCGATCGGTTGGACCCCAATACCGATCGGTTGGGAGAAACTGTTGTTACAAAGTTGCATTTATTGACGAATTTAAGCCCCATAATCATGGTGGCTTATCATTTCCTGCTTATTTACCACTAAGGGACATTTTTACTTGAAGAAGAGGGATTCTTTCACTTATATATAGAATCCAAGGCTAGATACAAAGTGTGACACCCCAAACTTAGTAAAGGCTTACATTAAGTCCTTGCTAACTTATTATCATTGCCCGAAAGCTTGTAATTGCTGTGAAAATGTCCAGGGAACTTTGAGTTAGAGTCTCAAGAGTTGTGTTCGAGTGTGGAGTTGTTTACGTGTAATCATAGGTGATTGGAGGAGTGTGGTTGCTATAGTTCCACAATTGTAGTTCTTGTAATTCCAAAACTAGGTATCTTTTGTTTAAAATTACTATGAACTACTTTTACTTTAAGTTGAATGAAAGAATGGTTTGTTACTTGTGTTTGATTATAATTGTTATGGAGTGATTTTTGGGTATACTTGTGTGTATGATGTGACAATTGTTGGAGTATTCTTATTTTATAGTGATGCATGAAAACATGTCTTGTTTTATGAGTTTGTTGAAATACAATCTAATCTTGCTTAATTAGTTGGTGAAAACAGTTCTAAAGAATAAAAAAGGCCGAAAGGATTTTCTTTATGTTTTTATTCCAAAAAGTTAGTGCACGAATTAGTATGGGATATGGTGTGTGACAAGCACCATATTAACTCATTAAAATGGATTTGGAAACGATTTCATCACGAGAAAAGGCCGAAAGGATTCGTAAGAATTCTTAAGATAAGAAATGCTTTTCAAACAACAAAGAGTTTAATAGAATTGTCGTAATAGTTAAAAAGGCCGAAAGGAATTAACTAGGAGATTGAATTCTTAGAGATGATTTCTCATGATAAAAACCATTGATTGTGAATCATTCATATTACACCCAACTTGGTAGATTACTCTATACAATTAGTTAAGGAATTACACACAAGTATATTTGTTTTTGATTGATTGGATTTTACTTGCTTTAGAATTTACACCAAATTGGATTGACAACCCTTTTTGTTAAAACTTATTTTACTAAATACAAACAACAATTCCCTTGGGACGATCTCGACTTACCCACCTTTACTACCACGGACGAGTATACTTGCTCGTATGTGTTGATTAGAGAATTGGATAAATCATGTTTATAAATTTTTAAAACTTGCACACAATGCGATACATCATTCCACTAACATCTTGTTGCGTCTTTCGACAACCCTATTCTGTTTTGGACTTCTTGCAATAGATGTTTGGTATTCATTTCCCACTTTCTCAAAATACAAAGGAAGAGTTTGATTCTTGAATTCAGTTCCATTATCTGTTCTGACTTTTCTGACTGTATTGCGAAGCTGAACTTGAAATTTTATAAGATAGGTGAAGATCATCGAAGGAGCTTGATCTTTGGTTCGTAGAAAGTAGACCCAAGTCCATCTGGAAAAATCATCAACAATTACCAATATGTAGCGTTTACCGTTGATTGTTTGAACACGCATTGGGCCACATAGATCTATATGAAGAAGTTGAAGAACATTGTGGAAAACTAGAAGGGGGGGGGGTTGAATAGTTTTACCGTTTTAAAATTCTTTTTCTTTGAATACTTAACGTGATTTCAAGTTATGCACACAACAAACAATATATAACAAGTAAGTAGAGAAAGAACCAATCAAACCACAACACGGATGTTTATAGTGGTTCGGTCTACAAGGACTCTTTTCCTTGCCCTACTCCACTCCCCGAGCCTCTAACCCGACAGTTTTTCTTTACTAAGAAACAAGCTCCCTTCTCGGCGGAGAAAACCTTTACACATGTCGCTTACACTTTTTCCGGTATAAAGCTAGATACCGAGTTCTTTTGCAAGGGCACAACCACTCCTGATACTCTATGTATTTTAAAGACTAAAATACTAACCGATCACTACTGAGGTATATGAATGATTGGTACAACAATGATGTGTGAAAAACAACTAATTCACACTATGACTAATCTGACAAGTCTTTCAACGCTTTGTTGAAGCTTGTGATGCTTTGATCTCTTTGCTACAAAAGAAAGATCACTAAGAATGTAATATGCAATATGAATGGGTTAGTAATGAATGAAAGAATGAATGATGTTGTTTATGCTTAAGAGTGATAAGAAAACATGAATGAGTGGCTTGCTATTTATAGGCAAACTGTAAAAACAAACAACGGATGGGACGGATCTAATTTAAGGGATCCGTCCATTATGCATTTTGGATCCGCGGCCTCCTGACAGCAAATCTCCAAAATCTTTCCCAAATTAAGCCAAGATATTTCCATATCTAATTCTTTGAGTAAAGATCAATCCAAGATATTCATGAGATCTTCAAGATATCCTAAAGATATCAATGTGATGTATGCAATGATGTCATTGTACAATTTCCATATTAAGAAATAATATTTAATATGTAAATGTAAATATATGTAACTAATGAATGTAACATGTATGAACTAGTGATCATGTATGTAGCATGTTATGAGTTTTAAAAGCTTGTAACTATATATGTAAAAGACTTAACTTATATTTATGCTTTACTTAAGATAAAGTTTATAATTGTCATTAACAAAATATAGCAAAGATCGTAAAATATAAATAACGTTTTTCAGACGATATTTGTATTAACAATCTCCCCCTTTTTGTTGATGACAAAACATAAAGTTTATTTTTAAGCAATGAAATAAATAGAGTGCAAGTCTTTTAAAAATATAGATTAAACTAGTTTTATGCAATTTTAAATAAATTTTTCCATTTTAAAATGTATGAAATGTATGATGTATGAGTTTAATATAATCTCCCCCTTTTTGTCAAAACAAAAAGAAGAAATGCGTAGCGGAATGTGGTGAATGACCCTTGGTGATTACTCCCCCTAATTGGAGTGCCAAGTATGATGATACATGGATTTTGAGTGTTTAATAGCTCCCCCTTGGACAATACTCCCCCTAGTTGGAGTGCCAAGTTTATGATGCATGAAATAAGAATTCAACAAAACAAAGGTTAGTGCATGATTAGCTCCCCCTTGATCAATACTCCCCGTTGCTAGGGTACCAACGTATATGATGCAAGGATGAGAAATGCTACAAAACAAAGGTTAGTCGTAGATAAACTAACCAAGTAATATGATGCATGAGCAATGAGATTTACAAAGGTTCAACCAAGAATAATAGTTCAACCCATTCAACCAAGTATAATAGGTCAAACCAAATATAATAGTTAAAACCAAGCACAATAGTTCAAACCAAGTATAGTAGTTGGAACCAACCATATAATGCAAAATTAGTAATCACAATCAACACATGAACAACAACAAACACCTTTCAATTGAAAATTATTTGTGACAAAGGCCACAAATGAAGATGCTTACAAAGAAAATAAAAAATAACTTATAAAGAAAAAGAGTCCTAAAAATAAAAATCCTAGAAAAGAAAAAATTCTAAGAAAAGCTCCTAGTGAGCATCTATTGTGGTGGGTGTGAAAGAGCGTTGAGTCGCTCAAGGATATTGTTCAAGATGAACCTCATCTCATTTTGTAACTCATGAACCAAAATGTTGGTTCTTTGAGTGAGATGGGCGGTTCGCTCACACATGGAGCAACCGTGGCGAGGGAAGTTGGGTGAAAGGTTTGGTTCGTTTGTTGGTGGTGGTGGTGTTGGTTGGTAGTTTGATGGAGGAGGTGGTGGTGGTGTTGGTTGATGGTTTGTTGGTGGAGGTGGTGGAACATAAGTGGGAGACATGATGGATGCAAGCAATGTGGATTGTAAATCCATTGCTTCATTGAGGTGGGAATCAACCATGTTTGAAAAGGCGTAGAGGCGATCAAGTTCCTCATTTATTTCGCCTTGAGTTTGTGGTTGGTTTATCTACATTGACTCATCAATGGCTTGAAGGGTGGAAGTTGTTGAGAAAGGTTGAGGTTGTTGTGGTGGAGCTTGTTCACGGTAGAGAGGACCATGAATGTCCCTATAGATGGGGTGGAAGAGAAGTGGTTCTTGTTGTGGATGTTCTACCTCAAAAGGTATTGGTGGTGGATTGGTGGACCTTGGTGGAAGGTCTTCCAAGGTTTCTAAGTATGGGTGTGGTGAGGTTGGTGGAGTGGCAAACAACTCAATTTGTTGTAGTGGGAATGAGGAGGTGATGGTGATCTTGTTAATTGAGATGGTGCGGGTGGTGGTGTGGTAGCCAAGGGTGTTTTGGTAGGTGGTGGAGTGGTGATGATGATATGTGGTGGTGTTGGAGTTGATAAAGTAAGGAAGTTTTCATTAGCAATTGGAGATGATATGTTTAGGGGTGATGATTCGGAGTTGAGATTTACAAAACAACATGGTCTAACACTCATTCTTGTTGTTCTTCTGTGTGGTCTGGATGTTGAGGAGTTGTTTGACTTAGGCATTTTTGGAGAGAAAGGTTGAGATATGCAAAAAATGCTATTAGAAGTGATGGTGAAGATGTGAGAAATGATCATCTAAAAGCTCCCAATTTATAGACTCCAAGGTTTATGGAAGAGTGTGTTTGGATTTGATGGTGAACCATACAAAAATGGTGGTTTACAATGATTTGGAAGTGGAAGAGAAGCATATCAAATCATCAAAGTCAATCCAATGAGATGGAGTTGAGTGAGATGAAGAAGATATGCAGTTAATGCATAGTAGTGAGTGGGAAATCTAGTGATGTGATTGATCCACGAATTGCAAGGAACAATTTTGAGGGATCCTTGCTTGTTGGAGAAAGGTAACTTGAGTAGTTTTTTAAAATTTTCAAGTTTTGGTGGGAAATTGTGTTCCTATTTGTCTAAGGTTGCTAAGATAATCCTAATGTGTTGGAATATCAGTAAAGGTATTCTAATAATAAGGATCAATGATCTAAAGTGCGGGATTAAACGAGGAATTTAAAAAAAATATCTGTTGGACGGCGGAACCAAACGACTACATAGGCGGATCCCTGTTTTTGGTTCCGCCTGATCCGTTGGGTGAATTTTGGCGGCACCAAAATATTGGACAGATGGAACCATATTTTTGGTTTCGCCATATCCGCCGATCAGAAAATGGAGACAGTGGGCATTTTTGAAAGCCTGAAAGCCCGAAACCCGTTCAAATCCCGTAAATTTTTCTAAAACATGTGTAATTAATTAGTTGTGATTGATTAATAACAAAAAAACACAAGTAATAACACATGTAATCATATAGATCAAATCAAGGCTAAGGATCTTACTATTAATAGATGTTAAGCCAAATAGTGGCTTAAAAGTAGAAAATGGATAACATCAAAGTGTTATCGCCCTGCATGATCACGTTAGTTCAAATAGTTGTTCAATGATAAGTTAATATCCTACAATCATAAAAATTCATCACATCATTGTTTAAAACCGATTTTACCAAACACTCATTAACCTCTCACTGCCTGTCAAGTTTCTTGTTGATCTTCATTAGCCAACGCCCGATGTTCTTTAACATCCCTCTTGTTTGTTTAAACTCTTCAGATTGTTGTTCAATTGGTGGAAGTTGGTTCATATATTCCGGAGGTGGAATCCTAGAGTTCGGTAGTCTGTCATCCTCGCTCATGGATGATGATGATGAGGAGGTTGGTGGATGAAGACATTTTCCTTTTAATTTGGCTACTCTCTTGTCACTCAAGGGTACAAATGTGTGAGGAATGAGGGAGTAGTCAGGTAAGAAACCTCTAGCATTAGGAGGGATAGGTGCAAATGCTCTAAGAAGACGGGTGAGAAGTATCTCGTATGGCATAGCGGTCGTTCCTAACACGGGTATGTCGGCCATCCTTTTGGCCACATAGTAAGCAAGATTGAAAGGTTGATGAGTTGACACACAATAAAGCATGTAGCAAAGACTAGCATTGATGTGGTCTCTATTCCCTATGGTGCACAAGACATTGGCCCTAAGAATTTCTTCCTATTTCTTAAATTGTGGCCTAAGTTCGTTTAGCTCCATGTCAAACGGGTATCGATTTACCTCATTCCCTTTTCGAGTGGTCCTAGTGTGAGAAGTTCTAGGGAGGAAGAGATCATCACGGATAATCTCTTTTGGTGTCAAAGGAGTGTCGTATGGAGGCATACGATAAACAATAGAGTCTAGGGTTGACAAAGACCATTTGTCAGTGTAAAGGCAAGCACCTTCACCCGGAATTCCTAGGACTTCCGCAAATTGGTTTAAGGGAATGTTGAATTGGGATTGAATGACTTTGAAATGAATGGAGATGAGACTATAATCATTTGTGCTAAGAACAACACTAGCATAAAACTCTAGTATAAATCTAGGACATATTTGTTCATCAATGTCCAAGAGGCAATCAAATTGAATGGCGGCTAGTTCTTGGCGAATGTTTGTTCCTTCAAGAAATGAAGGGTCTATGGTTCTACCCTCGTGGACATATATCTTTTCTAAGTCCTTAAATATTTTCACTTGGTCAGTTGAAAGTCCCTTAGTCTTATGATATTTTGGGAGATACTTAAGGGCGTCCTTGTGATCGTAGAAAGTTGCGGGAGCCATGTTTGATCCTAAATACAAAAATTACATACTTTAGTTAAAATTAACGAAAGTTTAGATATGATGTTCTAGTGTGTGCCTACATGGGGACAATGTGGAGGTGCGGTTATCTCGACTCCTTTTAATGCATGAAAATTTCATTTAGCAAATTTTATAACAAAAATAAGAGATAACCCAAACGCTCCTAATTCAATGTAGCTTCGATTGAATGTACCCAAAAATACATATTAGTTATGTATTTCCTTTAGCATTCAAGAGACATTATGCAAATGATGTTTTAAACATAACATTTTTATTTGTATGAACAATTTGAAAAATCATTTTTCCTAATAGTGAGAAGATTTTTATAAAAAAATTTCTCATGGGATTTTTAGTGAATTATGATAATGTCCTACAAGATGCAATTCCTAACTATGGAAAATATGATTTGTTATGTAATTTAGTGAATATGCTTCATGATTAATAAAAAATACGCATAATCCCCAAGTTTTGGTTTTGTGCAAGAAATAGAAATTCTAGACTCAGATCAGAAGTGTAAATATAGTTGGGATACTTACAATGTGAGTTAGAGCACAAATTAGTTGAAGGAGATGACCTAAATTCTGAGAATGGTTTGCTATGGGTCGAGTTTGTGTTGCTTGTACGTTGTGAGAAGGAGAAAAGGAGTGTTTGTTTAATATACTTAAAAACTGGCCCAGCAACCCACGGATAGGGCGGAACCAAAAACTGGGATCCGCCCTTGTTGTCGAAGGGTTCCACGGGAATAATTTTGGTTTTTGGTTATTTTTGTTGTGTTTGGTTAAGCTAAGGTTTAAGCTAAGGTTTTAACTACACATTTGGTTCCATTAATCCTAAACCAAGTCTAAGAAGGTTAAAGGGTTCTCTCTTAAGAGGTTTCGTGAGGATATCGGCAATGTTGTCTTCTAAGGATACTTTCTCGATTGAGATGTTTCCTTTTTGAACATTGTCGCGTTGAAAGTGATGACTAATTTCTATGTGTTTGGTTCTAGCATGTTGAACTAGATTCTTGCTAAGGTCGATAGCTCCTTTGTTGTCGCAAAGAATAGGAACGTCGTTGAGTTGAATTCCATAGTCGACGAGAGCTTGTTTCATCCAGAGAGCTTGTTGACATGCTTTTCCTGCTGACACGTACTCGGCTTTGGTTGTTGATATTGCTAGAGCCGTTTGTTTCTTTGCAAACCATGAGGTAAGACAATGCCCAACAAAAGTACAAATACCACTTGTACTTTTTCTATCGACATAGTCATCGGCATGGTCTGAGTCGGCATACACTATGGTTTCAACACCCGTTCCTTTGGGATACCATAATCCTAAGTGTGTAGTACCTTTAATGTATCTAAATATTCGTTTAACGGCTTCAAGATGGGATGTTTTAGGATCTTCTTGAAAGTGAGCACATAGACAAACACTAGACATAATGTACGGTCTACTAGCCGTAAGATAGAGTAGACTACCAATCATTCCTCTATATTTAATGCTATCTACGGATTCACCTTCTTTATCCTTGGTGAGTTTAGTTTCCGAAGACATAGGTGTTTTCATAGGTTTGGAATCTTCAAGACCAAATTTCTTAAGCATATCTTTGATGTACTTAGATTGGTTGAAGAATATCCCATCTTCTAATTGTTTTATTTGGAGTCCTAAGAAAAAGTTTAGTTCTCCCATCATACTCATTTCAAACTCGTCATGCATGATTTTTGAGAAATCGTCGCATAACTCTTGACAAATTGATCCGAATATAATGTCATCCACATATATCTGAACTATGATAATATATGATTTCTTTTTCTTAGTGAAAAGAGTGTTGTCTACTAGTCCTATGGTATACTTATGTTCAACTAGGAAAGTCTTAAGTCGATCATACCAAGCTTTTGGTGCTTGCTTAAGTCCGTATAAAGCTTTTTTAAGTTTGTAGACATGATTTGGTTTTTCAAAATCGGCAAAGCCAGGAGGTTGTGCAACATACACTTCCTCATTTATGAAACCATTAAGAAATGCACTTTTGACATCCATTTGAAAAAGTTTAAAGTCATGTGCACATGCATATGCAAGTAGTATTCTAATTGAATCGAGCCTAGCAACCGGAGCGAATGTTTCGTCATAGTAAATACCTTCTTATTGATTGTAGCCTTGAGCTACTAGCCTAGCTTTGTTTTTAAACACTACACCATTTTCATCTGTTTTATTTCTAAAAACCCATTTTGTTTCAATTATGGTTTGACATTTAGGTTGAGGGACTAATGTCCAAACATCGTTTCTAACAAATTGGTTTAGTTCTTCTTGCATTGCTATAACCCAAGATTCATCTTTAATAGCCTCATTTATATTTTTGGGCTCAATGGTTGAAATGAAACAAAAGAAATTACTTTGATTTTGAACTTTTGATCTTAAGGTTCTTTCATTAATTTCTCCTATGACATTATCTAATGGATGACTTTTAGATTCTTTGACATTGACTATTTCTCTATTTAAAGGTTCATCTTTTTTGTCATTATCTAAATTTTCTTGGTTTTCAACCATTTGACTTTCAACTAAGTCATCATCTACCAAAGGTGATGTCTTAGAAGGAGGTGGATTTTCGTCAAATGTTACGTTCAATGATTCCTCGACTCTTAAGGTTTCTTTGTTCAAGACGATATAGGCTTTACTATTTTGTGAGTATCCAAGGAACACACCTTAATAAGACTTTGGGTCAAATTTGGTGAGATAATCCTTAGTGTTTAAAATGAAGCACTTGATTCCAAAAACTCTAAAATACCCTAATGTAGGCTTTTTGCCTCTATAAAGCTCATATGGTGTTTTATTCAAAAATGGTCTTATTAAAACTCTATTTAATATATAGGTGGATGTGTCAACGGCATTACACCAAAACTTTTGTGGTATGTTTTCTTCATTTAGCATTGTTCTACTCATTTCTTGAAGTGTTCGGTTTTTACGTTCTACTACACCGTTTGATTGAGGGGTACGTGGAGCTGAAAAGTTATGTGTTATGCCATTAGCATCACAAAAAGCTCCAAATTGAGTTTCATTGTCAAATTCACAAGCGTGGTTTGTTCTAATTGACACAATGCTATTTCCTATTTGATTTTGAATTTTCTTACTTAGAATTTCAAATTTATCAAATGCTTCATTTTTAGTTTTCAAAAATTTAGTCCAAGTATACCTTGAATAATCATCTACTATGACCAAAGTGTAGAAGTTTCCTCCGTAACTTTGTATAGCGGATGGACCAAACAAATCCATATGCAATAGTTCTAAACACCTAGATGTGGACACCATGTTTTTAGCCTTATGGCTATTATGAACTTGTTTCCCAATTTTGCAAGCATCACAAAAGTGTTGGTCGTATTTCAACTTGGGTAGGTTCCTAACTAGTTCCTTAGATGATAGAGATTGGATTAGTCTCATATTGGCGTGACCTAAGCGTCTATGCCAAAGAGTTGAGTTGTCGTCTAGAGAGGTAAGACACAGTTTGTCTTTAGATATTTTATCTAATTTCATAACGTATACATTATTTTTCAAAACACCTTTACCTACGGTTATGCCGTCTTTAAGTATTTTACTTCCGTTTTCATTGAAACGTTATACTTTTTACGGCATAGTTGGATAATACTAAGTAAGTTAAAACCTAGGTTATCAACATGAGCAACATCATCAATAGAGAGGGAGTTGTGGAAAACTAGAAGGGGGGTTGAATAGTTTTACTTCTTTTAAAATTTTATTGTGAAAACTTTTGTTCACTTTTAAAAACTCCGATTCGATCTTATGTGACTTCAACTTTTAAACAATATGAACAAATATAGACAAATGTAAATAAGTAATGCAAGTAAAGTAAATGAAATGAAATAAAAGATAGGGATGGAAAGATCAAACCACAACACAAGGATTTATAGTGGTTCGGCTACAAGGACACCTTCCTTGCCCTACTCCACTCCCCGAGTCACCTACTCGAGAGTTCTCTTCACTATGTCAACAAACTCCCTTATGGCGGAGAAAACCTTACACAACTTTAGCTTACACCGGCTTAACGACACAAAGCTAGATGTCGGATTCTAATCGTAGCTAGAACCAATCTCACAACTTATACACGACTTCTTCACGACTTATTCACAACTTCTTCACGACGGCTTCACGACTTCTTCACGACGGCTTCACACCTTCTACACGACGGCTTCACAACTTCTACACGACGGCTTCACAACTTCTACACAACTTCTTTACAATACAACTACTTACTTACACTTAGATCTACTTATCACAACTATACAACACTTTACTTTACACAACTACAAAATGATATGAATTGAACTACAATACTTCTTCTCTAGTTGAAGGAGTATTCTTCTTTTGCACTTGGATGATGAAAGCTTGGATCACTTGGAAACCAATGCTTAAGAGAATATGATCAAAGGATTTTAGAAAGGATTTACAAGGATTAGAGAAGATTTAGAACAGAAGGTTTGGGGTGCAAAAGGTGAGGAAAAAGTCCAGGGAAAGTCCAGTATTTATAGGCAAAATCTGACAGCCTGGAGGAGCGGGGCGGTCCCCTTAAATAGGTGGCCGGCCCCCTTAAAATTAAGGGGACTGCCTAGTATAATTAAGGGGGCCGCCCTTCCTGAACGTTGCTTAGATTTGTCTTTTTGTGGGGAAGGTTTATCTGGAACATTTTTGCCATTTTTGGTTGGAAATTTGAATTCATAAATTTATATTGGATTAAACCTTTTTATTTAATACCAAAAATGTTTTTCTAAAAGATATAAAATGTTTGTGACATTTTATAAAAAATCTAGTGATTAAGAAAATGTTCCTTTGATCATATAATGCATTAAGCATTTGTTTATTCATACCTTAAGTGATTTGAGTTGCTAAAATAGATATTAACAACTAAATGCTTGTTTACGTCGTAATTTTCTATTTAATGATTTTACATTTTGTGATTATCAAAACGTAGAGATATCGAAAAATATTAATAACGTGTTTAAGCATTATTTATATCAACAGGAGTCATGAGAGATAGTGCATTTTCCGACGATTTTGCTTTTAAGCTTGCTACCAAACGTGACATTACCTCCGTCGTATGCTTGGTAGGTTGAGAAAAGGCTTTTGTTTCCTGTCATGTGCCTTGAACACCCGCTGTCTTTTATCCACTCGTCTGGTTCCAACCCAACTTTCAAGCATACCTAAGTTATAGAAAAACTCAAGCATTTGGTCCCCAATATCTCATGGGTCCATTTGGGTTAAACATCCCATTATCTTGATTCATGAATGGAAATGGTGGATAAGGGTTCCATGGCATGTAGTTGGGACTTTGATAATTCCTAGGAAAGTTTGGGTTCCAACTATTTTGATAATGATGTTGTGTGTTGTAGTTACTTTCTGGAAAGGGGCATTTGGTAATAGTAGTCCTAGGTCTTTGTTGAACAGTTTTGGTTCTAAACTCATTTTTAGCTTGTCCTATTCCTATAGTAACAGCTGGTTTTTGTTTGTTTATAGTTGAACTAGCATTGGATTTCCTAGTGACTTTAACAAACTCAGTACGAGCCGATGTACTAGCTTTCTGTTTAGTAACAGTTCCCACGAATCCCTTCTCCACTACTGGCGGAACCAAGTTTTTGGTTCAGTCTGATCCGTGGATTTCTGAAACTGTTGGAACAGTTTCTTATACTTTTACGGCTTGTTTCTTAAAACTACTTAAGTCTCCTAGTTTCATAAAGCCTAATCCAGTTTTATCATGAGGTAACTTTTGAATTTTCATTATCTCATCTACACAACTGATATTTTTATCAAACCTTTTAAACTTAGAGTTTTGTTTGATGAGTGCATCCTGTGTGATTTTAATCTTTTCTAATTCTAGTTCAAGCTCTTCACATGAAACACATATTTCATTAACAGCTTTACCTTTATCTAATCTTTTAACGTTTTCTTTTAATTCATAAACTTCGTTTTCTAGAAATTCCTTTTTGGTTTTCAAAAACTTATTTTTGTTTATGATTTTTAGACTAAGTTCACAGAGATTATTATATTCCTTTTGCAAGGTGTCATCATGTAAAACCCTAAATTTTGATTTCACATTTTTACGTCTAATTTGAATTTTTAACCTAAGTTTGATATTGAGTTAATTACATTTAAAACTATATGTTATGTAATAATTACATGTTATTAATAATAAACCTATGATTAACTAACTTAGTCAAATTTGTTATAATTTCCTTTCTAAACCTAGTCCAAATTCGGTTCCCCCTCCTCTATAATACACGTTTTATTTAAGTAGTGATAAGAACAACTTGAATGCAAATAATACTTTCAATAAAAGATAGAGATTTGGTTCCCTCTAAACCCTTAAAAAAAAAAAAAAAAAAAAAAAAAAAAAAAAAGAAGAAAAAACGTATAATCTCCCCCCAATTATTCCCATGTTTGGCCTCCATCTTCCCTCCCCAACCGAATCTAAAACAAACCCTAAAATACCATTTTCGTGCTCTTAAAATTCAAAGAAGAAAGGTCTCGTGGCTTGGTAGTTGTTGTATTGGTTCGTGATTGATTCCTCATTGTTTTCCTTTTGATTCGGCCATTAGGTATTTCCAATTTTTTTTTCTTTTTTCTCTTCTTATTCGACACATAAACAATAAGAATACATAAAACCAAGATTTATAACATGCTATATAAGTTGTTTAGATCATGTGTGATGACTTCTTGTTTAGTTAAAATGGATGAATAATTCACATCTTGCATGAAATAATAGAAAACATGATTGTGTGTGTGTCGCATGGTTGTTTCATTTCCCTTGATGAATCAGCCCTAATCATGTTATTTAAACCCTAATATGAATCATTAAATTTTCATGAATATGGCTAATCAAACCTTGAAACCCTAGAATTAATTAAGAGTCGGTTAGGGTTTAAAAGAGTTAGGGTTGTGTTGTTTTCTGTTTCACTGCATGCTGTCCAGATTTTTGGGTTGGATTGGACGGGGTAAATCTTGATGATACCAACGTGTTTTTACCGGATTCTTGAGTCTAAAATTAAGTTCAAGTTTTCTATTTTCTGGATATGTAATTTTCTTGATCATTGGAGGTCGGGAAGGTGACTTTCTGATTTTTAGAACATTGGTTGTCAATCCTGAATTTAGGAGTTTGAAAATTTAGATAGTGTTTTTTATTTTTTATTTCCAAACCATGAGGGGTTAAGAGCTATAATTCGACAAGGGTAATAATTAGGATATTTATAGATTCCTGTAATTTTGGTGGATTTTTTTGAAGTGCCGAAATGGGGTGGTAAAGGGCAAACTTTCTGGGTGTGTGTGCAGTTATTTTTCTGGGTAGGTCTGGAAAGATGAATTTTAAAGAGGTACTTACACTTATTAATAAAATCTACAAAAATTTGAGTAATTACTTAACTCATGTGGAAACATCAAGAAAAATTAGGAGAGTATTTGGAGTTCATTTAATGTGTCTTAAAATTCATAAGAAACTGACCCAGATTTGTAAAATAAACCTAAAATAGGTTATGAGTATAACTATAAGTATAAATCATTAAAACCTGTAGCAACCCGTAATTTTCAACGTCAACATTTATTTTTCAACTCCAATTTACCACTTTGAAATTCTTACAAGAACACTTTTTATGAATAACTATTTGGTTAAATAAATATAAAACGAGGAGCAACCCTCTTGAACATTATGAATTTAGGTTATATCTAGCCCACAATGCTCCAGTACCTTGCTCCTACTCCAGTTCACAATTTTAAACTCTAAAACAAATTCCTATTCTTAAATTACTTACGGTTGTCAATTCAACAAACACCATTCGTAGTTCAAAATTTAACACTCGATATACTCAATTTTCCCAACGATTAGTTCAAACGTATTTTTATACTTCCAAAAAGATTACAAAAGTTCCAAAAATATTTCCTTACGCCCAAGGTAAATTCTTTACAACTTACGTTTAATTACGTATAACATTCGTTAATCACCAAACCAACAACCAATACCTATTTTTAACACCCAATACATACAACATATACACTCTTGTATCAAAACAACTCATCTACTCTAAAATTTACACATGTGCCGCCCCCCCCCCCCCCTCATATCTTATAATTATTACTAGACACAACAATTTATACCACATTAATAGCCAACATTTAGACCTAAAACATGGAGTCCAAGAGACACTTGGGTGGCTTGACCAAGTGACTTGTCCCCCCTCCTAGCCCATTCGGCACAACCAAGCCCCCCCTCCCCAATAAATTCTTGCTTGACCAACTATTACTCCTTGGACCTAAAATGCTATATATAAGAGAACTTTGAATCATTTACTTACACTAGCCAAGTGAAAAAAATAAAAATAAACACCTCCCACTCTATACATATAAATCGACACACTCTTGGAGCCAAGGGAAGGAGAAGTCTTGTTGTGGTTAAGATCAAGTATACTTAGGGCATTCTAACAAGGATTGGGAGCATTGATCTTGAGGATAATCAAGTGTTTTATAACTCACATCTCACTAATTACTTTTGTAAGTAATCTTATAAAAATTTCATGTTTTCTTTATGTCATATTGCTAGTCAAGTAGATATACTTAGTTATCACTTGGTACATGTTGATAAAGTTTTACATTTACAATGATTCTTTAACAAAAGATTATGTTTTGAATAAGTTTTGGTTACAAGGGGTATGTTTGGCAAAACTAGCTGTAAGCTGTATGCTGTAAGCTGTAAACTGTAGGCTGTAAGCTGTAAGCTGCAAAACTGTTAACATGAGCTACAAACTGTATCTTTTTTTTTTAATAAAAGTGTTTGGTAAGTTAGCTGTTAAATGTAATTATAATATGTAAAATGACATAAAAGGACATATCTATAATTGTAAACAAATGTTTGGAGGGTATATCAGTAATTTAAAGTTTTAACAGCTCTAAGATGTTTAAAAAGCTTCATGAATCAGCTTTTCATTTAGGAGCTATTTGTTTGAAATAAAAGCTTGAAGTTAATGTATCCAAACGGAGCTACTTAGTTTAAATGAGATTATTTTGTAACAAAAAGCTAACAGCTCCTCCAAAAAGCCCCTACCAAACAGGCCCAAGGAAACTAACTAGTGAAAATCTTCACAAGAAAATGATGAAAACATTATATATACTTGTATGTTAGTAAACTTGTAGATTTAAACATTCTTGATGGTTATTACATGGACCTTAGAATATTGTTAAGCTTATGGTTAGATCATTATTATTATGTTGAGAAGTTGATGGATGAACTAGGACTAGAATTGAAGTTGTGGTTAAGTGGTTAAAATGACTAGAAGATTTATAGAAATAGTTTGGCATTCTTAAAAATAGATTCTGTCCCGTTTTGATAAATACAGCAAACTAAGTAACTTGGTAACCATTTAAGACTAGAAATATAGAAAATAGACTAAATAACGAAAACGTAGCCGCTTGAATGAGTTAAAAAGGGTTTATAACGAAAAAGATACGCTATTTTCAATTTAGACGACGAAAACTACATTTTCAGAAAATAATTGAATCTGTCCAGAATTTTAAGAGATGAAAACTGAGGTTACATGATGCCTAGACTAGCCGAGACCTTGAAAGGCCTAGAGTATACTTAAATACCTTCGCGGGGATAGGCAAAACTTAAGAAACGGAGCTACGACGCAAAAGTTATGGCCTAATAAAGATTGGCGCCGACATATACGTTGGTAGCTTCTATTTTAAAGCTGTTAGGTTTTTTAGAATGGATTTTGGACCTTTTGGAGTATGTTTTGGCTAAAATGAAGTGAACGGAAATGGTAGAACAATATATATATACTCATTAGCCGCATTAGAGATTTTTGAGATAACCATTAACATGACGACTAAAATTTGGTCGCAAGATAAACAAGTTACATTTTCTAAAAGTGGTAATTTTCTAAGTAAATGATCAAATCGACGAAACTATATTTTGACGATAAATATTACAACAACATGTACAAGTGATAAAGTAGAGTATGAACTGCGTGCATGACCATGTTTTCGAACCTAAGACATATGAATCATTTAGGTTGCGGTTAGAGCGTCCGTACCCCGATATTCGTTCGCTTTCCTTTTGTTATCCTATCATTTGCTCCAGGTGAGTTCATGGCCCCTACTTTTACTTGTTTTATAACTATTTTGGGGGAGAATACATGCTCGTTTATATTTAAACTCCATGCTGGTTTTACTTGAAACGTGAATTTTTTCTCAAACATTACTGATTGATTGAAATCCTTGATTGATTACTCGAAAGTATTATGTGTTTATCTGTTACACATTTGATTATTTTATTATGGACACAAGTGCATTAAACTATTACATATTGCCTATGTTATGAACCGTTAAGCGCGAATGTTGTGAATAAATCTATTGGGATTGAACTCCCCGTCCGGGTGGTGTTCCCCACCTGACTGTTAAGTCAAACGGACGCATAATCATTTGAGGAACCTTGGATGTCCTAGGTGGACATCTACCAGAAACTTTGGGTGTCCGAGTGGTTTCCCCACTTGACTGATATGTCAAACGGACGGTGGTTTCCCCACTTGACTGTTATGTCAAAGTATGCCCAAACTAGAAATATCAAGGCTTAGGTGTCATGAACTTGATACGACAATAACCCTTTCTACATTTGGAATATATTGGTCTTTGATTTCTTGTGGTCCGTACAATACTCGTTGTTTACTAAAACCTATGAACTCACCAACCTCGTGTTGACCCGTTTTAGCATATATTTTCAGGTTCTTAAAGTGTTAGCTCACATTTGGCGGCAGTTGGCATGGCAGGGCATGGTTATAGGATCATGACACTCTGATATTCATTTAGGGACCGTTTTACTTATTTTCTGGGCCTATTTCCGCACTAAAGTTTAATAATGTCAATATAATACTTTTGTTAATGAATTTTATTCTAAATAATTGTGGCAAAAACCATTCTTTGTACTTGCGTTGTGATACCAATTGAGTATCACCCCAGCGACATGTATGCTTCAGCTGGACCAGATTTTGGGGGTGTTACAAAACCATTTGTAACTTATGAAATAAACATATAAGTATTAAATGATCCCTAATTCGTGTAGATCATTTGAAGAGGCGCGGTGTTGTTTCCTTGTGTTCATTCAATCGTTTGCTTTCCTTTCATTCGCGTTAAGGTACAGATATTCCGCCCTTTCTCAGTAAGGGTATCTCATGACTAAATTCCTTGATGTTTGATATTCTGATTTATGATCCATTTGATATTCGTTTGGTTGTTTTGTCTGATATGATTCGTTCGTTATCTTCTGTGACTTCAATATTCGAATCCTTTAATATTTTATAATCCATTAGATATTATGACTTGTATGAAAAACCTTTTGAATATATATCTTAATGATGGTTTTGAGAAATACTAATTTTAAAATGATTTCTATGAATATGAGGTAACACCACTTTTTATATGAAAGGTTAATGACTCTTATGAAAATGAATTTTAAAAGAATACTGATCTGTGCTAAAACGTATATATAAATATTATGCAACGACGGATACACGTGAATAAATGCAAATCACCCCTTTGTGAAAAAGGATACTTGCAAAAACTCACGTTCGTGTGTAGTGTGAAACCAGGTAAGTGATTACCCGGATCGTTTCCCAACGAGGTGCGAATGGGCAAATTGTTTAAGTTTTGGATTAGAGTGACTGATGATTAGATATGAGATTTTGATTTTTTTTTAATTAATTCTAATTGATCTATGAAAAACAAATATTCAAAAGAAAATTAAACGCGAATTAATTAAACTAAAAACGCGTAACGAGAAATCTAAAACGGGATAAAAACTGAAATATTAGAAAACTAATCCTACAAGTGTAAAATTATTTTTCTTAAATCCTAAATAATAAAAGAAAATTTTAGAAATTAAAATTATATTTTTCTGATTTTTATTTTATTTATTATGAATTAAAAACTATTATAAACTAATTAAAATGATTAAAAATAGTAAATGACTTAGGAAAAATCTGAAAAATTCAGGTTAAGTCTAAAATAATATTATTAATATAGGAAAATAAAAATCAAAAGTTATCTAAACCCTAAAAATCAAAAGTATATCAGAACTGAGCTTGGTTTGTCACTTACGAAGTTTAGACCCCATTCCAGCTTAATTACCTCAGCTTAACCCTTCCAATTGCTTATTTGCTTGAAATGTTGACTTTAGTTGACTTTTTGGTTTTTCTTGAAATAAAACTGATTATAACTAATATAAACTTACAGCAAGCTATGTTAAGCTTGTATAAGCTTATAGCAAGGGTGTGGAGTGTTTGTGATTGATTCTAACAACTATATGACTAAATACGAATCACCAAGAAACATGAAAACTTGAATTTTCATTATAATTGAAATTGAGTACAATACAGAAGGAAATAAGAACAAGTGGCTTGAAACAAACATGAATTAACAACTAAACCTTAACTTGAAACTGAAATAAGCACTTAACTACTTTCTACACTACTGATGGTCCTAAACTAGTGACAATATCTTCTGTGGGTCTTCTCTTCATTATATAGATATCCAAAAGGTCTTCTCTCATCCCTCTGATCAAATCTCAGCTGTTGGATAGCTTCAAATCAATCTCATTCGTCCAATTGTGATTTTGGCGGGAAAAGTGGGATGTGGGATTATTGCACATGGTCTGATAACTTGGGGGGAGGAAGAAGCATTGAATGCGTTTTGGTTTGTTAGGTGAGTGGGATAGGAGGAGGTGGGTTGTGTCAGGAAAATACTGTGGGTGAAGGGTGGTTTCGGTTTTGGCGGGGTAGTGGTAAAGAAGAAGAAGAGTTTGACTGAGTCAAACGGGATATTTAACTCAGGGATAAAACGGGTACGGGGTTGGGCTATTTTAGAAATTGGGCTTGGGTTTATTTTAGTTGGGTTGGGTAGTGTTTAATTGGGTTAGGTTTTGTTTTTAGTTTAGCAGGATTAGATTTGGATTTGGTTTAGTAACTAGGACCATTTGTGTAACATTTGGATTTTTGAGGGGGCTGGGTTGACAACTTTCCAAAGTTATCAAAGGGGTATTTCTTGCCAAGTGTGAATAGTACAAGGGCCATAGATGTTATTTTTCCGATTTTTAAAACCCAGGGACTAATTTTGCCATTTTGGAAACTTGGGGGACCTTTCTTGCCAATTGTGCAAACTTTGCTCATTTTTCAATTGTTTTCAATCCTTTTGCACATGAAACAGATAAAAACACAATCAAATGATATTTTCTGTATTTTGAAGCATATCTGCATGTTTTTAAATGTTTTTGCAGTTTAAATGGGAATAAAATGATGAGTATTTAGACACTCATCAATCCCCCACACTAAACTATTGCTAGTCCCTAGCAATCTTTTATGAAAATTTAATGGATTTTATGTCTCTTTACCAAAAGCCATTACTTCTGGAGTAGCCAATGTTTTAGTATGTGATACTTTGGTACAATGATAACCAAATGATTTTGAGCAAATCATCAGCTGTCAACGGATTTGATTTGTCTTTACCAAAAGCCGTTTGCTTCTGGACTAGCCAACTCTTCACTTATAAAGATATGGGGAGTTGAATACCATACAATTTTTGGCAAATTGTAAGCCATAAATGGATTTGAGACATCTTTACCAAGAGCCGTTTTCTCTCGGATTAGCCAATCCTTATGTGGGTTAGACATGGCGGACTGATAACCATTTATTGCGTTCTAAGTGAGAAAAAAAAAATTAAAATTTTGGCCAAAATGGGGGTACTAGATGGTACATATGATCAAATTCGCTAGAATTCCCCCCACACTTAGAACTGAATATTGCCCTCAATATTCAAAGTACCGGCTGTTAAACCAACACTTAGAACGTAAAAAGGAAATACTAATAGCCATTTTTTTTTTTATTTTTTTTTTAAACAAACATATTTACAACATGTGGGGCATCTCCCCCACACTTAGGTGTTAGAAAAGAGAAAGAAGTCAGAGACATGGGTGAAAACCCATGTTTTGCTAATGTTTTTGTTCACCGAGTCACTAGCTTGACTTGACCCCGCATTTATTGGTTCATGGGGAAGCAAGTGGAAGAAACAATCTCCATCGGACTTTCATTCAAGATGTTTGGATAAACATTGAAGTACTTGAAAGATCCACTCCGATGAGATACATCCGGCTCAAAAGAGATGCCGGGGTCAAAAACTTTGTTCTCATTCCCAAACGAGTGAGGGAAAGGACAAGCTACCTTATAAGGACATAAAGGTAGAAAAACTCGAACGACATATGTGAAGTCAATATAATGGCGATCCTCAGAAGGAATTTTCACACATGTCGGAGAAAGATCGGGATTAAGAGTTGAGGTCACATCATCAAGTTTATGAATAATAGAGTCCTCGACCTCATCGTTTTCTAATTCATCATCAAAGAGAGGATTTATTTTAATAGAAAAGCACTCATCATCAAATTCAAAAAGAGAATTTGAATGGACTTTGAGACTTTCATTTTGAACTTCCTCATCAGAAAGTGATTCATCATCACTAGAGGAAAAATCATCATTTGAATTGAAAAGGGGATTAGAGAAAATCCTGAAAGAATCATTGAAAAGAGGGTTAGAAAACATCCCGGAAAAATCATCAGTAGTATCAAAAGGATGATCACTACAAAAAGAATCATCACTTTGACTGTTGGAAATATCCTCAGACTCACTTGGGATTGGGATAAGGTTCTCAGCACTAGACTTTATGAATTCGTCCGATTCCTTTTCAGGAATAGTGCTAATATGCTCATCCCCCATAATAAGAGAGTCCTTGGGGTCCAAAGTTGGAAAGAATGATGGGATTGCAATAGACTGAGGGAGTTGAGAAATGATGCCACTCAAAGGAATAATACTCTCCTCGTCGTCCTCCTCATCAATATTGCTAGCATAAATGGCTTTCATTTGCTCGTCGGCTAGCAATTCTGCAATAGTCTTGTCTTCCTGCCTTTTCTGGACAGGAGTAATTGCAGCTGATGAATTCTCACAAACTCCCCACATAGAATCTTCATCATCGTCATCGCAAATGAAAGTTTGACGATATTTGGAACTCATTCTAGCTGTTTGTTCTTCTTCAGCTAGAAGCTCTCCAATGGTTTTCTGATGAGGATCTTCTTGGGCATTTTTAACAGCCAAATCATTAAATGTATCCATCACATTTTGGAATTTTTGGAATACATTTTCAAAAGATTTTTCAAGAGGAGATGGCTGAGTTTGAATCATTTGATACTGTGGAGGTTGGTCATGACAAGAATAGTCATAATTGTTACAAGGGACATGCTCATAGACAAGCGGGGTCCTCGTTTGACAATCGGATTCATAATGTGGACCACCACAGTACTCGCAACAATACATTTGCTGAGACTGATTCGGTGAATCATATGGATATTGGTCATCCCCGAAGTTTTGATTACATGGATCTTGTTCATAGACAGACGTAATTCCTTCTTAACAATCAAAACTTGGGTGAGGACCTCCATAATACTCACAAGGATCATTTGGCATATTTTGAAATGATGTATCATTGAAGTTTTGATTAGACGGCTCTTGCCAAAATGAGTCCTGAGAAGGGGTACTGAAATCGTTGTGAAAATCTGGATAATCAAGTGTGGCGGATTGATAAGTGCAAAAACATTGTTTACACTGTGAATCATCCCCCAACGGATTTTCACATATACAACAATTAAGCCGAGTGAGTGAAGATGGCTGGGGTTGTGGAGGGTGTTCGGAAAAAGAATCCGGAGGTGGGACAAGTGGTGTGCTCTGAGAGCTAGGAATTTCCACCACTTTCGTTATGGTCTCTGGTTCTTGTTCTTGATAATCGTGAAGATTAGGCAAGTTGTTCCTTTTAGTCACCGCTTTAAGCTCAGTACGTTTGCTTGACAAACTTTTAACCGTAAATTGTGAAAGGTTAGGATCGATTCTTGACGGTTTGTAATTAATAGCATGTATCTCGGGCTGTGAAGGGTAGTCGGAAGAACTTTGAGTATTATCGATGGAATTAAGCTCTCTTTCGAGGGCTACTTCACACCAATAACAAGATCCTTCTGGTGCATCATTTCCACACTGCTCACACAAACACTTGGAACAACGAAGATTATCACCCACCGGACCTCTACAACGAAAGCAGCGATAGCCGGGTGACGACATGAGAATTAAATATTAAGGAGGGTTTAAGAAGATAGAATCAAACTGTTTAAGAGGATGAGGAAAAATATTTTTGGGTTTTTGGTTTTTCAATTTTTTATTTTTCTGGATTTTTGGAAAAAACTAATTCAATTAAATCAAGATCGAAGCAAAACACAAGGAACTTAAAACCTTAAATCAACCAGCGTACGGTAACTCTCTGACTGAAAAACGCACAGAGTGGCGGAGAAGCAAAGGTGGGCAATTAATGCTCCTTAAAAACCCGCTTCTTTCAGTTCGACAATTTAATGTCAAACTATCCTTAAACCTCCGTTATAGTTTGTTTATCAATCAAAGGTGAGCCGAATTCGCAAGCGACACAAAGGCAAGTTTTAATCTTTGGTTTGGGAACTTATTATGATAATACCCAAGTTGAGGAATATTATTTTGATTTTGCTTTTATCTTTTTATTTGACAATAAAACGGAAAATGTTTTTGGGTTTTTTATTTTTTATATGATATTATATATATAAAAGAAAAGGAAAATATTTTTGTATTTTATATGGTTTATGGGAAATAGGAACTTCACAAGGAAGGGTCTCAAATCACTAATCGCTTAAACTTTTACACAATATTGTCGCAACACAACCTTCCCGGCAGCGGCGCCAAAATTTGATCCGTGCTAAAACGTATATATAAATATTATGCAACGACGGATACACGTGAATAAATAAAAATCACCCCTTTGTGAAAAAGGATACTTGCAAAAACTCACGTTCGTGTGTAGTGTGAAACCAGGTAAGTGATTACCCGGATCGTTTCCCAACGAGGTGCGAATGGGCAAATTGTTTAAGTTTTGGATTAGAGTGACTGATGATTAGATATGAGATTTTTCTTTTTTTTTTTAATTAATTCTAATTGATCTATGAAAAACAAATATTCAAAAGAAAATTAAACGCGAATTAATTAAACTAAAAACGCGTAACGAGAAATCTAAAACGGGATAAAAACTGAAATATTAGAAAACTAATCCTACAAGTGTAAAATTATTTTTCTTAAATCCTAAATAATAAAAGAAAATTTTAGAAATTAAAATTATATTTTTCTGATTTTTATTTTATTTATTATGAATTAAAAACTATTATAAACTAATTAAAATGATTAAAAATAGTAAATGACTTAGGAAAAATCTGAAAAATTCAGGTTAAGTCTAAAATAATATTCTTAATATAGGAAAATTAAAATCAAAAGTTATCTAAACCCTAATAAGCTGTTGGGCTAATAAGCAGTTTGGGAATAAGCACAAAAATAAGCTAATAAGCACAAAAATTTACCAAAGGCTCAGGACTAGTTTAAACAACTTATATAAGCACAAAACAACTTAAAAACACAAATAAGCATAAGGAATAAGCAAGATAAGCAGTTGTACAGTAATGCAAATTAGGGCAGAAACAAGCTAAAAACCACCAACTTGCAGAGCAATTTTAAGCACTCAAATAAGCTGAAAAGTGGAATAATATGGGGGCAAAAGATTGCTAGCACTACTGACTACACAAAAAAACTAAAAGCCCTAAATCTAACACCCCAATTGAACTTCAATTGATCACTAGATCAGGTGGTGAAAAATGAAAAAGCTGAGCAGGGCAAATGTGCAGGGTTGAGTCAGTCCAAGAGGGCAATTTGCAGACCTATTTTAAGCTATTAAATAAGCTAGGAAATGGAATCCAGGCACAGAAACTTAAATTTAGCTATGTGAACTACTTGCAAACCAAAAATCAAAAAGTGAGCTTAAGTAAATAAGCAGATAAACAACTGAGATTAGCAGCTAGAAAAATGGATCTCTGCTCAGTGTATACTGAGTCTGCTTATGCAGATTTGTGCAGAATTGCACAACACCACAGAGACCAAACCTAGGCTATTGGGAATACTCTAATATGACTGTGAGGGACTCAAAGAAACCAAGGATAGGGTCAGAATAAGCTCATGGCTTATTCTAGCTTATTTGGTTATTTTAAAAGCTGAAATGATCACAGGGTACTAGAAACTAGTATATCTATCTATATTGCTTACTGAGACTTAAAAACACCTTATATGGACTAAGAAAAGCTGAATCAAAGTTGATGAGATGGTCAATGCACAGTAACAAGCTAGTTTGACCAGTTGACTACTTAAAACCAAACACCCCTTTCAAAAGTTCTGTGGTGATTTTAAAAAGCAACAGCTAGATTTAACTAAGATTTTCGGTTGTTAACTTATTAACTCACTTATTTTAACTCTAATAAGTAACTTTTAAAAAAGAAATAAGCAATAATATAAGCTACGCTATTTTTAGCTATTTTTGGCTTTTTATAGTTTTTTAAGCAAAATGAAGAAAAGACTATTTAAAAACTGATACAACTGATGAAATGTACTTATAAACTACTAATAAGTAAGAAATTGTAATAATAAGCTAAAATTAAGCTATGCACAGTGAAGTAGAAAAATAATGCAAAACTTAAAAATAAGCTTACAACTGAATGGTTAAGAAACAAGATAGAACTAGATCAGAACTGAGCTTGGTTTGTCACTTACCAAGTTTAGACCCCATTCCAGCTTAATTACCTCAGCTTAACCCTTCCAATTGCTTATTTGCTTGAAATGTTGACTTTAGTTGACTTTTTGGTTTTTCTTGAAATAAAACTGATTATAACTAATATAAACTTACAGCAAGCTATGTTAAGCTTGTATAAGCTTATAGCAAGGGTGTGGAGTGTTTGTGATTGATTCTAACAACTATATGACTAAATACGAATCACCAAGAAATATGAAAACTTGAATTTTCATTATAATTGAAATTGAGTACAATACAGAAGGAAATAAGAACAAGTAGCTTGAAACAAACATGAATTAACAACTAAACCTTAACTTGAAACTGAAATAAGCACTTAACTACTTTCTACACTACTGATTGTCCTAAACTAGTGACAATATCTTCTGTGGATAGCTTCAAATCAATCTCATTCATCCAATTTTGATTTTGGCGGGAAAAGTGGGATGTGGGATTATTGCACATGGTCTGATAACTTGGGGGGTGGAAGAAGCATTGAATGCGTTTTGGTTTGTTAGGTGAGTGGGATAGGAGGAGGTGGGTGGTGTCAAGAAAATACTGTGGGTGAAGGGTGGTTTTGGTTTTGGCGGGGTAGTGGTAAAGAAGAAGAAGAGTTTGACTGAGTCAAACGGGATATTTAACTCAGGGATAAAACGGGTACGGGGTTGGGCTATTTTAGAAATTGGGCTTGGGTTTATTTTAGTTGGGTTGGGTAGTGTTTAATTGGGTTAGGTTTTGTTTTTAGTTTAGCAGGATTAGATTTGGATTTGGTTTAGTAACTAGGACCATTTGTGTAACATTTGGATTTTTAAGGGGGTTGGGTTGACAACTTTCCAAAGTTATCAAAGGGGTATTTCTTGCCAAGTGTGAATAGTACAAGGGCCATAGATGTTATTTTTCCAATTTTTAAAACCCAGGGACTAATTTTGCCATTTTGGAAACTTGGGGGACCTTTCCTGCCAATTGTGCAAACTTTGCTCATTTTTCAATTGTTTTCAATCCTTTTGCACATGAAACAGATAAAAACACAATCAAATGATATTTTCTGTATTTTGAAGCATATCTGCATGTTTTTAAATGTTTTTGCATTTTAAATGGGAATAAAATGATGCGTATTTAGACACTCATCAAATACTTTCATGAAAACAACATTTAAATGATTTTCATAATTACATAATCTGGTTGTACTATATCCTTAAGGATTTCTCATGACTCATTATTTCCAGATATTTGTTATGCTTTGATCAGTATCTGTTTAGTTATTCGTTTGATTATTCGTTTCATGATATATTCTATTCATATAGCTATTATCTGAGCTGGATAATTTATAATTATCCATTATCATTAGATTGCATGTACTATGCATTTTATGTTGCCCATATTTGTAGCTAGTCATGGGGAGTCCATGGCCGTGCTATTGATGCACCAATGGTATTGACACTATCTGTGGAGGTGGGTTTTAGTCCACAACATTCCCACTTATGCTATATAGCAACCATGGCCGCCATATTTATTATTATATTAACGTACGTATGCATAGTCTCGAAATTGTATATGTATATCTATTTTGCAGGGAGCGTATGGATCCATCCTATGTACTTTGTTAAGTTCAGTTATTTTGTGAATGGATTGTGTGTGTGCTATACACCCCATTTCACTTTTGGTACTTTGCGAGCTAGCTACTCCATGTACACTTTGCTATGGCTTTGCTATGATTATGATTATGATTATGTTTATCTGTTTTGGGTCTATTCATGTATCATGTCTAGACATATCTGTTTAGGGCTCGTGGGAATTCCTTTGTTATTTCTGATTCCTTATTCATTCATTTATTTTCTCATGACTTATGGTATATTGTTCAGCAGGTTTCCTTAGTTTTGTTTCGTTCATTCGTTTGCTTATTACCTTTCATTATATATATCTGTTCACTAGGCTTTTTAAGCTCAGCCGCATTTTCTTTTCTTGCGGCAAGTTTTAAGAGGGAAGCTGGGTTTTGAGTGAAGAGTGCTTAGGAGCTCTTAGTGGACCGCACTGTTGATAGCTCCCCCATGGATTAGAGTTGGATTTAGAGTATTTCTTTTGGACTTAGTTTGTATTTTAGTTTGGAAGTTGTTATGCTCAGATTTAGTACTTTATCTTTTCCTTAGAATACCTTTGTAAACATTGTATTATTAAAGTCTTCCGCTTGCGTATGTTCTGTTTGACGCCATAAATGTGACATTTGACCCGTTCTCGGATGGGGGTGTTACAATTATGGTAT
Organism: Artemisia tridentata subsp. tridentata; assembly: GCA_021014915.2. NCBI lineage: Eukaryota > Viridiplantae > Streptophyta > Magnoliopsida > Asterales > Asteraceae > Artemisia > Artemisia tridentata. The sequence goes on from CP139501.1 coordinate 127,581,510, forward strand.
CAGAGCAAAGGCTTCGACTTGTAGTACATAAAATCATGACCTGTGAATATTAGGCCCTTAGGTTTGCACTATAGGAGCTTATGAAACAATCTTTGAGAATTTGCCTTAGGATTTCCACTCTGGAGGAACTTAAGATATGACCGGTGAGGATTGGGTAGACTATGTGATAAGACATTTGTTAGGTATATTGCTTCTGCATCACTCTGATTCGTACCCCTACCTTTTGGTTAAACCCCCTTTAAGATCATTCTTTCTAGAGATTTAGGAAACTTATCATATTGTTCAGCATGAGTTTAGTGACCAAGTAAGTTTAGAATGCCTTGAGAATTTTATGGTTATGCCTTACACTATATGAGTTTTATTTTCTGATTCCGACCTTAACCTCTGATTCGTTTGTTAATCATTTAGACGCCTCTTCGACCATTCTGAAGATTCTTATGACCATGATGTGTTTAACACATTCGGTGATTCCCTTGCTTTTGTTAAGCATATTAAGGTCCCCTCTACACTATTAAGTTATGCCTTAACCCTTTCCATTCCTATGAGAAATCTGGTGGTGAGTAACCACGAGTATAGGAAATTGTCCATTTCGTTCTGCTAAATTGTTTCCTTTGGAAGTATACGGTTTCGATGTCATTCTGGTATGGACCGGTGGACTGAGCATTTAGATGCTAACTACTGTCATACTACGTCCCACCTTTGGCATTCTGAACAATCCTGAATTCCTTACCCTGATTTCCGACTGATTAACCGTTGTTATCATTACTACCCTGAAAACTCATACATTATTCTTCGCGATTGTGATGGTTTTTTCTAGCACCTATTTAATACACCGTTGGATGGATCTTCCCTTGAGAGTCATTTTGCAATCTGAATTTTCTCGATGTAATTCCTGAATCGAACCACCAAGATTTCCACCAGAATGTGAAGTTGAAATGACATGCTACTAAGAGATTGTTTAGTCACAACTCGAGGTGGAATATGATACCAATAAAGGCATGACTATATGATGCAAGTATTATGACGCCCGATCACCGTGATAATACAAACATTATATAACTTGAACTTATTGGGAGCATAAGATATCTTGAGAAGTACCGGAACAGTAAGGTCTGATGAGACAGAACTCTATCCGTATGGAACAACGTTTTGCCTGAATCTGAAGCTCCATATTGAATGACACCACTTAGATGGGAAGAAATAAATGAAAAACTTGTAAGTGGTTTTAATTGTCCAAGTACACCTCCGTGGACTACCCCGGTTTTATTCGTAAAGAGGAAGGATGGTAGTAGAAGATTATGTGTTGACTTTTGGAAGCTGAACCGTATTACTATTAGAAACTGTTATCCACTACCTCGAATCGACGATGTATCTGATCAATTTTAGGACGCGAAGTTTTCCTTTAGATGGATTTATGGCTTGAAGATATTCCTAGAACTTCCTTTCGTATTCGTTACGGCCACTACGAGTGTTAGTGATGCCAACAGTATTGGCTAATGCTCTGACTGTTTATGGACTTGATGAATCGTGTCTTTCGTGAGTACTGGGATAAATTTGTCATAGTATGACATCTTGGTGTATTTAGAGACGATCATTCTCGTATTGTGTTAGAAATGTTGCGTTAGAAGAAGCTTTAAAAAAAATTCTCGAAGGGTGATATTGTGGTTGGGACAAGAGACGTTCTTAGCAGATGGTATCATTTTGGATCCTACGAAGATTGGGATTATCACTAAATGGTCAAGACCGACGACAGTTACTGGGGTTAGAACCTTTGAGTCTTGAAGAAGGATTGTGGAAGATGATCACGACTACCGTTATCGTTGATGAAGCGTATGAGAAGAGAGGAGAAGTTTAGTTGGGATGAGGAACGAGAACTGAGTTAGAAGAACTGAAACAAGAATTAGCTTCTAGGTGGGTACCAATTTTGGGAACGATTTCAAGAAGAGACTTGGTTATACACTTGTGCAGCACGGGAAGGATATCGCTTATGCATGAAGACAACTAGAACCTTAAGAGGCGGAATATCCAACACATAACTTGGAGTTGGCAGCAGTGATCGTGTCAGAGATTCGCGTTTTACATCACAGTTCCAAGGAGAACTACAGAAGGCTTGAGGAATCAGACTCAAGTTAAGATTTCTTTTCACCCTCAGATAAATGGACAGAAGGAATGAACTAATCGGACTTTAGAGGATATGTTAGGATCCTGTACTTTGGTATGGATGGAAGTATAGAACATCTTTTGTTGAAAGGGGGTTAGATAGTTGCTTATTGAAGATCTGGAGTTGATTATAGTGACTGGAAGAATAGTTATCGTGGTAGAGGAACTTTGGAATTTTAGACCGGGGGTTGTGTGTTCTTGGGGTATCTCCGTACCAAAGGGTTAGACATTCTGACATAATATAGAGATTTATTCAGTGATTCGTTAGTCCTTAAGTTCGTTCTTATCATTACGGATATTCTACCCTTATCCTTATGCATTTTATACGTTAAATAATTCGATAATTACTTCGTTGATCATTTGTACGTCTCCTTGATTCGTCGGAATTTTAGAATAGGATTGTGCAAATTCCTACCGTTTAGCATTGCCTCCGTATTTATCTCATGTTCATATCATGCTTCAGTTCATGTATCTCATTTGAGATGTCTCAGTTATCATCCGTCGCATGTGGTTTCGAATCCGTTCAATCAGATTTGTTCTGTTGAGCGAGCCTGAGGCTATTCTGGATCGTCAGGATCGAGTCATGAGAAACAACCTTTCCATTTGTTAAAATCGTTTTCATTTCCTTTCTTAATCTGGTACGTTTAAATTTAATCATTTCATTTCAATTTCGCGGATGAAATTTTCTTTTTAGAGGGGAAGAGTTGTAAAACCCTAAATTCTGATTCCACATTTTTACGCCTAATTTGAATTTTTAACCTAAGTTTGATATTAAGTTAATTACATTTAAAACTATATGTTATGTAATAATTACATGTTATTAATAATAAACCTATGATTAACTAACTTAGTCAAATTTGTTATAATTTCCTTTCTAAACTTAGTCCAAATCCGGTTCCCACTCCTCTATAATACACGTTTTATTTAAGTGGTGATAAGAACAACTTAAATGCAAATAATACTTTCAATAAAAGATAGAGATTTGGTTCCCTCTAAACCCTAAAAAAAAAAAAAAAAAAAAAAAAAAAAAAAAAAAAAAAAAAAACGTATAATCTCCCCCATTTATTCCCATGTTCGGCCTCCATCTTCCCTCCCCAACCGAATCTAAAACAAACATTAAAAAACCATTTTCGTGCTCTTAAAATTCAAAGAAGAAAGGTCTCGTGGCTTGGTAGTTGGTGTATTGATTCGTGATTGATTCCTCCTTGTTTTCCTTTTGATTCGGCCATTAGGTATTTCCAATCTCTCTCTTTTTTTTTCTCTTCTTATTCGACACATAAACAATAAGAATACATAAAACCAAGATTTATAACATGCTATATAAGTTGTTTAGATCATGTGTGATGACTTCTTGTTTAGTTAAAATGGATGAATAATTCACATCTTGCATGAAATAATAGAAAACATGATTGTGTGTGTCGCATGGTTGTTTCTTTTCCCTTGATGAATCAGCCCTAATCATGTTATTTAAGCCCTAATATGAATCATTAAATGTTCATGAATATGGCTAATCAAACCTTGAAACCCTAGAATTAATTAAGAGTCGGTTAGGGTTTAAAAGAGTTAGGGTTGTGTTGTTTTCTGTCTCACTACATGCTGTCCAGATTTTAGGGTTGGATTGGACGGGGTAAATCTTGATGATACCAACGTGTTTTTACCGGATTCTTGAGTCTAAAATTAAGTTCAAGTTGTCTATTTTCTGGATATGTAATTTTCTTGATCATTGGAGGTCGGGAAGGTGACTTTCTGATTTTTAGAGTTAGAAAATTTAGCTGGTGTTTTTTATTTTTCATTTCCAAACCGTGGAGGGTTAAGAGCTATAATTCTACAAGGGTAATAATTAGGATATTTATAGATTCATGGAATTTTGGTGGATTTTTCTGAAGTGTCTAAATGGGTTGGTCAAGGGAAAACTTTCTGGGTGTCTGTGCAGTTATTTTTCAGGGTAGGTCGGGAGAGATGAATTTTAAAGGGGTAGTTACACTTATTAATAAAATCTGAAAAAATTTGAGTAATTACTTAACTCATGTGGGAACCTCAAGAAAAATTAGGAGAGTATCTGGGGTTTATTTGATATGTCTTAAAATTTATAAGAAACTGACCCATATTTGTAAAATAAACCTAAAATAAGTTATGAGTATAACTATAAGTATAAATCAGTAAAACCATTTGTAACTTATGAAATAAACATATAAGTATTAAATGATCCCTAATTCGTGTAGATCATTTGAAGAGGCACGACGTTGTTTCCTTGCGTTCATTCAGTCGTTTGCTTTCCTTTCATTCGCGTTATGGTACAGATATTCCGCCCTTTCTCAGTAAGGGTATCTCATGAATTAATTCCTTGATGTTTGATATTCTGATTTATGATCCATTTGATATTTGTTTGGTTGTTTTGTCTGATATAATTCGTTCGTTATCTCTTGTGACTTCAATATTCGAATCCTTTGATATTTTGTAATCCATTAGATATTATGACTTGTATGAAAAACCTTTTGAATATATATCTTAATGATGGTTTTGATAAATACTATTTTTAAAATGATTTCTATGAATACGAGGTAACACCACCTTTTATATGAAGGGTTAATGACTTTTATGAAAACGAATTTTAAAAGAATACTTTCATGAAAACAACATTTAAATGATTTTCATAATTACATAATCTGGTTCTACTATATCCTTAAGGATTTCTCATGACTCATTGTTTCCTGATATTTGTTATGCTTTGATCCGTATCTGTTTAGTTATTCGTTTGATTATTCGTTTCATGCTATATTCTATTCATATAGCTATTATCTGAGTTGGATAATTTATAATTATCCCTTATCATTAGATTTCATGTACTATGCCTATTATGTTGCCCACATTTGTAGCCAGACATGGGGAGTCCATGGCCGTGCGATTGATGCACCAATGGTATTGACACTATCTTTGGAGGTGGGTTTTAGTCCACAGCGTTTCCACTTATGCTATATAGTAACCATAGCCGCCATATTTATTATTATATTAACATACGTATGCACAGTCTCGTACTTGTATATGTATATCTGTTTTGTAGGGAGCGTATGGATGTATCCTAGGTACTTTGTTCAGTTCAGTTATTTAGTGAATGGATTGTGTGTGTGCTATACACCCCATTTCACTTCTGAGACATTGCGAGCTAGCTACTCTATGTACACTTTGCTATAATTATGATTATGATTATGTTTATCTGTTTTGGGTCAATTCATGTATCATGTCTAGACATATCTGTTTAGGGCTCGTGAGCATTTCTTTGTTATTTCTGATTCCTTATTCATTCATTTATTTTCTCATGACTTATGGTATACTGTTCAGCAGGTTTCCTTAGTTTCATTTCGTTCATTCGTTTGCTTATTACCTTTCATTATATATATATCTGTTCACTGGGCTTTTTAAGCTCAGCCGCATTTTCTTTTCCTGCGGCAGGTTTTAAGAGGGAAGCTGGGTTTTGAGTGAAGAGTGCTTATGAGCTCTTAGTGGACCGCATTGTTGATAGCTCCCCCATGGATTAGAGTTGGATTTAGAGTTTTTCTTTTGGACTTAGTTTGTATTTTAGTTTGGAAGTTGTTATGTTCAGATTTAGTACTTTATCTTTTCCTTAGAATACCTTTGTAAACATTGTATTATTAAAGTCTTCCGCTTGCGTATGTTCTGTTTGACGCCATAAATGTGACATTTGTCCCGTTCTCGGATGGGGGTGTTACACATCATCAATAGAAGAATATGATGAGTCAGAATGTACCTCTTCTGGGTCATGAGCCATGAGAGCAACTTTGTCATTCTTTGGCTCTTCGTCATTATCTTCACTGTCACTCCAAGCCCCATTTACAAAAGCTCTTTGAGTTTTGTTCTTGGGCGGCTTAGGACACTCTCCTATTAGATGACTTGTATCTCCACACCTAAAACACTTTCTTTCTCCTTTACCTTTCTTTTCATCACGGTCTTTCCGGAAGGATTTCTTTTCTTCTCGAGCTTGTCTTACGAACTTTCCTCGTCTCCTAAAGAATTTCTTGAAATCTCTTACGGCCATGGCATACTCTTCAGCTTTGCTACCTGAACTAGACTCTTCATCATCACTTGAATTTACCCTAGCTTTTAAGGCAATGGACTTGATATTTTCCATTTTGCCCTTAACTATCTCTGAATCTTTTTCCATCACCATCTCATTAACTTTGAGATTTCCTATAAGCTCGTCAAGTGACATACTTGAAAGTTCCTTGGATTCTACAATGACCGTCACCTTTGCTCTCCACTTCGGATGAAGTGCTCTAAGAAATTTCCTGACAAAGTTCTTACTACAAAAAGATTCGTCAAGTGCTTTAAGAGAAGTAATGATAGTATTAAACTTAGCAAATGCACTATCAATGGTCTCATCTTCAGGGATAACAAATTGTTCATATTGTTGAACAAGAAGATCAATTTTGTTATCCTTGACTTGTGAGTTCCCTTGATGAGTGATAATTAAGGATTGCCAAATATCTTTAATCTATATCTTTTGACTTCACATAAGTTTCAAAGCGGTTTTTCCAATATATAAAACTATTTGGTTCAAATAGTGGTGGTCTTTGCATAGATTGCCCTTCTTTGAAATTTTCAAAATCCATGGATCGTTCCAAGTTTTAAAATACAATATATTTTAAAGATCTTGAGTAACGTAGCTCCTGATGCCAATTGTGGAAAACTAGAAGGGGGGTTGAATAGTTTTACCGTTTTAAAATTCTTTTGCTTTGAATACTTAACGTGATTTCAAGTTATGCACACAATAAACAATATATAACAAGTAAGTAGAGAAAGAAACAATCAAACCACAACACGGATGTTTATAGTGGTTCGGTCTACAAGGACTCTCTTCCTTACCCTACTCCACTCCTCAAGCCTCTAACTCGAGAGTTTTTCTTTACAAAGAAACAAGCTCCCTTCTAGGCGGAGAAAACCTTTACACACTTCGCTTACACTTTTTTCGGTACAAAGCTAGATACCGAGTTCTTTTGCAAGGGCACAACTACTCCCGATACTCTATGTATTTTAAGGACTAAAATACTAACCGATCACTACTGATGTATATGAATGATTGGTACAACAATGATGTGTGAAGAAACAACTAATTCACACTATGACTAATCTAACAAGTCTTGCAACGCTTTGTTGAAGCTTGTGATGCTTTGATCTCTTTGCTACAAAAGAAAGATCACTAAGAATGTAATATGCAATATGAATGAGTTAGTAATGAATGAAAGAATGAATGATGTTGTTTATGCTTAAGAGTGATAAGAAAACATGAATGAGTGGCTTGCTATTTATAGGAAAACTGTAAAAACAAACCACGGATGGGACGGATCCAATTTAAGGGATCCGTCTGTTATGCATTTTGGATCCGCGGCCTCCTGACAGCAAATCTCCAAAATCTTTCCCAAATCTTGCCAAGATATTTCCATATCTAATTCTTTGAGTGAAGATCAATCCAAGATATTCATGAGATCTTCAAGATATCCTAAAGATATCAATGTGATGTATGCAATGATGTCATTGTACAATTTCCATATTAAGAAATAAAATGTAATATGTAAATGTAAATATATGTAACTAATGAATGTAACATGTATGAACTAGTGATCATGTATGTAGCATGTTATGAGGTTTAAAATCTTGTAACTATATATGTAAAAGACTTAACTTATATTTATGCTTTGCTAAAGATAAAGTTTATAATTGTCATTAACAAAATATAGCAAAGATCGTAAAATATAAATAACGTTTTTTAGACGATATTTGTATTATCAAACATGATCAGTACTGTGTTCGGTTTTAGAAGAGAAATGAGCACGACTACTTTTTCCTTGTTCACATGCTGGACATAAGTGATCTTTTGCATACCGAAACCTTGGAAGACCATCGACTAGTTTATGTCGAGCAAGTTCATTCATGGTTTTGAAATTCAGATGAGACAGTCATTTGTGCCATAACCAGGATTTTGTTGAATGTGCTTTGGAAAGTAAACATATGGGAGAAGAAGCGGTAATGTCAGACATAGCAATGGTGTAGAGACTAGTTCCGCGTTTGCCCGTCATGAGACCGTTTCCTTGTAAATCACGAACGAAACAAGTTTTCTCCCGAAAAGCTACTTCCAAATCACCATCACAAAATTGCCCTTCTGAGAAAAGGTTGTGACCAAGGCCTTCGACATAATATACATGGCTAATTTCGATGTTGCCATTAACATAGTCTCCATAGCCCATTATAGCAGGGAAGTGATCATTCCCAAATCTGACAGTACCGATGAACTTTGCAACATAGTTTACTAAAAGTTTGAGATTGCCTGTCATATGTCGGGAACAGCCGCTATCAACAATCCATAGGACAAATTGAATCACCTGCATCACATGAAGACAACGAAGATGGAGAGATGGTAACGGTGGATCCCGTTGGGTTAGAAGCACAGTTATTAAGCACTTTAGGTAACCAAGTAAAACTAGGTTTCCTTTGTAGCCAACGTTTCCATGTCCAACTAGTTTCAACTTTCTTCTTAGTGAATGCACTAGGTGATTGGATTGTCTTAGGAGTTTCATTTGCAACTATGGTCTTGTCTAAGGCATTCTTAGAAACTACACTTGGCGGTTTTCCTAATATAGACTTAGAAGCAGTAGTGGGCCTAGAGGAAATGCCATATGTACGTTTCTTATTACGAGACAAAAGAGATTTTGCTACACACTTTTTATGATCACCAGACAACATGCTTTTACGACAAAACATACAAGAAGCATCAACATTCAACACATTCAAAGTTTTAGCATTCGTTACATCATGATTAGAATTACAAGTTTTTAAATTCGATTCTACATCAGACGCAACATGCATTTTATTCAGACTCCTAAGGTGAACTTCTACTTCTTGGTCTTTTGGTGTTCCACTCCTACGTTGCCAGATACTAGTCTTCTTTTTGCTCTTATGCTTGGATCGGCTAACACTAGAAGGGGTGACTATTCCTGTAGAAGTGGAAGCATTCAAGTTAGTAGTCTGAGATGATGTTTGCCTAGGTGTGGTGTCCATTTTATACATTACTGGTGCAATCACATTCGTGTGAACAAACTTCCCTTTTTCAAGTAATTTAATTTTCTCTTTGAGTTCAATGATGATGTGATTCTTTTGTTGAATTTTAGAATACAGTTCTCAATTTAAGCGAACAGTGTCATTCCGATTTTGACAAACTTCATCAATGTCCTTTTCATATTCGAAAATTTGATGTTTTAAACAGCATTTTCATTTTCAAGATTCTAAACTTTGGAAGCGTGACTGTTTTGAAAGGACATTATTTCGTTTTGACTTTGCAGTTTTAATTCAAAATCTAGACTGTGAGTTTGACACCACTGCAGCTTTTGATTGAGTTGAAAATTTTCTTTTGAAAGTTTGTTTTGCACATCATCATTGAGTTTCACGATTCTCTCATTTTCTCTTTTTAAATTTACAATTTCAAGTCTCAACATTTCAGTATCAGCGGAGTGATCATCAACAAGCATAGCATTGCAAGACACATAAATGGAATTCATGAACACAGAGATAATATCAGAACATAGAACATCTTTCAAGATTCGATCAGCTTCTTTCTGTAAAACTTTGTTTCGATGTTTTTGTTTTGAGATCGCATTTTCTGTTGCATTGAAAGTGTTCATCATAGATGTGACTTCTGTTTGAAGTTCCTGTTCCCATTGTGTAGCACAAAGACGCAAATGTTGAACATGTGGTAAAAATTGTTTTTGAACATTTTCTCTCTTTTCTTTTTCGTAAGGAGAAAGAAAAGTAGAAACTGTTATCTCATAATTACGTTCAATTGCTTGTTCCAAAAATTTTATGTCTTCCATAAACGTATCAAAATATCTAAGTACAAGACATCTTTTTGGTAATGGTGCGATTACACCAGAAGTTGGTAAAGGACCATTTATTTGTGCCACTGGTTTAACAGGACCAACCTCAGAAGAAGATTCATTAATTTGCATTACAAACCATGATTGTTCTGTTTTATCTTGTTGAGGAACGAAGGTTTTGGTAATATGAGGTACTTTTTAGTAATCAAATGGTTTATTAAACTTAACATTGCTCATTTTAGATCGACTCTCTTCTTCCTGTTCCTGTTCTTCCTCACAATTATGTACAACAACACGCATAATAGAATCATCAAAAAGATGTTCTGCACTATATAACTTTGGATTTTCCTTGAGTGCTTTGTGTAGAAAACGTGGTTTGTCATCCCCAATAGCAAAGCCATATCCTTGGGGATTTTGCTTTAAAGTAAACTTCTGAATTGTTGTTACCGACTCACCAGTTTTATAAACAACCTTTTGAAACTCTTTTAATTTACATTCCAACTCTATGATTTGCTCAAGATAAGAATCAATCCGTTTCCTAGACACTTGTTTATGTTCAGAAAAACTAGTTTGACAAGTTGACAACTCTGTTTTTGTTTTTGAAAGTTCAGAATTAAGGTGTTCAACCTGTTGTTTGAAATCTAATTTTTCTTGTTCCATTTGAAAAATCAAGTTATTTTTGGAAACAGTTAATTCTCGTATCTGATGTTCTAACTCTTGTTCTTTAACATAAGATTTTTGGAATGCAACTTCAAAACTTTTTTCGCGTTTTTCTTTTGTTTCATAATTTGTAAGTTGTATTTTATAGCACTCAAGATCCTTAGTCAATAATGCAACTTTTGCTTTTAAGTTTCTATTGATCTCATTGCATTTATCAATCTGGGATTTTTGTGAGTCCAACTGGGTTTGGGTGGTCAATAGCAAGGTCATGAGTTCTAGATCTGGACCAAGCAAAAGATCATCTTGTTCAATTTGATCATTATTATTGTCATCAATTGGATCATCAAATGTAACAATTGTGTTAATTTGATCATCATCAAATGTAACCACTGTGTTCATTTGTTCATCTTCTTGAGGAGATAATAATGAAGCATTTTGAACAACTTGCTCCTCGGCTGATGCAGATGCTGATGGTGATACAATTTCATGTATTAGACATGTTGAATCAGGTACCTGAGACAGACCGTCAGTATCATATACTGGGCCTATTTCACTCATGTGCAATTCCTGCATGTTGGCCATCAACATCACGACTGCATTAGCTTCCAAGTCTTCCATATCATCATTAGAGTATGCATTAGCCATGAAGTTGTTCTCTTTTTCAGTAAGAGTGCCCCCAGATTCATCCTTAAGAGCAAGAAGTAGTGCTTGCTTGTGATACTCACTGTCTCTTGTTCTCGGTTTGGGACATGCACTAGCCAAATGACCTTTTCCATTGCAGTTGTAACATCTAACCATTGCATTTCCAATCCCTTTATTCCCGGTTTCAACAATCTCAGCCCTTCTCTGTGGAGCACCAGCATTGTTCCTACTGTCACCTGCTGCATTAAACCTTTGTCCAGTTCCTGAGTTTCCCATGTAACCTCCTGATCCATTTCTTCCATAAGCTCAATTTTGAATCTCAAATCTTCCATCTTGTACAACAGCTTGATTCCGAGTGTCAGATCAAGTACAAAGACAATTGTTGGATTTGTTGGAGAACTTGCTGAAAGCACGAGCAATTAATGCAAATCCTTCATTCAATGAATTGAATGCATCATCTTCATCACTGTTTGCATTGGAGTAAAGCATGGTATCCATGTTGTCATAAGGAACAAGTTGATTGTCAGTTGATTGCGGTGTAGATTCATATGGAATGAGTTGATTCGATGAGGTTTGTTGAGGATAAGTAAAGTGATGTTGTTGTTGGACAAAAGCCTTGTTTGACTGTGGAGGTGGAGCAAAATGAGATTGAGCTATTAGTGCCAATGAGTTTGGAGTTGTTGACGGTGAATAAGTACCACGTAAAGCTCGATCTTTATCAACTTCTGACTGATGGTGTTTCAAATAATCATACAACAACCCATACGATGCGTTGTGTAGATTTTTTTGCTTGCCGAACAAAGGTGACATATTTATGCCAGTCAGGACCAAGACAACTGAGGAACTTTGTGTTGACTACAATCCTAGGTAAAACTATGTTGTGTCTGTCCAAGTCATTTATAATGTTGGTGAAACGGTGGTAATACGACTCTAGTGATTCTCCTGCTTCAATCATAAACATTGTGTATTCGAGATATAGTTTTGATTCCATATCTTCTTGGTTCAGTTCAGTGCCTTCCATGAGGAGATGAACGTGTTCCCACATGTCCTTAGCAGTTTTTTGAGCATCAATACTTCTGAAGATTGGATTAGGAATTCCTTGAAGAATGTAAGACATTGCAAGTTCATTGGCTTCACGATGAAGTATTTGTTCTGCTGTAAGCTGAGCATCAGGAATAGGGGTCACAGTTGCTTCTCTTGGAGGAATAGCATTTGGATCTCCAGGAACCGTTGTAGTTGGCACTTCGAATGGTCCTTCAATGATAGCCTTTTTCATGTATTTTCTATGCGGTTTCTTGAGTTCGATGAACCGTAAGAATCGACTTGCCCATTGAACATAGTTTCCCGGAGTGAGCATAGGGGCTGTGTCTAATGATCTAGCCTTATGTCATGATTGTTGACTACTTATGGCTTCACACATCTGGTCAACTAGTGTGGTTGTTTTGCTGGAAGTGGGTAGGACCGCATCGGTTGTTGTTGATATGGTTATTGTTGAGGGATTTGTTGTTGTGGGAAAAATTGATGTTGTTGAATAAAGAGTTGTTGTTGAGGATATTGCGGGTGTGGAGGATACTGTTGTTGCTGATGAAACTGTTGTTGTTGATTGTAGAAGTAGTTGTAGTTCAGTGGTTGAGACATTGTGAAGAAGTAACTTGTGGATGATGGATCTTTTAGGATAAAGAAGGTTGTTGTTGTAGTTTAGATCTCTAAGTAGAAGATATGAAGAAAAATCCTTATTTGAAGAATGAAGTCCTTACTCGAAGAAATCAGTGCTTACTCGAAGAATTCAGTTCTTACTTGAAGTTTCTTACTCGAAGATTTGTTACTCGAAGAATCAATTCCTTACTCGAAGACTAAAGTATGAAGAAGTATATGTTCCCTTGCTCGAAGAAATTAAATCCTTATAAGTTCCAATTTCCTAACTCGGGAAGTATAAATAGAACTTTGTTACTCGAAGATAATACCCTTACTTGAAGAACCTTGCTCGAAGAAACCTTACTCGAAGAATCCTTGCTCGAAGAATCCTTACTCGAAGAATAAAATTTCACCAAGTATATAATCCCTTAGTAGAAGGATTATAAATAAAGAAGTTCTGATTTCCTAACTCGGAAAATATAAACAGAACTTAAGAGAAATCTTCTAACTCGAAGAAGGTTGCTCGAAGAAATCTTCAAACTCGAAGACTTGCTCGAAGAAGGAACTTCTAACTCGAATTCTTGCTTGAAGAGTCAAAGCTTACTTGAAAACTAAGTTGAAGAAGTCTCCTAAGTCGAAGATCTTCAACTCCCTTACTTGAAGAACTTAAGCTTACTCGAAGAACTAAGTTGAAGGAACTCTTCTAACTCGAAGAACTTCAACTATTACTCAAAGGACAGTAGCTCAAAATCTTCAAATTTTCTACCAAATCTAATCTAGAACAACCTAATCTATCCCTTGGCGATTGATACCACTTGTTAGGTCTCAAATCTTAATCACACAAGCTACGATCTAGAGATAGAAAGTTAGAGAGAGAGAGAATGGGAGGAACATGCATAAGAATAATGAATTATGATTAACCAGGAACCAACACCCTCTCCCATCAAGGGAGGGGGTATTTGTACTCTTACAATATGTTGAGGCGTTGCCCTAATAGTGATAATAAATAAAAGGCCACGACCCATGGGCTTTCTACATAGGCCGAACCTTAATAACAAACATAAAGGCCTAAATAATAAAACAACCTATTACATAAACTATGACCGATACTTGATAATATGAAATGTGTTCCCAACAAAAAGAGACTAAAATCAAACTCGGCATACAAGATAAGACATAGTTATATGATCCTAAATACTTAATGTATCATTATACTACCAAATACTTTGTGTAGAATTACAAGTAACTGCACTACAACGAGATGAATAATTTAAAGTGTACAATGCCAACAGTTTAATATAATGTAGCTTAAGATAGTCGAGGGTCAGATACTGTTGTGTAGATCTGCAATACACTATGCAAATCCCACATTTGCCGTGACTTGGAGTGATGCTGAGACATAAGTTAACATTCGCCTTATACGACGACAACGCGTTTTGTGGTCTAACGGTTAATCGCCCATACGGTTAAGTGTGCTCGTGTGAGAGTAGTACTGGCTTGAGTGACCTGTCGAGAAGTCTTCACATGAGGGCCACAAAAGCAAAGCCGTGAGCCTACGGGCAAAGCGGACAATATTGCGGTCTATAAGATGGGGTGTTACAGGTGGTATCAGATCTACACCAAGCCGTTCGGGATGTGGGGCAAACCTCATCGTCATTTGAGAACGATGAGTCCCCTAGGGGGTGAATGTAATACCCTAGGCAAATCCCACATTGGCTGTGACTTAGAATGATGCTGTGACATAAGTTAACATTCGCCTTATATGACAACAACGCGTTTTGTAGTCTAATGGTTAATCGCCCATACTGTTAAGCGTGCTCGTGTGAGAGTAGTACTGGCTTAGGTGACTTGCCGGAAAGTCTTCACATGAGGGCCATAAAAGCAAATTCGTGAGCCTACGGGTAAAGCAAACAATATTGTGGTCTATAAGGTGGGGTGTTACAAGATCCTAATTCGTGATCATAGTCAATCACAAAGTCAGTGGGAAAAGAGCTTGATTTGAATGGTTACATATAGATATCATTAGGCACAGGCAAATTCTCATGCAACTTGTTGAAAGTTGATGCAAAACTGATCCTCTCTTCGACAACCTCGCTGGGGAGGTTATCTCCAAAGAACCTTCGAGCAGCTGAGTCATAAGCCTGGGCGGCTTCACGTGAGGTGTCAAAAGTGCCCAACCATTGAAGTTTTCCATGGTTGTCCCGGATAGCAGACACCCAACGACCCGAATTTTGCTGGCGGACACCAGCTTTGAAGGTATTGTTTCCAGCATTCAACACTAAACTCATGTTTTCTTCTTTCTTTCTGCAATGTAGTAAATATTTCCAATTAGTGTGGTGTGAATGACAAAAATTACTTGAATCTATAGGGTGGAAAGAAGGGTTGATGTAACCAGCAGCTACAATGTGTTTTGGCATTTATAATCATAAATCATTATTGCATTTTAAGATAAGCAACAAGATATTAAAAGAAAGGACATTAGTTTACATAAAATAATAGTTTTACAATTATGAATGTTCGTGTGAAACTAAGATTGCAATGCTTCATGTCCCTGAATAATGAAACATCGGTAAAAGGGGAATGATATGTACATATCAAGTTAAACCATGGCCAAACTTACTGGTATTATGTCTAAGGCTCATATTTTGTTTACAATTATATTTTTATTCACAAAATCATAATTCGGAATGTTTTTAGGAATGCTTTTGCATTAACCATTCCACTATATCCAATATTTTTCACTAGACGTGTTCCAAAAGGCCATCCATTTTTGAGAATATTTCCACAAACAAGCCTTCGAGTGATAACCAAAACCCTATATTTACGAATGTTGATAACTTTTAACTTTTGAAAAACTAATCACAAACCATATATTTATGAATGTTGTTGTGCCCCCCTCTAAATAAGTTTTTTTCATTAAAAGTGTTTATGTATGTATTTTAAGTAAAGTAACAATATATTAAAGAAAAGACATTAGTGTAGGTGTGTTGAACCCAATTATGCACTTGATCGAATTTCTTAGCTTGTATAAGGTTAAGTTATGCTATATAGTCTAACACAACTAGAGTAGAAACTATGTTTGAATTTATCAAACACTATGCGGAATCTAGTATTTGATATTAAGAAGAACTCTTTGATGTAACAGTCAACACAAGAACAAAGAAGTTTAACAAATCCAACAACCTCAATATTATTAATGAATAATACGAATATTCAATTGTATTAGGGTTACAAAACCTTGAAGCTATAAACTCTATAATGAATCACGTATCTAACTCTATGCCCTAGGAACTCCTTTTATAGACTAAGGAGTCCTAGTCGACTTACAATAACTTGTTCTCTAAGATAAATCTTTTCTATAATTATCTAAACATCCTTACATATATATCTCATTAACAGTTGTAACATAACCGACTAAATAGCCTAACAGTACTAACTATGAAGCAGCAACATTAACCTCATCACAATATTAACTTTGCTTTGGCAGCAATGAGTTTATACTAGTAGCACTAACACACAAGTTTCTTGAGCAGTACTAACTTTGCATGATTAGCAGAAGTCAAACACTTAGCATATTTTCATTGAAGCACATAAGCAGATGTAATTCCTAAGAGCAGTAGTAACTTGATAATGAGCAGCAGTATCATCAAGAAGCTTTCAACCCAACAATCCTCCCCTAAACTTGATATTTTCTCCCAAAATCATCAAGTTTCTTCAATCAAAGCTTCATATTCACCAGGAGAATGCTTCTAAACACTTTACTTCTTCATTTTCTGCTGTATAATAAACCAGAGAAGATCCAAAGACATCTTACTATCATATTCAACTTCTAGCTTATTTTCCAACATCTGATGAAGTGTAGCTAATGATAGAGGATACTTTTTCTCAACCAACATATAAATCTGAAGTCCTCCCATTGCTAAGGTATGAACTCCACAGGAGTCATATAGATTCCAAAACAACACCTTGTTTCCAAACTGGGCTCTCCATACTTCATCTTCATAATGTGGTTCAAACATGATTTTCAAATCTCCCCATAAAAATCTATCCATGATGTCAGTTGGCCTTGTAGATCCATATTTAGCTTTAACCAACTTCCACAGAGTTTCTAAATCCTCCCTATCAATGCTTTTTAGCATATGACCAAAGGTGATAAACTTCTGGGATTTTCCATCAGCTCTTATTATCTCCCAATAAGTTTTCTTTCCTTCTCTGTGAATCCTCCAATCAACAATGCTAGGGGGCTTTGTAGCCAAAGGTTCAACATCTATAGGTATTTGCTCATCATCTAAAGCAAGTACCATGTATTGTTTAAGATCATATGCACCTTTTTCATCACTATCTTGTTGCTCCTTTTACTCATCAACCTTTTGCTTCTTAGACATCTACTGCTCTAACTCTGCTCCTGCTCTCTTAGAACTTCCCACCACCTCTGTATCCATATCAATAAATGCGTTCACTCTTTTGAAAACATTGTCAAAAACTTCTTTAATCTTGTCAAAGCTCATATTCTTCAATTGACCATGCTTCCAGTTATCCATATTCTTCAAATAAGTACACATTATTAATCTTTGTTGAGCTTTGGTGGGTGGTTTGTTCCTCTATGCTTCTGCCCTCTTTTGTGCAAATAACTTTCTTTGTTTCTCTGTGAGGGCAGAAGCAAAGAGGAACAAACCACTTTTGCCTTGGGTCTTGTGCTCCTTAACTCTTTTAATGCCTGGGCTATTGTGATTTCCTAAACAGTTGTTGTAGTTGTGTCAGTAGTAGTAACTTCTTGCTCAACAACACTAACTCCAATACTAGCAGTATTAACTTAATCATCAACAGCTTTAACCTGAGGATCATCATCATCAACCTTAGCAGCATTAACCAACTCAACATTTACCTCAGCAGTATCCATATCTTCAACAACAAATTCAACACCTTCATCTATCATCACATCATCAGTATCCTCCCCTGCATCCATACCAGTATTCCTCCCCTATTTGGAGGCATCCTCCCCCAAACTCTCTTTATTTTCATCTGAGGACTCTACCCTGGCAGCAGCACAAACCTTAAACAATAATTTCAGCCTAGAGGTTTTTGACTTCTTTCTCCCTTTAAGCTTCTTCACCCTCTTCTTCAAAATTGTAATTTCAGTTTGTTGAGAAGAGGTGATCTTCTTCAAGTCAGAAATCTCTTTTTGCAAATTTGTACAAAGATCCATCAATTCCTTAAGTTGAATTCTACCCTCATCACTTTGGATTGTGTTACCTATCCCGAGAGGTGAATCATTGGGAATGTTAGACACAGTCTCAAACCTATTTTGAGCATCTGTGCCCCCATGGTCTCTTGGTGCCTGGGACCACTACCTGAGCTAGTTCCTGGGGAACTTGACTCATTAAGTGTTGCTTTGGTTCAGGTCTTACTGATGTTACCACTGGCCTGCTCTGCATCTAAGCTAGCAGCAGTAGTGGCAACACTTACCAAACTGTCATCCTCCTCCTCATTGACAGCCTCATCTGCAACCATACTAGAAACACCAGACTGAGGTATCTGAGGGCTCTTTCTTTCGGGCTTCCTATGTTTTTGGGTCTTTTGAGGTTGGGAGGTTGATGGTGGCAAAATTGTGGGTGTGTGTTGGGTTTCAGATGGGTTTTCTGAACCTTCACCCTGGTTTGTTGTTGGTTCTGCACAAGCATTGTTGAAACAATGGTGTGACAGTCCCTGAAAAACCTTTTCCAATCCTTTTCATGTTACTAAAAATCTTTTTAGTATGAGAAGGTGCAATATATGTTCTCTTATGAGGCACCTTCTTTGAAAATTGTTTATCTATAAAAACTTTTAAAAACCTTGTATAAATATAAAATTTGTTTGCTAAACTATCCAAGTTCTTAACCATACTATCAAAAATCAATTTAGAAAAATTAAACTTTTGGTCTGTGGCCAAGCAGATAATGGCAGATGCCATAGTGCTGCTAAACTCATTCCAAGAAGTTGTTTTTGGACTTAAGCATTGTAAAATAGTATATATAAGAAACTTCCATTGAGGGGAGAAGAATGCTTTGTAAAAAGTCAGTTTATCATTTGGCTTCTCATACCCTATCAATGCAAGGTTTTCAAAAATAGTAGAGTTGGAAAGACACTCAACACCTTCCTCATCTTCTAGTTGAAGAGATCTCCTAACAGATGTTTCGGTGATGATTATCTTCATGCCACCTTCTAGGGCATGAATCTGTACTTCCTCATTGACTATTTTGACCTTAGCAGTAGACCAAAACTGTTCAATGTGGAAAATATATATAGTAGGACTTACAGTTAATGCATACCTTATAGGGTTTGCATTTAAGAAATCAACAATCTCTGTAAATCCTTCACTTTCTTTGGGTTTTTGTAAAAACGCGATCATATTGTTAGTATCAGCAAAAGTTAGGTTCAACATTGTTGTGATTGTTGGTGGGTTTTTGCAATTAAATGAGAAAAAAAGAGTTAGGGTTTGTTTTGAGAGAGTATTATGTGAACGAAATCGATTAAACTGAATTATTGGTGATATAAACCCTTAATCGAATAATTTATGAAACAGTCACTTGAATAAACCAGCAGTTGTAACCTCACCAACACTAAGTTATGCCTAGCAGTATTAACTTATGCCTAGTAGTACTAACTCTGAATTACCAGCATTAACTCCAATTCCACACCAATCTAACACTTTTCTTTTGCTTTTTCTGCAAAATGTTAGTCCAAAAACCAAACAAACATAAGCAATAACAATTTTCACAATAACCACAACATGATTTGACTTAGCAGTTTTAAGTAAACCAACAACATTAACTTAGCAGTTTTAAGTATAACTAGCAGTACTAACTATACTTAATAGCAGAAACTCTTAATGACTTGAATAACAGTACTAATCCATATAAAACTTTACAAAAACATAAAGAGATAAAAAACTTTAAAGATTTAACATTCCAATACTGGTAATCAAATATTGAAATCTACTTACATCAAAAGCTTTTGCAAGCAAATCTGCAACATTCTTGTCAGTATGGATTTTAACCATTTGAATCAATTTCTTTTCATTGCAATCTCTAATAAAATGATGTCTGATCTCTATATGCTTTGTTTTTGAATGAAAAACAGGATTTTTAATTATGCACATAGTACTGTTATTGTCAATAAAAATATTGGTATGCATAAAATTGTACCCATAATCAAGTAGTTGATTCTGAATCCAAAGCACTTATCCACAAGAACTTGAAGCAACCACATATTCAGCTTCTGTTGTGGAATTTGCGACCACAATTTGTTTCTTGCACTGCCATGAGATCAATCTACACCCAAGGAATTGACAACCTCCTGTTGTAGATTTCCTATCCAAGCTTGCTCCAGCATAATCACTATCAGTGTATGCTTCCAAATCAAAAGGAGAATCTTTTGGATACCAAAGGCCCAATTTAGATTGACCTTTTAAGTACCTAAAAATCCTTTTCACAGCATGAATATGTGAACCCTTTGGAGCGACCTGGTATCTAGCACATGCACACACTGCAAACATAATATCTGGTCTTGAAGATGTGAGGTACATCAATGAACTAATCATTGATCTATACAAATGAACATCCACTTCTTCACCATCTTCATCCTTGAGTAGAGGCTTTCCAGTTTCCATTCGTGTGCTAGCAGTCTTGACATCTGTAAACCCAAACTTCTTCAAAATCTCAGCAACATATTTATCTTGACTGATAAATATACCATCCTTCTTCTGCTTCACTTGTAATCCCAAGAAGAATGTAAGTTCTCCCATAGAACTCATCTGAAATTTCTCATGCATCAACTTCTCAAACTCAATGCATAGCTCCTTCTTTGTAGAACCAAAGATGATATCATCCACATACACCTGGACCAGCAAAATATCACGTTTGTGCCTTCTGATGAATAAGGTCTTGTCAATCTTTCCTCTGTGAAACCCATTGTCTAACAGATATGTTGACAAGGATTCATACCATGATCTAGGAGCTTGATGTAGTTCATATAATGCTTTTTCAACCTTGTATACTCTATCAGGAAAGTCTGGATCTTCAAACCCTGGTGGTTGACACACATACACCTCTTCTTCAATCTTCCCATAGAGAAAAGCACTCTTGACATCCATCTAATACACCACAAAGTCTTTAAATGAAGCATAAGCTAAGAACAACATAATTGCTTCAATTCTTGCAACAGGGGAAAAGACTTAATCATAGTCAATCCCTTCTTCTTGTGTGTACCCTTGAGCTACTAATCTTTCTTTATTTCTTATCACAATTCCTCTTTCATCCTTCTTGTTCCTGAAAACCCATTTTGTACCTATAGCCCTTTTTTTATTATTCTACCAAAGTCCAAACTTCTTGTAACTTGAACTGTAGAAGCTCTTCTTGCATAACCTCTATCCAGCTTGGATCATTCAATGTTTGAATCACCTTTTTGGGTTCCACTTGTTATAAAAAGCAAGCAAACAAACAATTTTGAAGGTCTTGATGACTGTTTCTTTGTTTAAGAGTTTTGACAAACAGCCCTTGTTCCTTCAAGTTCTTAGTTATCTTTCTTGTTTGAACAGCAGATTGCACATCTCCAATCACTTGAGTCATAGGATGATTTTTATGAATTCTATTTGTTGGAATAGGACTGACTGGGATTGTTGGATCCAAATTGTTCATATCAGCCACTTCAACATCATCTTCAACATCACTATCAACCCATATATCTTCCAAAGCAGGCATTTCTGGATCCCATGGAAATTCATTGCTTTTATTTCCATCACCAGTATTAACTTCTGTGCTATCAGCATTAACAGATGAACTAGTAGTATTAACATTGTTAGTGCTGTTATTTTTACTAACAGTATTAACATCATTAATGCTGTCATCTTTATCATCCTTCTCTTGATCATCACATTCAGTTGCTTTCCTTGGATCATCATCA
Source organism: Artemisia tridentata subsp. tridentata (assembly GCA_021014915.2). Taxonomy (NCBI): domain Eukaryota; kingdom Viridiplantae; phylum Streptophyta; class Magnoliopsida; order Asterales; family Asteraceae; genus Artemisia; species Artemisia tridentata. The sequence goes on from CP139501.1 coordinate 127,603,430, forward strand.
ACCTTCTTTTTTTCATCACTTGAATCTTCATTATCACTTGAAGGTTTGACTCCATCCTCTTGAGAACTCTTTGGATGTTGAGAGAATAGTGGATCAGCAGTCGATAATGGTAGCATAATGTAATCCTTTGCAGGTTGTGTCTCCTTTCTAGCTTGACTTGCATCATTATTAGCTTTTGTACCTGCAAAACCATTAGACTGTGTACCTGCAACAACTGGCACATAATTCATTGTCTTTGTTAGTGCATCAATATCAAATAGCCAATCTGGTCCACTACCTGCAACATTAGGTGTACTCTCACTAAACCTAATATGCAAGTTCTCTTCCACTATCCTTGTCCTTCTATTGAATACTTTAAATGCTTTACTATTCAAAGAGTATCCAACAAAGAAACCTTCATCAGCCTTACCATCAAATTTGCCTAAGTGATCTATGGTATTGAGAATAGTAACAGGACACCCAAATGGTTTCATAAAACTTAAAGTTGCTGTTCTACCATGAAAAAGTTCATATGGGGTCTTGTTATGAGGCTTAACAACTAACACTCTATTTTGCACATAGCAAGCAGTACTAACTGCTTCAGCCCAAAAGGTAGTTGGCAACTTAGAATCAGCTAGCATAGTCCTAGCAGCCTCAATTAGTGTCCTATTTCTCCTTTCAGCTACACCATTTTGTTGAGGAGTTCTAGCTACACTATATTGTCTCAAAATACCCTTCATCTCACAAAACTGATTCATCTCTGTATTCTTGAACTCAGTCCCATTGTCACATCTTATCACCTTAACCTTGTGATCTACTAAATTTTCTATCCTAGTTATAAAGGACTTAAGAATGCCACTAGTTTCATCCTTAGTTGCTAGAAAGAATACCTAAGTAAATCTACTAAAATCATCTGTGACAACTAGGCAATACATCTTATTCATAAGACTTTTTACAAATGTTGGACCAAACAAATCTATATGCAACATATGTAAAGGTTGACTGATTGAGTTCTCAGTTTTGGACTTACAGGAGGCTCTGTGCTGCTTTCCCTTCTGACAAGCAACAAAGGTTTGATCATTTTCAAAAAGTTTTGAAGGTAATCCTCTTACAAGATTTCCCTTAACCAATTTGTTCATTGTTTTAAAATTCAAGTGACCTAGCCTTCTATGCCAAAGTTTAGATTCATCAGATGTGGCTTTTGCAAAAAGACAAGTTAAACCTCCTTTAGGAATTATGTTCTTTAAATCAACACTGTACATGTTGTTCTTTCTAGGAACTTTAAGTAAGACTTGACTTTCATCAATTAACTTAAAGCTTGGAGATAAAACAACAAATTCAGTGTCAGTAAAAAGAACACTGTTCTTTTTGTCACACATTTGTGAGACATTAAAGAGATTAAACTTTAACTTTCTTACAAAATACACATTTTCAAAATCTAGTTTACCAGTTTTGATTGTACCCCTGCTTGTGATTTTCCCTTATTTGGGGTTACTTTCAAAAGCAACATATCCTCCATCAATTTCTTCATAGTCAGTAAGATAGGACATGTTCCCTGTCATGTGCCTTGAGCATCCACTATCAATCACTCCTTGATCCTGTAAATCCACCTGTGGATTGCCTTGCACATAAGGTAAGAAAATAAGCTTCTTTTAGGGATCCAAGCCATTACTGACTTGGATCTGCCTTGTGCATCAACATAATCAAATTTCTTTAGGATGATTGATGCACTGTCATGTTTGGAAACATGGTCTAACACTTTAATCTTTGGTTTCCAAACCCAACAAGCTGAGGCCTTAATAGCATAAAAATGATTTCCTTTAACAGTATTAATTACTACTTTTGGCTTAGCAGTATTAACTAATGTATTCTTTTGAATGGGCCTTTTAACAGTTGATGACGTATAGTCCATACCCGGGTCACGAACCCGATTAGTAAACAATACTAACAATTAAGCCCACCACGTATGGGCCGCAACTGGACTACCAGTTATACGACTTGGGTCGACAAGGCCCAAGCCCAAAGTTATTTCCGGATAATATATGGAGTATCTTCTAAATAAAGAGGATATATACCAAATATCCGATGTCGGCTAACACGCCGAGGAGTAGGGAACACGAAACCTACTAGGGTTTCGTGCATATATAAAGGACATTCCAGCCCTCGGTAAAGGTACGATCTTCAATAAACCCTAACCCTTTACTAAACCCTACATTCGATTACTTACTCTCACGCCGGAGGATAATCGGGGGAGACAATCCCTCGATAAGCCTAACGGTGTTTGTTCTCTTTTCTTAGTGCGCAGGTTCCATCGAGCATTAAGATTCAATTGGTACGAGAATAGAAGTCCTATTAAGGAACGCCCAACTTTTGTATCAACAAGTGGCGCCATCCGTGGGACCCTACACTAAGAATTTTACCAAGAACTAGAATGACGAAACACGGAAGTCACAAGAGTCCGCATGGGAAGAAAGCGCATGACGACTCACTAGGGAAGAAGCATCAAACGGATGCGCCCCCTAAGCAGGCCACTGGGACAACCAGCACGCCTAGAAGCTTAGGAGCGTATTCAGATCTGGTCTTTCCTGCGGTAGAATCACTTACCAAAACTACCCCCGCTATTACAACAAGTACTAGCGCGGTAGAACTGGAGCAGACTCCTCTTGCCATGCCAGAGGTGAACTTCACTGAACCTCCCAACGCGCCTATCCGAAACAAGGATCCTACCTTGGAAACAGATTCCATCGCGCTAGAAGGAGTCACCTCCGAGTTGGCGCCAAGCGACTTTGTATCCCAAAACTACGAAGCCTTGACTGCGCTCATACGAGAGGAGGCAAGGAAGAGGTCAAGCCAAAGTCTGCACGGCAGACTCAACTTCGACCCTGTGCACGAAGTATCTCCTCCGCGCTACCAAAAGGAAAGACGCGAGAAGGATAGCCGCAAACAACCAGTGTTTGCCAGGATTGGAAGGAAGGTTGTGGACGATGAAGCAGCCGACCTTCAACATCTGGAAGAGCCTGAAGAGGGGGAGCGGTGCGCCAATGTCCACGCTAGGCTTGGCAGGCGCAGGATCCAAGATAGGCTTGGGCGACGATGTTCCCCAAGTGAAAGCCCCTCAAGCTCTGACTCTGAGGATAGTCGGCGCAAGCGCCGCAGAGGAGCAAGCTCAGACTCTGATGATAGTCGACGCAAGCGTCACAAAAGAGTTCGCTCATCTTCAAGAGATTCCTCGGACAGCGAGACTGGACACTGGAAATCAAGAGGGAAATACCGCGACCAGGATGATGAAGACATGTCTCTTCCCTGGCGTCGCCAAAAGGTTGATGCGTTTACTAGGCGCATCAGTGACTTTTCTGAGAATAAGAAAAGGCGCATGCCTGCTAATGTCAAAACATATGATGGGACAGGTGACCCTGATGATCACCTAAAAATTTTCGAATCAGCAGCTACTATCGAAAATTGGCCACAGCCTGTGTGGTGCCATATGTTCAACTCCACGTTAGTAGGGAATGCGCGCAACTGGTTTAGTAAGCTTCCACGCAGAAGCATTGGTGGGTTTGAAGAGTTGCGCAGAGCGTTTCGCTTAAACTTCACTCAAAGGAAGAAGTGCGCCAAAAACCCTGTCGAACTCGCTAGGGTTAAATAGCGACAAGGGGAATCCACAAGCGCTTTCATGGAACGCTTCAAGGACGAGTGCATGAAAGTCAAGGCGTGTCCAGAGATACTAAAAATATCGGGCTTTATGAATGCAATCAATAACCCAGATTTGATAAAAAAGCTAAACGATAAGGTTCCCCTAACCTTTGACGAACTCATGAAGCGCACGAGGTCTTTCGTCCAAGGAGAAGAAGCCGCCGCGGATAGCAAGAAAAGCTATTCGAACCATAGGTCGCAAGAAGAGTCAAGGAGACAATCCAATGACCAGAGCGGCAATCGTAATAGGAGTTACCGCAATCAAGGCGGCGGAAGGGGAAACGACAAGTATACCCCATTAACAAAAACTCCAAAGGAGATATTCGCAACAGAAGGGGCGAACTTCCCGAAACCACCACCAATCCGCACCCCAGAGGATAAGCGCATAGAGAATGGTTATTGCGAATACCATGGACAGAAGGGCCACACAACTAACGATTGCGTCCAACTGCGCCAATTGATTGACAAATTGGTAAAGGAAGGAAAGATGGACCACCTCGTAAAAAACATCAGAGAAGGGAAAGACAAACCAAAACCAGTGGCCAAGAAAGAGATGCCTAGAGAAAAGGCAGACATCATCTACATGATACAGCCATGGCCGCGCGCGACAAGACAAAAAGTCAGCCAACGGTTTTCTAAAGAAAACGAAATTTCTTTCCCCTCCCTGACTGCGAACAACGCAGTGGTGGACCCACTTACCATTGAAATACATACGGGGGGTCACGACATCCGTCGCATGTATATAGATGGAGGTGCATCCGCTAATATTATATATGAACACTGTTTCAAGAAACTGCGACCTGAAATACAGGGTCAGTTGATCCCAGCCACAGCACCGCTCACTGGATTCACAGGGGAGAAGATATGGCCCATAGGGCAACTGCGTCTATTTGTAGAAGTTGGTGACAAACCACACTCTACAGTCACCTGGATGGACTTCATGGTAATCAGATCCCCCTCTCCGTACAATGGCATCATCGGGAGACCTGGAATATCATCTATCCGCGCCGTACCATCCACAGCGCATGGGATGCTCAAGTTCCCAGTGGAAGGAGGTATTGTCACCCTTTACAATACCACCATACCACCCAAAGAATGCAACGCAGTGACAAGTGACGTAAGCGTTGTTCCAGAACAGCGCGCAACTAAAGTCCCAAACCTAACGGTCGCCATTCACCCTGAATACCCGGATCAACAGGTATCTATTGGCGGGTCTCTGTCTGACAAAGGCAGATCAGCTATATGCGCACTCTTGCAAAATTATTTGGATATTTTTGCATGGGAACCAAAGCATATGACAGGAGTGCCACGCTCCATCACGGAACATAAGCTGCAAATCCGACAAGGATATCCTCCAATACGACAGAAAAAGCGCGGACAAGCTCCAGACCGCGCAAAAGCCATCCTGGAAGAAGTACATAAACTAGTAGATGCAGGCATCATGCGTGAAGTCTACTACCATGACTGGCTCTCTAACCCAGTGATGGTAAAGAAGAGCGATGGCAGTTGGAGGATGTGCGTAGACTTCACAGACCTGAACAAAGCATGTCCACAGGACTGCTACCCGCTTCCAGAGATAGACTGGAAGATCGAGTCTCTGTGTGGATATCCCTTCAAATGCTTCCTGTACGCATATAAGGGATACCACCAAATTCAAATGGCGGAGGAAGACGAAGAAAAGACGGCCTTCCACACAAGTCAAGGGGTCTACTGCTACACAAAGATGCCCTTCGGCCTAAAGAACGCAGGAGCAACATACCAAAGATTGGTGGACACTGCGTTCGAGAAGCAAGTGGGACGCAACTTGGAAGTCTACGTCGATGATCTCGTCATTAAAAGCCATACAGAGGAAGAGCTAGTGCGCGACATGGAGGAAACGTTCAAAACACTCAGGAGAATCAACATGAAATTGAACCCCAAGAAGTGTACGTTTGGCGCTACGGAAGGCATGTTTCTCGGGTATTTGATAGAACCCGATGGGATCAAGCCTTGCCCAGAGAAGACTCAAGCAGTCATTGACCTCCCCTCACCGCGCACACTGAAAGAAGTTCAGTCACTAAACGGCAAGCTAGCCGGACTGAACCGATTCTTATCCAAATCAGCAGACAAGTCACTTCCCCTATTCAAGACACTCAAGAAGTGCACCAAAAAGGGAGACTTCAGGTGGACTGCGGAAGCAGAAGAAGCCTTCCAACAGCTCAAACAACACATAGCAGCACTCCCAAAACTCGTCGCACCCATACCAGGGGAAGAGCTGATCATGTATCTATCTGCGACCCAAGGAGCAGTCAGCGCAGTGCTATTGACAGACAGGAACTCCGTCCAAACACCCATCTATTTTGTTAGTAAGGCGCTGAAGAAAACGGAGATTAACTACACTGCAATGGAGAAATTGGTCCTCGCCTTAGTGTTTGCAGCGAAAAGACTGCGCAGGTACTTCCAGGCGCATCCAATCGCTGTTATCACAGACCAACCCATCAAACAGGTTATATCGAAACCCGACGCATCGGGACGCCTACAAAAATGGAGTGTGTTACTGGGTGAGCACAACATATCATACAAACCGCGCACTGCAATTAAAGGGCAGATATTGGCCGACTTCATCATTGAGAAGCCGGATACAGACACTCCACCTGCGACAAGCAAGGAGGAACTTCAAGAACCATGGATTCTATTTACTGATGGATCCTCATGCGTAGATGGATCAGGAGGTGGCCTTATTCTCACCAACCCAGAAGGAGTTGAATTCACCTACGCACTGCGTTTTGAATTCACAGCCACGAACAACGAGGCAGAATACGAAGCACTCCTAGCTGGGTTACGCATCGCAACTCAAATGGGTGCACGCAACCTAGAAGTAAACGTCGATTCGCGGCTAGTGGCTAACCACGTGTCAGGAGAATATATAGCAAAGGAGGAACACATGATCCAATACCTCGAAAAGACCAAATCTATGATCCAAAACTTCGATAGATTTATCATCAAGCAGGTTCCCAGGAGTGAAAATAGGAAAGCAGATGCGCTGAGCAAGATTGCATCCACCAGTTTTGCGCATCTATCAAAACAAGTTTTGGTGGAAACCTTGAAAAACAAGTCAATCACAGAGATGGAAATATCCACGGTGATAGAGGAGGAAAATCCTACGTGGATGACACCGATCATTGACTTCATCAGCAAGGGCATACTTCCCCAAGAGCAGAAGGAAGCTCGAAGAATCCGACGCACAGCGCAGCGATTCGAGCTCAGAGACGACGTCTTATATAGACGCTCGTTCCTACAACCATGGCTTAGGTGTGTTGGACCTCTCCAGGCAGACTATGTACTTCGAGAGATCCACGCAGGCTCATGCAGCATGCACTCAGGACCACGATCCATTGTAGCGCGCGCCCTAAGGTCTGGATACTATTGGCCAACTATGCACCGTGACGCACGTGACTTGGTACGGAAGTGCAATGATTGCCAAGTTCACAGACCTATTCCGCGCCGACCACAACATGAACTAACACCTATTACATCGCCATGGCCCTTCTACAAATGGGGTATCGACATCGCCGGACCTTTCCCCATTGCCGCAGGAGGATTGAAATTCCTCATTGTGGCAATAGATTACTTTACCAAGTGGATCGAAGCAAAGGCAGTAGCGACTATAACAGGTAACCAGGTGAAACGATTCGTGTGGGACAACATAGTATGTCGCTTTGGATTACCTGGAGAAATTATCTCTGATAACGGGAAACAATTCCGTGATAACCCGTTCAAAGATTGGTGCGAACAGCTGAACATCACGCAACACTTTGCATCAGTAACTCATCCACAAACCAATGGTCTGGTTGAGCGCGCAAATAGAAGCCTAGGCGAAGGAATCAAAGCGCGCCTGGACAGACACAAAGGTAGATGGGTAGAAGAACTATCACATGTTCTCTGGGCGCACCGAACAACCATCAAGGTTAGCAACGGGGACACTCCCTTCTCTTTGGTCTATGGGACAGAAGCTGTTATACCAGCTGAAATTGGAATGCCAACCATCCGTACTGCGGAAGTTAACATGGCAACCAATGACGATGAGCGGCGCATAGACTTAGATCTATTAGAAGAGCGACGTGAACGCGCAGCAATACGCGAAGAGAAATCCAAGTCGAGAATGAAAAAATACTATGATACCAAAGTACGCAGCACTTCATTCAGACCAGGCGACTTCGTATACCGCGACAATGACTCAAGCCGCGCAGAAGACACTGGTAAGCTAGGACCAAAGTGGGAAGGACCTTACGAGGTCATAGAAGCACTTGGCAATGGAGCGTACAAGCTACGCGACAAGGACGGACGTGAGCTACAGCGAACATGGAACGTCCGCAACCTCAAACGGTGCTATCTTTGAAGAAGGCTACGGCCCAACATGGACACTCATGCGCTTTAGAAAGTGCCCCCAATAAAGATCCATGTAATTTTATTTTTTAAGTATTATCTAGATAAGTATTCCTTTTCAAAACTTGCAAGTATTAATAAAACGTTATGGTTTCTAGCTAACTCCATAACATATTTAACTTTATTGTTTGCATCTTTTATCATCGTGTTTCAATATTGTTATAATCTTGCCTACAAGGCGTGCATGCACACACTAAGACCCACGATGGCAGAAAGGATGAGTTAACCTAATAAACAACTCGTTGAGTAAGAGGGTTGCAAACCCATCAACATTGGATCACGAATCCTTGTTAAACACCTTGCGCTCAAGACGTTGGCGCAAGTTCCTTACGCACCCCACGACGGATGCGCAAAAGGGCACACTGTGCGCGTTTAACAACTCAGGAAGTCAAGACTCTTGACTCCTTAAAGTAAAATACGACAAGTAAAATTACAAAAATACATAGACGACTATGATTTCTTTCTTTACAATAAGTTAGACAAATTCAATACACGACTACGGTCATTATTTAAGGAAATTCATACACGATTATGATTCTTCTCTTTCTAAATACGCTTAGACACTTAAAGATATCTTCACGCAAAGATACATAAGTCATACAAGATCTACGAGGTCAAAAGCATAAGTATTTAGAAGTTACAAAAACACTAAGTACAAAAAGCAACCTTTTATTTATAGAATACGTTTCTACAAAAGGACTTGTACAAAAAAGTTAAATACTATATGTACGCCTTAACTGGCTGGAACCGCCACTCAAAGCCGCTTCCTTTGCATCCGCGAGCCTCTTCAACAACTCTGCATCATCATGGGAAACAGTGGCCACGCAGACAGGCACACCATCGGATCTAGGCTGATGCGCAGCGCCTATGCCGCACAGAATGGCCTTTCCTTTCTCGCCTTTCTTTCGTGCGACCCTGGAAACATGCGCATTTAGCGATCTTTGCAAAGAAATCTCTTTCTCAATACGGAAAGGATTCAGAATGTCACGAGGCTGAGCAAAAATGGGTACCTTCAACTGCGCTACATCAGGCTTCAAGTAGAAGTCCACCTGCTGATCTGCATCATCCTGCAGATGCCTAGGAAGAGTGAGCCCCGCCATGATCACACTGATAGGCTGATCCTGATCACGCTCCAAGAGAGCGATATGCGGAAGCTCAAGCTTTTTTAAATCTTCCATAGCAGCAACAAGCTCAGCTCGGGCATCCGCCTTGTACCCAAGGACCTTCGCAAGCGGCACGGTCAACAACTTGTCCTCAGCAAGTTTGTCCGCGGCCAAGGTCTTACCATGTGCAATAGCGCACTCCACAACCTTGCCAAAGGAGGTGGTGACCTCGGGATGCTCCAGCGTGCACATGGCGGCAAGGCGAAGACCATTACTGATCAACCACCTACCAAAATAACACAAGTGTTAATACGAGAGAGGATATAAATATATACAAGTTATATGGAAATACAATAGCATGTACCTGCGCTCAGCCACAGACTGAACCAAATGAGGGTATAGCTCCTCATCATACTCGACGCTGAGCTTACGGAGCTTCTCCTCCTGCATCTTCAGCGCAAGCTCCACTTTGCTACGGAACTCTTCAATATTGGCAAAGTGCTTGCTCCTATTCTGTTGCAAGTACTTCAGCGCCCATAAAGAATTTCGCCTCTGAAGATCCGCAGCAGCACGCTCCTTCTCCAGCTCAGCCATCACAAACATCTTCCCCTCCCCCAACCTTTGCGCAGACGCCTCTGCGCGCTCCAGTTTAGCCTTGGAGCTCAGCTGCTCAGCTTTAGAGCTTGCTAATTCAGCCTGCACAGACGCTAATTGCGCCTGCAGTCTGGAAATTTCCTCAGACTTATGCACCCTTGCCTGCGCCACCAGCTCAGACTGGCGCACAGCGATGGAAGCCAGCTCCTCCATCGTAAAGTCAAATGGACTTGACTCCACTTCAACATCCTTCGGTGAACGCGCCCCGTCCAGAGAATGACTCACCTCGGGTGGCGCACTCCCATCTAGGACGCCAGCGTCTTCCACAGGCTGTTCACTGCACAAAACATCAAGAGACAAGGTTAGTGCACAGTCAAGCATACACAAAATGCTCAGGAATTGCTAAAGAATACTTACATAGGGGGAGGAGTTGAGAACACGTCCCTCTCAGTCTCAGTCTCAGCCGTGGACGCACCTCCACCAGACTTCTCAGCATCCACACTGAGGACACGCAGAAACAAAGTTAGAATAAAGTATAACTTGACAAAAGTTTATTACTAAAATACTTACTTCATCTGCACCACAGTAAAAGACGGGCTTTCCCCAACATCAGTTCGCGGCCTCTTGGAAGGCCCTTCACCATCACTGCCAAGCGCTCTCTTGCGCGTCAGTGGGGAGCTCTCCTCCATCTCACTGTCAGTATCCTCTAAATGGATCACCGTTTCAGGAAGAGGAGGCTGCGCAGCGTCAGGACCTGGCTGCACAGGAGGAGCCACCTCCTGTATTGGCTCCGCTACTATCACATCAGGGGAGCCTTCGGGATCTGGGATAACCAAATCCACGACGCGCCCTGCCGTCGCCTGCAGAATAGTCTGCTCACCATCCCCCAAAGGACGCACTCCCACTGCCACGGAACGCGGATTCTCCAGACGTACAACCGAAAAAAGGTCCATCTCTGCGCATAAAATAGTCAAAAAGAAGCAAGTTACATAAAGTATGGAAAACGAAGAAACGCTTACACTAATAACGACAGTAAGGCGACAGAAGGAGCACCCACCCGTGCCATCCGCATTCAAGAATGTGGGAACTTCTGTCTCATGCTCAAAGTAGTTGCGACTGATGCCCATGTGCACCAGAAACGCTTCCGGATATGGTTTGATCGGAAGGCGGTTCTCATCTATGATCGCCGCATGATCCACGTTATACCACGTCTCAGGGGGGCGCTCATCCTTGGGCAGATTGGCACGGGTGTAAAACGGAAAGTGGGAAGGAAAGACGGCGGCGTCTATCCAAAAGAACTTCTCCCTCCAGTCTTTGAGTTTATCTACTCTTCTGCACATAGCACTGTAACTTGCCTACGCGCTTGGAGAAGGTAACCCACCCATTTGACCACGTCGCGTGATAAAACGCGCGGAATAAGTGGAGGGACGGGTGAACCGCTAACAAGCGACAGTTCACCTCAAAATTAGCAATCTTCCCAGCACCAATACAATGCAACTGGGAGATGTGGAGGTCATAATAATGGAGTATGTCACTTAATAACACGGAGATGGGGACGCGCTGATTCGCCCACTCGAAAAAGCGCGTATATAACCCCACCTTCCCGGCAGGGAAATCCGCGATGGTGTCATTCGGACCTGGTACCTCTGGGCGCAGGCCCAAAGGGATAAAATAATCCGAAGTGAACTGCATTAGTTCATCCTCGGTTATGTTAGAATGGAAATCATGAAGTTGCGCTACCATTTTGTGATTCAGACTATGTGCGCACGCGCTATTACCTATGAATTATCTTTCTTGAAAGCAGAATTGAAGATGTAAAAATGGTGGAATTGTGATTTTTTAACTGTGGACGTCACAGTGAATGAGAGGCGGTAGTTTATATACTTTTCCTATCCACCACAGATGAGTGACACGTGTATCCCACTAACTCAAATCGTGTGCTAGGATAAAGGACGGTACAAGACAAGTGGGCAACCTCTCCATTTCCCAAGGTACCCAAATTGCACTTTTTTGGACTAGATACATGATACGTGTATTTTTAGGCGGTATATTTTTGAAAGCTTCCCGCGTACGCGTGAGGAATTAATTCGACACGATTTTAGTCTAGCATCCGCAGGTTTTACCCTGCGCATATTAGACTGGGGGGACATGATGACGTATAGTCCATACCCGGGTCACGAACCCGATTAGTAAACAATACTAACAATTAAGCCCACCACGTATGGGCCGCAACTGGACTACCAGTTATACGACTTGGGTCGACAAGGCCCAAGCCCAAAGTTATTTCCGGATAATATATGGAGTATCTTCTAAATAAAGAGGATATATACCAAATATCCGATGTCGGCTAACACGCCGAGGAGTAGGGAACACGAAACCTACTAGGGTTTCGTGCATATATAAAGGACATTCCAGCCCTCGGTAAAGGTACGATCTTCAATAAACCCTAACCCTTTACTAAACCCTACATTCGATTACTTACTCTCACACCGGAGGATAATCGGGGGAGACAATCCCTCGATAAGCCTAACGGTGTTTGTTCTCTTTTCTTAGTGCGCAGGTTCCATCGAGCATTAAGATTCAATTGGTACGAGAATAGAAGTCCTATTAAGGAACGCCCAACTTTTGTATCAACAACAGTTGAATGTGCTATTTTTGAAACTTGTGACTTTGATTTAGCAGCATTCACTGTTGTTTTGGTGTGAGCAGTATTAACTTGTCTAGCAGTATTAACCAATACTGTTGGTTTTGAAATGTTTTGTCTAGCAGTATTAATTGATACTAGTCCATACTTCATTAATACTGCCCTTGAAACCATGTTCTTTTTAGCATTGGGGTGTGTCTTTTTAGCAAAACTTTGGTGATTCACCCTTTAGCATTGTTCCAAACAGGTTGTACCATCTTTCGATTTTGAAATTTGCTTTGATGGTAACAACAATCATATCACAGATGATCAAACCTCCTACACACATGACAAGCTTTATTGAACATCTCAAAATTACTTCCTAATCTTTTAGACATCATGCTATTCCAGTTCCTCTGATTACTTCTAGGACTGTATGTGTTGTTCCTAGGTTGTTCAACTTGGTCAACAGTTTTCCTAGTCAACTTTTTGCCAAAACTAGGTTTGATAAACTCTTTCTTATTACTAATCCTAACTATTTTACTCTCAATCTTAGGTTGAGCTACATCCTGATCCTCATCATCAGACACCCAATCTTCAATAATTGGTGCATCATTATTCTTCCTACCTACCTCTACCTTAGGCTCTTCACTAGACTCAACTTTTCTTTTGTCAATGACAGGTTCATTAGCAAATTCATCTAGACCAGCGAAAGACAAATCAGGTGTTGGAGGCAAAAACTTTCCTGTGATAGGAGGGGAAACTAAATTATAACCTAAACCTGTCTTACATTTGTTAACAATTTTGACACTCTATGATCTTGTTAACACTTTCATATGCATGTTTAAATCTATCTACACTTAGTTGTATGCCATCTTTTTCCATTTGAACTATCTCAAGCCTCGTCCTAAGCTCTTTAATAGTTTCTTCTCCTACATAGATTTCACCTTTTAAGAAATTTATCTTTTCTATGTATTCAGACTCATTCTTCTTATAAAACTCAAGTCTTTCTTCTACTGACTCTAATCCTATTTTATAACTTAGAACCCATAACTCAGATTTCCTTAAATCTTCTAATAATTTATCATTTTGAGATTTAAGTGTTTTAAAAGTTTCTAAGCAAGCTTTAGAACAAACAGAATCATTTGATACCTCAGACTCAGAACTTGAAGATGAAGATGAGTAAGCCATAAGTGCATAGTTAGGCCCTTCCTCTGCCTGATCACTCCAATCATAGCCACCAAGACCATCACATGACACCAAAGCTGTGGAATTAGAGGTTTCCATAGGCACATTTCTTCTGTTTGGTGTTTCCCTATTCCTGTTGTCTTGATTCCTTGGAGCTCTGTACTCTCTAGCAAAATGTCCCTTCCTGTGGCAGTTGTAGCACTCCACCTTGGACTTATCAAAACCAATATTATCATTGCCATTGACAGTGATATTCCTTCCTGTACTCTGCAAGAACCTTCTTGCCCTCATAGTTAACATAGCCATTTGCCACCTCAAATCCATCTCTTCTATGTCATCTGGATGAATTTGTTGTAAGTCCTCATGTACAAGTTGAGGACTATTAGGTTGACTGGCCAGGAATGCACAAATAACAGCATCACTCAAGTTATCAAGGTTTGTAGGGTTAGCAGCATTAACTTGAGTGCTAGCAGTAGAAACTCCATGAGCAGTATTAACTGCTTCATTAGGACTGCTAGAGTTATTGTTTGAGGAGGACACAAAAACCATGTTTTGTGTGTTTGGACTGGAGCTAGACATCCCTTTGACTTCTGGTTCATACACCTTGAGATTGTTGTAGAGATCATCCATACTCATAGTATCTAGATCATCTTTATTGCTCCACATAACAACATGTGTGTTCCATTCTGGGGACAAACTCCTTAAAAGCTTTTGGTTAACATCTTCTTGTGAAAGTTATTCACCCAAGAGCTCCAACTAACTGACAAGTTTTTGAAACCTGTCAAAGGTTTGATTAAGCATCTTTGTGCTTGGAGCAGTGAAGTTCTTATACTGTTGCTTTAAAAGAGTTTTCTTGGTCTTCTTTGTAGCAGCATTCCCTCCAAATCTCTTTTCAACAACTTCAAGCAATGACTTAGCATCCTTGATAGAGTTGAATGTCAACTAATGTTCATTAGGAATGCCTATCATCTAAGTACTCCTTGCGTTTACTTCCAGTCTTCTTTGAGCCTTGTCTTCAGCAGATGTAATAGGCACCACAGTCACAACACCTTTTGCAGATCTTGTTGTTTTAGGTAAGGTGTTACCAGTCTCTATGACTTTCTAGAGTGAGTAGTCAATCATCTGGATGTACTGTTCGATTCTCATTCTCCAGATCTCAAACTCTCCAGGTTTGAGCATAGGTACCTTTGATGCAGCCACCACGAGTGTAGAATCCATGTCTTCTAGTAAGATCTTGTATATTAAAACAGGTTCTTCTTGATCACAGCTTCCTAGATCACAAGCTCCGATACCACTTGTTGATCCCAGTTATGCACTTGATCAAATTCCTTAGCCTGAATAACGTTAAGTTATGCTAGATAGTCTAACATAACTAGAGTAGAAACTATGTTTGAATTTATCAAATACTATGCGGAATCTAGTATCAAATACTATGCAGAATCTAGTATAAACTATATAAATAATCACTTATCTAACTCTATGCCCTAGGACCTCCTTTTATAGACTAAGGAGTCCTAGTCGGCTTACAATAACTTGTTCTCTAAGATAAATCTTTTCTATAATTATCTTAACATCTTTACATATATATCTCATTAACAGTTGTAACATAACCGACTAAATAGCCTAACAGTACTAACTATGAAGCAGCAACAATAACCTCATCATAGTATTAACTTTGCCTTGG
Source organism: Artemisia tridentata subsp. tridentata (assembly GCA_021014915.2). Classification (NCBI taxonomy): domain Eukaryota; kingdom Viridiplantae; phylum Streptophyta; class Magnoliopsida; order Asterales; family Asteraceae; genus Artemisia; species Artemisia tridentata. The sequence goes on from CP139501.1 coordinate 127,618,719, forward strand.
CAGCACTAAGTTTGTACTAGCAGCACTAACACACTTAGCGTATTCTTTGAAGTTTCTTGAGCAGTACTAACTTTGCTTGAGCAGTCTTATCTTTCCACTAGCAGCAGTAAAACACTTAGCATATTTTCATTGAAGCACATGAGCAGTTGTAATTCCTTAGAGCAGTAGTAACTTGATAATGAGCAGCAGTATCATCATGAAGCTTTAAACCTAACAAGGTGTTACAATTATGAATGTTCGTTTTACTTTGTGTGAAACTAAGATTGCAATGCTTCATGTCCCTGAATAATGGAAACATAGGTAAAAGGGAATGTTAGTTACATATCAAGACTTCCTGGTATTATGTCTAACTATGTAAGGTAAGTTGATAATGATATTTTTATTCGTTGATTAACTTTCACAAACCATTTATGAATGTTGATCAGACATATATTGAACATTCTCTTTTAACTTTTGGAAAACTAATCACAAACCATATATTTACGATTGTTGTTGTGCCCCCCTCCCCAAAAAGTTTGTGTCATTAACAGTTTTTATGTATGCATTTTAAGAAAAGCAACAAGATATTAATTTCTGTTAAACTAACCATCAAAAAGATTTTGGATGTCATTCAATTGCAATGCTTCATGTGATCAAAGGAGAATGTTCCTTATATTTGTACATTTTAGACGAATTTTCTATATCAAATTATCTGAACCATGGCTAAACTTTTGTCTAACTATGTAAGGTAAGGCTCACAAAATCATATTCCATTTTTTGGAACGCTTTTTGCATTAACCGTTCCGGTTATATCCCATATTTTTGAACGCTTTTCACTAGAAGTGCTCCAAAAGCCATATTTTTTTGAACATTTCCACAAACAACCATTCCAATGATAACCAAAAGCCATTCAAAAACCAAATGTTGATCACTTTTAACTTTTGGAAAACCAATCACAAACCATATATTTAAGAATCATTAGTCACCCTTTGTTACACCCAAATATACCCATCAAAACAAAGGAGAATTTGATAAACTTGTTGGGGACATCATGGGCAAAAGAGAAAGATGGTTAAACGGGGCAATCCAAACACATACTTGGTTTGTTCTTAGGCCATCTAGCAAAGCTCTCTGCGACACCTTTTCTCAAAGAGTAACAATACTATTATGACTGCATTAATGTGATCAAAATAGTGCAACAAATAATAACTATAAGAGTAATAATGAATTATACAGTTATTCCTTATACATTATTAGTATCATGTATGTAACAACGGTCACAAACATGACTAACTATTTCAATTCTTGTCCTAAAAGAACATAAATGGGCCATTTTCCTAATAGACAAGTTTTTAGTCACGAACACAAACACTATTTATCCTTTCTTTTAATTTTCAATAACTTATAGTTTAAACTGCATTAAAATAAAAGAGTGCATCCTTATGTAAGTTAAATGATAAAAGTTCAAAGCCTATGCGAAGAACTCATTATATTAAAGGTTGCTAAAACCGCAAACCATGTTTTTGTTAGTTGTATGTTTAGCATAGGCCCGATTATATTTTGGTAGACACCAATCTCCCCGACACGAATAATTAAGCTTGACTACCTCGTGATTTGTAAACCTCGGCATACACATTTCTCCCCCATGAAAATAAAAAGCCTATATGATCAGAAAACTTTGGTATACGCCTATTCCCCCCCCCTCAAAATAGCATGCTAATGGTGTTTTTGCTATATTTGAGAGTCCATGATGGTTGTGATTTATCAGGCGCAGCATGAATATGTGTTTAGGTCCAAAAACTACTGCGAAGAAGATGGTGATTAAAACTCTCTTGTAAAACCCCTCTTTTCTCCTCATCAATGTTTTAACAAATGAAGAATGCAGTGAAGCTCGTTATATGCCTAAACCACTTGATGAAGTGTGTTCAAATTTAGAGGGAGTAAAAATTGAAACACGTCTCTAAAAATATCCACCTTGTGTCTTTAAGTGTGACCACCTTGTGAGATAAACTTGTACTACAAATTCTTAATAACTTCAAACCCACTTACAACAACCAAGGTATTTTTTTTCTTTTTCCAAATCCATTTGAAATTCAGACCAAGAACAACCTTTAGTATTTTTCTGCTAACAACCGACTTGAAACTCAGACGAAGAAACCTCATGTTCTTTCTGCTAACAATCGACTTGAAACTCAGACGAAGAAACCTCATGTTATTTCTGCTAACAATCGGCTTGAAACTCAGACGAAGAACCCTTTCTTTCTGCTAACAGTCGGCTCAAAACTCAGACGAAGAACCCTTTCTTGCTGCTAACAATCGATTCGAAACTCAGAAGAAGAACCGTTGGTGTCTTTCTGCTAACAATGGAATCTGAAAACAAAATTCCATCTAGATTTTGTGAGATAACTTCTGTTTGAGCTCGTAATACAAACTTATCCCTTAAAGTGGTCAAACACCGTAAGTTTTAATATGTCCGAGTCCAACCTTTAGTCCAAATATTTGTCAAACATAAGTCTAAACAACCAAATTTATACCAAATTTCGTATAACAAGACCCCTTAATAATCCACACTTTTGAAAAGTCGAACAACCCAAAAAAAATTTCGTATAAGCCCAATATAACTTCATAAATCCGGACAGCCCATTAACAACCCAATTTTCGTTTTGGTCCATTAAAATTTAAAATTTTTAGGTAGTCCATATGTAATTCGTTCAAATGAAGTTGCAGGCCCAACTCCTTTCAAATTTCTATAACCAATCTAACTCAATAATACCCTAAACATTTGCACATAAAACGCAACTTAACCCTAATACTTTGCACCATTTAACCCTAATCCTCCTCATTCACTAGTGCAGTCAAACACACATCTCATTTGTGTCTTCATCTTTAAAAATTACGCCTTCAACAAAAATATACATCTCCTTCCTTATATCTCTAGTAACTCGGAAGACCACACATAATCTAACATCCCCACCTTATCACTCCCATCTTACCACCGCAGCAACCACATATCTTCCTACCTTATATCTCCAAGATAAATTACAACATAAACCATCCTTATATCTCAATATAAACAAAAACGAGTCAGCCTTATAACTCCTGTAATAATACGTAACCCGAAACCCAAACAAAAACAACCAAGAACCGTAGCACAGTGATCTTTTCAAGATCTCTCTAAGGAGGTCATGGGTAGGTTTTGTTGTTATGTTTTTCGTTTTGCATATTTCAGATCTGTGATGAGTTTTCTTTCGTTTTGATATGATCTTTTTAAGGTCTTAATATCTCATATGAAAAACGAAAGACATACTGAGATCTTGATACATTTTCTTTTCGTTTTTTTGTTGTTTCGTGAGATGGGGATAGGACTGAGATGGTGTGCAGTATGTTTTTATATAGACGTAGGGTTGTGATGTTGGATTTATATGATTGTTATTGACTTTTGCTTTTATTTCATGTTTGACTTTTTCTTTGGACTGTTAAGGCTGTTATAAAAGTCTTGGTCAAATCCGGGTCTCTTGGGTATCGTGTGGTATCTCAAGGTCTTGTGGTTGGTCTCACAACAAATCCGGGTTCGTAAACAATATGCGACCTGATTTGTTTAAGAGATATAGTATCAAGTTTGTGAATGCGACGTCTCGCATCGGGCAGAGTTTTCTTTTGTAAAATAGTGGGTAACAAAAGTTTCGCAAATTTGGGTATCCCAATTTTCTTTCGCAAATAGCTTTCGCAAGTTAGTCTTGCGAGCTGATTTCGCAAGATTTGAGAAGCGCAAAATTTCAGGTCAATACTATTCACCGAACTCGAAATTACTTTCTTGCATTTTTTTTGAAAACAATTTACTTAAGGATTTTACTTGAACCGACGAGAAAACCTAGAATAAATTCCAAGTACATTAAGACTTATGTTAAATTTAGTCCACAACGCTCCGGTATCTTGCTCCTGCTCCATTTCACAATTTTACACTATAACACAATTTTCTATTTTTTAAATACTTACGGTTTTAAATTCAACAAACGTTATTTGTTATTAAATATTTAACACCCGACATACCCGATTCTTTCAACAAATATTCCTAGCATATTTTTATACTTCCAAAATTATTACAAAAGTTCCAAAAATATTTCCTGACACCTAAAGTATTTTCTTTATAACTTACGTTTAATTACGTATACTTTTCGTTAATTACCGAAACAACAACCGATATATATTTTTAACACTCGATACCTATAATATATACATTTTTGTATCAAACTACACTAATATTTCCCATTTTCATCTAAGTGGCCCCCCCCCCCCCCCCCCCCCCCCCCCCAAGATGTCCCTTGGACCTCCTAAAACCGGCCACCCCCCCCCCCCCCCCCTCCCCTTGACCAATTAATGAAGTTTGACTCTACTATTCCACCTTTGAACTAATTCTAGTATAAATAGGATGAACCATGAACATTTTTGCACTTCTACTAAGTTAACAAAATATATATATATATATATATATATATATAATTCATTATATATCATACCATCCCTTTAACATACAAATCAACACACATTGTAGGGAGCAAGAGGAGCAAAATTTGTTGTGACTAAGATCAAGGTTACTAGGGATTATTAACAAGGGTTTAGAGCACAAGCATTGTGGTTAATCTAGTGATTTACAACTCCTTCACAAATCATCTTTGTAAGTGATACTTACTAACATTTCATAGTTTGTTTTTTTTTTTTTTTTTTTTTTTTTTTTTTTTTACATTTCATGTGCTTGACAAGTCTCATTACTCATTATCATTTGTACATGTTGAAAAGATTTACATACACTAATGACCCTTTAATAAAGATTATGTTTTAACAATATGTTGTTACTAGAAATCTAGCTAGAAAAACTATCTATAAAAGTGGTGGTAAGAAACCTTATAAATGTGAATATTAATAAACTTGTATATTTTGATATGCTAGATAATTTATTTCATGGACTTGGGATATAGTTAAGTTTAAGCTTAGAACACTATTATTATGTTGAGGAGATCATAAGTGAACTAGGACAAGAGTTGGAGTGGTTTGGAATGAGATGCGAACTAGAAAACACACTCTTGAAACACTTAAATGAGCTACTGTCCGAATTTTAGCAATAGAAAACTGAGATGTAAATGATATTTAGGCAAGCCGAGACCTTGAAAAGCCTAGAGTACGCTTAAATACCTTCGCGTGGATAGGTTAAACTTAAGAAACGGAGTTACGAAGCGAAAGATATGGCTAAAAGAATGTGGCCGCGATATATGAATTGTTGACAGCATGTATGTGCTAAAAATAAAGCTGATGGAATTCTTAGGAGTGAATTTTAGACCTTTTTGAGTGTATTTTGGTTGAAATGAAGTAAACAAAAATTGTAGAACCATGTGTATACTTAATAGATGCGTTAGGAAACTTTGAAAAACATATTAACGCGACGGTTAGTTATATTTTCTAAAGGTGATAATTTCTAATAAAGGATCAAAATGACGTATTTATATTTTGACAACAAATGCTACAACGACATGTACAAGTGATAATGTAGTGTATGACTTGCATGCTTGACCTTGTTTTCAAAACCTAAGACATATGTATATTTAGGTCGCGATTAGAGTTATTGGACCTGTATTGCCGTTTACATAATACCAAACGAGATACGTCGAGCTTCGAGGTCATGAGCTTAGGCACTGTATTATTATTTTTTGCTGTGACATTATATTTGTTGTACTGTCTTGCTATTGAAATCTTGTGGTCCGCCTTACTGTTTATTTAAACCTATGACTCTCACCAACATATTTGTTGACCCTTTTAGCATGTATTCTCAGGTAACTAGGTGATGATGATACACCTCGTGTATGAAGCACTTTCGAGTCACATTTTGGATGCACATCATGATGGAGATTTTTCTACATTATTTAGCGTTTGATCATGTATTTAAATCATACATTTTGATGGTGAACTCTGATAACTATGTTTTGTAAAACTTAACTTTAAATCAAACGCTTGTTTTTAAAACGACTCACTTAGAGGTCGTTCTTTATTGCCTTGTACTTTGTGACCGAGAACATCAGGCCCCCGGAATTCCACTCCGCTGCAAACACAGATTTTGGGGGTGTGACAGATTGGTACCAGAGCCAAGGTTATAGAGAACTAGGATGCATCATTGACCCTAGACTATAACCACTAGGTCACGACACTCCAAGCCTGCCATTGTTACTATCTACAGGAGTACTGACAAAAGAATCCTTCAGGTTCATAGCCCCTTCAGATTCGCAGACTTCGGGATCACTGAGTTGGATGAATTGGGTTCAATATTAGCGAAAAAATCTAATGTTGTAGTCCCTGGTCTGTTAAAATCCCTGAGCTTGAGGTATGAAAGATTGGCAGCAGCACCTCAGGAACTTGGTATTCCATCTCTTCTTCCTGCTTCAGCTGAATAGCCTGCCACTTCTCAGTCTTCTTCAAGAAAGAGAAAGAAGATTGAAGCTGAGCCTGAGATCAAGGTTCCTGGTCTTGACTGTAATAGGGCTCTCCCTGAAGGTGTTCCATTCAGGAACAATGTGGTCATTGAACAACATGAAAGAGGTATGTTCTTCATTGATGAGTTCGGTGACCAAGCCTTTCAGAGATGGAGTGATATTGATCTGTCAGGGATCAAAGCCATGCTTGGCTTTCTAATGATGGCCTCCCCACTCAAAACTTCTGAAAATGTGAGGTTTTGTCAAGATCTGAAAAGGAAAATCCGAGAGCACCCTGACCAACAAGAACTGCAGTCAAAGAAGCCTAATCTTGAAGCCCTTGGGATTAAGTTGAGCTGATGAATCGGCCTGACTACCACCACCACCTTTTGTACTTAGTTTTGATAGGACTTGTAATGATATTAATAAGATGATGTTTTTATTATTTCAGTGTCCTTATTTACATTCTAGTACATTCAGTATGAGTAGAAGTCATTAGCTCACTCATTACTGATCAAAACACTTAGGAATAATTTATATCCAAATAGGGGGAGATTGTTGGGTCCGTCAGTACCCAAGAATACTTAAAACAAGATTTGAACGCAAATTAACTAAGTGTTAACTTAAACCGAGAACAATTCAAGTCACTGAGAGAACAGTCTCTCAGTGAGTCATCTTCAGGATGCTTAAGGCGAATTCAAGTAGAAGGATTCACTACTCAGGAAGGCGGTACTCCCTGAGTAGGACTTAAGCCAAAGAAGAAGATGATGGTTCAGTGAGTGTTGGACAAGAACTCACTGAACCCCAGTCTCCTCAACAACAAATGTGATTAATAAATGAAGGCGTGTACTGAAGAACCTAAATCCTGAAAGAAAGGCGGGAAGATCTGGGAAGAGTTTAAGATAAGATCAAATCTTATCTTGTCAGGAAGAAACCTTCCCTAAGACGGCTAAAAGTCATGGAGTGTCAGACCAACCACTTTTAAAGACTTTTAGCCCATTCCTATTGGTTCTTGGAAATGACAATTACTATTGTAATTGTCAGACACGCTTGCTTCAACAACTTGTATTATTTTAATCACTTTTACTCTTTATACTTGTGTATAAATAGGTTCAGATGGGAGAGAAGTTGAGTGTGTTTTGTACATTGAAAGCTTAGACTTTTACAAAGCAACTTCTCTCCTACAAAGAGTAACGTATCCCTGAGATAGCTCAGTGGGTCAAATTGTTACCACTCAAAGCAAAGCTTGAGTTTAGATAGGAGACACCACCATACCTTGTCTATTCAATCCCAAGTGTTTGTTCCGCAAAACACTTGGGTAATAGATTCTTTGATTCATTTCTAATAAGAATTTAAATGTTGAAAAATACTTATGTGTTTTTACTATTACGTTTCATTAATCTGTTAGAATTAATCATAACATTGTATTAGTCATAAACACGAATAGATTAACTTTCTAGTTAACTCTAAGCGTGTTAAGGGAACAACAAGTGGTATCAGAGCCTCTGGTTTATAAAATCTTTCAAAACTAACCAAGAGTGCTCAAGGTTTTTAAAACCAAGATCCTACTATGGCTGATATTAATGTACCCCAGCTGGTCGATAAAAAAGGTGGCAGCTATTCTGCTGTTGCACCCAGACTAGAAGCTGGAAAGTTTAGCAAATGGAAAAAACGTATGATTTGCTATTTAACTGGTATGGAACCTTACTACATCACCTGTATCAGGGATGGCCCATTTGTCCCTAAAACTGCTGCGGGGCTAAACAAGCCTGAGGCACAATGGACCATTGATGAGAGGAGGGTGGTCAATCAAGACCAGCGCCTTAAAAGCATCCTTATATTTTGTCTTCCTGACGATATAATGGAATCAGTCATCAACTGTTTAATAGCCAAGCAAACTTGGGATGACTTGGTTAATAGCTTTGAGGGCCCCTCAGATACCAAGGAAAACAGGGTCATGGACCTGAAACTTGAGTATAATACTTTCAGGGCAAAAGACTCTGAAAGTCTCTCTCAGACTTATACCAGATACAAGACCTTGATAAACGAACTATCAAATGATGGTGTAGCAATATCTAAGCATGAGACAAATGTTGGCTTTGTCAACAGTCTCCCTGAGAAGTGGCTAAACTTCTCACAAGGCCTGAGGAATGCTAATCACATTCAGACCCTTGAGCTCCCTGAAATCTATGGGAAATTTGTCTATGAGGACAACTTGATCTCAAGGAGATATCCTGACTCAAAAGCTCTTGAGTCCAAAAAGGCCTTAACCTCCACACCCATATCAACTGCTTTTTATACTAATGGTGTTGTGCAGGACTTTCAAGAGGATTATGAGGATGAAATTGATGAAAGGACTAGTGATGAGTACCTAAAAGATCTAAACTTGGAATTCCAAGAGAGGGCACTCCTTGCTAGTTCAAAACGTTTCATCAAAAGAAACCAGTCCAATTTTTCAAAAGGAAAAGCAAATGAAACCACTGAATGCTTTAATTGTGGTAAAAAGGGTTATTTTGCTAGGGACTGTTATTCTAAAACAACCTCAGAACCCTCTTACAAATTTTCAGGAAATAGTTCCTCAGGAACTAGCAAGTTTCAACCTAGAATGTTTCAGTCGACCCAAAAATTTCACAATAAGGGTCAAAAGGACTTTGAAGCAAAATATAGGAAAGCCAAGGCTAAACTTGTAATTCTTGAAACTAATCCCTCAATGTCTCAGGCTGCTCAAACACCCAAACCTGTTCAGGCAAAGAATAAGGTTTTAGTAGCTGAAGCTTATGACTGGGATGATGAAGCTGTCTCCTCAGATGAGGAAATTAGAGTGAGTGCACTGATGGCACTCTCTGAAGGTGATCAGGTGGCTGTTGGGAAAAGCCATGCAAGGAATGGAGAGTGGGTAAACATCACCATGAAGAAGGTAAACACTTTACTTTCTATGGATGATGATTCTGATTGGCAGTCTTACATGAATTATATTTGTGTAGATCTTAAATTTGTTGAGGAACAAAGGCTTAACATGTGTTCAAAATATAACAACATAGTATCAGAATTAAATAAATGTAGAGATGAATTGCTTGTACTAAAGCAAGCCAAACTAGAAACAATAACTCTACAAATTCAGAACACTGAAATTTTGAAACAGAACCAAGCCCTACAAACTGAACTTAACAAAGAAAAAGCTGTCATCCAAAGCTGGACCAAGAAGAACCCCAAGGTTTTTGACACTGTGGGATTAAGCTCTCAGAAAACCATTGGAATTGACCCTCTTATGGTTGATCCCAATGTGAGTCACAGTGAATTAACCTTTGTTCCAGCTGGCATATCTTTTGTGCAAGAAATGCTTCCCAAGTCTAATGACTGGATTGTCAGGGACAACCCAGTCAGCAAGTTACCAAACTTTGAGACTGGAAAGATCTTGTTTCCTGAAAGTCAGGCTTTGAAAAATATGCTTGGACTTACTGAACAACTCAGTAAGCTTGAACTCACTGAACAACTCAGTAATACTGAGTCTGTGAATGAGTCTGAATCAGAATCATACCCACCACTTCCTCCACTGAATACCCTTCAGGGTGCTGCACCAAACTTAGGCCTCCCACCAATGGTCTTCTCACCACACTCTCCAAAGGAGAGATCAGGAATGGGAACAACCATCCTGAAGAGACCAACCCTTGAAGTCTCAGTAAATACTGATGACTCATCAACTTCAGTCCCTTCTGAAGTAACAACCCTAAGCCCTGATTCAAAATTTGATCAGTTGGCTGAAATGGTCAGGAAGCTGGGAGAGAAGATTGCATCTTCTGAGAAACCTTCTCAATCCAAGAAGGAACAAAAACCAGCTTCCTCAAAGACCAAACCCAAACCCACAAAACCCCTGAAAAGATGTGAACTGTGTAACTATACCAATCATATCACTGATGATTGCTATAGAATTCTTTATTGCATGATTTGCAAAAAAGATGATCACAGGACCTCTGATCATAAAACACATACAGTCACATCAAACATGGCAAGTCTTAAAGCTCAGTCTTTAAACTATCCTTCTGATTCTAAACAGAAACAGAAACAAAAGGCAAAGCCTTTTGCACCTTGCCCTCACTATGGGTTCAATGACCACTCATAACACCTCAGGACGTGGTAAGGCCATTCAGGCCAGTAGAGGTATGACAAAGTCAGCCTCTCAGTTCACTGAGTCTACATCAGCAATCAAATGCATAATATGTGGTAGCTCAGTCCACTCCACCACTGACCATAAATCACTTGAAAATGTTAATAAGACCCTCAAAGCTAAACCCTCCAAGAAGTGGAGTCCTAGAAAGAACTGACCCAGTTTACCATTTGTGCAGAAACATGCCAGGGATCCTGTTTGGCATCTTGATAGTGGATGTTCAAGGAGCATGACTGGTGTGAAGGAATATCTGCACAAGTATGTGGATGAATCAGGACCCAAAGTGATATTTGCTGATAACTCATCATGTCTCACTGAAGGTTATGGTTCAGTAAACTGCAATGGTATAGTCTTTACTAGGATAGCTTATGTAAATGGTCTAAAATACAATTTGATAAGTGTCAGTCAACTATGTGATGCAAAATACATAGTTCAGTTTGATGATAAGCAAGGAATCATCTTCAATGCTAATAAGGAAGTTGTCCTTATTGCTCCAAGAAGACATGATGTTTATGTGTTAGACATGTCTAGTCTAACTCAGAATGGAACTTGTCTCTTTACCAAGGCCACTGATACACTCAACTGGCTTTGGCATAAGAGACTCTCCCACCTGAACTTCAAAAACATAAACAACCTTGTAAAACAAAACAAGGTCCTTGGCTTACCATCTCTTGTGTTTTCAAAGAATAAACCATGCTCAGCTTGTGAAAAAGGTAAACATCACAGAGCATCCTTTAAAACCAAAACCAACTTTTTCATCAGGAATTGCCTACATCTTTTTCATATGGATCTATTTGGACCAATTAGTCCTAGATCTATTAACCATGAGAAGTATACTCTGGTCATTGTGGATGAGTACTCAAGATAAATTTGGGTATACTTCCTGAACAAAAAAAGTCAGGCAGCTGAAACAATTATATCCTTTGTCAGGAACATTGAAAATCAGAATGACATCAAAGTTAAACAGATTAGAACTGACAATGGAACAGAGTTCAAAAATTATGAACTTGAATATTTCTGTGATGAGAAAGGCATTTCACAAAAATTTTCCTCACCCTACACACCTGAACAAAATGGGGTGGCTGAAAGGAAAAATAGAACACTCATTGAAGCAGCTAGGACAATGCTAAATGGGTCAGTCCTTTCCAAACACTTTTGGACTGAAGCAGTAAAGACTGCCTATTACACACAAAACAGATCCATCATTGTCAAGAGACATAGCAAAACTCCTTATGAGTTATTCAAGGGAAGAATCCCTAACATCAGCTACTTTCATGTCTTTGGGTGTCCTGTGTTTATTCATAATAACAATGATCACTTAGGAAAATTTGATGCCAAAGCTGATGATGGATACTTCCTAGGATACTCCCTAGTCTCAAAAGCCTTCAGGGTGTTCAACACTAGGAGACAGCATGCTGAGGAAACATTTCATGTTACCTTTGATGAGAGCACTGATGCAATCAGTGTCTCTAACAACTCAGTGGAAGAGATAGGTATTGATGAATCATCAAGATACCCTCTTGATGAACATCATCCTGATAATGGTCCTTCCACTCAGTACCATGCAAATGCTGACATCTCCTATTACATCATTCCCCACAACCTTCCTTACCCATCCATCACTGAGTTTATTGAAGCACAAAATACTGATGAATTCATTCAGTCAGTACAAAGTACTCAGGTACTAAAAAATCACAGTGATGAGTCAACCCCCTCAGACACTCATGATGCTGAAGAACATCATGTGTGTAATCCTGATCCTACCCATCAGGCCTCTACAAGTTCTAATCAATTTCCAAGACCTCAGGACAGTTGGACTAGGTCTCAGGATATAGAACTTGTCAACATAATTGGTGAGCCTACTGAAGGCATGCTCACAAGAAGCATGGCTACTGAACTGAGAGCAGCCTCAGCCAATGAATGCCTATTTGTAGACTTCATTTCCACAATTGAACCCAAAAGTGTTAAGGAAGCACTAAAACATCCAAGTTGGGTTCAAGCCATGAATGATGAACTGGAAAAATTTGACAGAAACAAGGTAATGACCTTGGTCAAATGTCCTGAAGATGTTTCAGTCATTGGCATGAAATGGGTATTTAAAAACAAATCTGATGAAAATGGCATAGTCATTAAAAATAAAGCCAGACTTGTAGCCAAAGGCTATAATCAACAAGAAGGCATTGACTATGAAGAAACATTTGCACCAGTAGCAAGGATGGAAGCCATCAGGATCTTCCTTGCTTTTGCTACATACATGAACTTCAAGGTGTACCAAATGGATGTTAAAAGTGTATTCTTAAATGGCTCACTGAAAGAAGAAGTTTATGTTCAGCAACCTCCTGGATTTGAAAGCCATGAGTTTCCTGACCATGTCTGCAAGCTTAACAAAGCCCTTTATGGACTGAAACAAGCTCCCAGGGCATGGTATGAGACTCTTTCAGCCTTTCTGATCCAAAACAAATTTGTCAGAGGCAAGATAGACAACACATTGTTTATTTAGAAGACAAATAATGATGTCATACTTGTATAAGTGTACGTTGATGACATCATCTTTGGCTCAACAAATTATAAACTTTGCAAACAGTTTGAAAAACTAATGGCAAAGAAATTTGAAATGAGCAAGATGGGAGAATTGACTTACTTCCTTGGTCTACAAATCAAGCAGACTGATAAAGGAACCTCTATCAGTCAAGAGAAGTATGTCAAAAGCCTACTGAAGAAGTATGAGCTCAGTGACTGTGCCTCAGTCAAGACTTCCATGGTACCCCCAAACAACCTTGGTCCTGATCTTACCAGAAAACCAGTGAATCAAACTCTTTTTAGAGGAATGATAGGATCACTGATGTATTTACTTGCATCAAGGCCTGATATCCAATTCTCAGTATGCTTGTGTGCCAGATATCAATTTGACCCAATAGATACTCATATCACTGCTGTGAAAAGGATATTCAGGTACCTGAAAGGTAGTCCAAACCTTGGATTATATTATCCAAAATGTTCAGGCCTTGATCTTAAAGGATACTTAGATTCTGACTATGCTGGATGCAACATGGACAAAAAAAGCACCTCAGGCTCTTGCCAAATTCTTGGTGGAAAACTAGTCTGTTGGAGTTGTGCTAAGAAGCAACAATCAGTTGCCATGTCCTTAGCTGAAGCTAAATATGTTGCAGCAGCAAGTTGTTGTGCAAATGTACTCTGGATGAAAAGTCAACTCAGTGACTATGGAATTCAGTACAAGATGGTTCCCATCTTTTGTGATAACACAAGTGCAATTGCCATCTCAAACAACCCTGTTCTTCATCAGAGAACAAAACACATTGATATTAGATATCATTTCATCAGGGACCATGTCATGAATGGTGACATAGAATTACACTTCATTCCTACTGAATATCAGCTAGCTGATATATTCACCAAGCCATTGGATGAACCAACTTTCACCAGACTGAAAGCTGAACTAGGAATGTTGGATATTGAAAATCAGTCCACTGATTGACTCCATCCAAATATGTGTAAATTCTGAATCCCTGACTCAATGTGTTCTTCAGTGAGAAAAGTCACTAAACTTCAAGAACTAAACCCAAGTTCCTAAACCCTTAATCCTCAGGAATTAAACCCAAGTTCCTGAATTCTTGGTTCTCAGGAACTAAACCCAAGTTCCTGAACCCTTGAACCTCAGGAATTAGACCCAAATTCCTGATCACTAGAACCATCAGTGACTAAACCCAAGTCCTGACAATCAGGTTCACTGAATGAAAAGTCATTCAGGGTCCTCAAGAGACATTAAATACTAACTTAAATGCTCTAAGTATCTAGTTAGTAAATGTCCGAGGTTGGTAACTGAACTCATATTTAATTTAAGAATATTTGTTCTTTTTGCCTTTCTGGCTTCCACCTCTGGGCTCCCACATTCCCACTTGGCATTAAATGCCTCTCCAATCACATTACAGAAATGTGATGACTCATCTCTGCAAATTACACTTATGCAGAACTGCTCAACTGTTCACCTTGACTGTTGCGCCAAACAAGGGAAAAGTAGAGTGTTGGCATTAAATGCGGATCCCAAAACATTTTATTCAAAACAGTTTCCAAAAATTCTTTTTGAATAAATAAAATCCGCTTAATGCCTAAAATACCCTCCACTTCACTTCCCTATAAATACCCCAAACAAAATTAACACACACACGTTTTTTAGAATATTAAGCAAAACTCTGCCATTTTTAACTCTCAAAATTTTGTGTGTGTGTTCATAAGCTTTAGAAACCCAAAAACCGTATGTCAAACCCAGACTCACCTACACATATGGCTTCTTCCAAAGTTGTCATTTACGCCCCTAATGTGGAATTCATATTAGAGGGTGTAGACCTCACCAAGAACAATGTGGTGGGAAATTTTTCCTATCCACAAAAGTTCCCTGCCTACAAGAACGTTATGAAATATCTTCAAAACTGTTTTCTTGCAAAGGCATTTACCAAGACCCCCTCTGTCATCTACCATGACTACCTGAGGGAATTCTGGTGTTCTGCTATGGCTACTAGCTCAAAAGACACCAAAGAATCCATCATCACATTCACAGTGATGAATGGGAAAAGACCCCTTTCCCTGGATTACAACACCTTCATCAAGGCCACAGGTCTTGATTTTGCTGAGGCTTTTGAGCCCAATCCTACTGACCAAGAGGTCAAAGCAGAGTTGATATTCTTAGGACCTCATGACCCAAAACGTCCTAAGGAGTCCGCTGGAGCCTTATTAGAAAAGGCTCCAATTGTCAAAACCTGGTTCCACCCAGTCTGGAGGATCCTGATGACATTCTTCATTCAGGTCTTTAGGGGGAATAAATCCTCCACTGAGCAATTGAACTCATCACAACAATTGATGTTGTTCAGTCTCTTGGAGGGTAGAAAAATTGATATCGGAGGTATTATCTTCCGTGACCTTGTTGCTAAGCTCTCAGGGAAATCTAGGCAAAAACACTTGTCTTATCCTAGGTTTATTTCCTGTGTGCTTCAGGACCTTCTTGGTTCTGACTATGCGAGGCCTGACGTCTTTGGTATGAAACCTGACGTCTTACACAAGACCAATTTCACTAGTGGCATCACTGAGGTACAACCCATTGCCCTGACTAACTACATGCAAGAGGTTATTCAGGGGGAGAACGTTGTTTCTCCAGTACCTTCACCTACAAAGAAGGTGAAGAAGACAAAGAAGGGTCAGTCCAGTAAGGTGGTTAGACCCAAACCACTCGCCACTGAGGCTGATGCCGAAAACCAACTCAACCTTAAAAAGAGGTTGAATGTGGCCCAGACCTATGAGACACCCACTACAGAGACCCCCTGACCACAAAACAAAGGCCAACGGAGGGAACTGAGAAATCATCCTCAGTGTCCTCGGGCAAACCCTTTCCACATGTTCCCACTGACATACACAAGTCCGTGGGATCAGGAACATTCACCATTTCACATCCCCATGAAGGAACTGACAAATCACAATCAGTTCCTGAGG
Organism: Artemisia tridentata subsp. tridentata; assembly: GCA_021014915.2. Taxonomy (NCBI): domain Eukaryota; kingdom Viridiplantae; phylum Streptophyta; class Magnoliopsida; order Asterales; family Asteraceae; genus Artemisia; species Artemisia tridentata. Next base: position 127,634,823 of record CP139501.1, read on the forward strand.
GAGAAAAGGGTTCTAAATCCTCGGTGGGGCAGCACTACTCCACTGAGAAGGGGACCCACAACCTCTTACATCCCGATGAAGGAACTGATAAATCACAATCAGGGCCTGAGGGAGAAAAGGGTCCTAAATCCTCAGTAGGACAGCACTATCCTACTGGGAAGGGGACCCACCAACAATCACATCCTGCTAACGTTCCTGAGCAATCACACTCAGGATCTCAGGGAGTTCAGGACCCTAAATCCCCAAAAGGACAGTACAATCCTGATGGGAAGGGGGTCCGTCAATCATCACAATCAGTGCCTAGTGATACTACTGGAAAACACCCATCAGTAGTTGAAGGCGCTAAGGGGGACAAAGACTCAGAGGGAAAGAAACAACCCGCTGATATGGAACCCATCACCCCCTCAGGCGGATCCATTCACTCAGGAACTGCCCCCAAAAGCCAGGCTGGTATTACCCCAGTTATTATGGCTAGTCAGGCTGAGAAAACCCACTCAGTTATTATGACAACGGGGTCAGGACCTGGCCAAAACAAAGGCGAGTCGTCTTATGAAGAGGAGCCGGTTCAACTTTTGGGTATTGAGTCCATGGGGGACATTCAGGCTCTTCTTGAGTCTGATGATGAGCTCAAGGAAGAGAGTGATGAGGAAATTTTTGAGGCAGGTGAGGATATGGAAACTGATGTACAATCTGAACACTCTGAACAACCTGAACAATCACATCAGTCACCTCCACATCCAAGTGATGAATCAGAATCTCAAGCTGCTGGTTCTTTGGATACTGACAACATCCTCAGCAAGTATGACAACACTCTTCCTCTCACTGAGAGACAATTGGTCAAGTTCCTGCTTAAGACCAACAAGGCTCTCTTCCAAGGTCTGACTGAAGAAATGTTTGACCAGCACACTGAAGCCGCTGTTCATTATGTCAACCTGAAGGATTCAGTGAAAGCCTATCATGATGATGAAAATGAGCACATGTCATCTATCTCCTTCTCCCCGACGAATCTTGATTACAACTTTAAACTGTTCAATGAGTCTCTCACCAACTTACAAAAGAGCATTGACACTATTCAAGAGTCAGTGAAAGATGACCCTGAGCTAAACAAAAAAGTTCTTCAGGCTTCAGAAACTTACCAGCAACAAACTTCTCAATTGACTGAGCTGGTAACTGTGCTGAGATCCTCCAATCTTCAGGGACTCAACTCTTCAGTGGACTCCATCCGATCTTCCCTGGGTCTTATGGAGTCCCATATGGCTTCTTTGGCATCTTCTTCTTCCTCACTGGCTTGGAATCTTGGGCCAAGGATGACTGCATTAGAGGCTTCTCAGGCTTCTCTTGAGACTAAGGTCTCAACTCTTCAGGAGGACACCTTAGACATCAAGTCCATGATGACTGAGATCTATCAGGCCTTCAAAGGTCAAGCTCCCTCAACTTCAGTGAGCGAACCAACTCTTGCTCTCACTATGGGTCAAGCAACAGTTGAGGGGGAGAAAGTCACTGAAGAACCTCCACAACTTGAACAAGAACAACCTCCTTCTCACACTGAGGGGGAGAATCCTGAAGCCACCTCATCTTCATCCCACCAAGACAAAGGCAAAGGCATTCTCACAACCATTGAGCCTGAGCCCACAATCTTGGTACCTGCCTCCAAGGAAAGAAGGCCAGACCCTGATGAACCAGTCAGGATTCCTTATGAAATCAATGGGGTGATGGAACTTCTCACTCATGCTGAAATTCAAGCTCACATAGAGAAAGAGGAGGCAATGAAGAAAGCTGCTGAAGATGAAAGGCAGAACAAGCTTGCTCTCATTCAGGTTGCAAGAGAAGAGGCTGAGAAGATTGGGATTGAGGCAAAAGACCTTGCAAAAAGGGAAGGTGGAAAGAGCTTTGTGGAAGCTCAGAATGCTCAGTTGGCTGCTCTCAGGCAGAAAAGAGAAGAAAGGGCGAAAAGGGCTGAAGAAATTAGGCAGAACAGGATTTAGAGATATCAGTGGGTCATGACAAGCAGGTTGAAGCCTGAACCCATCCTTGATATCAAGATTCACCGAAACTCCAAGCCTGCCATTGTTACTGTCTACAGGAGTACTGACAAAAGAATCCTTCAGGTTCATAGCCCCTTCAGATTCGCAGACTTCAGGATCACTGAGTTTGATGAATTGGGTTCAATATTAGCGAAAAAATATAATGTTGTAGTCCCTGGTCTGTTAAAATCCCTGGGCCTGAGGTATGAAAGATTGGCAGCAGCACCTCAAGAACTTGGTATTCCATCTCTTCTTCCTGCTTCAGCTGAACAGCCTGCCACTTCTCAGTCTTCTTCAAGAAAGAGAAAGAAGATTGAAGCTGAGCCTGAGATCAAGGTTCCTGGTCTTGACTGTAATAGGGCTCTCCCTGAAGGTGTTCCATTCAGGAACAATGTGGTCATTGAACAACATGAAAGAGGTATGTTCTTCATTGATGAGTTCGGTGACCAAGCCTTTCAGAGATAGAGTGATATTGATCTGTCAGGGATCAAAGCCATGCTTGGCTTTCTAATGATGGCCTCCCCACTCAAAACTTCTGAAAATGTGAGGTTTTGTCAAGATCTGAAAAGGAAAATCCGAGAGCACCCTGACCAACAAGAACTGCAGTCAAAGAAGCCTAAGCTTGAAGCCCTTGGGATTAAGTTTAACTGATGAATCGGCCTGACTACCACCACCACCTTTTGTACTTAGTTTTGATTGGACTTGTAATGATATTAATAAGATGATGTTTTTATTATTTTAGTGTCCTTATTTACATTCTAGTACATTCAGTAAGAGTAGAAGTCATTAGCTCACTCATTACTGATCAAAACACTTAGGAATAATTTATATCCAAATAGGGGGAGATTGTTGGGTCCGTCAGTACCCAAGAATACTTAAAACAAGATTTGAACACAAATTAACTAAGTGTTAACTTAAACCGAGAACAATTCAAGTCACTGAGAGAACAGTCTCTTAGTGAGTCATCTTCAGGATGCTTAAGGCTAATTCAAGAAGAAGGATTCAATACTCAGAAAGGCGGTACTCCCTAAGTAGGACTTAAGCCAAAGAAGAAGATGATGGTTCAGTGAGTGTTGGATAAGAACTCACTGAACCCCAGTCTCCTCAACAACAATTGTGATTAATAAATGAAGGCGTGTACTGAAGAACCTAAAGCCTGAAAGAAAGGCGGGAAGATCTGGGAAGAGTTTAAGATAAGATCAAATCTTATCTTGTCAGGAAGAAACCTTCCCTAAGACAGCTAAAATTCATGGAGTATCAGACCAACCACTTTTAAAGACTTTTAGCCCATTCCTATTGGTTCTTGGAAATGACAATTACTATTGTAATTGTCAGACACTGACCGGATCTAAACACACACGTTGTGTTGGGGATACTTTGAGTATATACTTGATAGCACGCGGAATTTACTACCAAGTACTTAGAAGAATATGTTTGGTGATTGTATGATATTATGAATGTAACAATAATAAACAAGACAATTGTTTTAACCAAACACTTTGCTTTAATAAATTGAACGATTAGATGTGAAGCTCTTAACAATACTTGTACGTATATGAGATATGGATATCAATTATAAAAACCCTAACTGTGGATCTCTTTTTATAGCACAAAGAGTCCTTTACAAGTAAACTATATTCGTATCTTTCTATACAAATAAGATATACATCATATCCATTTCATATTTATCTTCACACGGTTTCACCTTGATCTTGTAAGTAGTACGAACTTTTCTTCATCAGCAGTACTAACTGTTCTTGTATTTTTCAGCAATTGTTCAACCGTACTAACTTATAAAGAACCGTACTAACTTATAAAGAACCGTACTAACTGCTAAATTTAATTCCCAACAATCCTCCCCTAAACTTATGATTTCTATGCAAATCAACAAGTTTCTTGAATTAAACTTCTGCTTATGTTGATAGGGTGGATTCTTTCAAACACTTATCTTTAATCTAGAAACACTTGGGAATTTTCTTCACATATCGTACTCTTTTTGGTCAACTCCTCAAAAATTACCATAATTAAATTTATTCCTGTAAGGAATTAATTCTAAATACCGACCCAAAGAATTTAATTCCTAATACCAACCCTGCATTTAATTGCTTTAAAAACTCCATTGGTTCTATAAAAAGCCTTAAATTCTCAATACTAACCCATCATTCTTCAAATCACATCCATCAAACCCAATGTGTTCATCCAATCCAAACATTGTTGAGATTTCATCAGATTCATCTTCAGATTCAGAAAGTGATGAATGGAGATCTTACTTTCCACCGAACTAAACTAATATGACTATCAGAAACCCATCTCTAAAAGCTCAAGAAGTATCTTCTGATGATGACCTTTCAATATCCTCTGATGATGATGATCAACAAGCACTTCCACTATCAGTTGTATTGACAAGAGAGATAGAGAAAGCTGTGGCAAAAATGAGTAAGGTTCAAGTGCCCGAAAGACATCAACCACTTCCAAGACCTGACAAACAAGTGTTGGGACTTCCTTGTTGGAAAGTGTGGAACTCAATCGATGGCAAAGGAGTTCACAAATCCATGCCAAACTTCAAGGACAAAGGAAAGAGGAAGCTTGAGTAGTGGTTGTGTGTTTGGTTTGTTTTGGTTTGTGTGTTGGTAGTTGTGTTGGTTTTTGAGTCCAGGGTTGTAACAAAACATCTTCTTATGTAATGAATGTACTTCTTTAATGAATAAACTTTATGCACCTCTTTTCATCTCTGACTCTTAATTCCTCCCCTGAATTTCATAATCATCTTTAATCAGCAACTGAACAAACTTTTAATTCCTCCCCTGTTTGGAAGAATCTTCACCATCAGATGAACCAGAACATATGACATCCAAGCTCAGCATCCAATATGACAATTTGTATAAGTTACCATCAATTCAGTTGTTTAGTTTCAAACTGCTCTCAACACTTCCTGATGTGTGACCTTCTGAGAGAGGTGTATCACAGAGCATAAACTCAGTAGGAACTAAGTTTGAACAATCAGTACAAACTGGTGAAGCCAGCAGTACAAACTGTCAACCCCAGCAGTACAAACTGTTAGCAAAAATTTTCAGAGATAAAATCAAGTTATAATTTTGAATGTGGACCTGAAAACATTTTTGTCCACTTATAGTTTTTAGCAAACTATCATCTATGAACGGATTTGACATGTATTTATCAATAGCCATTTGCTATGGACTAGCCAACTCTTCACACATAGATTTGGTGAGTTGATAACCAATCAGTTTTTGGTAAACTGTCAACCATAAACGGATTTGAGTAGTCTTTACCAGAAACCGTTTGATCTGGACTAGTTGATTCTTATGTTGGTTAGACATGGTGAATCAATTACCATATGTTGTGTGACAAACATTCACACTTAACAATCCAAACCACCATACTATCCAAAGCACAATCCAAAGCAAAAAGCTTTTCTTAACCTGAAATGTTAGTCCAAAACCAAAGAAAACACAATACACAATATTTTCTTTTAACAGTTATCTCAATTGACTAACAAATGCACAAGCAGTACTAAAAATTACCAAACAGTACTAACTATACAAATAGCACAACTAGCAGTACAAAAACCAAAATCATTTAGACATTAATCTTTTGAAGGATTAAGCATTCCAATACCTGTTACCAAGTACTGAAACCTTCCTACATCAAAACCTTTTGTTAAGAGATCAGCAAAGTTGTTATCAGTGTGTATTTTAACAACTTTTATTAACTTCTTTTCAGCACAGTCTCTTATAAAATGATGTCTAATTTCAATATGTTTAGTTTTTGATTGTTGAACTGGATTCTTAATGATACACATTGTACTGCTATTGTCTATATGTATAATTGTGTTTAAGAAATTGTACCCATAATCAAGCATCTGGTTTTGAATCCAAAGAACTTGAGCACAAAAACTTGCTGCTGCCACATATTCTGCTTCAGTAGTAGATGTGGCCACCATAGTCTGCTTCTTACACTGCCAAGAAATCAATCTACGACCTAAGAACTGACAGCCACCTGTTGTAGACTTTCTATCCATGCTAGCACCAGCATAATCAGAATCAGAGAATGCCACTAGATCAAATTCAGACTCTTTAGGATACCATAGCCCCAAGTTAGGTTGATCTTTAAGGTATCTGAAGATTCTCTTTACTGCTGTGAGATGAGACACCTTAGGATTTACTTGGAATCTTGCACAGGCACAAACAGCAAACATAATGTCAGGCCTAGATGATGTAAGGTACATCAGGGACCCAATCATAGATCTATACATGTGCACATCCACATCTTCACCACTGTGATCCTTTAATAGCAAATGTGTCTCCTTATCAACTGTTGTGCTAACAACCTTGGCATCTGTGAATTGGAATTTCCTCAATATTTCACCAACATATTTATCCTGAGAGATAAATATACCATCTGGCTTTTGCTGTACTTGAAGACCTAAAAAGAAAGTAAGCTCTCCCATAGAACTCATCTGAAATTGGTCTTTCATCAGCTTTTCAAATTCCTTACACATCTGTTTCTTTGTAGAACCAAAAATGATGTCATCTACATAGACTTGTACCAGTAGAATATCACCCTTGTTCTTTTTAATAAAGAGAGTTTGATCAATTTTCCCTCTATGAAACCCTGTTGGGAATTCTGCTAAGGAAGAATTCTGCTGATGGTTACTGCTGACGGATTCTACTGAAGGCTTATGGATTCTGCTGAAGTATAGTTGCTGCCGAAGTATTATTTAGAGTATTTAGTTTCTGCGGATATAGATATTCCGTATACTTATTATAGTTTGTTATTCTTGAGGATATGCATGAGTTTTATTAGGAATGTATTGTGCATATCTTATTTAGTTTTTAGAATATACGTTTCTTGTGAAACGGTTTAGGGTTTCTAGTGAAACCTAGTTTAGGGTTCCTTGTCTATAAAAGGAACGTGTCTTTATGTATTAAGTACGAGTTTACAAAAACAACTTTAGTATTAATCAAAGATCCATAGAGGATCAAATCGTTCTTAGTAATCGTGTTCTTACTTGTGTTTGTTTTCCGCTATAGAATACAAGTAACTTAGACTTTCTTTTAGTGTGTTTGTGATTACATAAACATTACTAACGATCCACGAGCTCACAAAGATCTATCAAGGTCTTTAGGTTCAACAAGTAGTATCAGAGCCTCGTGAGAGTCTCTGTATTACTTAGAACATCTTCACGTTTACACCCTCTCACACCCAATAACCATAACAATGCCTGGATCAGACGATGAATCAGAAGTTAACAACAACAACAACAACAACAACCACCAAAACACCACATCTATGAAACAACTCAATCTCACCAACAGCAATGCAAAGTTTCCTTACCTTAAGAAGGAAGAATATGAATTATGGGCGATGAAGATGCAGAACTGGATCACCAATATTGATTGGAATCTTTGGGAAATTGTCCGTAAAGGAAACAGTTTGAAGAAGCACGCCAAAGATGCTGATGGTGTTGTTACTATTCTTCCTCCTAAATCTGCTGAAGAGGTTCTTGCAATACAAAGAGAAAATAAAGTGAGAATCATTCTCCTTCAGGCTATTCCAGATGATCACATGGGAGACTTTCACTACATGGAAGAAGCAAAAGATATCTGGATGGCAATCAAGGCTAGGTTTGGTGGGAACGATGAGTCAAGAAAGATGAGGAAGTCAATGTTGAAACAGCAGTTTCAAGAGTTCCAAATAACTGAAGAGGAAGGTATTCACAAGGGGTATGACAGGTTCCATAAGATTTTGAGCCAGATGAATCAGCTGAAGGCCAGACCAGATAATGAGGACTGCAATGCAAAGTTCCTGCGATCTTTACCTCCATCATGGCTACAAGTGAGCATTGCACTCAAAACAAAAGGTGGTCTTGATATGCTTTCTTTTGATGATCTCTACAACAAGCTTAAAACTCTTGAGCCTGATGTTAGAAGCCCCATTCGTTCATCAAACCCTACTTATTCAGCTTTTGTGAGCACCACCTCCAACAAGATGACTCAGGCTTCAAGTTCAAGCTCCACAGTAACATCTTCCTACTCTCAACCACAGTCCAGTGGTGTAATGGAGGATGTACTCCACTCTTTTTTTGCTGATTATGAACATCAGCAGCATCTTGCTTTTGAGGATTTTGATCAGGTGGATCCTCTTGATTTGGAAGAGATGAATTTAAAATGGCAGGTGGCCATGCTTACTTTAAATGTCAAGAGGTTTGAAAAGAATTCTGGAAGAAAGTTTGGGTTTCAGGGACGAGATCCAGCTAGGTTTGATAGAAGGAAGATCAAGTGCTTTTCATGTGGTCAGTTGGGTCACTTCTCTAGAGAGTGCAAGGATAGGAAGACTGGTGATGAAGTTCGGTATTCAAGCTATCAGAAGAATCAAGTGAATGCTGAAAATCCCAAAGCCTTGGTCACTCTGGATGAACATATCAACTGGAAGGTGCATGATCCTGAGAATGATGATAATGCTGATGTGAATGGATTGCTGGCTAGCTGTTCTTCAGAGGATAAGCATAGTCAGACTGCCTTTATGGGCATCTCTCAGGTACATAATTGTGTTTTTGGTTGTAGTGAAAGGTATAATGAACTTAAAAAGGACTATGATGAATTGAAACCCAAATATAATGAATGTTATATAGAGGTTAAGGCTTATAAACATTCTTTAAAAACTCTAGAAAGACAAAAAGTTTGGTTTCAGAAGAATCAGGTCGCTTATGATGAAAAGATAGGGGTGTTAGAGAGAGATTTACATTGTGCTAAAATTGATTTAAAGCGTACTGAGAAAGAAAAAGCAGAGGTAGTGTTAGAAAAACAGGAAGTGCAGACTAAACTAGACAATAGCTTGGCTAGGTTTGATAAATGGAAAGATTCATCTAAAAATCTAAACAGGTTAGTTAATAGTTCTATGTCTGTAAAAACTAAACTTGGTTTAGGGTTTGGTGACTACATAGGGAAAGATCAATTCTATGACCCTAATGAGTATAGTGTGTTTGACCCTGAACCTGTAGACTATCAAGTTCCTGTTAAGTTTGTCAAGGAAGGAGAATTACATGCTGTGCCTGGACCTATTAGGGGAGAACACATGCCTTCTACCAACACCTCTGACTTTGATGGATCACACCATTTGTATGGCAAAAAGTCAAGTGACTTGCCAGACCCTAACTCTAATTCTGCTGACTTTGTCTCTTGTTCTGACAGTGACAAGTCCTCTAACCAAGGGTCTACCACCTATACCAGTTGTGATTCAAGTGAAAAGTCAGACCCTACAAAGACCTCTCCCAAGCCTACACCCAAGACACCCTACAAGTCTGTTAGAATTGCTGCTGAGGATGTGAAGTCCAAGACAGTTTCTTCTGAAGACTTGTCTTTTAATTCTTTACAAAATAATGTTTTTAATTGTGTCAAAAACAATCCTGTTTATGCTAGTGATATGAATAATTCTACATGTAATGGAACATCTTTTTCCTTTAATAAATCTTCTAAAAAGAAGAAATGTTTTGTGTGTGGAAGTAAATCTCATCTAATTAAGGATTGTAATTTTCATGAGCAAAGAATGGGTGTTGGTCAGACTGATGAAGCGAAATGTGTACCGCTTTTAAGGGGTCATTTAAGCCTTAAATCGTATTTATTTGATCAAATATTGCCCTAAATCGTTCCTTTTGTCATTTTAGGTACTTTTGAGGAGAAATCTGGAAAAGGAGGCATTTTGGACATTTTTGGAGCATTAAAGTGAAGAAAACGGCAAAGTCTCAAAAATCGGCTAAAAGTTACTCTTGACGGCGTCAAGATTTACTCTAGACGGCGTCATGCCTTGGCAAGAAAAGTTGGACGTGAAATTTACTCATGACGGGCCAGTGAAAATAGCATGTGAATTCTGACGGCGTTACGCTTTAACTTGATCGAGGGCGTCACGACTTAAATCATAAGGGGACGGCGTCACGTTCATGGTTCGACGGCGTCAAGCCTTGATAAGCCAGAATGGATTTTTGAAGAGCTAAAGAGGGACGGCGTCAAGAAGGTCATCCGGGAACCCTAAAATCGACGAGGTGACGGCGTCACACTCCATAAGGTGACGCCGTCAGATCCAAAAATCTATATATAGTTTTCTAATTTTTTGTCATTAGGGGGAGCTTAGTGTGTGGAATTTTGGGAGAATACCCTAAGACGATTTTAGCTACTTTTTCAGGGCTTTTTGCCTTGAGATCTTCCATGTTTCATTGAAAGATAAGTTATCAATTAATCATTCAATATGTATATGTGTTGTTTGATTCTATCTTATTCTTGTCTTTTGTTTAACATGTTAGGCTAAATTTATCTTGTGTTTGCTTAGATCTAATGAAACCTAGCTATTGATTATTGGTTGTTAGTGTGTTATTAGTTGTATTGGATGATTGTTTATCTATGTTAGGCTTAAGAAAACTGGCTAACTTCCTATTCGGTAACTTGCTTGAACGTCTTAAGAAACATGAACCAAATGCGTACTAAAGGTTTTTATGGTTGTATTTAATGCACAAGCGAATTCTAGTGATCCCATGTTAGGAGCTTCCTAGCCGGCTCGACATAGGAGTGAAGTAGGAGCTTGTAGAGTTGGGGAAGTAAGTACGCCACCCCACGAATGGTATTAAGGAATACACCCGTCATCCACGCGACTAATACACACTAATTAACCGGTAAAAGATAGTTAGGGAGTAAGGAAATCTAAGTAAACACATTTCTCTACACATAAGTTTCTCACCACATTTTATTTTCAGTTATTTAATTTTATTGCATTCGTAGTAATTTGGGTTAGTTGACTAGCAACTAATTCCGCCCACTCCTTCAAACCCGAGATTTTACTTGCTTTCATAAAAACTATAAAAACATAAAAAAGAATCTTCCTCAACCTTTAGACCTAATTAGAGTAGTCTTTCATACCTAACGAACACTATTCCCTGTGGAGAACGATCAATCCCCCGTACTTACCACTACACTATACTACATCGGTCAGGTACACTGCCTGGTGGGGTTGTAAGCCTCTTGAGATCCCTCGAGAGGTAAAACCTGTTGTAAGGTTACAAAACCACGCAATCAAGTTTTTGGCGCCGCTGCCGGGGAATAGTTATTGTTTAGGTTGAATTTTTATTTCTATTAGGTCTACTCACTAGATTCCTTTCTAGTGAGATTTTTATTTTATTTTTCTAGATTTTCTTTAGTCTATCTATTTTCTTCGTGTCTTTGTTCGTAACCATTACCGTCCGACATCATGGAAGATGGTAATATCCTTAACCCCCACAACCCACCACCACAACAACCACCACCACCCCTAGAGCCCGTACTTTAGGAGAGTATTCCCGTCCTAGCCACCATGGCTATCGAAACACCATTGAGCTCACTCAAGGAGCCAATATCACACCCTTGCGATCCGACACCATCCGGTTGGTGCAAAGCGGATGCGCATTCCATGGACTTCGTTCTGAAGATCCTAATCAACATCTCAAGGACTTTCTTAAAATCGTTGATTCTATAGACCTTGATGTTGCCACTCGAGAGACGACCCGATTGCGTCTCTTCCAATTCTCTCTGCGGGACCAAGCTAGTCAGTGGCTAGAACGTCAACCCGCAGGATCCATCACCTCTTGGGATGATCTCACTACTCGTTTCCTTGCTCAGTTTTTCCCACCGGGAAGAACTACCAAGCTAAGGAATGATATCTTGATGTTCCAACAACGTCAAGGCGAAACTCTCTACGAGGCATGGACTCGATTCAAGGACTTACTCCAAAAAGTCCCCCACCATGGCATAGAACTTTGGCTCCAAGTCCAAATCTTCTATGACCATATCAATCTCTCCACGAGGCAAACCATTGACCAATCGGCCGGTGGCAAGCTACGTGATCTAAGTGCGGAACAATCATGGGCTCTCCTAGAGGATCTTGCTCTTTATGACAACGAAAGTTGGAGTGATCCCCGTGATTTGAATAAAACGGTCAAGGCAATATCTTTGCCTTCGAACAATTCAAGCACTTCTAACCGTAGGATCATAGAACTTGAAGACCAAGTCAAGTTTCTCATGAAATCCTACGAGGCTCCTAAACCTTCAAGCCAAGTGAACAAAATCACTTCTTCATGTGAATTATGTAGTGGTCCCCACGACACTCGTGATTGCATGGAACTCCCCGAACAAGCTTTTGTGGACTACGCATCCTCGCGTACCGACGGAGCGGGAGACAAGTGGTACACTTTCAAAACCGAGCCAAACCATTACGGTGATACATACAACCCTTCATGGAAAAATCACCCGAACCTTAGGTGGAAACAAAACCAAAACTCACAACAAACCAATTCTTCCAACCCACCTAATCGTTTCCAATCAAGCGGTTCCAACTCGAACCGTACTTTCAACAACAATCCTTCCGGAAATGGTAGTACCAATAACTTTGAAGGATTGATTTCCCAATTTATGGCATCTCAAGAAGCTCGGATAGCTAGATTCGAGACCGAATTCAATCAACAACAAACAGAGATGACCAACAAAATTGACAACTTGTTGAAAGCCCTCAATAACCAAGTGCTATCACCTCCACATAAGGACGCTAGGAACACAAATAGCGGACCCCAAGTAAAAGACCCCTCTTCATCCAAACACGTCAACTTTGTCAACATTGTCACTATTAAACCAAGTGATAGGAATGAGGATAATAGTGAACCTAAGGATGAGGATAAGAAAGTCGAGGTTGATAAGGAAGTTAGGACAAGTGAGATTGAAGAAGTAGATGATGATGAGGACTACTTCAATAGGCTACCCACTAAGGAAGAGCGCGCATATCATACAAACTTATTCGATGACCCCGAGACACCATACTTCCTAGGTAGACCAATCATTGAAATAGGCGACCCTTCTAATCTCAACATACCATGCAACATCGGACATTTGCATGTGTGGAAAGCCTACATCGACCTTAGATCACCCATAAACATCATGACTAGAGCCCACTACAACTTGATAATGAAGAATCAACTTGGGTATAGGATGCTCCCTGACAAGGGTTGGATGAGTAACTTCACGGGAAGAGTTAAGGGATTACCGGTTTATGTAGGAAACTTCACCTATGTCACCGACTTTGTAATTGTAGAAGATATCCGCCCAATAGTCGATGCATCCTTAACTCAAGTGGTTTTTGGAAAACCATTTGTTGAGGTCTCTAGAATGATTTATGAACCTTCCTTAGGGATAGTTAGATTTAAGGATGAGACCGATGAAGTAAGCTACCAAATGCCATATAAGATAGAACAATTCCAACACTTGTCAAATGTTGAGAAGGAGCTCAAGCAAGCGGTCTACTATAGGAATGATGAGGATAGAAGTAAAGGAGTAGACTATGTTATGGAAAGGATATTCGGTTTCTACAAGGATTGTTTGAAATTAGGACCGGAATATAAAACCGGGAAGGAGAATGGCCTAGGAACCGTGACCGATGATGGAGTCACGTAATATACGTGACTTTGAGTCTAGCTACAAGACTCGTTAATAAAGAAAAGCGCTTCTTGGGAGGCAACCCAAGCTTTATTTGTTTTATTTGCTATGTGTGTTTATTTGTTTGTTTGTTTGATTTTATTTGTTTCCGTATGTGTGTTTAATTTTTATTAGTATTGATTCATGTTCAAAACTAATTTGTGAAAATGCTTTATGTTGTTTTTAACTTCGTCTTAACTACATATAAAGGTATTTTGCAAAAGATAAGTGTAAGGGAAATCTAAATCGGTTTATTAGAACACAAATTAACATGAATCGTAATAATAATAAATTAGCATACATATTAGTGTGTGTCTGAGTCAAATGCTTGTATCGAGTCATAATGATGTTTTGCAGGATTTCCAGGAAGTAAGGTAAAGGTTTTTCCAGAAATTTTCCGGAAACTAAAAATGAAAATTTTTGTCAGGTCATTTCTGACGGCGTCAGGTGTTATAACCTGACGGCGTCAGATTTAATTTTCAGAAATTTTTGAAAGTTTTGTTTTTTTAGAAAAGTTTTTATTAAAATCTCCAACTTATAATCTCCAGGAATCTGCAAAATTATCATTCCACAAGCATTATATCCTTATATATAGATTTTATCCCGCCGATGTTATGCAGGTTTTCGTGTTTGTTTTCTCAGGTTTAACAGGTTATTTTGGACAAGGAAATGTTTATGGAATCAAGCTTTTGGCGATGCATTAGTCATGGAGCTTCAACATTACCTTGGAGGAAGATCTAACCGTGTAATTTCATTATCCACCGAGCGAATCAGGGGAGTATTTGATTTCATCCTTTTACTTTTTTCTTTTACATCTTGTTATTTGAACATTGGGGACAATGTTCATCTTAAGTGTAAGGGGAGGGTAAAAGTACGATTTTAGAGAATACAATTGCGCTTGATTTTTGTTTGTTTGATGGTAGATGTGTAATAAAACTGAGAGAAATACTTGTTAAGGTAATTTTAGTGCCAAATTTAAATTTTTTTTACAACATATAGGAGTGAAACTTTAGTTCTAATAAGCGTCTCACGGATAGGAGTTATATGACTAACACAAAAACCGTACCACTAAAAAATTTTCCACCCCAAATATGTGAGGTTCGCCCCTAGAATTGGTAGGAAAAGCATTTATGCTATGATGTGTGTACCGGTAGCACTTAGATTCTAGAACTTGCGTTAGGACCATTCCAAGGCCACAAGTGAGACTACATTCGTGTAGTTAGATTTACTACATGATAAGAGGCATTAGGATTAACCCATTGTTTTACACCTGTGTTTTTGTTATAATTACTTTGGCTACATTGGTCAAGTAATTCTCCCACACCTTTTGCGTTGTACTCATTTTTAGTACACGATACCCTAGTACACCCCTCAGAGCCTATCTTTTCGTTTCGACCTTTAAGCATTTTACTTAAAGGAAGAATTTGTTTACACCCCACTAAAATGTACACCCAAATCGCCTTAGCCTACCTTGTATGCACTCATCTTTAGTGCATTATTGTTACAACATTTGTTTAAACCCAAGTTAATTATCTAATTGATTACATGGTTGCTAAGTCGAGTCATATCCTTGTACATATTGTTTTGGGACGATTGGGACTCATGGGTAAAGTACTAGTGTAATGGAGTAATGGGGAAGAACATCATTTATTACCCCCATATGTGCTAAATGTTTTAAAAGTACTCCAAGTTTTTCAATTATCTTAATTCGAGTCATTAGAATAGTTATTTGTAAAGTTATGTAAAAGTTCAAGTGTAAGGGGGATGCAATGCCCCTATGATGTATTATTTTGGATGGTAGGGTAAAAGTGTATGATCAAAAAAAAAAAAAAAAAAAAAAAAAAAAATCGAAAAAATCAAGAAAAATACAAAAAAATGAGAAAAAGAAAAGTAGAAAAAACATACGGACTACCATCCCGTTTTATTTTATGTTTATTTTATGTTTTTGTTATTTTATCATTAGCTTAAGATCGAGTCTAGTCTTGGCTTAGCAACATTGTATAGTACATGTAATTGATCAAGATTTTTAACTCGCCACCAGTAAAATATCCCGTATCCAACAAAACCGTGTTTTCCTTTTCCCTACACCTAAAGTTATAACCCATTTAAAAGCCCTCTTTGATAGTTTATCTTTGGTGCTTACGCCTAGTGGAGGAGGTTTTCGATCCTTTCCCAAGCCTATGGTAATCTATTTGCTATGACAGGTAGTGAGAGATATTATCCGTTTTCATTTATGAGATTTATTTTGATGACACTTGAGAGATGTGAGTATCTAAACACTACTTGTGAGGTGCTAGTTTATAATCTCCGTGCTTATTATGATTAAAGTGGAACGAATATTTGTTGTAATTACTTTTATGTTAGCATTAAATGACCCCTAACTTGTATTTTGATTAGAATAAAAGCGCATTTGCTTGAGGACAAGCAAATCTCAAGTGTAAGGGTATTTGATGAAGCGAAATGTGTACCGCTTTTAAGGGGTCATTTAAGCCTTAAATCGTATTTATTTGATCAAATATTGCCCTAAATCGTTCCTTTTGTCATTTTAGGTACTTTTGAGGAGAAATCTGGAAAAGGAGGCATTTTGGACGTTTTTGGAGCATTAAAGTGAAGAAAACGGCAAAGTCTCAAAAATCGGCTAAAAGTTACTCTTGACGGCGTCAAGATTTACTCTAGACGGCGTCATGCCTTGGCAAGAAAAGTTGGACGTGAAATTTACTCATGACGGGCCAGTGAAAATAGCATGTGAATTCTGACGGCGTCACGCTTTAACTTGATCGAGGGCGTCACGACTTAAATCATAAGGGGACGGCGTCACGTTCATGGTTCGACGGCGTCAAGCCTTGATAAGCCAGAATGGATTTTTGAAGAGCTAAAGAGGGACGGCGTCAAGAAGGTCATCCGGGAACCCTAAAAGCGGCGAGGTGACGGCGTCACACTCCATAAGGTGACGCCGTCAGATCCAAAAATCTATATATAGTTTTCTAATTTTTTGTCATTAGGGGGAGCTTAGTGTGTGGAATTTTGGGAGAATACCCTAAGACGATTTTAGCTACTTTTTCAGGGCTTTTTGCCTTGAGATCTTCCATGTTTCATTGAAAGATAAGTTATCAATTAATCATTCAATATGTCTATGTGTTGTTTGATTCTATCTTATTCTTGTCTTTTGTTTAACATGTTAGGCTAAATTTATCTTGTGTTTGCTTAGATCTAATGAAACCTAGCTATTGATTATTGGTTGTTAGTGTGTTATTAGTTGTATTGGATGATTGTTTATCTATGTTAGGCTTAAGAAAACTGGCTAACTTCCTATTCGGTAACTTGCTTGAACGTCTTAAGAAACATGAACCAAATGCGTACTAAAGGTTTTTATGGTTGTATTTAATGCACAAGCGAATTCTAGTGATCCCATGTTAGGAGCTTCCTAGCCGACTCGACATAGGAGTGAAGTAGGAGCTTGTAGAGTTGGGGAAGTAAGTACGCCACCCCACGAATGGTATTAAGGAATACACCCGTCATCCACGCGACTAATACACACTAATTAACCGGTAAAAGATAGTTAGGGAGTAAGGAAATCTAAGTAAACACATTTCTCTACACATAAGTTTCTCACCACATTTTATTTTCAGTTATTTAATTTTATTGCATTCGTAGTAATTTGGGTTAGTTGACTAGCAACTAATTCCGCCCACTCCTTCAAACCCGAGATTTTACTTGCTTTCATAAAAACTATAAAAACATAAAAAAGAATCTTCCTCAACCTTTAGACCTAATTAGAGTAGTCTTTCATACCTAACGAACACTATTCCCTGTGGAGAACGATCAATCCCCCGTACTTACCACTACACTATACTACATCGGTCAGGTACACTGCCTGGTGGGGTTGTAAGCCTCTTGAGATCCCTCGAGAGGTAAAACCTGTTGTAAGGTTACAAAACCACGCAATCACAGACTAAACCTAGACCAAGGTGGAAAAATGTTCAGAATATACCACCATATGTTCCACAGGCAACTCATAGGGCCAGCAATTCTGCTGATAGACATTCTGCTGATAGACATCCTCAATCTACTAGGAGAAGATATGTTGCTAGACCATTTGTGCAACCCACTAGTTCTTATTTTCAGAATGGTTATTGGCCTGGCTTTATTGACCCAATGTATATGGGTATGGGATATTAGGATACTGCTGTTAAGCCCTCAGCAGGTTGTTTTTGGACTTACAAGGGACCTAATCTTCATAGAAGGTCCAAGAACAATGGTGGATCTTATCAATCTACATGGCCTAATTCTTATGATCCACAAGGCAGGCTCAAGTCAGTAATGACTTGAGTCTCCAAAGTGTACTAACATTTGTATAATTTTGTTGTATATGTAGGATCATCCTTTGAAAAGTAAAGATGTTGGCATAGTAGATAGTGGTTGTTCCAGGAGTATGTCAGGAAACAGGGACATGATGCATGATTTTGTACCCATTCAAGGAGGAGGCAATGTGACTTTTGGTGGAGGAGATGGCAAAATCACTGGGTATGGAACCATCAGAACACCTAACTTGGACTTTGCAAATGTGCTCTATGTGAAGGAACTGCAACACTTCAACTTGTTCTCAGTATCACAAATATGTGATACCAAGAACAAGGTTTTCTTCTCAGAGGATGAATGTCTTGTACTCTCTAAAGACTTCAAGCTTCCAGAAGATACCACAATTCTGCTGAGAGTTCCCAGAAGCTACAATCTATACACATTCAACTTGAATGAAGTCCAACCTGAAGGTGATCTGACATGCTTGGTGGCTAAAGCATCCCTGAATGAGTCAACTAAGTGGCATAGAAGGATGGCTCATGTTAATTTCAAGACCATTAACAAACTCTCTAAGCTTGGTCTAGTTCATGGGCTTCCCTCCAAAGTCTTCACCAATGAACACAATTGTGTTGCCTGCAACAAAGGGAAGCAACACAGAGCTTCATACAAAGCCATTACAGCTGTGAGCACTATCTCAGAACCTCTTCAGTTGCTGCACATGGATCTTTTTGGTCCATCTCAAATCAGAAGTATTGATCACAAAACCTTCTGCCTGGTGATCACTGATGACTATAGCAGGTTTTGTTGGGTATTCTTTTTGAAAACTAAAGATGAAACATCTCCAATTTTAAAAGAGTTCATTACCCTTGTTGAAAACCAGCTAAATAAAAAGGTTAAAGGCATTAGGTGTGATAATGGGACAGAGTTCAAAAATGTTGTTTTAATAGAACTTTGTCAGTCTAAGGGGATAAAAAGGGACTATAGCATTCCAAGAACCCCACAGCAAAATGGGGTTGCAGAAAGAAAGAATAGGACCTTAATAGAGGCAGCAAGATCCATGCTTGCAGACTCTAAATTACCCACTATGTTCTGGACTGAAGCAGTAAGCACTGCTTGTTATGTTTTGAACAGGGTATCCATCACTAGACCTCATATCAAGACACCTTATGAACTTCTCACTGGGAAAGTTCCTGATATTCATTACCTTAAACCTTTTGGTTGTCAGGTGACCATTTTGAACACTAATGACCCCCTAGGAAAGTTTGATGAGAAGGCAGATGAGGGGTATATAGTGGGGTATTCAGCTCATAGTAAGGCTTATAGGGTATATAATTTAAGTACTAAAAAGATAGAGGAGACCCTTAACCTGAGATACCTAGAAGACAAGCCTCATGTTCAAGGACAAGGTCATCCTTGGTATTTTGACCTGGATTACCTAACTGATTACTTGGGCTATACTAGATATGTTGCTGAACAATCTGCAGGTACAGAAGAGTCTCCCACTAACAATGCAGGTACCCTGGAAGATGACTCAGGAAGTGAGTCTGAGCATGATGAACATACTATTGTTGTACCTTCTTTTCCTCCTAACCATTTTGAAGGGGATACTTCTGATGAGATTGAAGATATGTCACACTATGCAGAGGACCTTGCTAGACTCAAGAAGCAAGAGTATGCAGCCAATCAAGAAGCTGAAAGAATTGGTGTGGAGTCAGCACAACCCTTCAGTGGAAACCAGGATTCTGCTGATCCTCCAATAGTTTCTGCTGATATTGCCAAATCTGCTGATGGTTCTCCTGAAGGTTCTCCCATGACTACTAGTGTGTCCACAGACTTTGAGGAACCTTATACACGCTTTCCAAGTCCTTCTGATCTTGGAAATCACTCACCCAAAGCTGGTATCTTCAACTCAGCCTCCTATGACAGTGATTTTGGACCAAATGTAACCAATCTTGACACCACAATTGAAGTCAACCCCAATGCTACAAAAAGGATAAACATTGCACATCCTCAATCCAATATTCTTGGTGATCCTCAAGCACCTGTTAGAACTAGAAGTGCTGTGAAAAGTTCTAAGTATAGTGAAGTGGCTTTTCTTTCTTATGTCTCAAATCAGCAAAAGGACAATCACACAGACTTTAAGCATTGTCTGTTTGCTTGTTATCCTTCTCAAGTGGAACCAACCAGTGTTAGTCAAGCTCTTGAAGACTCCAACTGGCTTGAAGCAATGCAAGAAGAGATGCTACAATTCAAGAATCAGAAGGTTTGGATATTGGTACCACTACCTGAAGGGAAAATTGCCATTGGTACCAAGTGGATTTTGAAAAAATAAAAGAGATGCCAGGGGTATTGTGGTTAAAAACAAAGCAAGATTGGTGGCACAAGGATTCAGACAAGAGGAGGGCATTGATTATACTGAAGTATTTGCTCCTGTAGCTAGGGTTGAGGCCATCAAAATCTTCTTGGCCTATGCATCTTATATGGGTTTTATGGTCTATCAGATGGATGTCAAAGGTGCTTTTCTATATGGAGAAATTGCTGAGGAGGTTTATGTCTCTCAACCCAAAGGTTTTGAAGATCCAGACAATCCAAAGCATGTTTACAGGGTTGTCAAAGCTCTCTATGGCCTACATCAGGCACCAAGAGCTTGGTATGCTAGGCTTTCAGCATTTCTGCTGAAGCATGGATACAGAAGAGGTGCTATAGACAAAACACTCTTCATTAAGAAGAATTCCAGGGACATCATACTTGTACAAGTTTATGTGGATGACATTATCTTTGGCTCCACTAAAGAAGCATGGTGCAGGGAGTTTGAGGACTTAATGAAGGGAGAGTTTCAGATGAGTGCTATGGGAGAGCTCACTTTCTTTTTGGGTCTACAAGTTCAGCAGAAACCAGAGGGTATCTTTATTAGTCAGGACAAGTATGTTAAAGACATGCTGAAGAAGTTTGATATGGAAAATGTCAGACCTGCCACTACACCTTATGAAGCTCCCAAACCAAAGAATAATCTTGAACCAGATCCTGCAGTGAATGTTCACCTATACAGGTCCATGATTGGTTCATTAATGTACTTGACAGCTTCAAGGCCAGACATCACATTTGCAGTGAGTGCTTGTTCTAGACATCAGGTCACACCACTCACTTCCCACCTGAATGCAGTCAAGAAGATCTTTAAGTATCTCAAAGGCCAACCCAAGTTAGGTCTTTGGTACCCAAAAGAGTCTCCTTTCAAGTTGGAAGCTTATAGTGATAGTGATTATGCTGGTGCAAATCTGGATAGGAGATCCACAACTGGAGGTTGCCAATTTCTTGGAAGAAGATTGATTTCTTGGCAATGCAAGAAACAAACCATTGTTGCTACCTCATCTACTGAAGCAGAGTATGTTGCTGCTGCGCCAATTGTTGTGGACAGGTTCTTTGGATACAAAATCAATTATTGGATTATGGGTTTAATTTCATGAACACCACAATTTTTATTGATAACCAAAGTACCATATGCATAGTTAAAAATCCAGTTTTTCATAATAGAACTAAGCATATTAAGATAAGGCACCATTTCATAAGAGATGCATATGAAAAACATTTGATTAAGGTGCTTAAAATTCACACAGATGATAATGTGGCTGATTTACTGACTAAAGCTTTTGATGGACCTAGGTTTCAACACTTAGTGGTCCATATTGGGATGGTTAACCCTTAAATGCTATGTTTGAGGGGAGGCATAGGCCTCAGGGGAGGCATATGCCTCAGGGGAGGATTGTTTGTTGTAAAATTTTGTAAATTTTGTAATATTTTGTAGATTATTGATTATGTTTGCTAACACACTAATCCACTAATGTATTTTAGTTTGTATGGTTTGGTTTGTTTGCTGTTATGTGTCTGTTTTGCAGATTGCCTTGATATTGCTGATCCTTAGTTGAGGTTAATCAAGATTACTTAAATAGGACATGGTCATTGTTTCTACTGAATGGAAGTGCTGAAGAACAATACAAGTGCAAATCATTGCAAAATAAAGAGCAAGTTGTTTATTCATTCAAGGAAGTTACATTTAACAAACAACTTCAATTTCAACAAGACCAATCCTATACAAGATAACCTACACAGACACAAGTTCCAATCATCTATTGCTGCACCAGGAAGACTAACAGACACGATTGAAGATGCTGAAGAACCTAGTTTTATATCTTTGGTCCTTGGCAACATCTCATCATCA
This sequence comes from Artemisia tridentata subsp. tridentata, assembly GCA_021014915.2. NCBI lineage: Eukaryota > Viridiplantae > Streptophyta > Magnoliopsida > Asterales > Asteraceae > Artemisia > Artemisia tridentata. The sequence goes on from CP139501.1 coordinate 127,656,866, forward strand.
CCTACTCCATTTTACCATTTCCCTTTCCAGTCACCTCTGCACCCTTGCCCTTTCCTGTGTCTCTATGGTATGAAACACCAGTCCTTGGAGCAGGAAGACCAATAACCACCTCCCTTGTCATTGGGAGTAGTGGATTTCTGGTTTGTGGCCTTGGTTGGGGTTGTGAAGGTTGGGGATTCTCTTCCCTGGTTGGTGCTGCTTCCCTCTCCTCTTCTTCTCTTACCAATCTATTGAAGATGGGCTCCAGACGGTCAGTGGAATCATCAGAACCCCTAGGTGAATCATTTGGATCCACCACACTATCATCCTCCGAAGAAGGGAGAAAAGGGGACTTCAAAGTACGCGGCTCATCTTGGTGGGGATATCGAAATAGAGGACGACTATCCTCTGATGATGATGATGATGGAGGTTTGGGTGGATTATTGGGTCTACTTGAAGAGCCCACATCATGCTTTTTCTTGCGGGCTTGTTCTTTAGTAAGCCCATACCTTCTATGGGAAGGGTGTGTGGATGATTGAGGAATGTTATCTCCTGAGTCTGCTGATGACTCAGAAGTAAGATCGACTACTTCGGGTTGGTTGTTCATTGTGTTGACGAGTGATCTTGGTTGAATGAATGTTTGATGGTAAATTAGGGTTAAGTGATTTGTGCGGATTGGGATTCGGGGTTATTTTATAGGCGAAGTCAAGTGTTAATGGTAATTAATGCGAGTTGGGTGGCAAATTAAAACTCAAGATCTTTACTGAAGATATTATTACTCTTGAGTTGATTCTGCTGATTCACTTCTCACTTTAGCAGATTGACCATCATTTCTGCTGAAGAGTTAATTTTGAAGATTGAAGTTACTTGCCACGTCAGATCTGGTCAACAAACTTCTCCGATTTTATTGACCAAATTGGGTAACTTCTATTTTTACCTTATTTCACACAATCTTCGCTCAACTTAAACCCACTACTTATTCTCTCTTTAAACAATTCAAACCCTTTTTCACCATCCTTTCGATTCTCAATGGAAGAACTTCAATTCAAGAAAGATCATAATAAAGTTGCTTTTCTGGGAAGCGCAAAGGGGCATGAGCTTTATGAACCGATGGTGGATTTCTTGAAGAGGTCCAAGATACATTTTGCACTAACTCAGTATCCAAATATAGTGCATGAGTCCCTAGTCAAGCAATTCTGGGCATCTGCTACAAAACGTTCGGACACAGAGATTGTTGCTAAGATTGATGAAGTCGAATATGTGGTGACCGAGTCACTGATAAGGACAAGGTTACAACTTGATGATGAAGATGGTGTTTATCACACCAATACGACTGAGATTCTTGCTGGGCTAAGGGAAGTTGGTTATCAAAGTACGAATACTGTCATGTGGCTCAAGAACAAGTTTTGCCCAAAGTGGAGATTTTTGGTGCACACATTGCTTCAGTGCATCAGTAACAAGTCAGGTGGATGGGATCAGTTCTCTACCCAATTGGGTTGTGGTATAGTATGTTTATCAAAGGGTTTAACTTATAATTTTTCTAAGTTTATTTTTGATAATATGATAGAAAATATTCAAAAGAAAAAGCATAAGTTTCTAATGTACCCTAGGTTTCTACAAATTATTTTACCACTAACCACCCAAGATAGAACCCACTATCCCATAGGATACCTTAGTGCTAAGCTATTTTCTTCAATGAAAACTCATTATGATGGAGCACATCACCCTTTATTACCAGCTATGTTGCCCCATGGCAATGATGATACTGCCGAGGAAAATGCTGCTAGTGTTCCACCCTCTCCCAATGCTGCTGATGATGGTATTCCATCAATCCCAAGCAACACTGCTGATGGTAATCCATCAGTGGAAAGGGATGAGGGTCCCTCCATGACTGCTGAAGCATCTAGTGTTTGTCCTGACCAACCAACACCTTCACATGTACATGTTTCACCCAGTCCTATTCCAACACAAACTCATGTTGCTCTTAATGAGCCAGTTACTGAGGTTGCAGAGACAATTCAGTCTCTTGACACTCAAGTACCTACACCATTAGAACATGAGACTACCAGACCATCTACACCTAGTCCTGGAAATGAGCCCATTGATGATAGTTTTCATAATTTTGAGTATGCCCATGTTACTCCTGAAAGGTCCAATGAAGCTCCCAATTCCACTGAGAAATCTGCTGGTGGAGCAGAGGACCCCATTACTCTCACTTCTCTGTATAATTTGCTCCACAGGAATAATCAAGAACTTGAGAAGTTGAAGCAGGAGCTTGCAGATACCAAATCATCACTTGGTGATGAGATTGTAGTATTGAAGAAAAGAGTTCAGGAGTTAGAAGATCAGCTTGGGCAAAAAAAGAAAAGAAAGTTTGTGTTTGCCTCTGATGAAGAGCAGGAGGATATTTATATGGATTCTCTTGAGCTATTGGCTAGAGCTGCTGAATCATCAAAACCAAAGGAGCATATTCAGTTTTCTAGACAGAGAAGAAGAAGACAATACTTGAGCAAGGATGTAGCTGGGACTTCTGAGAAGTCAAGTATGCATGTTGATCAAGCTAACATTCAAGCTAACATTGATGATGATAACATTCAAGCTAATGTTCCAACATCTGCTGCATTGTTTGTTGCTGGAAGAACTTTTATCTTGACTCCTGATACAGAAAGTTCTCCTAATACTACTGAAGGCTCTTCTCAAAATGTTGCTGCTGATGATTCTTCTGAGATTCCTTTGGAGGATGTTACCACAGTCCCAACTGTTAATATTCGTCATGGTGTTTCTATTGGTGATCCTGCTCCTCATGTTCCTGCTGCAGTTTCTTGTAGTCATGAGAAAGAGGGTTTGGATGATGATGATCTAGGTTGAGATCTTGTGACTGATCAAGAGAGGAAAGAGCAAACTAGAATATGGAAACAATATGAAGATATGATGAAAAGTCAAGCTTTGGCAAGCAAGATGGAAGCCCAGTTCACCTCAAATTTATCTGCTGAGAGACAAAGGGAACTGGATGCTCAATCAGTTCATTTTACTGATGAGCAATGGGATTCTTACACTTTACAAGCAGCTTCAAATCCTACTTTGGCTCAAAGCATACTGGGAGCGAACTTTGATAGTGACAACTTTGCTGCACAGATGATGGCACTTGGTAAACAAAGAAAGCAAGCTGCAGCTGAAAAGAGGAAGGCTATTGCTGCTCAGAAAGCAAAAGCTAAGAGAGATAGACCCCAGACTGAGGCACAAAAGAGGCAACATAAGAGAAATGTGGTCTATAATCAGTATACTTCTGTATATAGCTCTGGTTTGACAAAGAAGCAAGTTTGGGCTTTGTCTGATTCTGACTTGAATAGAATTTATGCTCAGATTATGAAGTCTATTCACTCTTCTACTACTCAACTTAAGAGGACTGCTGATAGTATGGAAGCTCCAAGTACCAAAAGACTCAAGCAAGTGGAGATAGGTACTTCATCTACTGTTATTGCTGAAGAAAAAGTACATCTGAGTACTTCTACTGTTATTGCTGAAGATACTCCTGCAGTCACACAATCTGCTGAGCCTATTATTGCTCCTACCATTTCTGCTGATGAAGCTTCTGAGAGACAATCATCTGGGATTCCTGTTTCTTCTGAAGCTCCACCCAATTCTACTGAACCTTTTGCTGCAACATCTGCTGACCATGAAGATTCACCATTGTCAAACTATAGTGCAGAAAAGGTTAAACAAGCTGAACAGGCAGCTGCTAAGGGTAGACAAGACAGGGAAAAGGCTGAGAGGTTACATGTAGCAGGGGGTTTTGTTCCAAGTTCTTCTGTTCCTACTGAAGATACTTCTTCTATTGCTGCTGAAGATGTTTCTATGGGGATTTACATACCTGGTAGAAGGAAGAAGAGGATGGCACATATAGGCAAACATGTTGCAAGTAGAAGATCAGTAAGATTGGCTAAGAAGGTCCTCAGAGCACACAAGGGTAGTTCTTCTGAGCAAGTGAACCTAGAAGCTACTGATGATACATTTATTCAAGAGGGTTCTTCTGAAACTTTTCCTGAAGGTTCATACAATGTGTTGATCAGATGGACTATAACAGATGGACAACTTAACACTATTTATAGGCAAGATCAATCCTATAAGAATTTCACTTTCTTGCAAGAAATTCTTCATTTGGTGGATAGGCAAGATCTGCAGACTCTTCATAGATTGGTCACTGAGTATTATATTACACATACACCACAAGGTGCTGGCTTATATCTATTGGGAGATCTTCAGGTTCTCTTTGACTCTCAAACTCCACATGGGAAAGGATATTCAATTTGGAAGAATTCCCATAGGTGGAAAGTTGATGCTTGGAGATTTTATCCCATCCCCAATGTCCATGTGGTGGAGACTGAGTCTGGGATAAGAGTGTGTATGTTTTCTGATCAACAATATCCATTGTCCATGCAACTGATGACTCGTATGCTTCAAAGGAAATTGGAAGTTCCTCCAAATCCAGTTGCTAATGACAGGACACATGCTGAACAATTGGTTGGGTTTATCAAGGCTAAGCTTCTACAACATAAAGCTTCTCATTGATTCTGGTATATTGTATTATTCTTGTAGTTTAAAGTTATTTTCTTTATTTCATTTATTTCTTAGTAAAAAAAAAAAAAAAAAAAAAAAAAAAAAAAAAAAAAAAAAAAAAAAACTTGTATATTTGTGTACTAACTTTTCTGCAGGTTTGTTGTATATAACTCTGTTGATAGCTATAATAGCTTGCTCAAAGCTATAGGGTACTCAACTCACCCATGCTTCATTGCTAAGAGTTGAAATGGTCATCAATTCACCATGGATGTAACCCTTTCTGGGATCCAAAGAATTGGCTAGTCCACAAAAGTATGGTTTGTGGTAAAGACATTTGGTATCCATATTTGGTATTCAATTCACCAAGGTTCAGTTGAAACCAAAGGATTGACTAGTCCTGAGCAAACGGCTACAGGTAAAGACATCTCAAATCCGTTTATAGTTGCTGATTTGCTAATAAATCAGATGGTTATCAGTGTACCATAGTTTTCGAACTTAAACATTTGGCTACTCCAGTAGTGATGGCTATTGGTAAAGAGACATCAAATCCATTATTTTCAATGATTCACCTCTCACAGGAGTTAACACACCTGGATGTGATGAGAATAGTATGAAACTAATATGTTTTGATGTACACTCTGTCATTTGTTGCTGCAAAGACCTGAAGTTTCAAGTTCTACCATTCATAGAGATGTGGTTCATTTGATTCTTTGCTGATGTTGTTCGAAGTCAATCCTCTTATTCTGCAATGTTAAAGATCTATCAAGAATCTTGAACTTAACCATGTCAAATTCAAGATTAGGGGAGGATTGTTGGGAATTCTGCTAAGGAAGAATTCTGCTGATGGTTACTGCTGACGGATTCTGCTGAAGGCTTATGGATTCTGCTGAAGTATAGTTTCTGCCGAAGTATTATTTAGAGTATTTAGTTTCTGCGGATATAGATATTCCGTATACTTATTATAGTTTGTTATTCTTGAGGATATGCATGAGTTTTATTAGGAATGTATTGTGCATATCTTATTTAGTTTTTAGAATATACGTTTCTTGTGAAACGGTTTAGGGTTTCTAGTGAAACCTAGTTTAGGGTTCCTTGTCTATAAAAGGAACGCGTCTTTATGTATTAAGTACGAGTTTACAAAAACAACTTTAGTATTAATCAAAGATCCATAGAGGATCAAATCGTTCTTAGTAATCATGTTCTTACTTGTGTTTGTTTTCCGCTATAGAATACAAGTAACTTAGACTTTCTTTTAGTGTGTTTGTGATTACATAAACATTACTAACGATCCACGAGCTCACAAAGATCTATCAAGGTCTTTAGGTTCAACAAACCCATTCTTCAGAAGATATTTAGCAAGAGTTTCATACCAAGCTCTTGGAGCCTGATGCAATCCATATAGAGCTTTCACCACCTTATAAACCTTGTCAGGATGCTCTGGGTCTATAAAACCTGGAGGTTGTGAAACATAGACCTCCTCATCAATAGTACCATACAGAAAGGCACTTTTTACATCCATTTGATAGACCATAAACCCCATAAATAAAGCATAAGCAAGAAATAATCTTATTGCTTCAATCCTGGCAACTGGAGCAAAAACTTCCTCATAATCTATACCCTCTTCCTGAGTATAGCCTTGAGCAACCAATCTTGCTTTGTTCTTTATCACAATGCCCCTCTCATCCTTCTTGTTCCTGAATACCCACTTTGTACCAATCACTCTCATTCCCTTTGGTAGATCAACCAGAACCCATACATTCTGAATTTTGAATTGAAGCAGCCCTTCTTGCATAGCTTCAACCCAACTTGATTCTTCTAAAGCTTTTAGCACATTCTTGGGTTCTATCTAAGATAGAAAACATACAAACATACACTCATGCTCATCATCATGATGTTTCTCCTCATATACCACATTGAGAAATCTATGATGATCTGGGTCTTGTATTTGCCTTCTGGTCTTGACTTCAGATTGTACATCTCCTATGATATTGGTAAGTGGATGATTCTTATGTACAATAGTATGGGGAGTTGAAGGAGCTGCATAGCTGGTAGGCATATTTTGCAGACCATCTCCAAAGAAATCAAACTCATCCCCTTGAGAAGTACTATCAACTGGTGAATCAAGATGAGGTTGACTTGGTCCAGCAGAATCACTATTTTGCTCAGCAGTTGGAACTTGCGGCTGAGTAGTACTAACTCCATTTGTACTGCTCGTTGGATTTTCAGCTTCTTTACCATTCTGACCACTGGTTTCAGCAACATCTTTCTCTTTGTCTACACCACTTGATGATGGAATATCATCTTTCTTTGTAGAAGACTCATTCACTGGACTTTCTTCCATGACTGGTATGAAAATGCAATCTTCATCTTCCTCCTCTGAACCTGCATCATGGTTAGTATTTATACCTGTAACAGGCACATAATTCATGGAATCTGAAAGACTATCAATATCAAAGATCCAATCTGGACCTAAACCTGCAACATTTGGTTTGTTCTCCAAAAATTCTATGTGCAGATTTTCTTCTACATGCTTGGTACTTGTATTGTACACCCTAAAAGCCTTACTGTGCAGAGAATAACCAACAAAGAAACCTTCCTCAGATTTCCCATCAAACTTTCCTAGTTGGTCTTTGGTATTAAGGATAGTAACATGACAACCAAAAGGTCTCATGAAGCTTAAAGCAGGGGTTCTACCTCTAAGAAGCTCATAAGCAGTCTTATTGTGAGGTTACACAACTAAAACCCTATTCAATACATAACAAGCAATGCTAACTGCTTCAGCCCAAAATGAAACTGGTAGCTTAGAGTCAGCTAACATTGTCCTAGCAGCCTCTATAAGAGTCCTATTCTTTCTCTCAGCTACACCATTTTGCTGTGGGGTTCTAGCTACACTAAATTCCCTTTTAATACCTTTTTCTCTGCAAAAATCATCCATCACCCTATTCTTAAATTCAGTCCCATTGTCACATCTGATTATTTTAACTTTCTTATCAACTAGGTTTTCTACTTCAACAATGAAGGTCTTAAGGATTTCACTAGTCTCATCCTTAGTTTTCATAAAGAATACCCAAGAAAACCTACTGTAATCATCAGTGACAACAAGGCAGTATCTCTTAAAGTTCAAGCTATTCACAGAAGTAGGACCAAACAAGTCCATATGCAACATATATAAAGCTTGAGAAATAGAGTTCTGGGTCTTTGGCTTACATGAGGCTCTGTGTTGCTTACCTTTAAGGCAAGAAATACAAGTTTGGTCATTGAGAAAAGTTTTATTTGGTAAACCTCTTACCAACCCATTTTTAGCAATTTTGTTAATGGTTTTAAAATTAACATGACCAAGCCTTCTGTGCCACAACATTGATTCTTCCAATGTGGCTTTTGCAACAAGACAAGTAAGTCCAACCTTAGGAACTAGTTTATTCATCTCAACACTGTATGTATTATCCTTTCTAGGGATTTTAAGCAATACTTGACTTTCATCAGGTAGCTTGAAATCAGGAGAAAGAATAAGACAATCAGTATCAGTAAATAAAACTTTGTTCTGTTTATCACAAATTTGTGATACACTGAAAAGATTGTACTTAAGTTCTGGTACATAATACACATTTTCAAAATCAAGATTACCAGTTTTAATTACCCCTTTACCAGTAATCCTTCCTCCAATACCACCACCAAAGACAACTGGTCCTCCATCCAGAGCAATAAAGTCTGAAAGATATGACATGTTGCCTGTCATGTGCCTTGAACATCCACTGTCTGAATATCCTCTATCTTCTTTACCATTTGAAGGATGTTCCTGCACACAAAATAAAGGTTTTAGTTTCTTTTGGGGATCCAAACCATCACTGGCTTGGATCTGCCTTGTGCATCAAGATGAGAAAACTTGTTGGAGGTCTTTGATGTACCATTGGGTTTGGTAGAATTTCTAACCCAATGTGCTGAGGCCTTGACAGCGTTGCCCCTTTTTCCCTTAACATTTAAGTGCCTAGCAGTAGGATTTGCTGGTCTAGTAGTTGGAACTGCTGACCTAGCAGTTGGAACTGCTTGTTTAAATTTAGGCACCCATTTCTGATTTGTCATTGTTGTTTTTTTTATAAAAATGCCTTTTAACTGTTTGTGCATGATTTGAAAATTGTTTTGCACTTGAAACAGTTTGCTTGTCATTAAACCACTTATTTTGACTAGCAGTTGAAACTGTTTTGATGCCAGTCCTTAACATAACAGCTTTGGGTGACAACTTATGATTTGCATTAGGGCTTGTCAATCTAGTTGGACTATTTTGAGTTACCCTAGCATTGTTATTCCTATTCACCCTTGTATTCCCAGAAACCCTCTTTTTCCATGGGTTAGAATCACAATAAGCAGCCATGTGATCAAAACTTCCACAAACAAAGAACACTTTTCTAATCATAGCAAACTTATTATCCAATTGCTTAGATTTTGAGTGATTCCAGTTCCTATGACTACCCTCAGAAATTGGTGATCTGTTCTTAGTCCTATACATCTCAGCATATCGAACACTTCTCCTAACTGGTTTTATGTTTTCAGTCTTAACCACTTTAGGAGCATGTTTAACTTCTACCTTAACAACATTAGGTTTGTCCTTAACCTCTACATCCTCATCATCAGATGTCCAATCCTCAATAGTTGGTGCATCTGAGTTCCTATCAGAGGACATCATTTCCTCAGAAAGAGATTTATCACTAGCACTCACAAAAGAATCTTCTGCCTTAACAAATTTAACAGGATTCTCACTAATCTTAACACCATCCAGGAAAATCCATATCCTTAAACTCTTCTAAACCTGTATGAGCTAAATCAATTCCAGGTGGAACAAACATTCCTCTAAGAGGGGGTGCAAATGACTTATATCCTAAACCAGACTTAGCTTTGTTAACTACTTGAGTCTCTACTATCTTCTGAACTCCCTTTGAAGTACGTTCAAGAGTTTCTACACTTAACTGGATGTTTTCTTTTTCCTTCTTAAGCTTTTCTAGTTCATATACAAGTCCACTCATTTTATTATCTTTTATTTGCAAATCCCTCTTTAAAACTCCTATCTCATCAGAGAAGTTTGACTCATTATGTCTATAAAACTCAATTTGTTCTTCCAAAACAGCTAGTCCTCTTTTATGATTTAACAGACTAAAATTTACTTGATTATATTCTACTCTAAGATCATCATACTGTTTCTTAAGACACTCATAATCTTTTAAAGCAGAACAAGTATTTGAACATTTTTGAACAATATGTACCTCAGAGTCTGAGAAAGCCATCAAACCCAAGTTAGCTAGTTCCTCTTCTTACTCCATGAAGCTCTAATCAAATCCAGCTCCATCTACAGCTACCATAGCCTTGGAAGAAGGCTTTTCAACATTAACTGTTCTCCTTGTTCCTTGCTGATTCTTAAACCCTTGACCCTGGTTGCTTTGTTGTCTTGGACCTCTACATTCCCTGGCAAAGTGCCCCATCTTGTGACAATTAAAGCACTCCACCTTAGACTTATCATACCCAGCAACATCTCTTCCATTAAAGGTAATCTTATTCCCAGTCCTTTGGTAATACTTCTTAGCCCTGATGCTTATCAAAGCCAACTGCCACTTTAAATCCATAGCTTCCAAATCATCTTCAGCAATTTGAAGAAGATCTTCATTAAAGATCTTAGACCCACCAGACTGTTCTGACACAAATGCATATATGGTCTCTTCAGTCAAGCCAGCAGTACTAGTTTTTACACTAGCAGTGCTAACTGTTGGTTTAGCAGTACCAACTGCTTCTTCATCTTCATGATTCGAACTGTTTGAAGAAGATAAGAAAGCCATATTCCCTGAACTAGAATCTTAAGATTGTTGTAAAGCTCATTCATTGTCATTTTCTCCAGCTCTGGTTTATTGCTCCAAACCACAACATAAGTGTTCCATTCAGCAGGTAAACTATTTAGAAACTTCATGTTGAGGTCTTCCTGTGGAATCACAATCTTCAACACAGTAAGTTGACTGATGATCTTTTGAAGCCTATTAAAGATATGGTCCAAAGTTTCATTGCTTGATGCAGTGAAGTTCTCATAACTTTGCTTAAGTAGGGTTTTCTGTGCCTTCTTGGTAGCTTCATTGCCACCAAATCTTTCCACCACTGCTTCAAAAAGGGTTTTAGCAGTCTCGTAATGGCTAAAATTCAGCACTTGATCATTAGGAATTGCCATTAGTAACAAATTCCTAGCCTTCTGATCATTCTTCTTTTTGATTCTCTCCTCGTTTGTAACTGGCTCAGTATTAAGCTTTGTGATCTTGGAACCATCAGCATGTGTTTCTTCAATAGGAATTGGTTTGAAGGAATCACCATTTATAATGATATCCCATAGTGCATAGTCTTGCACCATGAAATATTGCTCTATTCTGAGCCGCCATAAATCATATTCATTCTGTTTCAGCATGGGGAGTTTAGCAAGGATTGAGGTTTGAGGTGTCTCCATGTCCATCTTCTTGGTTGCTAGTGAGTAAATACTTCTGGATCTTCTAAACTCAAAGTATCAGAAACCTGGCTCTGATACCACTTGACCGGATCTAAACACACACGTTGTGTTGGGGATACTTTGAGTATATACTTGATAGCACGCGGAATTTACTACCAAGTACTTAGAAGAATATGTTTGGTGATTGTATGATCTTATGAACGTAACAATAATAAACAAGACAGTTGTTTTAACCAAACACTTTGCTTCAATAAATTGAACGATTAAACGTGAAGCTCTTAACAATACTTGTACGTATATGAGATATGGATATCAATTATAAAAACCCTAACTGAGGATCTCTTTTTATAGCACAAAGAGTCCTTTACAAGTAAACTATATTCGTATCATTCTATACAAATAAGATATACATCATATCCATTCCATATTTATCTTCACACGGTTTCACCTTGATCTTGTAAGCAGTACGAACTTTTCTTCATCAACAGTACTAACTGTTCTTGTATTCTTCAGCAACTGTTCAACCGTACTAACTTATAAAGAACCGTACTAACTGCTAAATTTTATTCCCAATAGACACGCTTGCTTCAACAACTTGTATTATTTTAATCACTTTTACTCTTTATACTTGTGTATAAATAGGTTCAGATGGGAGAGAAGTTGAGTGTGTTTTGTACATTGAAAGCTTAGACTTTTACAAAGCAACTTCTCTCCTACAAAGAGTAACGTATCCCTGAGATAGCTCAGTGGGTCGAATTGTTACCACTCAAAGCAAAGCTTGAGTTTAGATAGGAGACACCACCATACCTTATCTATTCAATCCCAAGTGTTTGTTCCGCAAAACATTTGGGTAATAGATTCTTTGATTCATTTCTAATAATAATTTAAACGTTGAAAAATACTTATGTGTTTTTACTATTACATTTCATTAATCTGTTAGAATTAATCATAACATTGTATTAGTCATAAATACGAATAGATTAACTTTCTAGTTAACTCTAAGCGTGTTAAGGGAACAACATATACCATCACCACCCATTGCACCTGCTCCTCCAATACCATCACCACCATCATCTCCACCACCACCACCAGTTATATACCGTCAGACTACCACAGTTCCCTTACCATCACCATCCAAAGATGTTTCTGACACCCAGCTACCGCCTCGTAAGAGGGCATTCACCATGGTTCCTTCTGCTTCAGATCCCTATGTTATGGCTGCTGCTGAGGCCTCCGCTCGACGCGAGGTTCGCAGACGGGTTGACGCCCGCAGATGGTCATTTATTCCGCCTGTTCTCAGTAGGTGGAGTTACGATGAGGGTACTCCTCGTGCTTGGGAGTTAGGAGAGAGCTCAGAGATGGCTGCTGCTCGTATTCTACCGGTTACCGGTGAGCCGATTCACCATACTATACCACTTCTGATTGCCAGGATGGTCCGTCATGAGGACCGTATTGGCCGGATATTTGATCGTATTGATGAGGTTCCCCTAGAGCGCATTGAGACCTTGGAGACTCAGTTGGAGCACCAGATCATTGGCCACTCCCGGATTGCTACTCTTGAGCGTTTCGTGGAGGATGAGCAGGCACGCCGCCGCGACCAAGATGAGTTGATTGCTAGTCTCCGTGATCAGATCAGAGATCTCCAGCGCCATCTTGATGGTGCCCCTGGCAACACCTAGACTAGATTTGTATCATAGTTATCTTTTGTATGTATATCCTAGCCACGGAGTGTATGGCATTAGTAGTGACACTTGCGATCTTTTGTTAGTTGTACAGCAATGTAGCGAGTTAATCAGGATGTATTGTATCGGTCGATGTGAACCGAGACTTATCTTTTGTACGCTATGATGCGATATCGGTCGATGTGAACCGAGACTTTCCTTTTGTATCTATGTATGTTGTGATGTATCTATTTATGTTGTGATTTCATGGTTGTCGTGCTCTATTCTTATTGTGGTTGATTTTTATCATGCCATATTCTTATCATGCTTTATCATTGCCGTGATGTATTTTTATCTTGTTGTGGTTGTACCTACTCATGGTGAAAATATGTTATGATTATTGTGATCTATTATGGATTATTCTTATCACGTCATATTTCTATCATGATTTATTTTTGTCATGATTTATTCCTATATTGTTGTGGTTGATCTTGTTGTGGTTTTCACATGTCATGGTTGTATATATATATACTTATGGTGACCTTTGTTACTTATGGATCTTAATTATTGTTATTTCTTGTGATTAGAAGAACAATGCCACCTAAGAAACAAAGCATGAGTACAGCTGAGATCGATCGACTTGTTGCTCAATGGGTTACGACACAAGTTGCTGCTGCTATGGCCGAATATGAGAACAATCGCAACAGTGGTAATGGCGGAGAAGCTAGTGGAACAGTTGAAACCACGACTCGTGGATGTACTTATAAGGAATTTTCGGGTTGCAAGCCGCAGACTTTCAGTGGCACGGAAGGAGCTGTCGGTTTGGTACGATGGTTCGAGAAGTTGGAATCGACTTTCCGTATGTGCAACTGCGCGGAAAAATGTAATTTGAAATATGCTACAGGTACCTTGTTGGATGGTGCCTTATCTTGGTGGAATGCTTATGCCCAATCAGTGGGAATTGATGCTGCTTTTGAATTACCATGGGCTGAGTTTAAGGAAATGGTAACTGCTGAGTACTGTCCGATAAATGAAGTTCAGAAAGTGGAAGTTGAATTTTGGAATTTAACAATGAAAGGGTACGACATTGCAGCTTATACCCAACGATATCATGAATTGGCTACTCTCTGTCCTAATATGATTTCTACTACCCAGAAAAAGATTGAAAGGTACATTTGGGGTCTTCCATCTTATATTCAAGGAAATGTTACCTCTTCTAAGCCGAGTACTCTGGATGAGACAATCCGAATGTCTCACAATCTGATGGATCAAGTTGTTCGAGCCAAGGCTGCTCGAGATAGCAATAACAGCAACCGCAACAATAACAACAACCGCCACCACAACAGCAACAACAACAAGAGAAAGTGGGATTCTAATCAAGGAGGAAATGTTACTCAGCAACCCAACAAATAACAAGAAGTCGTTAAGGCTTATGTTGCGGGCCCGACAGAGAAGAGAGGTTATGAAGGAAATCGTCCTAAGTGTGACAAGTGCCAACGTCACCACAATCCAGGACGTTGCCCTACTCCATGTGGCAATTGTAAGAAAATTGGGCACTTAACCAAAGACTGTAGGTCTCCTACTGCAGCAACAAATCAAAGGGTTCCTGGAGCATGTTTCGGATGTGGCAAAACAGGACATTTCAAGAAAGAATGCCCGAAGGAGAAGAATCAGGGAACTTAAAATAACAGAGCTCGGGGAAGAGTTTATAATCTCAGAAACAGGGAAGCTACTGAGGACCCGACTGTTGTCACGGGTACGTTCCTTCTCAATGATCGTTATGCTTCAGTTTTATTTGATTCGGGTGCCAATAAAAGTTTTGTGTCTACTACTTTTGCTCCTCTACTTAATATTGCACCGACCATCTTAGACACCACCTACGATGTTGAATTAGCAAACGGTAACCTAGTTAGCTCCAACACCATGATCCGTAATTGCACCTTTAACTTCCTAAATCATCCATTTAGCATAGACCTTATCCCTATCGAACTCGGTAGTTTTGATATCATAATCGGTATGGATTGGTTATCTAAAAATCAAGCTAGGATCATTTGCGATGAAAAGGTTGTTCATCTCCCTTTTAATGGTGAAACCTTGATTATCCGTGGTGAGCGAAGCGGAACACGTTTAAACATCATCTCGTGTGTCAAGACCGAAAAGTATATAAAGAAGGGATGTCATGCTTTTCTGGCACACATAACCAAAAAGAAATCAGAGGAGAAACAATTGGAAGATGTGCCGATTGTTCGAGATTTTCCAGAAGTCTTTCCCAAAGACTTGCCTGGATTACCGCCTACCCGTCTGGTAGAATTTCAGATAGATTTAGTGCCAGGAGCGGCACCAATTGCAAGAGCACCCTACCGACTAGCACCATCAGAGTTGCAAGAATTGTCTAATCAGTTGCAAGAGCTACTAGACAAGGGATTCATTAGGCCAAGTTCCTCGCCTTGGGGAGCACCGATCTTGTTTGTAAAGAAAAAGGATGGATCATTCCGAATGTGCATAGATTATCGTGAACTGAACAAGTTAACGGTGAAGAACCGTTACCCGCTTCCAAGAATCGACGATTTGTTTGATTAGTTGCAAGGTTCTAGTTTTTACTCGAAGATCGATTTGAGATCGGGTTATCATCAACTAAGGGTTCGGGAAGAAGATATTCTGAAAACGGCTTTTAGGACTCGTTACGGTCATTACGAGTTTCAAGTGATTCCGTTTGGGTTAACTAATGCACCTGCGGTATTTATGGATCTCATGAATCGTGTGTGCAAACCGTACCTGGACAAATTTGTAATTGTGTTCATTGATGATATTCTCATTTACTCTAAAATCAACGAAGAGCACGAAGAGCATCTTAAGACAATCCTAGAATTGCTCAAGAACGAGAAGTTGTACGCGAAGTTTTCTAAGTGTGATTTTTGGATCAGAAGAGTACAATTTCTTGGACACGTAATAGACAGTCAGGGATTGCATGTTGACTCAGCTAAGATCGAGGCTATTAAAGATTGGGAAACGCCCAAGACTCCCACCGAGATTCGTCAATTTCCAGGTCTTGCCGGGTATTACAGAAGGTTCATTGAGGGTTTCTCGAAGATAGAGAAGCCTTTAACCAAGCTAACGCAGAAGAAACAGAAGTGCGAATGGGAGAGAAACAAGAGTCTTCCTTCCAGTTGTTGAAGCAGAAACTTTGCAGTACGCCGATTTTGGCTTTACCCGAAGGAATGGAAAATTTTGTAGTTTATTGTGATGCTTCGCATAAAGGACTTGAGCTGTGTTGATGCAAAATGAAAAGGTTATAGCTTACGCTTCTCGCCAACTCATGGTTCATGAGAAGAATTACACCACTCATGACTTAGAGTTAGGAGCGGTTGTCTTTGCACTAAAGATTTGGAGACATTATCTCTATGGTACTAAGTGTACAATGTACACGGATCATAAAAGTCTTCAGCATATCTTGGATCAAAAAGAGCTTCACATGAGGCAACGCCGTTGGCTAGAGCTACTCAGTGACTATGATTGCGAGATCCGATATCATCCGGGCAAGGCGAATGTAGTAGCAGATGCCCTTAGCAGGAAGGAACGACTTAAACCCTTGCGAGTAAGATCATTGGGTATGACCATTAGTTCGCCTCTTCCATCCAAAATTCTTGAGGCCCAGACCAAAGCACTTAAGATAGAGAACCGACCAAAGGAGAACATTGATGGTATGCCAGAAAGTACAAATGGTTTTGTGAGAAGATCCGATGGAATGTTATGCTTCAAAGATAGAAGTTGGATACCACAATTTGGTGGCCTACGAGAGCTGATCATGCACGAATCACACAATTCAAAATACTCCATACACCTAGGCTCCGACAAGATGTACCAGGATCTTAAAAACCTGTATTGGTGGCCAAATATGAAGGCCGACATTGCTACTTATGTCAGCAAATGTCTTACTTGTTCCAAAGTCAAGGCCGAATATCAAAAGCCGTCCGGTTTGCTACAGCAACCAGAGATTCCTCAATGGAAATGGGAGCGTATTACCATGGACTTCATCACTAAACTTCCTAAAACTCCGAGCGGTCACGACGCAATTTGGGTGATCGTTGATCGTCTCACCAAATCAGCTCATTTCTTGCCCATTAAAGAAACCTACAAGATGGATAAGTTAACCAGAATCTATATCCAGGAGATTGTCTCGAAACATGGTGTACCAGTTTCAATCATTTCAGATCGAGACAGTCGATTCACTTCAAGATTTTGGGAATCGCTTAATGACGCCTTTGGAACCCGACTCGATATGAGTACAGCCTATCATCCCCAAACCGATGGTCAGAGTGAGAGGACCATCCAAACAGATTTGAATCGGTCCAGTGGCATACAGACTTGAACTCCCACCAGAGCTTAGCAGTGTGCATAATACCTTTCATGTTTCTAATCTCAAGAAGTGTTTATCCGACGAATCCCTCGTCATTCCATTAGAAGAGATTCAGCTCGATGACAAGCTTAATTTCATCGAAGAGCCAGTGGAAATTATGGATCGCGATGTCAAACGATTAAAGCACAGTAGAATTCCTATCGTCAAAGTTCGCTGGAATTCTCAACGAGGTCCCGAGTTCACTTGGGAACGAGAAGACCAGATCCGTTGAAAGTATCCGCATCTCTTCACCGACAACACCCCAATGACCAACACTGGCTGAATCTCGAGGACGAGATTCATTTTATGGGTGGTAGACTATCACAACCCGCAAAATTTCAGGTCAATACTATTCACCGAACTCGAAATTACTTTCTTGACATTTTTTTTGAAAACAATTTACGTAAGGATTTTACTTGAACCGACGAGAAAACCTAGAATAAATTCCAAGTACATTAGGACTTATGTTAAATTTAGTCCACAACGCTCGGGTATCTTACTCCTGCTCCATTTCACAATTTTACACTATAACACAATTTTCTATTCTTTAAATACTTACGGTTTTAAATTCAACAAACGTTATTTGTTATTTAATATTTAACACCCGACATACCCGATTCTTTCAACAAATATTCCTAGCATATTTTTATACTTCCAAAATTATTACAAAAGTTCCAAAAATATTTCCTGACACCTAAAGTATTTTCTTTATAACTTACGTTTAATTACGTATACTTTTCGTTAATTACCGAAACAACAACCGATACATATTTTTAACACTCGATACCTATAATATATACATTTTTGTATCAAACTACACTAATATTTCCCATTTTCATCTAAGTGCCGACCCCGCGCCCCCCCCCAGTCTTGTAAATAAATAACTAGACAAACATACACTAAACATTAATAAGCCCACATGTATCCTCAAAACAAGGGTTATGTCTTGGAGGCTTGACCTCCAAGATGTCCCTTGGACCTCCTAAAACCGGCCACCACCCCCCCCCCCCCCCCCCCCCCCTCCCTCCCCTTGACCAATTAATGAAGTTTGACTCTACTATTCCACCTTTGAACTAATTCTAGTATAAATAGGATGAACCATGAACATTTTTGCACTTCTACTAAGTTAACAAAAAAAAATTTATATCATACCATCCCTTTAACATACAAATCGACACACATTGTGGGGAGCAAGAGGAGCAAAATTTGTTGTGACTAAGATCAAGGTTACTAGGGTTTATTAACAAGGGTTTAGAGCACAAGCATTGTGTTTAATCTAGTGATTTACAACTCCTTCTTAACAAATCATCTTTGTAAGTGATACTTACTAACATTTCATAGTTTTTTTTTTTTTTTTACATTTCATGTGCTTGACAAGTCTCATTACTCATTATCATTTGTATATGTTGAAAAGATTTACATACACTAATGACCCTTTAGTAAAGATTATGTTTTAACAATATGTTGTTACTAGAAATCTAGCTAGAAAAACTATCTATAAAAGTGGTGGTAAGAAACCTTATAAATGTGAATATTAACAAACTTGTATATTTTGATATGCTAGATAATTTATTTCATGGACTTGGGATATAGTTAAGTTTAAGCTTAGAACACTATTATTATGTTGAGGAGATCATAAGTGAACTAGGGCAAGAGTTGGAGTGGTTTGGAATGAGATGCGAACTAGAAAACACACTCTTGAAACACTTAAATGAGCTACTGTCCCGTTTTGTAAAAACAGGAATAATCAGTGGGTTGTAAGTAATCTTTGGCTAGAAGTATAGAAAATAGACTTAATAACGAAAACGTGGTCGCTTGAATGAGTTAAAACGGGCTTACAACGAAGAAGATATGCTATTTTCAAGTTAGACGACGAAAAACTATATTTTCAGAAAATAATGTATTCTGTCCGAATTTTAGCAATAGAAAACTGAGATGTAAATGATATTTAGGCAAGCCGAGACCTTGAAAAGCCTAGAGTACGTTTAAATACCTTCTCGTGGATAGGTTAAGCTTAAGAAACGGAGTTACGAAGCGAAAGATATGGCTAAAAGAATGTGGCCGCGATATATGAATTGTTGACAGCATGTATGTGCTAAAAATAAAGCTGATGGAATTCTTAGGAGTGAATTTTAGACCTTTTTGAGTGTATTTTGGTTGAAATGAAGTAAACAAAAATTGTAGAACCATGTGTATACTTAATAGATGCGTTAGGAAACTTTGAAAAACATATTAACGCGACGGTTAAAATTTGGTTATAGAATGAACGAGTTATATTTTCTAAAGATGATAATTTCTAATAAAGGTTCAAAATGACGTATTTATATTTTGACAACAAATGCTACAACGAAATGTACAAGTGATAATGTAGTGTATGACTTGCATGCTTGACCTTGTTTTCAAAACCTAAGACATATGTATATTTAGGTCATGATTAGAGTTATTGGACCTATATTGCCGTTTACATAATACCAAACGAGATTTGCTTTGCTAAGGTGAGTTTCATAGCCCCGACTTTTACATTGTTTATACATGATTTCTAAACCCTCGGGGTGGGAATGCAACGCTTGTTTTTACATACAGACACAAGTACTAAAACAGTTACTTTGCCTAAGTTACCACATAGCCATTAAAGTCCCCTACGTATCATGAACCATTAATTATGTATAAGCACGGATGTTATGAATAGATCTATTTGGGTTGACACCCCGTCCGGGTTGGTCGCGCCAACTGGGTAAACGGACGCATATCATTCGGATTATTTCCAAGTGTCTGGCAAACACTTATTTGGGGCATTGTTATTGTGCTTAATTGCATACGAATACGTCGAGCTTCGGGGTCATGAGCTTAGGCACTGTATTATTATTTTTGGCTGTGACATTATATTTGTTGTACTGTCTTGCTATTGAAATCTTGTGGTCCGCCTTACTATTTATTTAAACCTATGACTCTCACCAACATATTTGTTGACCCTTTTAGCGTGTATTATCAGGTAACTAGGTGACGATGATACACCTCTTGTATGAAGCACTTTCGAGTCACATTTTGGATGCATATCATGATGGAGATTTTTCTACATTATTTAGCGTTTGATCATGTATTTAAATCTTACATTTTGACGGTGAACTCTGATAACTATGTTTTGTAAAACTTAACATTAAATCAAACGCTTGTTTTTAAAACGAATCACTTAGAGGTCGTTCTTTATTGCCTTGTACTTTGTGACCGAGAACATCACGCCCCCGGAATTCCATTCCGCTGCAAACACAGATTTTGGGGGTGTGACATATATCTTTTTAAGTGGGTAACTTTTGAGTCTCGCATACTCTCATCTCGCAATCTGAAACCCTAGTTTTACGAGCAAAATTTTGCGAACAAAATTTTTTCGAGCAAAATAAAACCAGTATGAACACCAGCAGTTTTAGATTTGAAAACCCTTAAAAACTTGATATTTGACCACAAAAACAAGATTAAACCATAAACATCTTGGTATAAATATGTTTAACACTTTACCCATTTAAATCTTGGATTTAACCATAGATTTAGACACCCATAAAAGACCAAATCGGATTGTTTTTTACCACAAAAAGGACAGCAGTACTTTGGACTATTTTGGACAATAAAAGACTCACGAATAGACACAAAACACAATAAAACTTTATCAAACTAAACCCTAGCTTTGATGCCAATTGTTGGATCGAATATTTCTAGTTTAGGTTGACGTTATTATGGTGTTGGGTGGTCGGCCGGTGTACCAGCCAAACACACCCATGATGGTGGTGATGAGAGAGAGAGACTAGAAAAAGGGAAGAGAGAGTGGTGAGAGAAAGGTAAAATATTATTAAGCAACACACATCTCACAAGTGAAACTTGTGAGGGTATTTATACTAGTACACATATAAGGTTG
Source organism: Artemisia tridentata subsp. tridentata (assembly GCA_021014915.2). Lineage (NCBI taxonomy): Eukaryota > Viridiplantae > Streptophyta > Magnoliopsida > Asterales > Asteraceae > Artemisia > Artemisia tridentata. Next base: position 127,677,838 of record CP139501.1, read on the forward strand.
TGAGACCTCACAACTACTAGGCTTCCCTCGCAACTATACAAGTGTTGCGAGGGTGCTTGGTCTCACAACATTCCAACATATTACAACGTTCCCTAATCAAGTCTACATGGAAGACCCTATATTATGATTTACATTTTTTGTGTTCCAACATGGCGCAACCTTGATGAAAAGGGTTACGACGCAGAACTCTCGTTAACATTTTTGATGTAATTCTACGCCGTAACCCAATGAGTGTGGTTTCAACACAACCTTCTTGATCACTGAATTCTTCTAAGTCCATAGATATTTACGGCGTAACCTAGTCGATAGGGTTACACCGTATCCTTGTGATGCGTTGACTTTGGTCTTGTGTGACATCTTCTATTATGGCGTAAGTTGATCGACTCACTTACGCCGTCAACTTCACTAATCCAGCAAGTACAAGTGTTTCTTGAGATATTTCTTTCCAATTCCGCATTTCTTTGTTCTTATTCTCAATCATGACCTGAAACGAAATATAAAGGGTATGTTTGGCAAAACTAGCTGTAAGCTGTATGCTGTAAGCTGTAAACTGTAGGCTGTAAGCTGTAAGCTCCAAAGCTGTTAACATGAGCTACAAACTGTATCTTTTTTTAAATAAAAGTGTTTGGTAAGTTAGCTGTTAAATGTAATTATAAGATGTAAAATGACATAAAAGGACATATTTATAATTGTAAATAAATGTTTGGAGGGTATATCAGTAATTTAAAGTTTTAACAGCTCCAAGATGTTTAAAAAGCTTCATGAATCAGCTTTTCATTTAGGAGCTATTTGTTTGAAATAAAAGCTTGAAGTTAATGTATCCAAACGGAGCTACGTAGTTTAGATGAGATTATTTTGTAACAAAAAGCTAATAGCTCCCCCAAAAAGCCCATACCAAACAGGCCCAAAGCATTTAGAGTATATATTCGCATGAAACTATAGTAACTATGAGCATAATTAGGGGAAATTGATGCTAAAATATTCAGATTATTTGATTTTATCATCTTTAAGTCCATTAATCTTCTTGTGTTCTAATATCCTCTCTTATCCTTTTTGAAAGTACACATTTCCGCAAGAGAAGATTCACAACAACCTAATCTACTCTTGTGAATTGTGTTGAGGGTCTTATTCTCTATACCATTTATATTAGAATCGAGTCTTTAGGATAGGTTAGGCTTGGTTCAAAATAATAACCATAATCATTTGTTTACGGGTGTAACAAGTCTTGTACATTTGTGGTCAAGCCAAGATCAGGTGAATGTCTTGTTGGGGTTTGATATTTCTGAGGGAAGTTCTTTGTGGTCTTAGTGGAAATTCAAATCACGAGATTCTTGTAGGTGGTATCCGAGGGCTGAATACCATTCGGAGTAGCTCTTCTTAGTGAGCGCCAATCTTTGTGCATATCACTGGAGTAAAGTTGTATCGGTTTGTAATCTACCATAAGGATTATACTTAGTAATAGTATCGGTGTCGTGGATTTGTAACTGGACGTACGGATGGTATAAACCCCCCATCCCAAACGAATATATATTGTGGTGTTAATCTCTCTCTCTCTCTCCCCCCCCCCTCTTCTATCTCTTGGTTGTGTTGTTGTTTGATTGATTCATCACTCGGTCTCTTTGAGACTTGAAGTTGATAAACTTCGAAGAAGTTAAAAAGACTGTATTCACCCCCCCCCCTCTCTGCTGTTCTACAATATGGAACATGCAAAGACTTAACTTCATTGCCTGACAACACAAGCAAACAGGGTCAGACACTTCCGCTGACAAGTATTTAGCCTAAGGAACTACTCCACTAGACAACTGCAAAACTTTTATTATCTCTATATTTATTTTCCCTAAAGAGATTATAGCCTGGAGAATGACATGTAAGAACTTGTTTAAATCTTAATGAAAAATTTTCATTGCTTCTCCACACTTATGTGTTTGAAACATACTATGTTTACATTACTCAGCGATTGACCAGGTGTGAACAACCACATCCTGTCTCTCGTATCCTTGTAATTAATTTACAAGGCAAGTAACTAAGAAATGAAAAGTTGTTCACAAGATAATGGCAACACGCATAATCATGTGCTTACAACAAGTAATAGGAATTTAAGAGGTGCTTGGGACAGTCAAACAGACAACAAAGTTACAGTTTGTAGTTTAAGTCATTCAAAATGAGAACATATCGTTATTTTAAGTAACAACCTAACATATTTACTTGATCACTAAATATACTAGCTCGAACTTAACCTTAATGAACCCCACAAGAATAATGATACTATGGGCCACTTATCTTGACAAAAAGGAAAAAAACAACAAAATATGAAATTTACTATTTCATAAATATAAAGTTAAAGGATTAACATCCTTTAAAGCATGCCAAAGTAGATTAAAAATAAAGCCATCAAGGCACAAAACATCGAATGAACAAATAGAAAAAGCCCTGATAGATGTTACACCCCGTGCCTGCTTAGACCAAAACTTAAAACTTTACACGCGGAAACGCTTGACTTTTACGGACATCCTGTCACTCTTTCGACCATTTATAAAAAAATCTATAAACTTTCCACACTAAGGTCTAGATTATGGAACCAAAACGGTGATCCTTGTCCAAACTATGGATCCATGATAAGGTTTAATTTTTACGAACCAAAAGGTAGATCCAAGACTGAAATCTTGATCCACACTAAGGTCTGCAATTTCGAACCAAAGAGTTGATCCAAAAGAGAATTATTTGACGGGTTATGCATAAAACTCATTTTGACCCATTTACACAACAAACTACTCATACCACTTTCTTTTCCCACCAAACTTGACCATTATCATTACTTTAACATACAAGACATATTCCAAAGACACTTGACCCGTTTACCACCCAAAATGGGTACATTTATACTTAAACCAAACGCTCCTTTAACTTTTACTAAAAACACATAAGGCATACTTTGCCACGACGATTGACCACCAAATCGTTATACAACTCTTGGCATACAATTTGACACTTGTCTACTCATTACAAAACATTACTTGACTCATGGGGGTACAAACTTTACACTTGAGCTCGGTATTCTACCTAAGCTCCTATACCCATACTACCTTTGATATTGCATAACCAAATCCTTAATCCCTATATCCAAGCCATCCATAAGAGCATGCCTACCTACAAAACGGTTAGACAACTAAACCGTAAGCACAAAGGCTTAGTAAGTAAAACAATCATAAAATACCATTATACTTCAATCAACACATAAGCATCATATACAATAAACACTTACATACAAGCTTACTACTCCACATCTCATCTAACACATAACATCATCTTACACAATAACATTAACTCATCACATAAGCCATATTCATCACATCACTTAAGCATGTCTCAAGTCCATATTGCTTGACATTAAACATACATAACACATATATGTTAGAAATCCATATAACACATGTCATCATCATTTTACTTACCTTAGCTCCAAGCTATGCACAATCAAGGCCTCATCATCAACCTTATCATCATCATCATCATCATCATCATCATCATCAACACAAACACCCTAAATCATAACATCATACAAATACTTAACACTTAACATAATAATCATAACAACGGTTTATACAACCATCAACTTACTTCTTTCATCTCTAATCATCATATAATCATATATTGATTACATGATAAACAATCCAATCACTTACTAACTTAAACCCATCATCAACACATCACATAATCATCATTACCTCTTAATTATACTTAAAATACCATTTACCCATCTTTCCCAAGTTAGGGTTTATGAACCCTAACTTCTCAATTCATCAACTAACACTAATTAGAGGGATTACTTACTTGTGATGATCATAGCAAAGGGTGGCCATAAGCATTAAAACTTGATCACCTTCTTTCTTAAGCCATCAAGACAATCCTTTCCCTCCCTTTTCTTTCTCTAGAAATCGAACCAACAAGACCCAAGAATGATATGGAGATTACCAGAATCTCCTGGATATATTTAGTTAAGATGCAAGTTTGCCTAGATGGCAACTTTAGTCCCTTAAGTCCTTTTTCTCTTATTTTGGCCACACTTAACTTTATAACACATTCAACACTTTACAACATTAGCCCCTTAAATCTCTTTCTTTCTACTTTGGCCACATATAAACTTTCCATAACCTTATAACACATTCTTTGACTATCACTTTGACTATCGAGTTTGACCACTATGCAACATTCGTTGACTGGCCAATCACGTAAGGCCTTTGGTCCATTTTCATCTAGGGTGGGGTTCAAGTACCTGGGAAACGGGTATAACAATAGATCCCAGGCATCAACAACTGCTGTTTTTTTTTAAAAAAACAATCACAAATGTTACAAACATCAAGTATTGCGTTGACGAGATGTTGAAGCAACAAAGCTAGGATAAGTACATCCACGGGGAATAATTGCCCAAAAATCTTTGAATGAAGTATGGGTATCATTTGCAAGCTACTTCAGGTAAGCCTACTCTATCTTGCTAGACTTCGCACGAGCATCTTCCAGCCTTTTCTTAGCTTCGTCAGGCTTCATCTTTAGCCTGTGATCACTAGCCTCAGTGATAAGGAGGTTTCGATACTTCTTCTTTATATCATGGAAAAACCTAACATCACCAAGATCCACGAAAAACCTATGACAAGCTGCAAAAGCTTGTCCAAACTCTGTAGCCTTTTGGGCCTATTTCAGATCTACTATGGTCGTATGGGCTTTAGCTGTCGGGCTAAACTCCTATACACTATCAGTAAACCTCACACTTTAGCATTTAGACTATTCACGTATATAAAGTTCACACTTTGGCACTTGGTTAACACATTAAGCTATTGACATCTCAACATGCATTTCTCATAGTTACTAATTCATATAACCTTGACACTTAATTATTCATTCACATATTTGCTTAAAAAATTGTAAGCACATTCAATTAATAACTATGACATATATCTCATTTGCTTCATACCGATGCACTAGCTTCACTTTTACTAAACTCTAACTTGTAAGCTTTGCAAATTTCATACTTTGTTGGGTTTTATAGATACTGCTGCTCACATAATTACAACTGCTCATGGTTTACATAGAAAATGCTCTAAGTTATTACTGCTGCTAGTTATAAAGATTAATGTTGCTTATGGAAGTTAAGACTACTAGAGTACATTAAGACTGCTGACAGACTTCAAGGAAAATACTCTAAGTAGTTAATGCTGCTAGAAGGAAACTTAATATTGCTAGTACTAAGTTAATGCTTCCAGAACAAAGAGTTAATGCTGCTAGAGACTTAATGCTGCCAGAGTAAAGTATTAGTACTGCTGAGTGTTTGTTAGTACAGCTGGAGTATTAGAGTCGGTTTATGTTTATAGAATATTTTGTAACGAAAGTATAGTAATAGATAAATATAGAAAAGATATTTATCTTGTATAGAAAGTTATTGTAAGCCGACTAGGACTCCTTAGTCTAAAAAAGGAGGTCATAGGGTATAGAGATAGATAGATCTTAATACGATTTTTTATAGAACTTCAAGGTTGTAAACCCTAATACTTTTGAGTATTCGTATTATATAAATAATATTGAAGTGTTTAGTTTGATATTCTTGTGGTCTTGTTTACTGTTTTATACAATTCAAAGTTCTTCTTAAGATCAAATACAAGATTCCGTATTCTATTTAATAAACTTCAAGGCAGTTTCTATACTTAGTTGTTTTAGATTTATCTAGGATAACTAACCCTTACAAGCTAAGGAATTCGATCAAATGCATAACTGAGATCAACATACTCATAACCTTTTTAATCCAAACATGGTGTACCAATACTAAATCATCACTATTCATAACTAGTCTCATGACTTACTATATCATCTAACCCTTACCATATATTCAACATGTTATATTTACACTTTCACACTTTATTAATAACCTACTATGAGGTCATATCATAACAATCACACATATTAAATTAGTACCAAATACTTACTTTCATCCATAGCTAGGCAACTAAGTTTCAGTCTTCTTTCATAATCGCCACACATTTCCTATACAAGGAATGATTAACATATTAATACACTCTTCGCCAACCCAAAGAAGTGTTATATGACACTTTACTAGATGTTCTAATGCATCTTGGTATGATTCTAGTATCTCATATTATTATTAGTATGCATCCTCATACATCTATGAACCAAAATATGACTTGAAACTTAAACCCCAAAATTCTATCATTTGGGAGCCCCTAAGAGTTATGCATATTTAAGCCAAAATTCTGTCACTTGAAAGCCCTCGTAAAGTTATGCATTTATAACCCAAAATTCCGTCACTTGGCAACCCTCTTAAAATTTTGCATTTTAAGTTTAACATTCCACCAATTGAGAGTCATCATTACCAAAACTTGTTTTCTCTTCCAAAACTCAACCCATTTCTCATTTAAACACTTTTTTAAACATACCAAACTAAACCAACACGTAAAACTTAACATTGGGTTGATTTTAACATCAAAGAATAACTTTTAATCAATTTTCAAACAACATTAAACTTTGCTTTTCAAATGAAATGAAACTTGACCTTTAATTCAAACATTTACACATATACTTGTAACCAAACACCTATTAAAGAACATATACATACATACATATACATGGACTTCAAGATCATTACGCAAAACATATTAACCTTATAATGATATCATCATCTAAACACAATCTAGCCACCACTTTAAACATATAACTTCATTTACCCAAAAGCTCAAATTCTCATGCATGAACCCTAATATGCAAATGATCAAATTAAACTTTCATACCTTGAGGTTATTGCCTAGAATCATTAAACACATGATGATCAAAAAGTTGATCTTCGATTTTTTTTTAAGTTTCACTTTTAACGCAAGGTTCATTGACTAACCAATCATTTTTAGCCTTCTACTTCAACACTTCAAACATAAACTATAATATACTATAGTCAAAGTATGTTTCCGATTTTGAGATGTAACAATTTGATTACTACATGTTTAGTAAATTAATATTATGACTCTCTAAATACGTTTAACATGTTATTGCTGAATACTATGACTTAAGTAAAAAGAGGTAAATTTTTGCATGTTATTTTTTGAGGGATGCCATTATAAATGATTATGTCACAAATCAATGGTCAACCGATATTGTAAATCAGCAGGAACACTCTGATCACAGGTGTCTTTTGGCACTAGGAATTGTCCACCCTACAAGGAATAGCTCCGGCAACTCTTTTGGTTCAGTGAGGCACCAACTGAAGTGAGCACAAGCCGAGACTCGAATCATAACCTTTTATACACAAAATCTCTTTAGTGAGCATATGAATTTTTCGAAGGTGAGTACTAACTTAGCTAAAGCCCTTTGGTTGCAATGAACATTTTAACTAGTGCTTTAGTTCTTATTTTCTACTTTTAATTTCAATCATACGTTAGTAAGTTGAATATGTTGTTATTTTATGTTAATAACCCAAATGGTCGGATAAAAGAAAGCTGTACAAATACACAACGAAATTGTATCTTAAACTATTTTTATTTCCATACTCCACCAGTATCTTATTCGTAATGTCAACTGATTTTTAGTACTTGCATGACTATACATTAATACATGTTATGTTGAATTTCATGAAAGTACTCAAATTTTCGTACGACCCAATATTTGAGTATTTGACGACCCCGTATACAGGAGCTAAAGAAAAGAATAAATAAAAGCTCCGTATCAAACGCTACCCAACGGATTAAAATTACGAAATAGCCCTACTGACCATCAAATCCTCATATTAGAAACTTTCTTCTAAGAATCTTAACAGAAAAAAGCTATCCTTCTCCATAAAAAATGGGCAACACTTCTCACCAAAAATCCTCTCATTTTTCAGGCTGCATCTCGCCATCATGTGTTACGGTTCACGACAAGTACACGCGCATCAACCGCACTAAGTGCGATCGATGGAGCCGCATGTGGAGCAAGAAAAGCTTATATGGGTCACCAAAAACATTGACATTTCGATATGATGCCGTTAGCTACTCACAAAACTTCGATGAAGGAGATAATCGTCGCGAGTATTATGATCTGGATGGAGTTCGTTGTTCGCAAGTGGTACGAAAATGTGCTTGAGACTTGAGAGTTGTGTGTTATTGAATATGTTGATAAATTTTCTTTTTTATGGTTCAATATATGAATCAATGAATGTAGTACGTGTACGTTTTCCTATGTGTATTGCATATCTATACTGCATGTTTAGACGGTATACATATAATTATGTATACGTAGATTACCAAGTTGGGTATATCTTTTTATCTCTATTGATTTGGTATGTGCTATATTTATTTAAGTATGTAACATCCGAACCAGTTTATTGACTTATTAGAGTTAACTTCAAAAATCGTCCCTGTGGTTTACCGGGTCATTTGGAAATGGTCCCTAAACTTTAAAAATTCCGGATTTGGTCCCTGTGGTTTACGACCCATACGGGTTTGGTCCCTTGACTGGGTCATCCGTGAGTTGACCGTTAAGTTCAAGGGCATATTGGTCTTTTCTTGTTCCATTGTTATAAAACTCAATAATCTTCATACGCAGTACAACAACATGAAAAGATCCAAATTGTTCATACAGTAGGTAAGTTTCAAGATCCACTTTGTTCATAAGCATTTCAAGATCCACTTTGTTCCTTAATGATTTTGTTGCTACAGTAGGTAAGTTTCAACCCCTCAAATGAACCCCTTTATTCGCAGAATAATCATAAACCCCAAAAACACCAAATCCCATCTTTCAATCCTCAAGAACCACCTAACCACATCATCACAACAAGATTGACCAAAACCAAACAGCAAAAACAATAATCAACATCCTTAAATCATACCCAAACACCCTCAACTGGAAAACCTTAAACCAAACACTCAACCTTTACGACCTACTGTATGAACAAATTCAGTCCATTTTAGCGCGTTCTGTAACGGGTGGTTCCTCGTCTGTTATGTTGTTTGTTAATTGTTTGATAAGTAGTTATGAAGTTACTGATTCAACCCCATTTGTGTTTGATCTTGTTGTGCAAATTTGTGCTAAGTTAAGGATGATTAATGAGGCTTTAGATGTTTGTTTTTGTTTAAGTGAGCATAGTTTTAGGTTGAGTGTGATTAGTTATAATACGTTATACATGTGATTCAGAAATCGGATAAGAATGTGTTGGTTTGGGGAGTTTATGAGCATATGATTTTAAATAGAACGGATCCGAATGATAAAAGTGTTGGCATTATGGTTAGCGCGTTGTGTAAAGAAGGAAAGTTGCAAGCTTTTGTTGATATGATAGATAGGATTGATGGGAAGAGGTGTTTGCCGAGAGTGATTGTTAATACTTGTTTGGTTTTCGGGATGGTAGAGGAAGGGAGAGTTGAGGACGGGTTGGTTTTGTTGAAGAGGATGCTGGTGAAATGGTTATGCGAGGGAGGTTTATGATGAAATGGTTATGAGAAGTGGAGTCTGCGAGGGAGGTTTATGATGAAATGGACGAGAAGGTGTATAGTTCAATGGTGGGAATGGTTTTAAAGTGTGTATAGTTCAATGGTTTACAAAGCTTTACAAAGCCAATGGTTGGCTGGTTTTTCGAAGGTTAGAAGAATGGATGAAAGTTTGAAACTTTGTGAGGAAATAGTGAAGAATGGATTTGTACCGAGTTGTGAGGCTTTTAATGAAGTGGTTGTTTGATGGGTTGTGATGATGATATGAATGTTGTACAGATCATGTTGAAGAATGTTGTACAGATCATGTTGAATGGTAGCCACCTTGCTGCTGTTGTTCTTAGCATTTACAAGGATGCTAAGCTGTGTTGCAAGGCAGGGACTCAAGTGATAGTAACTGATATGAACAATGGGACTTTAAGCTGTTCCTAGCATTTACAAGTATCTGATGATGTTGTTTTGTTTTTGGTTTCTTTTTGGTCTAAGGTTAGTAATGTTTATGAAATTATCTGATGAAGTTGTATGAAATTATCTGATGATGTTGTTTTTGGTTTCTTTTTGATCAATTGGACTTTAATCATCTTCCATCACGAACTGGTGATGTTGTTGGTTTTTATTTTTTATTTTATTTTATTTTTTTTTCTTTTTGAACTTCATTCAAGCTTTTGTATGTATAGATGAGGGTATATTCGTCATTTCATTCCTCTACTAACTGTCAACTGAAGGTTGACCCGGTCAAGGGACCAAATCCGTATGGGTCGTAAACCACAGGGACCAAATCCGGAATTTTTAAAGTTTAGGGACCATTTCCAAATGACCCGGTAAACCACAGGGACGATTTTTGAAGTTAACTCGACTTATTATTAGTTTCTACCTGCGTCGTTCCCATACCATGCCCACCCGGCATCCTCATAGTTTTCCGAAACACATCACGATCGTTGACGGAGTTATCGAAGGGCTAAAGTGCGTATTACAACCTTACCAAAGGACTTATCAATTCACAACCCTCAGGTGTGGTTTTTTGACTCACGATCCTTAAATGACACCAGAAGCTAGGAGTGATCCGATCCTGTCACACTTTAACCAAGATATATAGTGAGTTTGTCCGCCTTACTCAACAGTCATAACACGAGTTCACAAATCATGTGAAAACATCATGTCAATGAACGACTAAAGCTAAGAGCTATCAGCTATCTGTGAAAAAAAAAAAAGTGAGCCAACAACCGTACCACACGTTGTTCAAACAGTGGTGAAGCTATAATGGATTCAGTGGGGGGTCGGGATCTAATATACCGAAATTTCACAATTAAAATGGGGGGTCAAAACCGAATATACCGAAATTTTTCTACACGAAAACTATATACCCCCTACATCGCAAAAAAAATTTCGAGGGGTCGGGCGCCCCCCGCCGCTCCTATGTAGCTGCGCCCTTGCGTTCAAAATCCTTGATCTGTCACAGAAAATATGCACGTTAGTACTCCCTCCGTCCCATATTAAGGGTATGTTTGGCAACAATAGCTGTTGCCGGTGCTGGTGCTGGTGCTGATGCTGATGCTGGTGCTGATGCTGGTGCTGGTGCTGTTGCTGATGCTGAAAAAGATTAAAATTATAGATTTTTTTTTGTATTGATGTTTGGCAAACTAGCTAAAATTGTAAATTAAAAGTGTAAAATGACATAATTGGAGATTATATTGTGCAAAAAAAAAAAAAAAAAAAAAAAAAGTTGTAGCCCCCATAAGTTGGTTCAATGAGCTTTTATTTTTGAAGATTATTTTTACTATAATCTTGCATAAGTTGTTCAGCCAAACAATGCTACTTTTAGACAAAAGATTATTTTGTGAAAAAAAGGCTGTAGCCCACATAATCTCTCATAATCTGCGTCACCAAACACAGCTTAAGTCTCCACAATGGAATCTTGGGATGTCCCAAATTAAGTATCAATAGTATTCCAACCAATGAGAAGAGACTTTAGTGGGTAATAATGATATTTGATTGGTAGAAAGTTTAGTTAGTGGAATTTTCTAAAACTTTGTACATTTGGAAAGTGAATGACGGAGAGAGTATAATTTAAGAAGGGTTACTCCATATGTACCAATATACTGGTTCTGTGATCACTATAGATCTTACATGCCATTAATTGAGACGAATCTAATGCAAAAGCACATGCAAAGTTAAGTGTTACTCATGCTAAACGTACTGTTATCCAAAAATACAAGTTTTCAATTTAAGTCCGTACAATTTTGTATCTTTAATTTTTATCATCATTTAGAGCACTAGTTGTAGTGAGTTAGTCAAGTTACTCATTTGGGTATCACGGAGTGTCACATCACTTTAACAAATCTTCACAACTAACCCTTTCATTAACAACTAATCACAACTTACTCATTTAAGGCCCACTTACCATTTATTTACACAAAAAAACAAAATACATATACCAATCATCTTCAACCTTTTACTCTCACACATACACACACACACGCACACACACAAACCTGCCAAAAAATCTGACAAAAAAGGACAGTTTTTACCCTCGCCGTGCAGACGATGAGGGTGCAAGTGGCGAGAAATTAGTAAGGAGCACGGTGTGGTGACTAGAAATGGCGAGCATGCCACCGTAGAGTGGCGATGTGTGACATTCCCCACACCGGGTGCTCTTACCAACTTGAGATAAGTTGATATAGATTATTTGGAGACAGGAATGACATAACTTGGAAGAGTGTGACACATTAACGTATTGCTTTCATATCTGGCTCACAAGAATATTAGAGCATCTACAATGGTAAAAACCACCAATAGCTTTTTGCAATTACACCTTGTACTTTCTATTAACTTTTACATATCAAAAAGCTTTTATTAGAAATCATCTCCAATGGTAAAAGCGTTTTAGAAAAGCTTTTTTGGAAGACCAATTGACATAGCAAGAGAAGTAATCTGCATAAATTGACTATAATATTGGTATAATACAAAGCTTCAACCGCTTGTAGAATTAAAAGTAATTTTGAAAAACTTTTTAAAAAGCTCACAGTTATATTAGTAAAAAGTCTTGCAAAAACTTTTTGAAATAGTAAAAAGGTTTTAGTAAACATTGCCATTGTGTATGCTCTATGGCTCTCTACTAAGGACAAACAATCTTATAGCAGAAACAACATGTGAGTATGGGGCCAACAGTGATCGTGTCTCGCTCCACTTTAGCAAATTAGCGGTGAATGATGATTCACATCATCAAAGTTAGACTAAAAAAGTTTCTAACATGTTACGATTATAATTATTTATTTGCTTTATCGAATTGCTTCACTAAAAAGATAAGAATGGCGGGCAACATGCCATATTATTATTTTTTAGAATGGTACCACACTTGAAATTCGATCTCCGAGTTAAACCATCCAAACGGGCAGGACTCGGGACCCAAACTACTAGGAGAGATCCGCGAAGAGAAACCCCTAGAACTCACGGCTTCGCACTAAAAGGAAAACCTGAATTTTTTTGTCTTTTGCGGGACTTAAACCCTGGGTAAAACCTCCCCCAAACTTCAGAAGGAGCTCAGGTGGCCAACTAATTTAAACCAGTTGATTAACATGCCATATCAATGGCTGGTGTAGAGTAAAAAAATTGTATGTATCATTTTTGTTTGGGTAATTCTATCGTTTTTCCCCCCACTTATTTGGTCTCGTAATTTGTGGATATATTACGTGATATGCATCATAGCTCGTCTTTATAATTATTAGAGTAAATTACACTGTTCGTCCTTGTGGTTTGCGTTGATCTGAGCCGTTAGTCTTTTGACCAAAAAAATTGCACCGTTCGACCTTAAGTGGTAAACGTTATGCACCGTTTATCCCTCCCTCTAACGGAGCCCACTAATGCTCGTTAACTCTTATTAACTTGTTTTCCAATGAGGGTATACTCGTCATTTCGTAACCATAAGGACGAACGGTGTAAGGACGAACTGTGTAATTTACACTTTTTGTCAATTTTAATACGTTTTCATCCATTTTTTACGATTTAGTTCGTTTTTCTTACGTTTTCATACATTTTTATTCGTTCTCATCAGTTTTCGTCCGTTTTTATACGTTTTCATCCGTTTTTATACGTTTTCGTCCGTTTTTATAGGTTTTCGTCCGTTTTTATACGTTTTTATCCGTTTTAATACGTTTTCTTCTGTTTTCATACGTTTTTAACCATATTTATACGTTTTTGTCCGTTTTTATACGTTTTCATCCGTTTTTATACGTTTTCATCCGTTTTTATACGTTTTCGTCCGTTTTTATAGGTTTTCGTCCGTTTTTATACGTTTTTATCCGTTTTAATACGTTTTCTTCTGTTTTTATACGTTTTAACCATATTTATACGTTTTTGTCCATTTTTATACATTTTCATCCGTTTTTATACACTTTCGTCCAGTTTTATACATTTTTCTTACGTTTTTATCTGTTTGAATACGTTCTCTTACGTTTTAAACCGGTTTTATACGTTTTTGTCTGTTTTTATACGTTTTCATCTATTTTTATACGTTTTCGTCCATTTTTATAGGTTTTCGTTCGTTTTTATCCGTACTTTTACCCTTTTTTCCATTTTTTTTTTCTGTTTTAATACGTTTCATACGTTTTTAACAGTTAAGAACGGATAAAATCGCATGAAAACGGATAAAGACGTATAAAACGGACGAAAGTGTATAAAAATGGATGAAAACGTATAAAAAGACAAAAACCTATAAGAATGGTTAAAAACGTACGAAAGCGGAAGAAAACGTATGAAAATAGTTTGTTGGGACTGCTGCTAACACGTAAATGGAACGACATTTACATGATTACATTAGTTATCTTGTTAAGCCGAAACACATGGACTAGTTATGTAATATTGTGATAGTTAAGCATGTGTAAGGCTATATATACCCCTCCATACTTCCATGGAGGGGTGAGACTTAGTGTGTGTAATTTACTCTTTCTATTATCAATAAACACATATTTACTTTCTCTCTCTACTCTCTCTCTCTCTAACTATGGATATGTTTTACTTTCATCATTCCCGGCTTCACGAATCACAAAATCAACCTAAAACACGATCCTACATAGTTACAAACGTAATAAGACATATAAGAACGGACAAAATCCTATAAAAACTGTAACACCCCCAAAATCGGGTCCAGCGGAAGCATACCTGTCGCTGAGGTGCTACTAAATTGGTATCACAACACATGTATAAAGAATGGTTTTACCTCAACCATTTAAAGTAGATTTCATAATCAAAAGTGATTTGTTTACAACATTTCTAAAATGGTGCGGAAATATAAGCCCATAAAATATTTCAAATGGTCCCGAATATATCAGAGTCTTCTATGACCATGCCATGCCCTGCCAAGAGCCTCCAATAGCGTGCTATCGCTTTAAACCTGAAAATACATGCTAAAATGTCAACACGAGGTTGGTGAGTTCATAGAGTTTAGTGTAAAATGTGAAGCATTTAAATGAAGAGTTTCCAGCAAATGCATTGTAAATCCACTCAGTTCCAAGCCCCGTCCATACAAGACTTGATAACTATAGAGTTATTGATAACTAAATTTCATGACACCGAAGCCTTAAGATTTTAGTTTAGGCATACTTTTGACATAACAGTCAAGTGGGAAAACCACAGTCCGTTTGACATATCAGTCAAGTGGGGAAACCATAATACGTTTGACATATCAGTCAAGTGGGGAAACCACCCGGACACTCAAAGTTTCTGGTAGATGTCCACCTAGGACATCCATGGTTCCTCAAATAATTATGCGTCCATTTGACTTAACAGTCAGGTGGGGAACACCACCCGGACGAGGTGTTCAATCCCAATAGATCTATTCATAATATTCGCGCTTAACGGGTCATAACATAGGCAATTGATATATTAGTGTACTTGTGTCCAAAGGAGATAATCTAGTGTGTAACTAGTGAACACATATTACTTTCGAGTACAAATCAAGGTTTTCAACCAAATAGTAATGCTTAAGAACACAATTCACATTTCAAGTAAAACGAGCATGGAGTTTAATTATAATGAGCATGTATTATCCCCCAAACAGTTGAAAAACAAGTAAAAGTAGGGGCTATGAAACTCACCTAATGAAATAGCAACAATGACAATAGTGAATATGCTGAAATGAGGCTCGGTCTCTAACCGCAACCTAATATGGTTAATATGATCTAATGTAAGTCATGAATTTACACAACACATGCAAATACGTATGTTACCGATACCACTCGGGAATTTTGGAAATAATGTTTATCGTCGAAAAATATATTTTTGACGTCTTGTTAAGTTAATAAACACTTTTCGTGTAAATACGTTGCAACGATATCCTACGATCGTTGTTTGGTGGTCTATCGGTGAATATTGTGTTTTCGTCGTAAAAATAGCATTTTTCATTGCTTGAAAATATGACCAAATGGCCTCGCAAAACTAGCCATAAAAGGGTGTTCGTTAAGTGTTGGGACATAAGCTTGACCTTTTTAGAAACCTCATAACATTATCTTAAATTCGTATCTTTGTCATTTTGTCCATACGCGTCTCGTTCAATGAGAAAATCGGCTCTCAATATGGTTACTTGAAGAAAAACTGTTTTTAGACTTAGAAATATATTTCTAGTAAAAGCTGTCAAAATGTTTAATGAATCGTCGGGTTTCAAACGCGTGTATCTTTGTCGTTATAAGCTCGTTTTCTACGTTCTTTATATCCACGGCTTCGTGTTAATGTAAACTAACATATTTTCAGTAGGTCGGCTCTTCTAGATCGCGTCTAATGCCTCGTTTTGTCCATTGAATCTCGGAAAACAGCACTCAAAATTTTCAGAAAATAGTTTTTCGTCGTCAAACTTAGAATTAGCGTATCTTTCTCGTCGTAAGCTCGTTTTTGCTCATTCTGGCGGCCACGGTTTCGTTTTTGAAAGTATTTTCTAAATATTTAAGCCAAAATAGTCCAAAGTTTACTGAGTTTTCCAGATTTCGTGAAAATGGACAGAATCTTTTCTATTGTTTGTAAAAATCACTTTTATGGTTCAAGGCTTGTTCTAATCACTTCCAATCAACACCACAATTAATCTAAGCCTACCATACACCTTCTTAGGGTGTCATGGGTTCCTAGTGTTCACCAAAAATAGTGGATCTCATAAGGATACTAATAAAGTTCATTATACTCATTTTTGTGACAAGATCTTGTGTTAAGTGGTATATATAACATAAATGTATTGCATGATTAACTACTTGAACATAAAATATAGGTCAAATAAAAGTATAAACGATTGAAAAAATATATGAGACGCTTACTTGAAGATTTGAGGTGTTTTGGAGATAAATACTTAAGTATCCTTGGGATTTTTATTTCAAAATCCTAACTAGGAGTACAAATGGGACTTGATTAACACTAGTTCTTGAATTTTTGATGGATTTCTTGCTTGATCAATGTCTTGGCCGAACCATATAGAGAAGAAAAGAGATGAGAGAGTTTTGTGAAGTTAGCTAGTTTATTAGTGTTATGTATGAGTAAATTAACTAGGTCTTGGAAATAATTATCTTGAGCATTAATGTTAGTCTTTGAAATCAAGTGAAGTGAGAAAATAGGGGAGCTAAGGGGGGGGGGGGGGGCGGCACATGGAAGAAAAAAAAAGAGAATATGTGTGCTAATTAAGGATGTTGTCTACAAATATCACATGTGTTAGTTTATTTAAGAATACATTAGGTGTTACCGGGTACCGAGTTAACTAGAAATAAATCTTGACGAGATAAAATAAGATACGACGAAGTTGTAAAAATTGTAAAATCATATTCCTTGCAAGAATCGGGTGTTAGAATAATTATCGGGTTGAAATTTCGCAAACCGACGGAGTTGTAAGTGTTTAACGGAAAATATAGCAATTGATTTAAAAACACCAGGTAAAGTAATAATATAATCTTTATATCATTATAGTGAGTATGAAAACATGTTATGATCACTGTCGGGAGTGTCGGGTGTAATGTTAGTAGTAATGACTGAGTGGTAACGTTTATTAAATAATTAAACATACGTTAATGAAAATCACACAAACCCGTGCATGACCTAATATGATGATGATATTACTGATGATATGTAGACTACTCTAGTCTATATGATGTGTCCTTACTGATGATGCATGAATACGCAGCTAAACCATACTGGTTACGCGCATTTGAATACCCGTAAACCTAGATTACGAGATTATGAACGATAATCATGAATATTGATTTCCCTCCGGGAATGAATAGTGTTTCATGAATAGTAAATTTTTTGAAAACTTCTCAAGGTCTCAAACTGACGTCAAAAATGATGAATAGTGAAATGATGAATAGTGATTGATGAATAGTAACCCATGAATAGTAATTTCGAGATGAATAGTAAAATTTTGAAACTTGAAAAGGACCTGAAATTACGAGTTGTCACAGTCTCCACCCGTTAAAGGAATTCTGTCCCTGAATTCAGTTTGTGTTGGTCTCTGTGGTGGATTCGGTGAAAAGATGTGGATATTTGAGTCGCATTGCGGTGATAAAAGATAAAACATTCATTAGCTAGGAATTCGTAATAGTACATGAAGTTTATACGATAGAACTTAAAGTGAAGTGCAAAAGAGATACAACACTAGAGAGTTTAGGCTTTTGTTTTCTTGTTCCTTAGCTCCGGGCAGTCCTTTCTGAGGTGTCCTAAGTTTCCACATTTGAAGCAACTTCCCGGGATCCTCTGATTTACGGGCTTCCTACAGTCCTTGGTCTGGTGACCACGTTTCTTGCACAACCCACACGGTTCGCTGCAGTGACCTAGGTGATGGAGATTGCATGTGTTGCAGTAGGGTACATTCCAGTATATCTTTTCTTGGTGCGTGGTCCTGCAGTATAGACTCTAACCACTCTTTGCCCTTTGTTTGGCTGCCGTACTTGATCGTTCCCTTGGTCGTCATCCTTTTTCCTCTTGTTGTCGTTATTGTTGTAGTTGTTGTTGTTGACAGTAACTTCCTGCTTCACCACTTGAGCCATAAGCTTTTGAGACATTCTGATAGCTTCGTCCAGTATGTGTGGATCAAAAGCAATTACATTCCCACTGATGCTGTGCGGTAGCCCACCAACGAAGTTTTCCAACAACTTCTCGTTATCCGGAACCATAATTGGACATAGCGCGGCCAACTCTTGAAATCTCCTGATGTAGTTTTCGATATCATATCCTGTGGTCACCAACTCATAAAATTCTGTTTCCAACTTTTTTACTTCAGTTCGTGGACAAAACTTCTTATTCAGTAGCTTCTTGAATTCTTCCCACGTGAGCTTGTAAGCATTTTCCATACCAATAGGCTGTGCATAAGAATTCCACCATGACATAGCTTCCTCAATAAAGGTACTGGTGGCGAACTTCACCTTGCAGTCATCTGGACAATTGCATAGAAGAAACACAGATTCTGTCTTCTCAAACCAACGGATCATAGCAGTGGCTCCTTTAGTGCCTTTGAATTTTACAGGATCACCACTCTTAAAGTCCTTGTATGTACATTTGTGACCATTTGTACCATTAGCAGCTAGCCCTGCAGCTTCTGCTGTTTTTGCCCGAGAAGCGGCTTCAGCAGCTCGTGCAGCTACGGCCTCTCTTTCAACTACTAGTGCTGCCTCTATACTTTCGGCAACAAGTTTTCGAATTTCAGCTGGTGTCATTACTTGAGTAGTTTTCTTTGGCGGCATGATTCTTCAAAACAAGAAAAGAAGAGTGAGACGTGATAAAGACGTTTCCTAAAAGTAGGTGCACTAAAGAGGCTTGTCATAAAATGAAAGCTTGAGGTCGTGTTATGATTAGCTGGCATGCTTCTAAGTGGTGGTTCACGAGATGATATAGATGGCAATGTTCTTGCAACGATTGTTGATGAGTGGCCTTTTACTCATCATTTTATACCCGAAAAACCCTAAAAAAATGACAAAAAAAACCCAAATGGACCAAATATTGTTACAAATATCCTTGGATTGTGTTTTATGTGTTTCAGGTACAAAAGGATTGAAAACGGGGCAAATATAGACAAAATCGAGCTTGGAATGGAAAAGAGCTGAAAAAGCCTAAGCCGGGAAAGATATTCTTCATGCAGATTTTATTCGAGCTCAAAAATCCCAAAATGGCCCTTGGATAATCTTGGTTGGCAAAATCAGTCCCTAGTTTAACTTTGAAAAGTTGGCAAAAAAAGTCCCTGAAAATTTCAAAGTTGCAACATTGGTCCTTTTATTAAATCCATTTTATCCTAAACTAACTCAAAACCATATCCGGATCCAAAAACAATACTTAACCCAACTTAAAACTAAACCCTTACAAGCCCATCACCACCCTTAAAGCCCAAACCCAATCCTAAACTAAATAACTAGAGTCAAACTCTAAGAATGATCAAACCCCATTCGTTAACCACTGTTCATCGTCTCCTAAACCACCCTTTTCCTGCCATTAGCCTAAACCACTCAACCCATCACTTTCACCCCACCTCCGTCCAAAAATACCCACATGATCATGTTTCCCCACCTCCTTGCCACCTCATCGATCCCTAGGACAACAAACCCATCAAACGGCTAAGAATGGAAGTTGTGGAGAGCAAGAAAATCCAAGGGCCAAGAAGAAAGCACAAGAAGCACCATGGGATTCGTCTCACACAAGAAGCACAACCCAGAAGAAACCCTAGTATTTTTATTTAGTATAAATAGCTTATGCTACAGTAGATAGCTTCTTAGGTTTTATTTTTAGCTTATTTTTAAGGTATTGTATTTTTTAGCTTATTTACATTTCAGTATTGTAATTCAACTCTTGTTTTAATATTAATTCAGTTTTAGTTTAATTATTTAAGAAAATCCAAAAAAAATTGCCTTTCAGCTTATTTACTGTTCATGTGCACATATGTGACTTTTAATCTTGCTTATTTTAGTCCATAGTAGGTGTTAGTAGAAGCTCTTAAGCTGTTTTTAAAAGTCTTGATGATCCCAGTGGAATGGTATGAATTTTGGCCTAAGTACTGATCAAATAAGCTTTCCACAAGCTTATGCATTTTAAGCTTCTCTTTTTATTGTTTATGAGTGCATTTTAGTCCCAAGTCAGTAGTTGAGATAGTCCATTAGCCCCTCGGTTTAGTTTTTGCCTTAAACAGTCCATCACACAAACCTCAGCAGACTGCATCTTTTTCTTTTTCTATTTTCAGCCCTTTCTTTTTGATTTTTAATTTGTTCAAATTAAGTTATTATAAGCTGAAAATTTGCACTATTAATATTGGCTTGCTAATGCAGTGAGTACATAATTTTGTGAAATTTTTGAATTAGCTTTTAACAGCTTTTTGCTAGCTTGAAAACACCACCTTTTGCCCTGCTCCAACTGCCATATCAGCAGCCCACCTCAGTCTGCTTATTTGGCATATTAAGTGCTTATTGATTGTTATTTATAGCTTATTCTCAGTTTGTTGCTTAATTTAGATTACACTTTGCCTACTTTAGCTTATTTCTAGTCCTTTTAGCTTAATCCTAGCTTATCAGACCTTGCTTTAGAATTATTGATTGCCTTCCTTTTATAGTACCCACCGATCAGTTTTTTCTCAGCTCATTCTGAGCTTATTGGCTTGTTTTGTGACTGAATCAGTTGTTAATTTTCCTTTTTAGCTTATTCCTAGTACATCTCAGCTTATTTTAGCTTCATTTAGCTCATAGAAATTAGCTTTAACTGTCCATTAGCTTACAACCTTAGCTCATTTCATTTCTTTTGCTTACTGATCAAAATTGATTGTTTATCAAGTATATCACAAGTCAATCTTTCACGAAGAAAAGTCAACGAGCAACACTCAACGTAAATCGATTATAATAAACCGGATAAGTGAATGCCCGGGTCATGTCCTAACGAGGCATGAATGGAGGATGTCGTTTTTGGTTTGGTATTAAAATGCTTGAAATATGGATTTTCACTTTTGGTTACGAGTCTAGGGAAACAAAAATCAAATTAAAAAAAACGCAAATTAAAATCGGGAAACAAGCTTAAACGTAGCAATCTATAAAAATTAACCCTACGGATGCAAATTTAATTTTCCTAAGTCCTAAATGTAAAAAGAAAATTTTGAAAAAAAGAATTATATTTTTTTTTTGACTTTTATATTTTTTTATATGAATTAAAAACTAATTTTAAAAGAAAAATAAATTAAAAATACTAAATGAAAATGAAAAATTACAAAAACTTACAGGAAAGTCCTAAATGTGATGCTAGTCCTAGGAAAAATAAACTAAGGGTGCTGGCTTATACAGATAAGCTGTAATAAGCACATCAGTGTTAATAGGAAAAAAAAAAGAAAAAAGAAAAGAAAATAGTGGTTAAATAAAAAGTCTTGCAAACATTGAATGAAGAAGTCCCAAGGGCAGTTGGTTATCTGTGTGTGTGTTGAGGCTTTGGCAAGGCTGAGGTCTAGGGTTCGAATCCTGGCCTCAGCTTTTTGAAAAATTATTTTATTTTTTGGATTTTTCTTTTTAAACTTGAAAAACACTTAACAATAAGCAGTTTTATCAATTACGACCTTTTTTGAAAACCACAAAGAGGATCAGAAATAAGCCAAAGGGACTGAGGAGAGTGAGCTATAAAGGAAAAACAAGAAAAAGGGATGAGGCAAAAAGCTGATAAGCTAATGCTAGAATAGGGGAGTCTAATAAGCTAATCTTAAACAAAAGTAGAACTGCTATAAGCTAAAGTTTACAAAAGCACTATTTTTAAAAACTGAAAATAAGCTCAGATTAAGCTTATGAAGGATGATCAATTGTGTACACACACAGGAATTTTTGAAACCTTTATAAATCGAGTAAAGAATCAACCTGGACATAATTCTATTATAATTATTCCCAGTATTGCAAAATTCATCTCTGAGTCGGACATAGGTGGTCAGCCTATGTCCCACTGTCCCTGGTCGAATATAGATGACCAGTCTATATTCCACCGAGGTTCAATAAATTTTGAAATACTCAGCTCAGTTATACTAATAATATGTCCATCACATTTAAAGGACGTCTCAAAAGACTAGGGCAAGTGACCAAACTTGAGGTCGAATGATGTGATTACGTAAGGAAAAGGCGTAACGCTGAGACATGTAAGATATGTAAGCATACTTATGTGGAAGACAATTATAGTAATCAACGAGAATAAGTGGGTATAATTGATCTGATAATAAGACACAAATCTCATCAAATATGTCAGCAAACAAACCACAAATGAGGCATCAGCTTGGCAGGCAGGTACGTGGCGGTCATAGGGTTAAGTTTTCATAAAAGTAGCTATAGTCTAGGTTTTAAAATCACCCAGTTCTCTATAACCTGGCTCTGATAACAATCTGTAACACCCCCAAAATCGGGTCCAGCGGAAGCATACCTGTCGCTGGGGTGCTACTAAATTGGTATCACAACACATGTATAAAGAATGGTTTTACCTCAACCATTTAAAGTAGATTTCATAATCAAAAGTGATTTGTTTACAACATTTCAAAAATGGTGCGGAAATATAAGCCCATAAAATATTTCAAATGGTCCCGAATATATCAGAGTCTTCTTGCTATCGCTTTAAACCTGAAAATACATGCTAAAGTGTCAACACGAGGTTGATGAGTTCATAGAGTTTAGTGTAAAATGTGAAGCATTTAAATGAAGATTTCCTAGCAAATGCATTGTAAATCCACTCAGTTCCAAGCCCCGCCCATACAAGACTTGCAACCTGTGTGTTTACAACCCACTGCCAATTAAGACCTGGTTTAAGTGAACGTCAAATTATTTATGGACCACAAAAATTAAATGACCAATATAATCCAAATATATATAGAGTTATTGATAACTAAATTTCATGACACCGAAGCCTTAAGATTTTAGTTTGGGCATACTTTTGACATAACAGTCAAGTGGGGAAACCAAAGTCCGTTTGACATATCAGTCGAGTGGGGAAACCACAGTACGTTTGACATATCAGTCAAGTGGGGAAACCACCCAGACACTCAAAGTTTCTGGTAGATGTCCACCTAGGACATCAAGGGTTCCTAAAATATTTATGCGTCCGTTTGACTTAACAGTCAGGTGGGGAACGCCACCCGGACGGGGAGTTCAATCCCAATAGATCTATTCATAATATTCGCGCTTAACGGGTCATAACATAGGCAATTGATAGTTTAGTGTACTTGTGTCCAAAGGAGATAATCTAGTGTGTAACAAGTGAACACATATTACTTTCGAGTACAAATCAAGGTTTTCAACCAAATAGTAATGCTTGAGAAAACAATTCACAGTTCAAGTAAAACGAGCATGGAGTTTAATTATAATTGTTGGGTCTAAAAGATGCTGTTGATTCGAGAAACACAACTCTGCTGGATAGTTATGTGACTCTGCTGATTAGTGCATTAACTCTGCTGTTTGGGATAATAGGCATAGTGTAACTCTGTTGCTAGTTTACGAAGACTCTGATGCTAGAAGATTTACTCTGCTGCTTATTAGATATGTATAGTATGTTAAGGATAAGTATAGAAAAGATACGTAAGATATTTTTCTTGTATAGAAAGTCTTGTAAACCGACTAGGACTCCTTACGCTATAAAAGGAGGTTCTAGGGTTAGGGTTAGATTTTGATCATCTTAGCATACGTATTGTTTTACACTTCAAGGTTTTTGTAACCCTATTGCTATTGAGCAATCGTTATTAATATAATTGAAGTGTTGTTTGATAATTCGTTTGTATTTATTCTTCTTAAGATCAAGTATTAGTTTCCGCATAATATTTGATATACAACTCAAGATCAGTTTCTATACCGATTGTCTTAGATTTATCTAAAGCAATTAATAAGATCGTGAAGCTCAACTGGGATCAACAAGTGGTATCAGAGCTTGTGATCTAGAAACTGGTACCAAGAAGAATTACTGAATACACGATTTGCTAATCATCAAAGTAAGCAATGGATTCCGACTCTACACACATGATTACTGCATCAAGGGTCCCCATGCTCAAGACTGGAGAGTATGAGATCTGGAAGATGAGGATTCAACAGTACATAAGAATGGTTGATTACTCACTTTGGGAAGTTGTTCTTCATGGCGACAGTGTGCAAACCAAGACTGCTACTGGATCAGTCTTGACTCTCAAGACAAGTGAGGAGAAAGCACAGAGAAGATTGGAGGTTAAGGCTCACAGTATTCTCATGATGGGAATACCTAATGATTATCAATTGAGCTTTAATCATATTGAGTCTGCTAAGGAGTTATGGGAAGCAATCGATCTTCGATTTGGTGGGAATGAAGCTACCAAGAAATCAAGAAAGAATCTACTGAAGCATCAGTTTGAAACTTTCACTGCTTTAAGTTCTGAGGACATTGAGGGAACTTATGATCGACTTCATAAGCTATCAAGTCAGATGGCTCTTTTAAAGATTGAGCCATCTCAAGAGGATGTCAATCTAAAGTTTCTGAGAAGTCTATCTTCTGAATGGAACACTCATACAGTGGTTTGGAGACATAAGGAAGATTTTGATACTATGACATTGGATGATCTGTATAACAACTTGAAGGTGTATGAATCTGAAGTTAAAGGATTGTCAAGCTCATCTTCTACCACAAATAATCTTGCTTTTGTTTCCTCAAACAGCAAGAATACTGGTAGACATCAAGAACAGCACTCTGCTGCTGGTGCTTTTGCTCCTGCTGTTGGTTCACATGTCTCTGCTGCTGACTCTGCTAACACCAACACTATCAGTGATGCTGCAATTTGTGCTTATTTGGCTGAACTTACTACAAGTACTTCAGTCATGCCTCAAGATCTGGATGAACTTGATCCTGATGATGTTGAGGAGATTGATATGCAATGGCAGTTTGCAATGCTTACTATGAGGGCAAGAAGGTTTCTTAAGCGAACTGGAAAAGAGATGAAGTTCAGAAGGAACAAGAGTGTGGGATTTGACAAGTCAAAGGCTGAATGTTTTAACTGCAGAAAGAAGGGACACTTTGCAAGAGAATGCAAAGCACCAAAAAGAAGCAATGAGAATTTCAAGAAGTCTGTTGATGAAGAGCCAAATTCTACTACTGCTATGGTATCATGTGATGGGTTAGGTGATTATGATTGGAGTGATCTTGCTGAGGATGGTCCAAATTGTGCATTGATAGCTGAAGAGGAACCTGAAGTGCAGCATTTTGCTCTCATGGCCTATTCTTCTTCTGGATCAGACTCTGAGGTATCCAATGAATCATCTTGTTCTTTTAAATCATGTTCTGATACAATTGAGATACTTAAGTCTAGCAATGGAAACCTTAAGATGGAAAATGAAACACTTAAGCTAGATAATCTTAGTTATGCATATGGTTTAAAGAACTTAGAAGAGAAGCTAGAATTTTATAAAAAGGCTGAAATTGAATACCTTGATCAGATCACTATTCTAAAAAATGAGCTTATCAAGAAAAATGATGAGATTAAGGTTCTTATGGAAAAAGTAGAAGAGGCTGAATAGGCTAGAGATTTAGCTAAAAGTGAGACTGAAAAACATGTCGTTAGGGTGGAAAAACAACAATTTGCTACTGACATTCTCAGTAAACCAATAGGTAGACACTTTGCAGACTCAGGAAGTGGTCTAGGATATAATGTTGTTGCTCACCCTACGAAACTTAGTGCCAATGCCCCTCCTACTAGGACACTGTCTTTCATATCTGAGTCTGAGGCTAAAACTGTAGGTGAAACTAGTAAACCTGTAGTTGAAACTAGTGAAAAAGAATTAGATTCACCTAAGGTTGAGGTAAAGAAGTATGAACAACCACCCCTGATTGAAGATTGGGAGTCTGACAGTGATGATGATGTAGTGGAATCTGATTCAACCACTAAGAACAAAAAGAAAGAAATTCCTACTGTTGTTGAATCAAAAGTACCTAGGGCTAAAAAGGTTGAGTTTGTTAAGCCTAGGTTTGGTAAAGGTATCTCTAGGAAGATGGCTGAGTATGAAAACACACCTAGAGTATATCCTAAAAGAACAAATAACTTGCCTAGGGGAAACCAGAGAAATTGGAACAACCTAGTTTCACACAAATTAGGTACTGATTTTCAATTACTTAAGAAGGCATGTTATTGCTGTGGTAGTTTTGAACATCTGCAAGATAAGTGCTATAAGAAACCAGCTTGGAACCAGTACACAAGGGTGAACCATAGGAACTCTGCTAGAAAGACTCACCCTCACCCCAAAAGAAACATGGTTCCTAGGGAAGTTTTGATGAGAGATGGTACTTTTAGAGTTATCTCTCCTATTGCACCAACAGTGCCCATAAAGAAGGATATAGTTGATTCTGCTGTTAAGGCAAACTCTGCTGTTAAGGCAGACTCTGCTGTTTTGCCTAAAGTTGTTACTGATACTGTTGTGGGCAATCATTTTTATGCTGTTAAAGCCTCAGCTTGCTGGGTCTGGAAACCTAAAGTTAAAGTTTTGGATCATGTTCTCAGACACAGCAGTGCCTCAATGCAGTTGAAGAAATTTGACTACTTTGATGCACAAGGTAGATCCAAGTCAGTAATGGCTTGGGTCCCAAAGAGAAACTAATTCTCTTACTTTTTGTGCAGGGCAATCTACAAAAGGAGCTAAAGGATAAATGCATTTTTGATAGTGGATGCTCTTCACACATGACTGGAGACCAAAGCAATTTGGAGAACTTTGAAGCTTTGGATGGTGGATATGTTGCCTTTGGGAATGATCCCAAAGGAGGTAAAATTGTTGGAAAAGGCATAATCAGAACTGGAAAATTGGATTTTGAGAAAGTGTATTTGGTGAATGGCTTAAAGTTCAATCTTTTTAGTGTCTCACAAATGTGTGACAGAAAGAATTTTGTTCTTTTTACAGACACTGAATGTCTTGTCTTATCTCCCGACTATAAGATACCTGATGATAAATTGGTACTTCTTAAAGTCCCTAGAAATGACAACATATACAGTGTGGACATAAAGAACATTATTCCCAAAAGAGATTTAACTTGTCTGTTTGCCAAAGCCACTATTGATGAATCCAAACTTTGGCACAGAAGGCTTGGACATCTGAACTACAAGGCTATCAACAAGTTGGTGAAAGGGAACTTGGTCAGAGGATTACCTTCAAAGGTTTTTGAGAATCCTGAAGTATGTGTTGCTTGCCAAATGGGAAAGCAACATAGAGCATCTTGTAAGTCCAAATTGGTGAATTCTATAACTGAACCCTTGTTTATGTTACACATGGACTTATTTGGACCTACTTATGTGAATAGTTTGAACAAAAAGATGTATGGCTTAGTAGTCACTGATGATTTTAGTAGGTTTACTTGGGTATTCTTCTTAGCTACTAAGAATGAGACATCTGGCATACTTAAGGCTTTTATTACAAGGATAGAAAACCTATTTAATCACAAGGTTAAAATCATCAGATGTGACAATGGAACTGAATTTAAGAATCAAGTGATGAATCAGTTCTGTGAGGAAAAAGGGATAACTAGACAATTTAGTGTGGCTAGAACTCCTCAGCAAAATGGTGTGGCTGAGAGGAGAAATAGAACATTAATTGAGGCTGCTAGGACAATGTTGTCAGAGTTTAAGTTACCCACTATCTTTTGGGCTGAAGCAGTCAACACTGCTTGTTATGTGCAAAATAGAACTAAGATAGTTAGACCTCACAATAAGACCCCTTATGAGTTATTGCATGGTAGGAAACCTCTGATAGATTTCTTTAGACCATTTGGGTGTCCTGTCACTATCTTAAACACCATTGACCACTTAGGCAAGTTTAGTGAGAAAGCAGACATAGGTTACTTTGTTGGATACTCTACTGAAAGTAAGGCTTTTAGGGTTTTCAATCAAAGAACTGGGCATGTGGTGGAAAATTTGCATGTTAGAATTAGAGAAACCACACCTAATGTTGATGGAAAAGGACCTGAGTGGATGTTTGATATTGATTCTTTAACCAAAAGTATGAATTATCAACCAGTTATTGCAGGTACTACCAACATGTCTGCAGGTACACAAACTAACCCCAATGCAGGTACACAAGCAAAGAAGGATGAAACTGCAGAGGAGTTTGTTTTGATTGAAAGGAGCACGTTTGATCAGTACTTCACTCCAACAGATAAAGAGGGAAAAAGTTCAGATGATGCTGCTGTTCATAAGGAAGTACCAAAGGTTGATGTAGAAGGTGTTGATGAACCTTCTCATGATGTCAAGAATGATGATAAGGAAAGGAATAAAGAGTCAGAAGTTGATGGGCAACAAGGGAATAACCATAGCAGCAGTTCTTTCAACTCTGCTGCCAGGCCAAAACACTCTGCTGATAAGACAAAGCACTCTGCTGTTAGGCCCAAACACTCTGTTGTTAGGTTTGGTAACTCTGCTGCTATGCCAATGAACTCTACTGATAGAAATGGTGATTCTGATGATGATTCTGCTGATGAGATGCCTGTATTAGAAGAAGTGTATGTGGATACTGATGATGAAGTTGTTGATGTTTTTGGTGCTGAAGGTGATTTATCAAATTTGGAGACTGATATACCTGTCAGTCCCACTCCTACAACCAGAATCCACAAGAATCATCCAAAGGAGCAGATCATTGGTGATGTTCACTCTGCTGTTCAGACTAGAAGTAAATCAAAAGGGTTGAGTGATTTGCTTGATCAGGGATTGTTTGCCCAAACACTTAAGAAGAGGAATAGCCACAAGGATTTACAGAATTGCATGTTTGCCTGTTTCTTATCTCAAGAAGAACCCAAGACCATTCACAAGGCTTTGAAGGATGAAAGTTGGGTTGAAGCTATGCAAGAGGAGTTGCTGCAGTTCAAGCTTCAAGAGGTCTGGACATTAGTTGATTTGCCTAATGGAAAAGGGCAATTGGTACAAAATGGGTGTTCAGATGTAAAAGAGATGAAAGAGGTATTGTTATCAGAAACAAGGCTAGATTGGTGGCTCAGGGATACACTCAGGAAGAAGGGATAGACTATGATGAGGTATTTGCCCCAGTTGCAAGACTGGAGGCTATCAGACTTTTCTTGGAATATGCCTCATACAAGAATTTTCCTGTGTATCAAATGGATGTGAAAAGTGCTTTTTTGTATGGAAAGATACCTGAAGAGGTTTATGTGATGCAACCACCTGGGTTTGAAGATCCTAAGTATCCTGATAGGGTCTACAAGGTGAAGAAAGCATAGTATGGACTACATCAAGCTCCTAGAGCTTGGTATGACACCTTATCTCAGTATTTGTTGAATAATGGTTTTTGCAGAGGAACCATTGATAAAACATTGTTCATTAAGAAAGACAAAAAGGATATCCTACTTGTTCAGGTTTATGTAGATGATATCATTTTTGGGTCTACAAATAAGGTGTTATGTGAAGGATTTGAGAAGCTTATGCACAGCAGGTTTGAGATGAGTTCTATGGGAGAACTGACTTTCTTTTTAGGACCTCAAGTTAAGCAGAAGTCAGATGGGATTTTTATTAGCCAAGACAAGTATGTGGCTGATATGTTAAAGAAATTTGGTTTCAAAGATGTGAAGGCAGCTAAGACACCAATGGACA
The DNA here is from genome assembly GCA_021014915.2 of Artemisia tridentata subsp. tridentata. Taxonomy (NCBI): domain Eukaryota; kingdom Viridiplantae; phylum Streptophyta; class Magnoliopsida; order Asterales; family Asteraceae; genus Artemisia; species Artemisia tridentata. Next base: position 127,707,835 of record CP139501.1, read on the forward strand.
AAAACAAACCTTTGCTCAAGGATGAAGATGGGGTAGAGGTTGATGTACATCTTTATAGATCAATGATTGGTTCATTGATGTATCTGACTGCTTCAAGGCCAGATATCATCTTTTCTGTGTGTGCTTGTGCTAGATTTCAAGTGTCCCCGAAAGTTTCACACTTGGAAGTAGTCAAAAGAATTTTTAGGTACCTAAAGGGTCAACCTAAATTGGGTCTTTGGTATCCTAATAATTCACCATTTGACTTGATAGCATACTCAGATAGTGACTATGCTGGAGCTACTATGGATAGAAAGTCAACCACTGGAGGCTGTCAGTACCTTGGACATAGGCTGATCTCTTGGCAATGTAAGAAACAAACAGTAGTGGCTAATTCGACAACTGAAGCAGAGTATGTTGCTGCTTCTAGCTGCTGTGGACAAGTGCTCTGGATTCAGAATCAATTGCTGGATTATGGGTACAATTTCATGAACACAAAAATTTTTATTGACAACAACAGCACAATGTGTATTATAAAAAATCCTGTTTTTCATTCAAAAACAAAACACATAGAGATAAGACATCATTTTATTAGAGATTGTTATGAGAAAAAGCTAATTCAAGTGGTTAAAATACATACTGACAACAATGTTGCTGATTTACTTACCAAAAGTTTTGATATAAATAGATTTCAATTTTTAGTTGCTAGTATTGGTATGATCAATCTTTAAATCTTTAAACATCTTATCTCTGTATGCTTTTGTAAAATTTTGTAAGGATTTGTGCTGTTGATTAGTCATTATCTGGTGTTTCGTCAAAGTCTGCTGTTTAGTTGTTTATTGCTATGCCTACTCTGCTGCTATTATGGAATATTCTTGCTTGTGTTTGTTGTTTGCTACTAACCTTTTGCAGATACATATACATACACAATCAAGTACAACATGAAAAGAGGAAGTTCATTGATAATAAAGGCATCAGTACATCATACAGTTTCCATACATTCATGCTATTCAAAAGAAAGATCAAAAGACAACAAGATTCAAAGATTCACAACCTAAATTCTAGCAAAGTCAGGCATGACCTTGCTACGAGGTCCCCTAGTACCCATGGCCTCTGACACCCTTGGACAGGGGAGTGCAAGTACTACTGGTCGTGGTGGTGGACTCTGCTGTTGGCTTGTCGAGGGAGCTGATTTCTTCTGCTGCTTCTTCTTCTTTGGAACAGGGGGTTTCTGCTCAACCGTACTTGGCTTTGGATGAGGTAGGTGGACACTCTTTGCAAAGGCGGCGGCGGCATTCTCCATTTGTTTTTGAAGCTCAGCGGTCAAAGGATGCTGTGGAGGATCGATCTTTGCTCTTTTATCATCATCAGAATCTTCAAAGGAGGATGGTGTTGATGGAAGTGGGTCGGAATATTCCTCTTCGACAACCGTTTTGCCTTTTGGTTTTGCTGAAGATGAACTTGAAAGATAACTTGAGGAAAGTAACTTGCCCATCCCTCTGAATCGTCTGATGATGAATCTGAGGAAATGTCAATAATTGGAGCTTTTGATGAACTCATGATTTGTTGATTTTGAGTTAGGGTTTGTGAATTGGGATTTGCTTAAAGAGTTTAAGGGATTTTTGGACTTCAATGTAGGGTTGGTATGGTATTTAAGGAAGTGCTTTTGAAGATATTGGGTAAGTTGACTTATGGTCAACACTTTCTTAACTCTGCTGATGCGTTTGAAAGTTGAAGGGTCAAACTGAAACTTTTGGCGCGTTCTTAAACCTAATTAGATCAAAACGGTCTCATAAACCAATTTGATCTCATTATCCTTTAATTGCTCAAAACAACATTTGATTCTCACCCAAGAACATTAATTCATATCATTTCACCCAAAACCCCCAAATCAAATGGCTCGAAGAACGTTTCCGGAAGAACATAATCAAATTGCATTTCTGAGTAAGGTTTCTGCAGCTGCTGGATTTCATGAGGTTATGGATTTTCTGAGTGCTTCTAGATTAAGGTATGCGTTAACAGCTGATCCTACCATTTATAAATCTCATATGAAACAATTTTGGTCAACTGTTAAGTTGGATATATTAGATGGTGAGGAAAGATTGATAGGCAGTGTAGATGGGGAAAAGATTGTAGTTAGTGAAACAACCCTTAAGAGATGTCTTCGTTTATCAGGCATACCTACACCTCCTACCCTTACCCCAGAAATTGTTATGACTGAGCTTGAGAATATGGGATATGAAAGACCTGAGGCTGGTGGAACATTTTTGAAAGGTCTTCTTTGTCCCCATTAGAAATTTTTATTGCATACTTTACAACACTGCTTATTTCCCAAAGTAGGTGGATGGAGTGAGTTTAGTGCTTCTCAAGCTATGGCTTTAGTGTGTTTGGCAACAGGGCAACCCTTTGATTTTTCTTCTATGATATTTGAGGGTATGAAGAAGTTTATTAAGAAGAAATTCTATTTGTATCCAAGGTTTCTACAACTTGTTATTAACTCTCAGCTAAGAGAACCCTTGAGGCATACAAATGTTGAGCCCTGTAGTAGAATGGCAATCAAGATGTTTGCCTTTCTAAAGAAGAATGGGAAAGGATTTTCTGGTACTATAACTCCCCTTTCTGAGCACATCTTGAATATAGTGGCTGCAGTGAATGAGGATGAAGAGGCTGGAACACCCACAGCTTCCCATCACACATCCTCATCAACAAGTTTGAATGTATCAGTGTCACATGAACCTCAAAATACCCAATCACCTAGGACTTCACCACTTGAGAACATTGTGCTACCTCAGGCCAATGTTAGTATGGATGCAGATGAGGCTGATACAGGTGTTGGAGGTATCATGATGGAAGAGGCTGGCACTACTGTTTCCAACTTAGTAGTTGAACAGGACAGTGTCAACATAATTAAGACCTCAACCATGGCAACATCTTTTGTAGAAGGTTCTCAAGAACCTAATACAACTGATGGTGACCCCAGCCAAATGGCTTCTATGGGGGGCTCAGATGTTCAACCTAGGGTTGAGACTGAGTTTGTGTCCCAAGATTCACCTCTCGGAGAAGGTAACACATCTCGAAGTGATGAGGACAGAGATGAAACTATTGAATTGATGGACACTGATGTACATATTGACATTGCAAATGATACACCTCTCGGACCAGGTTACACAGGTCGAAGTGTTGATGCTAGTATTGAACATGACACTGAGGATTTGACGGTTAAAACACCCGTACATAATGCCAATTCCAATGATCAACCTCTCGGGTCAGGTTACACAGACCGAAGTTGTGAGGATATCATGAAACAATTCAAAGAATTGACGGATAACTGTACAAAATTGTCAAAGGAGGTCCTTGGTCTTCGAAAGGAGTTAAAGACAGTCAAAGCTACTCAGGGTGCTGAAATTAGAAGGCTTAAAATAAGGATTACTCATCTTGAGAGGAGGCTAAAGAAGAGTTCCAAACCAAGTTTGGAAGAGGATGCTTCCAAACAGGGGAGGAATGATCAGGAGACTGTAGTGAATGATCAGGATCAGGAAGTTGTAATAGGTTCAGGGGAGGTTGAAAAGGACTTTGTTGAAAATGTTGGTGATAAGAGTGACAAGGTTGACTCTGCTGGTGCAGAACACTCTGCTGATGGGTTAAAGGTTTCTGCTGATGATACTGAGAAGAGTGCAGGAGTAAAGGACTCTGCTGATTCAGATGATGAACAGATGACTTTAGCTCAAGTACTGCTGAACATGAACAAAGGAACTAAAACACCCACAACATCACAACAACCTGCTACTGAATCTACTGAAAAGCTTGAAAGGAAGAAAAAGTTGGCTGATGAACAAGCTCAGATTGCTCAGGATGAAGAATATGCAAGAAGTGTTGCAGCTGATGAAGAGAGAAATTAGTTTGAACTTATGGAAAGCTCTACATTTAAAGAAGTTAATCAAGAAGAATTAAATGAACAATTGCTGTATTTCATTGATTCTGATATGATTGTAAGAGGTGAAGCTAGGTTGATAACAAATGATGAGCAGTTGGATGGAAATGAAAAGACAAAAGAGCTTGTTGAGTTTATACTCAGAAAGAATGGATTAGCTAAGTGGGAAGAGCTGATTATGAAGATTAAAGAAGCACAGAAGCATGGTTACACACCTAAGTCACCTTCAAGGAAAGCAGTGGTTAATGACATGAAGTATTACTTGAAGAATGCTAGAAATTATCAGATGAAGGATTTCAAAGGCAAGTCAGATGCCTTAATTGAAAAGGAATTTTATGAAACTTATGCTAAGCTTAATCCAAGAAAAGTTTCTGAAAAGAAGAGAAATCCAGAAGTTATGGTATCTGACAATATGAAAGCATCTGGGAGTGGAAGTGATTCAAAGCCCATAGTATCTGATGTTGAAAAGGAGAAAGAAATTATTGTTGAAGCTGAAGTAATGACTGAATCCTCTGCTGGTACAAAGAGATATAGAAGGAAAGTAAAGCAGGTGGGTAGGAAGAAGAGAAGAATTCAGTCAGTAGTGATGAGTGATTCGAAGAAAGAGGAGAAAGAAGATAGTGATTCAGAGAAAGAAGAAGTGACTACAGATGACATGAAAGGAATTATGGATCTCACAGTTCATGAACCTCAAAAAGAGCCTGAGTTACTTAATGAAGTTCCTCTATCAATAAAATATCCAATCATTTCATACTCACATGATGTTCTAAGTGATAGTCAAGTATGCTGGATAATTAAGAGATCAAATGGTTCAAGTGTGGGGTATATTAGTTTTTCTCAGATGTTGCACTACATGGATAGGGATGATATTACTCAACTCTGGAATCTTTATAAGATGAATTATGGTGATACTAGACCAGAGGTGGTGTATGAAAGACTAAATTATTACTACTTGAAGAATATGTTTGAACCAGATGAGAGAAGCATTGAATGGAAGAAGTTACTAAGCTCCACAGTTCAGAAATGGTATTTATATCAATCTTGTGGAGTTCATCTCTTATCATGTATAGGTGTGACTGTGTATATGCTTGTGGAGAAGGATTATGTTATCAACAACAGTACATCTATTCTGTATCAAATGTTGCAGCCTGGTAAGTTGACTTTGCAAAGACCATTTGATGTAGATAGTCAAGCATTTGAACTAATTGAGAAATATAAAAAGTTGCTGGAGTCAAAGGTTTCAAAACAGTAAAGTGTTTGGAAGCATCCTCCTGGTGATTAGCTGGATTTAAGGAAACTTGATGATTTTTGAAGAAAAATATCAAGTTTAGGGGAGGATTGTTGGGTCTAAAAGATGCTGTTGATTCGAGAAACACAACTCTGCTGGATAGTTATGTGACTCTGCTGATTAGTGCATTAACTCTGCTGTTTTGATAACTCTGCTGTTTGGGATAATAGGCATAGTGTAACTCTGTTGCTAGTTTACGAAGACTCTGCTGCTAGAAGATTTACTCTGCTGCTTATTATATATGTATAGTATGTTAAGGATAAGTATAGAAAAGATACGTAAGATATTTTTCTTGTATAGAAAGTCTTGTAAACCGACTAGGACTCCTTACGCTATAAAAGGAGGTTCTAGGGTTAGGGTTAGATTTTGATCATCTTAGCATACGTATTGTTTTACACTTCAAGGTTTTTGTAACCCTATTGCTATTGAGCAATCGTTATTAATATAATTGAAGTGTTGTTTGATAATTCGTTTGTGTTTATTCTTCTTAAGATCAAGTATTAGTTTCCGCATAATATTTGAGATACAACTCAAGATCAGTTTCTATACCGATTGTCTTAGATTTATCTAAAGCAATTAATAAGATCGTGAAGCTCAATTGGGATCAACAATAATGAGCATGTATTATACCCTAAACAGTTGAAAAACAAGTAAAAGTAGGGGCTATGAAACTCACCTGATGAAATAGCGACAATGACAATAGTGAATATGCTGAAATGAGGCTCGGTCTCTAACCGCAACCTAATATGGTTAATATGATCTAATGTAAGTCATGAATTTACACAACACATGCAAATACGTATGTTACCGATACCACTCGGGAATTTTGGAAATAATGTTTATCGTCGAAAAATATATTTTTGATGTCTTGTTAAGTTAATAAACACTTTTCATGTAAATACGTTGCAACGATATCCTACGATCGTTGTTTGGTGGTCTATCGGTGAATATTGTGTTTTTGTCGTAAAAATAGCATTTTTCATTACTTGAAATTGTTGGGAATTATATTTTCATAGATTTGATGATCACGGAACAAGAAGAATGAAACATGAAGAATACTGAAATGATAAGCAAAATACGCTAATGAAGCTGTTGCAGGAGTTGTTAAGTCTGGTGGTTAAGTCTTCTCCCAGTTAAGTCTGGTGGTTAAGTCTTCTCCCAGTTAAGTCTCCTCGTTAAGTCTGGTTACACAGTTAAGTCTTCTAGTGTATCAGGTGCTGCTATGAGTCATACTACTGCTGGATGGATAAGGATGAAGAAGATATTATTTTATCTAGATATTTGTTCAGTCAACAAAGATACAAGTTGTATCTTAATGACTAACACATGTAAAGCAAGTAGATGACAAAACTTATCATATTGTAAAAGATCTTCCTTGTGCTATAAAAGGAAGATCTTACCCTTAGATAAAAAGTGTGGTTAGATGTTAATGACCAAGGTGCTTCATACTTACAAATTACAACAACACCAAGTGTCTTAAAATGTAAAGCACCTAAAAGAGTATGTGTGGGAACATTAGACATGGGGTCTAATGTTGTTAGGTTTGTTTAGCCTCAAGGATCTTTGATCCCTAATTAGAGTGTAATCGTACTGCTATTGATCAAGTAGTATTGGGGCTAGTTTGAATAACAAACGGTGATGTTGGCAAAACCTTGTTGTCATAGTATTGTTTCTTTCATTAGAATATTCTGTGAATATTATCATCATGCTCATCATAGAAAAAATCCTAGATAAAGGCTTAACAGCCTTGAGCCCATAAACGATCACAAAATTTATTGTTAGTTAGATAGTCTATAACACCATAACTTAAATACGACATATAAAATACGCTATAAATTAAAACTTGAGTTGTATATCATGTTACGACTCGAAACCATACAATATGAACATACATCCTAAAGTAACTACGAGATGATACAAGAACTTTATGAATAAATTATGACACGTTTAATATGTCACATATAGGCCAAAAATTAATAAATCTTGTACACAAAAAAATTATGAAAGATAAGTATGAATTTGGGCAATTTTGGAAAATGCAAATTATCCTTTGTGCACCCCTAAATTTCGGCTCATATCTCTCCCCTATTTTTTTTTCTAAAAACCGTGTATTCCATTACACTCCAAGAAAACCCTAAATATTTCTCTCTACTCCAATTGTCGGCAAAAAGAAAAATAAAACCACCAAGAACCCTAAAAATTTATCCTATTCGATCCATCAAGAAGGAGATGAAGAGGAGATCTTGATCTTGATCATTTTCGTATCACACAAAGGTAATCATATATACATCATTCAATCCATTCGAATTGTCCATAAACAAAACCTAACCGATTCTTGTGTATTTTTGTTCTTGCATTCGATCTTGATCAAGAGAAGTTGTGTTGGTGATTTGATCATTTTGGAGGTCCTTGTATTCGTGTCCCTATTCGATCTAACCTAAGAGGTAACCATGTAAACCTTAATCTATAAAATCATTTAGAACATGCATTGAAATCGGATCTATATATAAAGAAACTAACCCATCGTAAATAATTATGCTACTAAACGAATTTTAACCCAATAATATGAACATGAATTTTAGTGGTTCTTTGGTCTAAAACTTAATTCAATGAAATAGGGATCAAATAAAATTGGTTTGGTGATTTTTAGAGGTCTAGAAGGCAGCCATTTGATTTTAAGAAATTCATATGTCAAAACTGTATTTCGGGTTATGGAAATTCAGGTGTGATCTACGATCTTTAATTTAATATCTATAATGAATTAAGATCTGAGATTTTGGCAGAATAATATTTGGTATATGAGTTAAGTTGTGTAATTTTTGTGGATTTTTCTGAGATGTTTAACTGGGGTGAATAAATACATACTTTCGGGGTGTTCCAGCCGGTCGAATTCGAGAACATGTTGTGAATGTCAATTTTTAATCTGTACTTTTACAACTTAATAAAATCTGGAAAAATTACATAAAATACTTAAGACGCATAGGTATATCTGGGTAAAAGTATAGAATTTTATGAGCTCGTATAAGGTGTTTTAAAAATGGCTAAATTGGACCTGTTTTAATGTTAATGCTGAATTTAAGTAGTTGTTTAAAACTTGCATAAGCATAATTGTTTCACCTATTGAACCTAAATAAGTTAATTGTCATCTTAAGAGTATTTAACTTATGGTTTAACTAATTTTCATATTAACCTTAAACTTTGGCATAATTGCAATAGTAACCCTAATCATTGAATAATTATAATGTAAACCCTAATTTGAATTGTGAAACCCAAATTATATGAATTAAATCCTAAAATAGCTAATTCGGGAAATATGACTTAATTATGACCTAATTGAATTTATGAAACCCTAATTGGAATTTAATTACTTTAAATGGTCAAATAAAACGACTTGTGTAATTAGAAACCCTAATCTCACATTTACTTAATTTGGAAACCCTATTTTGACTTGTAAAACTTTAAATTATGAAATGACATCATTTTATAAGTATATTAATATATGAAACTCAATTTCGACATTAATAACTATTTAAACCTTTTTAAATACTAATTACTATTTTTAGAAACCCTAAATTGCTTTTAAACCTAAATATGGAAACTTACTATTTTTGGAAAGTTACTAAATATGAAAACTTACTATTTTTGGAAAGTTGCTAAATATGGAAAGTTACTATCTTTGGAAAGTTACTAATTATGGAAACCTGTTAAATATGGAAAGTACCTAAAATGGAAAGAAAACTAAAATGAAACCTTTTATGATTATGAACCTATGAAGCTTATAAATAAACTTATGATTAATGTAGATCGGGTGAAGAAGGAGTGATCATCTGCTTCCATTCATCTATTTGCTTTGATTTGTGTGCTTTGATAATGTACATATATTCTTTCCCTTTTCAGTAGGGATATTTCTATCGATTCTATGCCTGATATGATTCCCTTATTTGACTCATGACTTTCATTCTATGATTGTCATTCTTATTGATTCATTCTGACATTTATTTAAATGTCTCTGCCATGCTATGCTGATGTTTTGCTATGCTTATTGAGTTACTATTTTGTTTATCTTGCAATGCTAGATTATATTTGTTGTATGCTATGATAGATCTGTGCCTGAGCTAACCTAGTTGTGGAGGTACCATGACCATGTCTTGGATGGCACCCTGTAAGGAATTAAATATTCCATAGATTTGATGATCACAAACAAGAAGAATGAAACATATTATATACTGAATGATAAGCAAAATACAAGGTACTGCTGGTCCAAAGAGCAAGGTACTGCTAGACCAACAAGGTACTGCTAGTGTATTTTAAGGTACTGCTGGTCCAAAGAGCAAGGTACTGTTAGTTCAAGAACAAGGTACTGCTAGACCAACAAGGTACTGCTGATTCAAGAGTAAAGTACTGTTCCTGCTGAGAACTCTGCTGATCAGACAGAGCACTCTGCTGATAGTATTACAACTCTGCTGATAGTTCAAATGAAGTAACTGCTGAATCAATGAGTCACTCTGCTGCTACAGAAGATAAGAACGAAGAAGATATTATTTTGTATGAGTCATGTTTATACAAATATAATATCTAGATATTTATCAAGTCATCAAGTTGAACACTCAACTTGACACATGTAAAAGCAAGTGGATGACTAAAAGCTTATCAATTTGTAAATGATCTCCTTATATTATAAAAGGAAGATCATACCCCTTAGATAAATGTGTGGGTCACTGTGGACAGTGAGTGTGTCACTGTGAGATTAGTGATCAACCAAAGTGCTTCGTACTCTCAAATTACAACAACACAAAGTTGTGTTAAAATGTAAGAGCACTTAAAGAGTGTGTGTGGGAACATCAGACAAGGGGTCTGATGAACATTGGACATGGGGTCTAATGTTGTTTAGGTTTGTTTAGCCTCAAGGATCTTTGATCCCTGTTAGAGTGTAACCGTATTACTAATGATCAAGTAGTATTGGGGCTAATGAAATAACAAACGGTGAATTCCACAAAACCTTGTCATGATAGTATTGTATTCTTTGTTTGAATATTCCGCCAATATTATCATTGTTCTTTAAACGTAGAATTCCTAAATCAAAGGCTTAACAGCCTAGAGCCCATAAACGATCAAGTAAACTCGTTGTTAGTTTAGTAACCTCTAAAACGAGTTTCCACAATTGGTATCAGAGGGGAGGCTCTGGATTTAGGAAAAGAAAAGGTTTTAGCTAAGAAAGAAGAAAAATTCGTTTTTGCTTAATTTTTCAAAACTTTCTGCAGAGCAGTTTTGCAAAGGCTATAAATCCTTCGTTAACCGTTGGATTGGGCTAAAATTTTTGGTGAAGGTTCTTGGTATATCAAGGTAGATTCTCACCGGAGGGATCTTCAATCTGAGCCTTAGGTTGCAAGATATGCATCGTTGAATACTGCTGCAGAAACAGTTGAGGTATGGTCGAATTTTTGGTTTTCTTTCAAAGTTCACACACATAGGGGAAGAATCACACACAGAAGAGAGTTGGTTCTTAAAAGATAAAAAGGCTTGTTTATCAATTTATTATTGGTGAAAAAGGTTATTTGTTGCTTATTTGAAGTTGAGGTTGAGTTTTTCAAGATTGTGTTTTGTCATATCTTTGGAAGAAAAGATAACTTGTTTGTGCTTAAATAATTATGGTGATGACTTGTTAAATCTAGTTTTCATAGGTCAAGGGGAGGATGGACGAAGACCTAGTTAACTATCACTTAAAGGAGTTGCTTTGTCGCGCTCAGTGTCTCATTGAAGATGAGGATTTTATCAAGAGATTTCGATCTACTTATATGGTGTTAGTATAAGTTCAAAGTCAGTTTTAGTACAAGATATAGGACACAAGATTGGTTTATTCAGCTTCATCAACAAGTTGGTAATGATTGGTTTTTCTTCATCAGTCATAAAAGCCTACAGAATTGAAGATTCGAAATGGTTAACATATGGGTTTCAGGGGAAGCTTAAATGTTTAGATGTTTAACCATTTATTGTATTTGTGCAACACCACAAGGGAAAGTTATTGATTCTTACTACTATTGATTAGTATTAGTTTATAGTTGTAAAAATCATATTTGTAATATTCTCTATTTGTTGATAACAAAAAGGGGAAGAGATGTGGTGGATAGCATAAATTAAGGGGAAGTCAGTATAGTTTCATTCATGGTGAGATTTAGTTATCTCAATTTCTCTACTTCGTCTAGGGAAATTCGTACAAGAAAGTGTTTGTTTTGTAATCATCAAATAGGGGAAGATTGTAAGGAATTAAATATTCCATAGATTTGATGATCACAAACAAGAAGAATGAAACATATTATATACTGAATGATAAGCAAAATACAAGGTACTGCTGGTCCAAAGAGCAAGGTACTGCTAGACCAACAAGGTACTGCTAGTGTATTTTAAGGTACTGCTGGTCCAAAGAGCAAGGTACTGTTAGTTCAAGAACAAGGTACTGCTAGACCAACAAGGTACTGCTGATTCAAGAGTAAAGTACTGTTCCTGCTGAGAACTCTGCTGATCAGACAGAGCACTCTGCTGATAGTATTACAACTCTGCTGATAGTTCAAATGAAGTAACTGCTGAATCAATGAGTCACTCTGCTGCTACAGAAGATAAGAACGAAGAAGATATTATTTTGTATGAGTCATGTTTATACAAATATAATATCTAGATATTTATCAAGTCATCAAGTTGAACACTCAACTTGACACATGTAAAAGCAAGTGGATGACTAAAAGCTTATCAATTTGTAAATGATCTCCTTATATTATAAAAGGAAGATCATACCCCTTAGATAAATGTGTGGGTCACTGTGGACAGTGAGTGTGTCACTGTGAGATTAGTGATCAACCAAAGTGCTTCGTACTCTCAAATTACAACAACACAAAGTTGTGTTAAAATGTAAGAGCACTTAAAGAGTGTGTGTGGGAACATCAGACAAGGGGTCTGATGAACATTGGACATGGGGTCTAATGTTGTTTAGGTTTGTTTAGCCTCAAGGATCTTTGATCCCTGTTAGAGTGTAACCGTATTACTAATGATCAAGTAGTATTGGGGCTAATGAAATAACAAACGGTGAATTCCACAAAACCTTGTCATGATAGTATTGTATTCTTTGTTTGAATATTCCGCCAATATTATCATTGTTCTTTAAACGTAGAATTCCTAAATCAAAGGCTTAACAGCCTAGAGCCCATAAACGATCAAGTAAACTCGTTGTTAGTTTAGTAACCTCTAAAACGAGTTTCCACACACCCTAGGCATGACACTCCCGTTGAGGTGTGATAGATCTACGGCGTTCCCCCTTATGTTATGATTTTTTGTGTACACTATTGGCCAACTTTATATGTGTGACCAGTCTAGTACTGACATACATACTTATGTTAGGGAGCGTATGGATGCATCCTAGGTTTTATGTTTATATGATTATGGTGACCAGGTGGTGTTTGCCTTACACTCCTTCTCACACTTTTATTACTTAGAGGTATCCCCTCTTCGTATACATGTTTTGCTTAGTATGATTTGACGGATTATGTATGTAGTTCCTATGGCACATCCTTATATGAACTTTTCCCTTATTTCATTATTCTCTTGATTAATTTCTTATTCAGTTCTCATGCACTCTTGATCCTTAGTTCTCTTTAAAATTCGTATGACATTCATGATTATGCTTTTCGTTTTGTATTCTTATTCCTTCGTTGCTTATGCTTACTTACCGTTATGTTATGTTATGTATATCTGTTCACTTGGCTTTTTAAGCTCAGCCGCATTTCTTTTCCTGCGGCAGGTTTTAGTTGGAAGCTGGGTCATGAGTGGAGAGTAATTTGGACTTAGAAGACTATACCTTAATAGCTATTCTGGATTAGAGATGACTAGAAGTGATTATATTTTTTTTAGACTTAGTATTTATTGAAATTCTCATTTGTAACCTTGTATTACAGATTTTCCCTTTGTAACCTTTGAAATTATTTTGTATTAATTAAGTCATATGCTTGTGTTTGCTTTGATATGTCACCATAACGTAATACTTCTACCCTTATCGGGTTGGGGTGTTACAATTATGGTATCAGAGAACAGGCTGCGACTTGTAATACATTTACCCTTGACCTGTGAAGTTTGGACCACTAAGTTTCCACTGTAGGCGTTCATAAGACAACCTTTGAGAAATTGCTTTAGGATCTCCCCATAGGAACATAAGTTATAACCGGTGAGGAATGGGTAGACTAGGACATCTATGTAAGTAGCATTGCTTCTGCATCACTCTGATTCATGCCTCTGCCTTTAGCTATGCCTTATAAGAACATTTGTTTCAGAAGCTAGAAAGTTTTGCAACCTAAGCTTAGTAACCAAGTAAGATTGGAATGCCTTAAGAACTGCATGGATACCTTACACCATTTAGGTTTCACTTCCTGATTTTGACCTCCATCTCCGAGTTGTTTGATAAACAGTTTGATACCTTTCCGACCATCCCGAAGGTCATTCAACCGTCATGTGTTTGACACATTCTGTGAATTCATTACTTATGCTGGATATAGAATGTATCATCTGATACTACTTGAATCTGCATAATCCATTGCTAATCCTATGAGAACTCTGGTAATTATTAACCACCGATATAGGAAGATTTGTTTCCCTCCCTTAGAATGACCTGTGAGGATATTGGGTAGACATTAGGCTTCTCGTTTGACGCGATCTCTTCCTCCGTATTTTGATCCTGACGTTTGATTTGTCTTCATTGTTCATTTTGATCCCTACGTTAGGGTTCGTCTGAGCAGAAGAAGTTGTGGGACCAGGTTCCATCTCCTCCATGTGTTGACTGTGAGAAGTTTCATCTGGATGATCGTGTTATAAGACGTTGGATGCCGGTCTCAGTTGTAGTGTGATTGGACGTCGGAAGAAAGAGTGTCCGAAGGTGAATGGTAACAACCGTAAGAATGAGAATGATTGACAGCAATCTGCCGAGGGTCGAGTGTTCGCTCTGACCAGGGACCAGGCTGCTGACACATCAAGTACCGTTTCGGGTATTCCTTACTTATGCGATCATGCTGCGTGGTTTTATTTGATACGAGAATGACATATCCTGTGGTGTCTTTTGCTTTTACTAAGCACATTAAGTTCCCTCTGCATTATTGAATTGCTATTCCTAATTCTATCTCTATGAGAATCTTGTGACTATCCATCACGAGTGTAGAGTATCCTGTACGGTTGAGGTTGTTTGAAGATCAATTTCATTCTGCTAATCTGATTTCTTTGGGAATGTTCGATTCAATTTCATTCTGGTCATGTAATTGTTGACTGAGCATTGAGATGCTAACAACAGTTATGATTTTGTCATTTCTGACGACTTATGAAACTCAAACTCCGTGCCCAGGTTTCTGACCTGGCATACTATTATGATCACCTTTGCTTTGAAATTCCGTATATTAATCCCTCGCGTTTGTGAAGATATTTCGTTTGATGTAAACTCGCTCGAGAGTTTTAGAAGTTGAATTTCGCGATGTATTCCTTGATGGACTACCAAGATTTCCTCTCGAATGTAATTGTTTTGATCCGTTTATTAGAATGTGTTTTGTCACGACTTGAGGTAGACTGTGATTGCAATAAAGGCATGTGTATATGATACAAGTATTATGACGTCTGGCCAGCGTGATAATAGTTACATCATATATCTTGAACTTATTGGAGTCATAGAATGTCTTGAGGAGTGTCTGAGGTCAGTGTGTTATTTGAATCAGAACTCTATTCATGTGTAAGTGACGTTTTGCCTATTTCCGAAATCCCTTACGAACGACATACGTTGAATGAAGAGTATCGAAGGACCTACTTCTAGGAAGTGGTTTATCCGTCTGTGTGCGTCTCTGTGTTGTGTTTCAGTTTGGTTATGAAGAAGAATGATGGTGGTATAAGGTTGTTCATGGAATTCTGGAATCTTAGTAGTATGGTGATTTGGACTGATACCATTTCGACGACTTATCTAATCAACTTCAGGGTGAAGTTTTCTCTATGATCGATTTGTAATCTGATTATGTCCATTTTCATGTGAAGGAGCAAGATGTTCCTAGCATTGATTTGTATCCGTTATAATCTCTATGAGCATTGTGATGCCAATCGTATTGGCTACTGCTCCGACTATTCTTGTGAGCTTGATGAATCGTGTATTTCATGAATGCTTGGACAATTGTCATAGTATGATGATTTAGTATATTCAGGGACGAAAGAGAAACACGGGAATCATTCTTGTATTTTGGTGTTGAAAATTTCTACGTCAGAAGAGCTCGATGTAAGTTTCTCGAAGAGTATAATTTTGGTAGGGATGAAGAATAAGTTGGAGAATTTTTGGAAAGTTAAGAGGGATATTTGTTTCTACTTGAGAAGAAGGTCAGCTATGTCCTTAGGTTATACGGAATGATTGCTAGTGATGCATCTATGTAGATAAACCGTGGGAGGCGAACTATCAGACGCACGAATGGAGATTGGTTATGACGGATGTGAAGAAGCTCAGGAGCAAGGTGGGGGAATTATGATCTATGTAGAAGATTTGAATGAAACGGTTATGCTCGAAGCACCCCGTTCTTTTCGCTCTATACATATTAGTTGTACTATTATGTAGAGAATTGTAGCATAAATTATGACGGGATGGTATGACAACGGATGTGAATGCTTTGATGGCGAAGTGTCTAGCATGTCAACAGATTGGGAGTTAGCATCAGAGTACGAGTGGTTTTCCTTATTTTGGATGTTAGTATGTAGAAGTGGGATTAAAACTGTCAGTAACCATGTAACGGGATTTACGCGCACGTTGGGAAGGACAAAACGATGTGGGTTGTAGTGAATCGTTCAACTTGGTGGCTCACTTGGAAGATCGACAGAGATTTATTTCAACAGAAGATTATTCAAGCTCCTTGGCGCACCTGCAGTGGTCGTGTCAGAAAAATCGAGTTTTGTTTCACACTTCCAGAAGAAATGCAGAAGACCTTCAAGACCGGCTCGAGATTTTATGGCGACTACTCACCTTCAGATGGATGGACGGACAGAGCAACTATGTTGAAATTGAAGATGTATGGGACGGAGAGTTTGACAAGTGTATTGGCATGATTGAGTTGCCTACGGAGATGTAGAACACCTTTTGGATTGGATTAAGTTGGAGATTTGCTGGTTTAAGGTCCGGGGTTGATTACTGTGATTGGTGGATTAGTTATCCTTGTGGAAGAGAAACCTTGAATGGTAGACAATGAAATTTGTATGTTTCGTACGATGTCCCCGTTGTGTAGAGTTAGACGTTTTGGGCTTATGAAGAAAATCTGGTTCGCGATGCGTTAATCCTTTGAGTTGTTGTTTTCCATACGATTATCCGACCTATTCCGTTATGCTCTCCGATACGTTCCGATCCTCTGTTATGTGCTTAGTTTATCGTTTGTACGACTACGTTAGCTCTTTGATGTGTTATATCCGTATGATTATTCGACTTATTTTGTTTTGTTTTCTGATGCGTTTCGATACTCCGATTTATACTCTATTGATCGTTGATACAAATATGCTACCCATCTCATTATGCGTTTCAATACAAGTTGATATTTCGAGTTGTACTCGATTGATTATCAATACAATTATACTATCTATCTCCTATAAAACTCTTGATACATTTGATGATTCGTCACGTGCTTCATTGACCGGTGGTACGTTCCTTAGTTCGATCAGTATCTGTTTGAAATTGATGAGTTCTTCTATAATGATGCACTAGTTCCCTTTTCGTTAAGAATCTGGACTGAGTTGACGAGGTTTTACTCTTTAGTACTACCTTCGTATTGCTTACAAGCATGAATGTTTCATGTATCTTTGTATGAGATTTAAACCGTTATCCGCTACATTGTTGTTTCGTATTCCTTGGAAAGAATTCGTTGTGAATTATGGAAGCCTAGGGCTTTTCAATGACTTTGATCAGGTTGGCGAGGTATCTCATCGCTTGGCATTACCTTCCTAGTTATCTCACGTATACGATGTATTCCATGTATCTCTTCTTCGTGAGTATGATTATCACCCACTTCATGTTGTCTCTTGCCGTTCGATCTATTTCGAGAAAATCTTTCTTATAGTGAAGAACCTGAGGTTGTTTTGGAGCGTCAGGAAAGAGTCATGAGAACGAAAACGATTCCTTTTGTAAAGATTCTTCGGGAGAATCATCCTGAGAGCGAGGCTACTTGGGAGACCGAAGAATCGTTACGATCCAGTTATCCACATTTCTCTTTTTGACTTGGTACGTATTCATTTTGATATCGATTTCGATTTCGCATTTCGAATTTCTATTTCGACTTCGTATTCCAATTTCGCGGACGAAATTTTCTTTTTAGGAGGGAAGAATTATAACACCCTAACTTAAATACGACATATAAAATACGCTATAAATTAAAACTTGAGTTGTATATCATGTTACGACTCGAAACCATACAATATGAACATATAACCTAAAGTAACTACGAGATGATACAAGAACTTTATGTATAAATTATGACACGTTTAA
Organism: Artemisia tridentata subsp. tridentata; assembly: GCA_021014915.2. Taxonomy (NCBI): domain Eukaryota; kingdom Viridiplantae; phylum Streptophyta; class Magnoliopsida; order Asterales; family Asteraceae; genus Artemisia; species Artemisia tridentata. Next base: position 127,725,553 of record CP139501.1, read on the forward strand.
TATGTCACATATAGGCCAAAAATTAATAAATCTTGTATACACAAAAATTATGAAAGATAAGTATGAATTTTGGCAATTTTGGAAAATGCTAATTATCCTTTGTGCACCCCTAAATTTCGGCTCATATCTCTCCCCTATTTTTTTTCTAAAAACCGTGTATTCCATTACACTCCAAGAAAACCCTAAATATTTCTCTCTACTCCAATTGTCGGCAAAAAGAAAAATAAAACCACCAAGAACCCTAAAAATTTCTCCTATTTGATCCATCAAGAAGGAGATGAAGAGGAGATCTTGATCTTGATCATTTTCGTATCACACAAAGGTAATCATATATACATCATTCAATCCATTCGAATTGTCCATAAACAAAACCTAACCGATTCTTGTGTATTTTTGTTCTTGCATTCGATCTTGATCAAGAGAAATTGTGTTGGTGATTTGATCATTTTGGAGGTCCTTGTATTCGTGTCCCTATTCGATCTAACCTAAGAGGTAACCATGTAAACCTTAATCTATAAAATCATTTAGAACATGCATTGAAATCGGATCTATATATAAAGAAACTAACCCCTCGTAAATAATTATGCTACTAAACGAATTTTAACCCAATGATATGAACATGAATTTTAGTGGTTCTTTGGTCTAAAACTGAATTCAATGAAATAGGGATCAAATAAAATTGGTTTAGTTATTTTTAGAGGTTTAGAAGGCAACCATTTGATTTTTAGAAATTCATATGTCAAAACTGTATTTTGGGTTATGGAAATTCAGGTGTGATCTACGATTTTTAATTTAATATCTATAACGAATTAAGATCTGAGATTTTGGCAGAATAATATTTGGTATATGAGTTAAGTTGTGTAATTTTTCTAGATTTTTCTGAGATGTTTAACTAGGGTGAATAAATACATACTTTCGGGGTGTTCCAGCGGGTCGAATTCGAGAAAATGTTGTGAATGTCGATTTTTAATCTGTACTTGTACCACTTAATAAAATATGAAAAAATTACATAAAATACTTAAGACACATAGGTATATCTAGGTAAAAGTATAGAATTTTATGAGCTCGTATAAGGTGTTTGAAAAATGGCTAAAGTTGGACCTGTTTTAATATTAATGCTGAATTTAAGTAGTTACTTGTTTAAAACATTCATAAGCATAATTGTTTCAGCTTTTGAACCTAAATAAGTTAATTGTCATCTTAAGAGTATTTAACTTATGGTTTAACTAATTTTCATATTAACCTTAAAATTTGGCATAATTGCAATAGTAACCCTAATCTTTGAATAATTATAATGTAAACCCTAATTTGAATTGTGAAACCCAAATTATATGAATTAAATCCTAAAACTGCTAATTCGGGAAATATGACTTAAGTATGACCTAATTGAATGTATGAAACCCTAATTGGAATTTAATTACTTTAAATGGTCAAATAAAACGACTTGTGTAATTAGAAACCCTAATCTCACATTTACTTAATTTGGAAACCCTATTTTGACTTGTAAAACTTTAAATTATGAAATGACATCATTTTATAAGTATATTAATATATGAAACTCAATTTCGACATTAATAACTATTTAAACCTTTTTAAATACTAATTACTATTTTTAGAAACCCTAAATTGCTTTTAAACCTAAATATGGAAACTTAATATTTTTGGAAAGTTACTACATATGGAAACTTACTATTTTTGGAAAGTTGCTAAATATGGAAAGTTACTATCTTTGGAAAGTTAATAATTATGGAAACCTGTTAAATATGAAAATTACCTAAAATGGAAAGAAAACTAAAATGAAACCTTTTATGATTATGAACCTATGAAGCTTATAAATAAACTTATGATTAATGTAGATCGGGTGAAGAAGGAGTGATCATCTGCTTCCATTCATATATTTGCTTTGATTTGTGTGCTTTGATAAGGTACAGATATTCTTTCCCTTTTCAGTAGGGATATTTCTATCGATTCTATGCCTGATATGATTCCCTTATTTGACTCATGACTTTCATTGTATGATTGTCATTCTTATTGATTCAGTCTGACATTTATTTAAATGTCTCTGCCATGCTATGCTTATGTTTTGCTATGCTTATTGAGTTACATTTTGTTTATCTTGCCATGCTAGATTATATTTGTTGTATGCTATGATAGATCTGTGCCTGAGCTAACCTAGTTGTGGAGGTACCATGACCATGTCTTGGATGGCACCCTAGGCATGACACTCCCGTAGAGGTGTGATAGATCTATGGCGTTCCCCCTTATGTTATGATTTATTGTGTACACTATTGGCCAACTTTATATGTGTGACCAGTCTAGTACTGACATACATACTTATGTTAAGGAGCGTATGGATGCATCCTAGGTTTTATGTTTATATGATTATGGTGACCAGGTGGTGTGTGCCTTACACTCCTTCTCACACTTTTATTACTTAGAGGTCTCCCCTCTTCGTATACATGTATTGCTTAGTATGATTTGACGGATTATGTATGTAGTTCCTATGGCACATCCTTATATGAACTTTTCCCTTATTTCATTATTCTCTTGATTAATTTCTTATTCAGTTCTCATGCACTCTTGATCCTTAGTTCTCTTTAAAATTCGTATGACATTCATGATTATGCTTTTCGTTTTGTATTCTTATTCCTTTGTTACTTATGCTTACTTACCGTTATGTTATGTTATGTATATCTGTTCACTGGGCTTTTTAAGCTCAGCCGCATTTCTTTTCCTGCGGCAGGTTTTAGTTGGAAGCTGGGTCATGAGTGGAGAGTACTTTGGACTTAGAAGACTATACCTTGATAGCTATTTTGGATTAGAGATGACTAGAAGTGATTATATTTTTTTTTTAGACTTAGTATTTATTGAAATTCTCATATGTAACCTTGTATTACAGATTTTCCCTTTGTAACCTTTGAAATTCTTTTGTATTAATTAAGTCATATGCTTGTGTTTGCTTTGATATGTCACCATAACGTAATACTTCTACCCTTATCGGGTTGGGGTGTTACATAGTCTAAAATAAGTTTTCACAGTTGGTATCAGAGCGGGGGGCTCTGGATCTAGGAAAAGAAAAGGTTTTAGCTAAAGAAAGAAGAAAAATTCGGATATGGTTCGTATTTTCGTAACTCACTGCAGGGCTGTTTTCAAAAGGCGATAACTCCTTCGTTAACCGTTGGATCGGGCTGAAATTTTTACTGGAGATTCTTGGTATATCAAGGTAGATTCTCATTGGAGGGATCTTCAATCTGAGCCTTAGGTTGCAAGATATGCATCGTTTAAAACTGCTGCAGAAACGGTTAAGGTATGGTCGAATGTTTGGTTTTTCTTTCTTGGTTTACACACACAAAGGGGAAGAACACTCACTCAGAGGGAAGAGAGTTGGGTTATGTTCTTAAAAGATTAAAGGCTTGTTTATCAATTTATTATTGGTGAAATAGATTATTTGTTGCTTTTTTGAAGATGAAGTAGAATTTTTCAAAGTTGTGCTTTATTATATCTAGGGTGTTTTATCACACATTTTGTAAGAAGATAACTTGTTTGTGCTCCAAGAAGTTTGACAAAGACTTATTAAATCTAGTTTTCATAGGTCAAGGGGTGGATGGACGAAGACCTAGTTAACTATCACTTAAAGGAGTTACTTTGTAGTGCTCAGTGTCTCATTGAAGATGAGGATTTTATCAAGAGATTTCGGTCTACTTATATTGTGTTAGTATAAGTTCAAAGTCAATTTTTAGTACAAGACATAAGACACAAGGTTGGTTTATTCTGTTTCATCATCAAGTTAGTAATGATTGGTTATTCTTCATCAATCATAAAAGCCTACAGAATTGGAGATTCGAATGGTTAACATATGGGTTTCAGGGGAAGCTTAAATGTTCAAGTGTTTAACCATTTATTATACTTATGCATCACCACAAGGGAAAGTTATTGATTCTTATTATTGTTGATTAGTATTGCTACTGATGGTTTAAAATTTTGCTGTCTCAAGTTCATTTTTAGTGCGGAAAGCTTAATGGAGGGTAATTTGAGATATTAGAATGATAGATTGGATGTGTAGTATTAGTTTGTAGTTGTAAAGATCATATTTGTATACTTTTTTTATTTGTTGATAACAAAAAAAGGGGAAGAGATGTGGTGGATAGCATAGATTAAGGGAAAGAAAATATGGTTTCATTCATGGTGAGATTTAATTATCTCAATTTCTCTACTTCGTCTAGGGAAATTCGTACAAGAACGTGTTTATTTTGTAATCATCAAATAGGGGAAGATTGTTGGGAATTATATTTTCATAGATTTGATGATCACAGAACAAGAAGAATGAAACATGAAGAATACTGAAATGATAAGAAAAATACGCTAATGAAGCTGTTGCAGGAGTTGTTAAGTCTTCTGGTTAAGTCTTCTCCCAGTTAAGTCTGGTGGTTAAGTCTTCTCACAGTTAAGTCTGGTGGTTAAGTCTTCTCCCAGTTAAGTCTGGTGGTTAAGTCTTCTCCCAGTTAAGTCTCCTCGTTAAGTCTGGTTACACAGTTAAGTCTTCTAGTGTATCAGGTGCTGCTATGAGTCATACTACTGCTGGATGAATAAGGATGAAGAAGATATTATTTTATCTAAATATTTGTTCAGTCAACAAAGTTGTAAACAAAGATACAAGTTGTATCTTAATGACTAACACATGTAAAGCAAGTAGATGACAAAACTTATCATATTGTAAAAGATCTTCCTTGTGCTATAAAAGGAAGATCTTACCCTTAGATAAAAAGTGTGGTTAGATGTTAATCACCAAGGTGCTTCATACTTACAAATTACAACAACACCGAGTGTGTTAAAATGTAAAGCACCTAAAAGAGTGTGTGTGGGAACATTAGACATGGGGTCTAATGTTGTTAGGTTTGTTTAGCCTTAAGGGTCTTTGATCCTTGATTAGAGTGTAATCGTACTGCTATTGATCAAGTAGTATTGGGGCTAGTTTGAATAACAAACGGTGAAGTTGGCAAAACCTTGTTGTGATAGTATTGTTTCTTTCATTAGAATATTCCGTCAATATTATCATCATGCTCGTCATAGATAAAATCCTAGATAAAGGATTAACAGCCTTGAGCCCATAAACGATCACAAAACTTATTGTTAGTTAGATAGTCTAAAATAAGTTTTCACAGAAAATATGACCAAATGGCCTCGCAAAACTAGCCATAAATGGGTGTTCGTTAAGTGTTGGGACATAAGCTTGACCTTTTTAGAAACCTTATAACATTATCTTAAATTCGTATCTTTGTCATTTTGTCCATACGCGTCTCGTTCAATGAGAAAATCGGCTCTCAATATGGTTACTTGAAGAAAAACTGTTTTTAGACTTAGAAATATATTTCTAGTAAAAGCTGTCAAAATGTTTAATGAATCGTCGGGATACAAACGTGTGTATCTTTGTCGTTATAAGCTCGTTTTCTACGTTCTTTATATCCACGGCTTCGTGTTAATGTAAACTAACATATGTTCAGTAGGTCGGCTCTTCTAGATCGCGTTTAATGCTTCGTTTTGTCCGTTGTATCTCGGAAAACAGCACGCAAAATTTTCAGAAAATAGTTTTTCGTCGTCAAACTTAGAATTAGCGTATCTTTCTCGTCGTAAGCTCGTTTTTACTCATTCCGGCGGCCACGGTTTCGTTTTTGAAAGTATTTTCTTAATATTTAAGTCAAAATAGTCCAAAGTTTACTATTTTTCCAGATTTCGTGAAAATGGACAGAATCTTTTCTATTGTTTGTAAAAATCACTTTTATGGTGCAAGGCTTGTTCTAATCACTTCCAATCAACAACATAACTAATCTAAGCCTACCATACACCTTCTTAGGGTGTCATGGGTTCCTAGTGTTCACCAAAAATAGTGGATCTCATAAGGATACTAATAAAGTTCATTATACTCATTTTTGTGACAAGATCTTGTGTTAAGTGGTATATATAACATAAGTGTATTGCATGATTAACTACTTGAACATAAAATATAGATCAAATAAAAGTATAAAAGATTGAAAAAATATATGAGACACTTACTTGAAGATTTGAGGTGTTTTGGAGATAAATACTTAAGTATCCTTGGGATTTTTATTTCAAAATCCTAACTAGGAGTACAAATGGGACTTGATTAACACTAGTTCTTGAATTTTTGATGGATTTCTTGCTTGATCAATGTCTTGGCCGAACCATATAGAGAAGAAAAGAGATGAGAGAGTTTTGTGAAGTTAGCTAGTTTATTAGTGTTATGTATGAGTAAATTAACTAGGTCTTGGAAATAAATATCTTGAGCATTAATGTTAGTCTTTGAAATCAAGTGAAGTGAGAAAATAGGGGAGCTAGGGGGGGGGGGGGTGGGGGCGGCACTTGGAAGAAAAAAAAGAGAATATGTGTGCTAATTAAGGATGTTGTCTACAAATATCACATGTGTTAGTTTATTTAAGTATACATTAGGTGTTACCGGGTACCGAGTTAACTAGAAATAAATCTTGACGAGATAAAATAAGATATGACGAAGTTGTAAAAATTGTAAAATCATATTCCTTGCAAGAATCGGGTGTTATAATAAGTATCGGGTTGAAATTTCGCAAACCGACGGAGTTATAAGTGTTTAACGGAAAATATAGCAATTGATTTAAAAACACCGGGTAAAGTAATAATATAATCTTTATATCATTATAGTGAGTATGAAAACATGTTATGATCATTTTCGGGAGTTTCGGGTGTAATGTTAGTAGTAATGACTAAGTGGTAACGTTTATTAAATAATTAAACATACGTTAATGAAAATCACACAAACCCGTGCATGACCTAATATGATGATGATGTTACTGATGATATGTAGTCTACTCTAGTCTATATCATGTGTCCTTACTGATGATGCATGAATATGCAGCTAAACCATACTGGTTACGCGCATTTGAATACCCGTAAACCTAGATTACGAGATTATGAACGATAATCATGAATAGTGATTTCCCTCCGGAATGAATAGTATTTTGTGAATAGTGAAATTCTTGAAAACTTCTCAAAGTCTCAAACTGACGTCAAAAACGATGAATAGTGATTGATAAATAGTAACCCGTGAATAGTAATTTCGAGATGAATAGTAAAATTTTGAAGCTTAAAAAGGACTTGAAATTACGAGTTGTCACAAAAACGGACGAAAACGTATAAAAATGGATGAAAACGGACGAAAACGTATAAAAACGGCCGAAAACGTATAAAAACGGATGAAAGCGTATAAAAACGGACGAAAACGTATAAAAACGGATGAAGCGTATAAAAACGGACGAAAACGTATAAAAATGGACGAAAACGCATAAAAACGGTTTAAAACGTATGAAAATGTATTAAAATTGATAAAAACGTAAGAAAAACGTATAAAAACGGACGAAAGCGTATAAAAACGGATGAAAACGTATAAAAACGGACGAAAGCGTATAAAAACGGATGAAGATGTATAAAAACGGACAAAAACGTATAAATATGGTTAAAAACGTATGAAAACGGAAGAAAACGTATTAAAACGTACGAAAACGTATAAAAACGGACAAAAACGTATAAATTTGGTTAAAAACGTATGAAAACGGAAGAAAACGTATTATAATGGATAAAACGGACGAAAACCTATAAAAACGTACGAAAACGGATGAAAATGTATAAAAACGGACAAATACGTATAAATATGGTTAAAAACGTATGAAAACGGAAGAAAACGTATCAAAACGGATAAAAACGTATAAAAACGGACGAAAAGGTATAAAAACAAATGAAAACGTATAAAAACTGACGAAAGCGTATAAAAATGGATGAAAACGTATAGAAACGGACAAAAACGTATAAATATGGTTAAAAACGTATGAGAACTGAAGAAAACGTATTAAAACGGATAAAAACGTATAAAAACGGACGAAAACCTATAAAAACGGACGAAACCGTATAAAAACGTATAAAAACGGACGAAAACGTATAAAAACGGATGAGAACGAATAAAAATGTATGAAAACATAAGAAAAACGGACGAAATCGTAAAACAGTGGATGAAAACGTATAAAAATTGACAAAAGGAGTAAATTACACCGTTCGTCCTTACACCGTTCATCCTTACGGTTGCAAAATGACGAGTATACCCTCATGGGAAAACAAGTTAACAAGAGTTAATGAGCGTTAGTGGGCTTCGTTAAAGGGAGAGACAAACGACGCATAACGTTTGCCACTTAAAGTCGAACGGTGCAATTTTTTTGGTAATAGGGCTAACGTCTGCGGTCAATACAAACCCCAAAGACGAACAGTGTAATTTACTCTAATTATTAAGTATTGACATGACAAATATCCAATGGAAGATATCAATTTATATATTAAAATAGCCCAGATATATACTCCTTACGTTCCAAATTTATTGTTCACATTTCTTTTTTGAGGTATTTCAATTTAATTGTCCACTACTAAAAATAAATAGAAAAGTTTGATTGAGTTTATATTACCATTGGTTGAAGTTAATGTTACAAACTTTAAAGAATAAATTAATTAATTAGTTGAGGGTAAAACTGTCATTCTGCAAAAAGTATGAGAGAGAAAGCAGTAATAATTATGTTTTCTTTAAATTGTGTGTTTTTTGTCGAGGGACAATTATTTTGGGACGGAGAGAGTATTAACTATTACGGAGTAATATCAAGTGTATTCTCGTGCATTTTGCATCCTTAGACCATGTGTAGTGGTGTGTAAGAGAAGGTGGGGCGTTTTGCGCTATGTGGCAGATGGGCCATATTGGGGCTTGGTAGAAAAAGTGGTGTAGTGGTAGTAGGGGCGTTTTGGGCCATGTGACACTTTTTATTTATTTATTTTTGTTTTTTTAATTACTAAAACTAATTAATAAAACTAAATAATATTAAAAAAAAAGACAATTTCATTAAAATAAACCCTAAAACTATTACATAATAATAAAAAATAAAAAAAAAAAAAAAAAAAAAAAAAAAAAAAAAGGTCATACATAAATAAATAAAAAACGTCATACAATTTCATACTAAATATTACATAAAAAACACTACAAACCATACTTTCTTTTGATTTCTTCATTGATTTGTTCGTTAATAGCTAGTTCCTCGTCGGTCATCCCATCGGTACTTCGTCGCAATTGCTCTAAATCTTTCCTTTTGATTAGCGTTGCTTGGTCGTTGTATCTTTTTTCTTTAAGCTCACGACGCTTTTGAGCCTCATCCCCTATCCTCGGAAGTTGAGCCGCAATTTGGCTCAACGCGTTGTTGTCGGTGCCGGCGAACGAGGACGAGGAAACCCCTTTTCCTTTGGCACTTCGCCTACCCGAGGGCCTTGGCCTCTCAACGACAAGTTCTTCTTCATCCGCAAACTCGTTTAAGTTGATGAACGTGTGGGCATCGGACGCTTGGCTCTCGTGTTCGGTGGCGGATGATGATTGACTTTTGGACCGTTTTGACGGTATCGTTGTACGCACTTCCAAAGGGGTTTGCTCTAGCCATTTTTTATGGGTGTGGAGAAACTCCTATACTTGCTTCAATTGAAATAGATGAGACTTGACTTGTTTGTATTCCTTGCAAGCGGCGTGTTCGGTGGCGGATGATGATTGACTTTTGGACCGTTTTGACGGTATCGTTGTACGCACTTTCAAAGGGGTTTGCTCTAGCCATTTTTTATGGGTGTGGAGAAACTCCCATACTTGCTTCAATTGGAATAGATGAGACTTGACTTGTTTGTATTCCTTGCAAGCGGCGTGGTACGGCCATTCTAACAAACTCTCACCGCTTGGTACGACATTTTTTTTTCCGGTTGTAGCAAGTATTGAAAAATTGACACCGACTATTTATTTCGGTCCACTTGGCCGAAACCATGTCTGGCGTACGGTATTCGGGTCCAACTTCCATGGCCGTAAAAAAAGCTTCTCGAACCCGATGCCAAAATACGTGTCCGCGTTGATAATCCGCTAAACAATAAATAAATAAAAAAAAGTTAGAAACTAAAAAATAAAAAAATTCGAACATAATTTAAAAAAAAAAAAATCCGAACCTACTAATTAAAAAAAAAAAATTCGAACCTAATAATTAAAAAAAAAACAAAATCCGGACATAAAAAAAAAAAAAAAGACTTACCGGCATTAATATTCGTGGCAATTTCTATCCACGCACGAGCCAAACACATTTCCTCGTGCTCGGTCCAAGGCGTACGCTTGGTCGTGGCTCTCGGCTCGTTCGCGGGTTTCCTTTTGTGAGACCGCTTTTTTGGTTGAGACGGTTCGGCGGCGACTTTCTTACCCTTCGTAACACTTGGAGGAATCTCGGGAATCGTCTCGTAATCTTTGACATCTAACGGCTCGTGTTGAGACGAGAATTGTTGCGGTTGAAATTGTTGAGACGCGAAGTTTTGAGAGGAGAAATGTTGAGAGGTGTTTTGTTAGTTGTAAGCGTTGAACCCGAAATTTTGGTTACCGTAACCATAATTTTGAAACCCCATTTGTTGTTGCATGTTCGGTGACAAATTTGAGATGACATCGAGAAGTTCTTGGTTTGAAAACCCGTTAACACGACGAGGAGGAACGTAACCGGGGTTGGTATAATTTTGTGGGCGGGTTGGACGGTTGGGATTCATAGTGAACGAATGTGTATAAAAAAGATGGAGATAATATTATTGTAAAAGAGGGAGATAATTGAATGAATGCGTATAAAAAATTGGTGTTTGAGGTGGTTTTTATAGAGGAAAAAAAATAGAGTGTATTGAATTAAAAAAAAATAAGGAGATAGAGCCGTTGCAAACGGCTACTTTTTTGAAATACACAAGGGCTCAGGCGTTGTCTTCACCACGCTGGAATTTTTTTTTTGAAAACCAAGCCCATCGATTATAAAGGGGGGGCGTTGTGGGGCGTTTTAAGGGGGGAAATTTGGGCTATCACGCCCCATTACGGACAGTCTTAAAACGTAATCGGCAGTGCACAAAAGCAGATAAAGCATCGTTGCACAAATTGCTCCTTGTACCAATCACACAAGCAGACTCATCTTTTCATCTTTTTTTGGGAGAAATAAATTCCTTTAATGGGCTCTCCTCGGGCCCCACAACTTATAACCATAGTCATAAAAAATGTTAGCTTGGTCACATTTTCCGTTCTAGATAGCACGTACCAGACCGCCGGATTGGATAGCTTCGAATTGCGAACTAGATTTCTGATTTTACCATTCTGTGGCAGCATGGTTTGGCGTACCAACGACCATAGGTTTGACGACCTGAAAAGTTGGGTACAACGATTTTAGGTGCATAAGCAGAGATCTATGTTCACATGGTATATTATTTGGTGAATTTTGAAAGACACGCATGCCAAGTGCATCAATTTTGTTCCAAAATTGTAAATCAACAAGTATTATAGTCTGCGCATAGCGACACGGTTATTTCAAAACCTATCATCAAAGCCGAAAAGATTTTCCTACATGATGATTAAATAGAACTTAAAGAGAAAAAGTGAGGGGCTGTTTGATAAAATTGTATAATTTAGCGCTGAACAATTCAAAGATGCTGAACAATTCAAAGGCGCCGAATGAAATTTTTTCTAAGTGTTTGATAAATTCCTGAATATCAATTTTGAATAAACAAAATTACCATATTAACCTCTACTGTAATTTAATGAAATATGTTACTTGATAAATTTATAGTATGAAAAGAACGTAGCTAAAAGAAAACCATATAAATTACACAACCTTTTTAAAAGAATATCATCACATGTCTTCATTATTAATGGACCAGTGGATATATATAACCAAAACCCAACTCAACATTATTTTAATAATTAAAAGAATACCAATGAATATTATATTATATATAAGTAAGAGTATATACTTTTTTTTTAGCAAAAAGTAAAAGTATATACTAGTATGGTAATAATATGATTTCTTTAATTTGGAGGAGGTCCACGTGGGAAACTGAGAGGGAGACGTAGAGGATAATTTGTGAATATGTGGTCACTGAATCGTTTAGCATACTTCGGTTGTGTTTATTTCGGCTCATTCAGATCTGAATACGTCTGAAGTCTGATTCGGTCAGACATTTTCAGATTCAGACTGTTTGTTTATTCAGACATCTGAAGTCTGAATACATTTGAATAGAGTCTGATTCATTCAGACATTTGAATATGTCTGATTACATCAGAAAAACTTAAACTTTACACCTACTTCTTTTCAATCCTTATCTCCTCATCTTGGTCTTGATTTTTATTAATAATCATGAATGGAGGGTCTTTTGGTTTGTTTAATAGCGAAATGATTGTTTTTTGTTTATTCAGACACTTTATAAAAACAAACAGACTAAAACAATTCAGATTCAGACTTTTGGACCACTAATTCAGATTCAGACGTGGTATTCAGATTCAGACATAAAATGTCTGAATAAACAAATAGCCCCTTCATCTCACAAAATTGGTTAGCGCCTAACATATCATTCAGTGACCAATTTTTTTTTATCAAACACTCTGACCGATTAATTTTGTAGTAAACAGTGCTGAATTGTGTCATTAAGAAGTAATCAAACACACCCTCAATCTGCCTAATAAAAATATGAAAAAAATTACTCGTTTGGTCCCTGTGGTATACCCAAATAACAGGTTTAGTCCCAAAGTCGTTTTAATTACACAAAAGGTACCTATTTTTGAAACAATGCACTCATTTAGTCCCTATTTTGGATGTGCCGTTAGTTTGACCGTTAAGTATTTAAATAATATCTGCCCGTTAGTCCCTCCGTTAATATTTTTTACACCGTTAGTCCTCATTTTTTAAAATGAATTAAAAAGGGCAGCATAGGCTCGAATTCGGGTCTTGTTGCCCAAAAACCAATGCCCCAACCACTAGACTAAGCGTCCAGCGGTGTAATTATATCAAAATAAACGAGTTTGAGCAAAAAAAATGTTAAATAAAATTTATTTTGATATAGTTACACCACTGGACACTTAGTCCAGTGGTTGGGGCGTTGGTTTTTGGGCAACAAGACCCGAGTTCGAGCCTATGCTGCCCTTTTTAATTCATTTTAAAAAATGAGGACTAACGGTGTAAAAAATATTAATGGAGGGACTAACTGGCAAATGTTATTTAAACACTTAATGGTCAAACTAACGGGCCATCCAAAATAGGGACTAAATGAGTGCAAGGATTAAAAAATAGGTATCTGATGAGTGTGTAAATACTCATCATTTTATACTTGAAAAACCCACAAAAATAACCAAAAACACCCAAATGGACCATAAAATGTTACAAATATCCTTGGAGTGTGTTTTATGTGTTGCAGGTACAAAAAGGATTGAAAACGGGACAAATATGGACAAAACCATGCATAACTTGGAAAAGAGCCGGAAACCGAAGCCGGAAAAGTCATCATTTTAATTCGAGCTCGGAAGATCCCAAAATAGCCTTGGATTATTTCTAATTGGCAAAAGTGGTCCTTGAATTAACTTCACAAAATGGCAGATTTTGTCCCTGAGGTTTACAAGAATTGTACTTTTGGTCCTTGTGTTAAACCATTTTATCCACAACATAACCGGACCAAACAAACCTTTAACCCAACTTAACCCACAGCCCACAAACCTAAAGCCCAACCCACACTTATTACCCATGACCCAACCCGGCAATTGTGTTTAACTAAAAAAAAAAAAAAAAAAAAAAAAAAAAAATTAGGTCAAATTCCCACTCAGACCTTTGTCTCCTTCTTCCCAGGTATTCCCGCCAAGAAACAAGTCACGGGAAACCACCATCACTTTCACCCACCTCTCCCCAAAACTTTCATCTTTTTATCACCTCTCCTCTTCCCCATTACTGCAACCATTCCCCATTAACTTCCCCCTCATCCACCTCATCAATCCGTGTGATTAAATGGGCGCCAAACACAATCCAAGGGCTGGGAAAGTATCCAAAGAAGCACAAGGGACTCATTTTCATTGTTTTCTCTCACAGAAGAAGCACACAAGAAGAGAGAAGCCCTAGTTGTATTTTTAGTATAAATAGGATTGCTTGTAAGCCTTCTATGGCAAGTAGTTTTTAGCCTGTTTTCTTTAAATTATGTTTTAACTTAAGTTTACTTTATATTGTACTCAATTTCCAGTCTTTAATAAAATCTTAGTTTTCATTTAAATTCTTTGTCATTTAATTTTCAAAGCAAAGTATTATCCTAAATCTATTTTCAAAGTCTCTTTACTGTTTTTATTCAATCTTTTCAATAGCTTGTTAACTTTGGTTGCTTTAATTCAGCTTAAACTAGTTCTAATCAGGAAGTCAACGAAAGTCAAACGGGTAATATATGGTGTTCATAGTGGTTATTTGATGGTACTCTGTGGTGATATGCCTATCTAAAGATAGGCTAGCCTTAGGAGGTTCTCAGAAAGCTGAGAACTAACTTGTAAGTTCTCGATTTCATATTTCAGTCCTTTACTCCTCTCATATACAGTTAGATTCATTTGTTACTGCATTATGGTTTAGATATGTGTGTTATGATGATGTACTGTTTCAATTGTCGTAGGTGATTATGATTTAGTTGATAGTGTTGGTAACTGAGCTTGTTTGATTCATATGTGAAGTTGTTAGTTTGATTTGAGTATGCTTGACTGCAGTCTCATATGGTTTTCTTTGCTGAATCATGACTCAAGTGAAGTTCAATTGGACACTTTGTGATAGGGTTTTTTAGGTTTTTAGGTTCTCAGCCATGTAGTCTCACTTTTGCCCCCTTAATATTCTAGGTTTGAACTTATTTAGACTGCTTATTTGAGCCTGCAAGTTGGTCCCATTTAAGGCCTTTGCTGATTTTTCATTATGTTAGCATTTGATTTATTTGGCTTGTGATCTTTGTTTATTTGCTTTCTTTATGCTTGTTTAAGTGTATTTGACCATTTTTCATTGTTCTGAGCTTGTTGGTATTACTTTGTGCTTATTTGGCTTATATAAGTGCTTATTTTGACTTCTTTTGCTTTCATTTGCTTGAATCTAAGTTATACTTGATCTTATCTAAGTTTTTATAAGCTTATTTAAGTAATGTGAACCTTCTGTTTCAATTTCATAAAGTTTTGTTACAAGTGCTTATTAATAAGCACTTGTAATAAGCTGTGTTAAGCCCAATAAGCACTTTTCAGCTTAATTTTTCATTACTTTTAGATTTCAAATAATATTTTTGATTTTCCAGAATTATTTCAGATTTTATTTTTTATCATTTACTACTTCTTTTCATTTTTAAATAGTTTTCAGAATTTTAAATCATTTTTAAATTAAATTTAAATCACAAAAAGACAAAAATAGTTTCTGAATTTATTTTTATATTTCATTTTTCAGTTTATTAAGATTTCCCAAAAATAAATTTGTAGAATAAATCTTTTATCTCATAATTAGTTTAATTTTCTTTTATTAAATAAAAAAAAATAGTAATTAATTAATATTAAATAGAATTTTAATTAAATTTTTAATTTTCTTTTTTTTTTTAAATTTCCTTTTGTCTTTTAGTGCATTAGAGAATTGTTTGTAT
Organism: Artemisia tridentata subsp. tridentata; assembly: GCA_021014915.2. Lineage (NCBI taxonomy): Eukaryota > Viridiplantae > Streptophyta > Magnoliopsida > Asterales > Asteraceae > Artemisia > Artemisia tridentata. The sequence continues at coordinate 127,741,075 of CP139501.1, forward strand.
GCCCGTAGGATTTATATTTCGTAGATTTCATGTTTTAGTTTATCACGTTTACGTTTTTAATTACGTTAATTGTTTTTAGTTGTAATTTTTTTTATTTTCTAGCCTATTTATTGTTTCCCGTAGTTGTAATCCAAATCCAAAATCTCTCAAATTTTTATATCTCAAACACGATTCACAAACCCGATCTCACAAATTCCATTCAACTCTCATCGGGGATAACGAACCGGGTCACACATACTTCACTTGTGTTTCCTTGGAAATAAATATGACTTGATTTTAACCGATCAAATTTTGGCGCCGCTGCCGGGGAGGGTTGTAGCGGATTTTTAAATCTCGTTTGTCGTTTCGTGTTTTATAAACCATCTTTGTGAAGGTTTATAGTAAATTTGTGAATATTTTCTAAAAAAAAAAAAAAAAACACTTTGTCTAAGGTGTTTACAAAAAAAACAAAAGAAAATAAAATAAATATCCTCACTTCTTTGAAGTGTTGTAAACCATTCCGAATTTCCAACAAAACGAATCGTGAGTTAATTGTTTTTCGGATTATCTTGAAATTACAACCTATACAAGTGGTTTAAGGATGGTTTGACATTAAATTGACAAACCGAAAGAGGCGGGTTTTTAAGGAGCATTTATTGCCCACCTTTGCTTCTCCGCCACTCTGCGAGTAATTTTAAGAGAAACGAGTTTCGATTGACGAATCGATCACAAAAAAAAAAAAAAAAAAAAAAAAAAAAAATTCATCTTCAAATTTGGTTTTCTTTTTAAACTTTTAATTCTTTTTTTTTGGTGTATGAACACCCGTTCTTCTACACCCAATCTTCGTTCACCAGTTTCCGATCCCGAAAGAATTATTCGTCAAGGTCGACGTCTTGATTTTCAAAACGTTGAAGATATGGCTGACGATAATAACACGGGTAATAATGGGCCAGCTCCCGATCTCCGAACGATGGAGGAGTTGTGCCAACCAACCATGCAAGGACGGGGCGGACCTATTGCTCCCGTCAACATCCAAGCCGCGGATTTTGGACTTAAGCATCATATGATCCAACAAGTCCAAACTTCGTGTCAATTTCACGGTTTGCCGGGTGAAGATGCAAACAAGCATCTCGATAAATTCATCACGGTAACCCAAAGTATGAAACAACAAGGGGTCACCGATGACGCCCTTCGTTTGTATCTTTTTCCTTATTCGTTGACGCATCATGCCACCGCTTGGTTTGATCGTCTTCCCAAGAATTCAATTCATAGTTTCGATGAAATGACTTCAAAATTCTTGGCAAAATATTTTCCACCATCGATGGTGACGAAGTTAAGGAATGATATAAGCAACTTCCGCCAGCTTCCCGATGAATCTTTATTCGAAGCTTGGGAACGTTATAAGCTATCCATTGATCGATGTCCTAATCATAATATGTTGCTTGTTACCATAATAGACACATTCTATAATGGTTTAACATTACGACATCGTGAAACGATCAATGCTGCGGCCGGTGGTACCTTTATGAAAAGGCGACCCGAAGAGTGCTACGATTTAATTGAAAACATGACCGCCCACCACAATTATTGGGATTCCTCCGCTGAGAGGAATGAGTCATCTAAATCTATCACTACGGACTCTTCATCCGAGATAGCTTCACTTACAAAAAGAATGGATGATTTATCCACAGCTGTTTTGAGGATACATCAAAATAATCTCCAAAACCAAACTCAACAAGCAAATGTGGTAAATCAAAGTTGTGTAACATGTGGTGGTCCACACCCATACTTCGAGTGTCCAGCCACAATTGGCAACACTCAAGAGAGCATTTGCGCTGCTTCGGGATCCTATAATTCGGGAGGTAACTCCTACCAACCCCAAGGAGACCGTAATCTGTTAAGCTATCGCTCCAACAATTTTCTTGGACCACCCGGCTTTAACCCTCAAAATCCAAATGGGCAAAACCGAAATGCCCAATTCAATCAAAACCAAAACCGAAGGAACCAAGGTTTCCAAGGTTTTCAAAATCAAGGTAATCACCAAGGTTTTCAAAACCAAGGAAATCAAAACCGAGTTCAAAATCAGGGAAATTTCAACCAAAATCTGGGGAATGTTCAAAACCGAGGACAAAATTTCAATCAAAACCAAGGTTTTAACCAAAATCAAACGTCCACGGAGGAATTGTTGAAACAATTCATGAAATCCCAAGATGAAACCAATCGGTTGATGGCCACCCAAATAAATGAGATCAGAAAGTCTTTAAATGATCGACCCTCGGGCTCAGGAACTCTTCCTAGCACCACGATCGCTAACCCGAGGGGCGATGTGAAGGCGATCACAACAAGGAGTGGTGTCCAATATAATGGACCCAAAATTCCAACTACCTCTTCTTCTCTTCCTCCAAAGGTAGTTGAAATTGAGACCGAGGAGACAACGGACAAAGTGCATTCTTCAAGTTCACAAAGTACCGCACACGTCCAACCTTCGGTGGTCCCAACCCAAATTCCGGAACCCGATGTTCCGAAGTCTCAACCTAAACCTTCTATCCCATACCCATCTAGACTTAATGACCAAAAGCTCCGCGAAAAAGCTAGTATCCAAATTGAGAAGTTTTTACAAATCTTTCAAGATTTACACTTCGACATTAGCTTCGCGGATGCTCTTCTTCTCATGCCAAAGTTTGCTTCAACAATCAAAAATTTGCTCACTAACAAAGAAAAATTATTTGAACTAGCAAAAACTCCTCTAAATGAGAATTGCTCGGAGGCTCTCCTTAAAAAGCTTCCGGAAAAGCTTGGAGATCCAGGAAAATTTCTCATTCCTTGTGATTTTCCGGGCATGGTTCAATGCTACGCCTTGGCCGATCTTGGTGCAAGCATTAACCTTATGCCGCTGTCCGTTTGGAACAAGCTTTCTCTACCCCCACTTACTCCCACATGTATGACTCTTGAGCTAGCCGATAGGACTCTTACTAGTCCTAAAGGTGTAGCCGAAGATGTTTTTGTGAAAGTGGGGAAGTTCCATTTCCCGGCTGATTTCGTCGTGGTAGATTTTGATGCCGACCCCCGAGTTCCTCTTATACTTGGAAGATCTTTCTTGAGGACGGGTCGGGCATTGATTGATGTTTATGGTGAGGAACTCACCTTACGTGTTGATGATCAAGCGGTGACATTTAAGCTTGATCAAACTATGAGATACTCCTCCACTCACGATGATACATCGGTTAATCGTATTGATGTGATTGATGTTGCTTCTGAGGAGTATGCTCAGGAAATTTTAGGATTTGTAAACAAATCCTTGAGTGGCAATCCCACTCCTCCTTCTTTTCAACCTATTCTTTCCGACTCTTCCCCTTCCCTCACTCCGTTTGAGGAAAGTGATTTCATTTTGGAAGAGATCGAGGCCTATCTTAAGGATGATTCAATTTCACCGGAAATTGATTATGCTGACATTGATCTGGAGGGAGATATTCTCTTGCTTGAGAAATTGCTTAATGATGTTCCATCACCTTCTATTCCTCCGAAGAAAATTCAAATTGAAGAAATCAAAGAACTTGAGCCAACTAATCCTCCGGAGCCCGAGCTCAAGGATCTACCTCCTCATCTTGAATATGCTTTTCTAGAAAAGGATGACAAATTTCCCGTCATTATTTCTAAAGAATTAAAAGATGAGGAGAAGGTTCAACTTCTTGATGTGCTTAAGAAGCACAAGAGTGCCATTGCTTGGCAACTCTCGGATATCAAGGGTATTGACCCTAGATTTTGTACTCACAAAATCTTGATGGAGGATGACTTCAAACCCACGGTTCAACAACAAAGAAGGGTGAATCCGAAAATTCATGAGGTGATAAAAAAGGAGGTTCTAAAACTCCTTGATGCCGAAATGATTTACCCCATTTCTGATAGCCAGTGGGTTAGTCCCATCCATTGTGTCCCCAAAAAGGGGGGTACGACCGTTGTTACTAACGAAGAAAATGAGTTGATTCCTACACGCCTCGTCACGGGATGGAGAGTGTGTATTGATTATCGAAAACTCAATGATGCTACCCGTAAGGATCATTTCCCGTTACCTTTTATGGATCAAATGCTTGAGCGTTTAGCGAGAAATGAGTTCTATTGTTTTCTTGATGGCTTTTCCGGGTATTTTCAAATACCAATTGATCCCCAAGATCAGGAAAAGACCACCTTTACGTGCCCTTACGGAACATTTGCTTATCGACGTATGCCTTTCGGCTTATGCAATGCTCCGGGCACGTTTCAAAGGTGCATGATGGCCATATTCCATGACATGATCGAGAAAACAATGGACAACCTCTATCGAATTAGTGAAAACCTTCCATCTTATTCTTCTCTTCTTATTTCTCTTATTCTAGCTTATCGTATTTAGATTATTTCTCTTTTATCCATACGTAGCTTATTATCTAGATAAGTAGTAGATCGTGTGTGTGTGTTGTTGAGATCATTATAGTGACCTACAAGTGGTATCATACGCCAAAGGTATTTAGGATTCGTGTTTTAAGAATAGATCTAATCGGTATTTCATTTGGTTTGAATAGTTTACGTTAGTTTTTTTTGAAGTTCATTTGCGTCAAAAGTGTGATTAACGTGAGTTTTGCAAATCGTTGTTTAAAGTCTTTTCATTAAATCTTCTTTTTGTCAAGTTAACGTGGTAAAATTTGGTGCAAATTCGTTGTTTTAATCGTTAATAATCATTAGATTTACGTTTTTCATCATCCTACAACGTTCTGGGTTGAAATTCGAAGAAGAAGGGTTTCTCGCAATTGGTCTGCAACAATTTAAGGGTTTCTCGCATTTGGTCACAAGGGTTTCTCGGAATTGCTGATTTAAGGGTTTCTCGCAATTGGATTAGTTTAAGGGTTTCTCGCAATTCATCAGATTCTTCGGATTTGGTACTCGGTGTTTCCTTCTTTGTAAAAGATAGTGAAACTACCTCGACTCGGAATTATTCTCATCTTTTGTATAAAAGTTTGAGAACGTGATCGAAATTGTAATTTTGAAAAAATCTTTCGAAATTGCTTGATCTTTCGCAATTCAGAGTTATCTCTCGCAATTGCTAAGTTCTATCGCAATTGACATTGTTTCTCGCAATTACAATTTTCTATCGCATTTGAGAAATCTCTCGGAATTACTCAAGTTTCTCGCAATTGGACAACCTCTATCGCAATTCAGAATCTCTCGCAATTCAAACAGTGTTTCTCGCAATTGGACTAAGAACATTAAGTAAACTTAAAAATCAAACATCATAAATCTTAAAACACATCTTAATTATCTAAAGATCCAACAAAATGTCTCAACCACCTCACTTCAACTACTACTATCAGCTACAGCAACATCCTCAACAACAGCAATTTTATCCTCAGTATCAACAACAACAAGCATTCGTACAACAGCATCAATTTCTCTCTCCACCACAAGTATCCCCACAACAAATCATGCAACAGAATCAACAACTGCAGAATTATTCATCATACTCCAGAGAACCTCATTGGTTTAACAAGATGTGTGAAGCAATAAGTAGTCAGCAATCACGTCATGAAGCTGGAAGTCAAGAAACTCCACCAATGCTAACTCCGGGTAACTACGTGCAATGGGCTAGTAGATTCCTCAGATTTGTTGAACTTAAAAAACCCCATGGTCAATATCTCAAGAAGGTCATTGAAGAAGGACCCTATCCTATTCCAGCTACTGTGGTTTCAGCAACTCCAGAGAGAGAAGAAACATCCACACCCATTCCGGTTGCCAACTACACAACTGAGCAAACATTACAGCAAGAAGCAAACCAATTGGCTATGTCTTTCATACTTCAAGGAATTCCCAATCCTATCTACCGAAGTATTGATGCTCAAAAGACAGCCAAAGATATGTGGGAACATGTTCATCTTCTCATGGAAGGAACAGAGTTAAACCAAGAAGATCTTGAGTCCAAGTTATATATGGAGTACACTCACTTCATCATGGAACCAGGGGAAACCATTGAATCTTACTACCACCGTTTCACCAACATTATCAATGACCTTGATCGTCATGATATAAAGTTACCAAAGATTGCTGTCAACTCCAAATTCCTTGGATGTCTTGGTCCTGAATGGCAAAAATATGCAACTTTTGTGAGACAGACAAAGAAAATTGATGATGTCAAATATGGACTCATGTATGATTACCTCCGACAACATCAATCAGAAGTGGATAAAGAAATTGCAGCACGAGGAGGCTTCACACCAGCACCAACACCAAACTCACTTGCTCTTGTTGCTCAATCTAACTTCTCTTTACCACCTCAGGAATTTGGCAACTCATCTTTTCAACCAAGCATTCCACCCCAACCTCATAATCAAATCATTCCTTATGAAGCACCTCAACAATACTCTGATAACCAGCTGGTTCCATACAACAACACCGATTCAATGCTGTACTCAAATGCAGATCATGATGAAGAAGAGGATGCTTTCAATTCACTTAATGAAGCATTTGGATTGATTGCTAATGCATTTGGCAGATTCACCAAATCCAACAACCGTCTTCGTTCATCTTCAAATACCAGGAATCAGGCAGTTGTTCATGATGGCAGAGTTGAAATTCAAAACAGGTCTTCAGGCAGATATGGTTCGGGAAATCGTGGATATGGTAATCAAAGGGTTCAGTCAGGAGGAAATCGGTTCAATTCTGCAGGGGCAAACATAAATGGTATGGGGAATGTTCAGAGAGGAAATTCGAATGTTGGGAATGGTCAGAAAGGCATTGCTAATACGTCTATCACATGCTACAATTGTGGGGGGAACGGTCATATGGCTAATGCTTGTCCGAAGCCGAGAACAATGGGCAGTCAATATCACAAAGAGGCTCTTATGATGGCACTCAAAGATGAAAGAGCTGCTGGTATGATGACTCAGAATGATCAAAGTTTTATGGCAAATGTGGAATCAGATGATGAGATGGAAGACCTTGAGGCAAACGCTGCAGTCATGCTTATGGCTAACATGCATGAAATGAATATGTCCGAGTCAGGCCCAGTATATGATACTGATGGTCTTTCTCAGGTACCCGATCCTACATGCCTTATTCATGAAATTGCTTCACCTTCTGTATCTTCATCTACAAACGAAACTTTTGTTCAAAATGAGTTATTTTCATCACCATCCGATGATCAAGTTAACACGGTTGTATCATTTGATGATGATAAAACAGTTGTTTCCTTTGATGATCTCATCGATGATGCCAATTGTGATCATCTTGAACAAAAAAATCATTTGAATGATCAAGATTCGGATTTACAGGCTTTGTTATTGACCACCCAGTCACAAATAGAAAAATGCAATGACATCAATCAGAAGCTCAAAGAGAAAATTGCAGTGTTAACAAAGGATAATGAGTGTTATAAATTACAACTTTCCGGATATCTAAAACAAGATAAACGTGAAAAAGGTTTTGAAACGGCTTTCCAACAAGAGTATGTAAAAGTTCAAAATTTAGAAAGTCAAGTTCGTGAGCTAACCATTGCCAAAGCTGAGCTTTTCTCTCAGAAAGAAAAGGATCAACTTGAATTTAAAATTCAAATTGATACTTTAAATTCTGAGTTGTTGAAAACTCAATCTGAGCTTTCTGCATCTCAGAAGGATCTTCTTGAAGAAAAGAAAGCCACTAGGAAATGTGTTGACTCGTATCTTGATCAAATTCTAGATTTGGAAACCAAACTCAAAGATTTTCAAAACGTTGTGTATAAAACGGGTAATTCTGTAACACAAATTCAGAAAAATGTTGTAAAACCAAGTCCTAAAGGAGTAAGTTTTGCACTTGGCAGTGATACACCCCGCAAATTACACATAGCACTCAAAGAGAATCCTAAGTTATACAATGCAACATTTCTGTTAGATGATTCCTTTCAACGTGTTGTTATGTATTCTGTTGATGAAGAAACTGATTTTCTTGAAAACAAGATTGAGGGTCGATCAAAGTCACAAACAAAGTTTTCAAAAGTACATTACGATTATAATGCACGACCTCATTTGAGCAAATCATTTGTTCCTCCTAAGGATCATCCAGAACAAACGTTAACATACACAAACATAAGTGCTCCCTCGTCTATAACTTCTGATCCTACGACTGGTGTACAATTTAAAGATTGTTTGACAGAGGATCCTGTTGATCCACAAATGCCTAAAGAATGTCGGGTTCTTCGATATTTTCAGACATTTATGGATGACATTTCTCGTTTGGAGAATGAAATTGAGTTCAGTTCTCAAATTCCTATCTCGTCTTTTCTTTCTCCTGTTCAGAAAGAAAAGAAGGAGATTCTTCAAAAGAAAATTCTTCCTCATGTCAGAAATCTGAAAAAGGGTGCAACAAGATGGGAAGAGGAGTTATATACAGAACTAGCATCTATGAAAGCCATTTTCAAAGCTAAAGATGACAAGGTTCAACGTCAAAAACTTCAAAAGAAATTTTTAGCAAAAGAAAATGATCGACTCTTGGAAAAAGTCTTGTGTTATGACGTGGTCTCTGTGATTATGAATTCGCTCTATGAATCTGGTAATGCTTTACTTGTGAATGATCACGCTGTGGATATTAAGATGTTGAATATGGAAATTGATAATCTGGTACATGAGAATGAGAATCTTCGACAGATCAATAGTGATGTGGAAAACAAAGTTTTTCATCTTCAAAAAAGGTTGGACTGGTGTCAAAAACGAAGTCTTGAATTTGAACTCAAATTTCAAAATCTCATGGAATCTCTATCATTTCAAGACAGTCATGAACAGAACAAAGAAACAAAAGCATTTTTAAAAGTTAAACTGTTTCAAAATAAAAAAGATTTGGATGAAGTTATTCAAAACAGAAATGACACAGTCTACCTAAACCGGAAATTAGACTCACAAAATCAAGAGTTCCAACACATCATTATTGATTTGAAGAAGAAGATCAGAGTTTTAGACAAGAGCAAAGCAAACATTCATAAGATTGCTCCAGGAATGTATGTAGTGGACAAAGAACATACTCAAGCATCTGACACAACCACTAATTCAACTACTTGTACTTCCACAGGACTAGAAACCACCTCTAAGATCAACCATTCCAAGACTCACAAGAAACAGAGGAAGAATAGAGTCAAGAAATCTAGGAAGGAAGTATCTAAGTCTGAAGAAGTTCCAGAAAGTAGTTTGAATAAAATAAATGTAACATCAGGAATAGAGTTGCACTTATCAGAGTCTAGTTCTAAGAATGATGTAACAAATGATAACTCTTTAAATATTAATGAAGATGTTTTGGTTGATGCTACTTGTGTCTTTTGTTGTCATAGCATACTATCTGGTGATCATACAAAGTGTGTTGCTAAAACTTTGCTGACTAAGAGAAAGAAACGAACTAGTGGCGCTTCCTCTAGGCTTAAAACCATTGCAAAATCCATATTAGGAATGCCCCCACTAGATCTTTCTGAGGAGAAAATAGAAAAGCCCCAATCCAAGACCAAAAAAATCACCTAGTGCATACCTTAGGAAAAAGGCAGAGACTAGTTGGACCTGGCAACGCTGGTTACAGAACACTTTTGATTTTAAATGGTTACCTAAAATACTAACCTCTTGTGTAACTAACCCAGCGGATCCAACCGTTATCAATTCTCCACCTGTTTCCAATGTGTGTGATGCAGGTGATTCAAATCGTCCTCTGGATTGTTGATAGCGGGTGCTCCCGACATATGACCGGCAATCTCAAACTTCTTCAGAACTTTGTTGCAAAGTTTATCGGAACGGTCAGATTCGGGAATGATCACTTCGCTGCAATTATGGGCTATGGGGATTATATTAATGGGAACATCGAAATAAGCCGTGTGTATTATGTTGAAGGTCTCGGTCATAATTTATTCTCGGTAGGACAATTCTGCGATGGAGACTTGGAAGTAGCATTCAGGGAGAAAACATGCTTTATTCGTGATCTTCAAGGGAACGACCTTATGAAAGGGAAACGCGGAACCAGTCTTTATTCTATCTCCTTTGACGGCATGACAGCTTCTTCTCCTATTTGTTTACTCTCCAAGGCTCATCCCACGAAAGCTTGGTTATGGCACAAACGATTATCCCATCTCAATTTTAAAACCATGACTGATCTTGCCAAGAAGAAATTAGTTGACGGTCTTCCAAAATTCAGATATGCCAAGGATCACTTGTGTTCTGCTTGTGAACAAGGGAAAAGTCATCGTGCTCATTTTCCTCCCAAAACAGAACACAGCACAGACCATGTCCTACAACTGCTTCATATGGATTTATGTGGTCCGATGCGCGTTCAGAGTATTAACGGGAAGAAGTATATTCTGGTAATCGTAGATGATTATTCAAGATGGACTTGGGTCTATTTCCTTCGAACAAAAGATCAAGTTCCGTCTATCCTCATCACGTTTCTCACAAAGATTCAAGTTCAAGTCCGCAACACCGTCCGAATCATTAGAACAGACAACGGGACTGAATTTAAGAATCAACTCATTCGGGATTTCACAGAGAAACATGGGATTGTTCATCAGACTTCCATAGCTCGCACTCCGGAACAAAATGGTGTAGTTGAAAGACGAAACCGAACGCTCGTGGAAGCAGCTCGAACTATGTTGATCAATGCTCAATTACCGGATTATCTTTGGGCTGAAGCTGTAAATACTGCTTGTTATACTCAGAACCGTGCCATGATCACCAAAAGACATATCAAAACACCATATGAGCTTATACAAGGGAGAAAACCAAACATCAACCATTTTCACGTCTTTGGAGCTTTGTGTTATCCGAAGAACGATAAGGATGATCTTGGTAAACTTAAGGCTAAAGCAGATATTGGGATCTTTGTTGGCTACTGTGAGAACTCCAAGGGATATCGTATTTGGAATCGTCGGACTGGGGACATTCAAGAAACCATACACGCTAATTTTGATGAACTCACCGAAATGGCTTCTGAGCAAGACCGCTTGGAACCCGCACATAACCGTCTTAACTTCCCTGAATCTTCATCTGCACCCCTACCTTTCAACAGGAAGGATTTGGAAGATTTGTTTGCACCTATGTTCGATGACGTTCGTGTTACTAGTGCATCAGATGCTTCCACCAGTTCCGCTGCTCAACAACTTCCAAATCAAGCACCTGATCCATCAGCATCTACCTCTACAGTAGTTGCTGACGATGCACCACAACCTGAACAATCATCATCAATGGAGAAAACACCTCAACCAGCAGCTGAAGATTCATCCCCCATTTCTAACAATGTTCCACCACCCTCAGGATATGACGGGAACGCCTTCTTTAATCCATTTGCTCCACCACCAACTGTTCCAGATACCGGAGAATCATCCTCGAGCAATATGGACCCGTCATATCATCATCACAACATTCAACACTACCCATCAACTCATAAATGGACAAGGGATCATCCGTTAGTTAATGTGATTGGCGATCCAGATAAACCAGTTATGACACGACAGAAACTCCACACAGATGGTGAAACCTGCATATACGCTCTCACCGTTTGTCAAGCTGAACCGAAAAATATCAAAGAGGCCTTGACTTACGACAATTGGATTGAATCAATGCAAGAAGAGTTGGATCAGTTCAAGAGATTAGAAGTCTGGGAACTCGTTGAAAAACCGGATGGAGTTTATGTTGTGGGATTAAAATGGATTTGGAAAAATAAGCTGGATGCAGAGGGAGTGGTTATTCGTAACAAATCTCGGTTGGTTGCTAAAGGGTATAGCCAAGAAGAGGGAATTGATTTTGAGGAATCTTTTGCTCCAGTGGCTAGGCTAGAGGCAGTGAGAATGTTCCTGGCGTACGCGGCTCATAAAAACATCACAGTTTATCAAATGGACGTGAAGACAGCATTTTTGAACGGACAACTTCGTGAGGAGGTGTATGTTTCACAACCAGAGGGCTTCGTCGATCCAGAACATCCACAACATGTTTACAGGCTTAAGAAAGCTCTCTACGGCCTTAAACAAGCCCCGAGGGCATGGTACGATAAACTTGCTGCATTCTTGCTTGCTAATCATTTTACTAAAGGATCTGTGGACCCGACTCTGTTTATACAAAAACACGGGGAGGACATTCTCATCGTACGAATTTATGTGGATGACATCATTTTTGGGTCTACCCATAAAAAGTACTCAAACGCTTTTGCAAAACTTATGAAACAAAACTTTGAGATGTCCATGATCGGTGAATTAAACTTTTTCCTAGGCTTGCAAGTTCACCAGTCACCTCGTGGTATATTCTTGAGTCAGTCTAAATATGCACAAGAGATATTAAAGAAGCATGGCATGACAACTAGTGACACCTATAACACCCCAATGGCCTCCTCATCCCCGAAGCTAGATGCTGATTTACATGGGAAACCCACTGATCCTACAAATTATCGTAGTATAATTGGGTCTCTTATGTATCTCACAGCTAGCAGACCAGATGTTGTATTTGCCACATACCTGTGTTCTCGCTATCAATCTAACCCAACAGAAAGACATTTATCTGCTGTTAAAAGAATCCTTAGATACATCAAGGGAACCATTAATTTGGGGATCTGGTATCCAAAGGATTCTGGTTTTGCACTAACTGCTTTTTCAGATGCGGATCATGCGGGATGTATTGATACAAGAAAGAGTACATCTGGTGGTGTTCAATTCCTCGGTGATAAGCTGGTGTCCTGGCAGTCTAAGAAGCAAGATTGTACGTCTCTATCATCCACGGAATCAGAATATGTAGCCATGTCTGCCTGTTGTGCTCAAATCATTTGGATGCGATCACAACTGATGAACTATGGGTACATATTCAACAAAATCCCGATGTACTGTGACTCCAAGAGTGCCATTGCTATCTCATGCAACACCGTGCAGCATTCCAAGTCCAAACACATCGCTCTCAGATATCACTTCATCAAAGAACATGTGGAGCAGGGTACCGTTGAGTTGTATTTCGTGGGAACGGAACACCAATTGGCGGATCTTTTCACGAAGGCTTTACCTCATGAACGTTTTGTGAAATTGGTTCACCAAATTGGAATGCGATGTTTGACTCCTCAAGAATTGTCAAACTTTCTCAAAAACTAATACTTGAGTCAAACATCCAAACTATCTTGTAAATAACATTAAAAAAAAAAAAAAAAAAAAAAAAAAAAAAAAAAAAAAAATGTGTGCAAGTACAAATTCTCATTCAACATTTTGTTCATTTCAAAATTGTCTTTATTCATTTTTGAACAAATGTTGAGGGGGAGACACAACATTTTTTACTAATTTTTTACAAATTTGTACTTGCATATTTTCTGTAACACTGTTGCTTTGTATTGGTACCCTAAGGATTATTTGTTTAATTGTTAGGACTTTGATGGTTACAAATTGTTAGAGGACTAAAAGTGTTACAAATTGAAAATCGTGTGGTTAGGATTTAGTGTGCTAAGGATTGAGGTTAAGGGACTAATTGTGACCATAGGATAAAAGTTAATAGTAAAGACTTAAATGCAAATCAGAATTAACTGTTCAAGGCATTTACTATCTCTGCAAATCCTTTCTCGCATTTACTTTCATCCAACAACCCAATCAACGGCCATAATTCATTCTGATCATCCGTTCAAGATCTAACAAATTTGTGAGTGATTTCATGATTTTTAAGTGATTATAACATATGGTTTTCAAGGAATTAAAGATCCATCGGTGGAATTTGTGTAAAATGACTAGTCGAATTTCTAGGGTTTGCGTAGATTTGGGATTTTTTAATCCTATGTGTTTTGCGTGATAATGCTTGTACTTTTATACTTAGTTCTTGATTATGTAACATAAATGCATGCTTAATTGTTCCAGAAATACATCTGAATGATTACTCGAAGCTTTAGGGTTTATGTTCATAATTTGGGGAAAATCGAATGTGAATGTTTTGGTGAGATTGAAGTGTTGTAATATTGTTGTTATGATTAGAATTGAACAATTGTTGCCTCAGATTAAGCCCAGAAACATTCGTTAATCATTAATTGAGATTTAGGGTTTATCAAGAACACGAAGCACAAGCAGTTTGATTTTATAGATTTTGTGGTTAGAAAGTGTTATAAATTGGACTAAATGAGTAAAATAGCTTAGTGAACCTATTGCAATTGGTGTGGAATCATTAATCTGTGAATTGCAAAATTTTTGTGAATGAATCATCGTCAAAACGGGTTCGGAATTTCTTGTATAAGATATTCTCGAAATTGCAATTGCTCTCGCAATTGTCATTTGCTTTCGCAATTGCCATTGCTCTCGCAATTGGTATTAGCTATCGCAAATGGTAATGTGCTCTCGCAATTGAAAAACCTTTTCTCGCAATTGGAATTTTTCCCGCAATTGGAATTTTTATCGCAATTGAAAATTTTTCTCGCAATTGGAAATTTTTCTCGCAATTGGAAATTTTTCTCGCAATTGGAAATTTTCTCGCATTTGACAAGTTTTTCTCGCAATTGGTATTTTTCTCTTGCAATTAGTAATTTTTTCTCGCATTTGTCAAAATCTCTTGTTTTTGACTATCTGCCTTTGAAATTACTAACTTCATTGAAATTTCTAATTCCCTTAAGTCTTGTCAAATTTATGAGAAAATTTCTTATGCAAATTAAAATGATCAATTCACAGATTAACGATTGCTCAGTAATAAAGGATGTTATATGCAAACTCTCAATTTCAAATAATGCTAACACACATATATCCTGCAAATTTGGTGTCATAATGCTGTTTCAGATCATCCACAATGTCTTCACAACAACAACAACCACTTCCACCTATCACCAAAGCAGAGTTATTCCCACAAGGATTCAAGGCTAAGTATGGCAAGAACAATTCAAGAGTGGTCTTTGATAATATCAAGTGTGCTGAACCAAGTTGTCGAATTGTCATCGAAATCCTCAAAAGACATGAATGCAGGAGTATCTTGGAAGATTCAGATAGTATTCCAGAGATTTACATTCATCAGATGTGGAGCACTATCAAACCAGATGACAACAACAAATTCTTCACCTGCACTCTTGACAGGAAACAAGTCAAGGTCACTCTAGCACATCTACGTGAAGCTTTATCTCTACCAGATCCACCGGAGACCTCAAGACGATACTGGCCTGCACCCACTGAACAAGACATTCTCAACTTTCTCATTGGCCTTGGATATGATGTTGATCCAGATCTTCCACTCAACATCCTCTCAAATATCAATGCCAAATCCATTCCTCAACCATGGAGAGCTATGTACTATATTCTGATTCGATCAGTGTCTGGAAGAGACAGTGGACACGAACATCCAAGACTTTCTCATGCTCAACTCTTCTGGGGTTTTGTTACCAAACACAACCTTGATTTTGCTGCTCTTATCTGGGAAGACCTTATGCATCAAATACATGGTCTACTCAGAAAACCCTTGACTAAAATCCCATTTGTTCGTTACACTAAGTTGCTGATCAGTCTTCTTCTTGATAAACATCATGATATTTCTAATCGTCCCGAAGACAGAGAAAGACATGTGATCAAGATGGACACTGACTTCAAATCAGTATACTTTCCAAAGGATAGCACTCACAAACAAGGTCTTAAGCTGTTTGATGTTCTACTTACTGAGGAGGTCAAGGAAACTCCTGCTTATGCAGATTACATTCAAGCTTATGAGAAGAAGCTTGTTGGCATCACTAAAATGACTGAGGGAACAGGTTCTTCCAAGACTCGTTCCAAAAGCAGTAGAGCTAGCAAAACTGGAAGTGCATCAAGTGCTCCAAAGAAACCAACCACAAGCAAAAGGAGAATTATTAAGACTGCTCCGAAACCAAAAGTTGAAGAAATTGGTATTCGTGATGAATCCTCTGAATCCTCCGAAGACACTGAACCAGAAGTAGAAATACTTAATGAGCAAGAAGCCGAGTTTCAAACAGAGATTGACTTAGAGAATGCTACTAAGGCAAGTATTAAGCACAAGAAGATTGATGAAGAAAGAAGAGCAGAATTACAGAAGAAAGTTTTGAGGGAATTGGAAGAAAAGAAGAAGGAAGAGATTGCAAAGGGAGCAGGAGGATCAGGAGTCTCTCCAGCACCAGTTTCATCCCCTAATCCGGTTAATCAACCCGGTGTCTCACAATCTTCCACAGCTAAGCCAGATACAGTTAATCAACCCGTTATGGCTACAACTACGGTTCCCCCTCCTCAATCAAGCTCAGTCAATCAAACCAACTTGGAGAATCAAACACAATCAGAGTCTGAAAAGATAATCTTTACAGAAAATGAAATTTCCGACTCAATGTTTGATGACATTCCACAACAAGAGGAGGTACATCACCATGCTGACACTGATGAATGGGGAAATTCTGATGAAGAAAAAGAAATCACTGGATCAAAAGCTACAGAAGCTGCAAATGAGCTGGAGGCACTTAATGAAGAAGAAAGGAAAAGGAAGGAAGAAATGGATAGGAAACAAAAGGAGGATGAGGAAGCAGATAACTACATTATCTCTTCATTGAATGATCCATTCAAATCTCCTCAACAACAACCACGTGATCAAACTCCTCCCATTCCTTCTCCCAAACCTATCTCACCTCCTAAGTCACCTCCTAAGCATCAAACTCCTCCAGAATCACCGGAAAAACCTTCAAAACCTTCATCTTCATCTCACAAGGATTCTGCTTCTCCTAACTCATCATCATCTATCCCATCACTCACTCCATCACCATCAAAGTCACCACCAAACAAAGGCAAAGCAACATTGGCAGAAAGAATCAAAACAGTCATAAAAGGCAAACAAGTCAATAAAATCGCCAAAGTCACAAGAGTTGAAGTTCTCTCACCAATATCCAGGCAAACCAAGAAAGCAGCAAAACTTGCTCAAGCAAGAAGAGAGAGCAGATGGCAAGAGCAGATGTCAGAAATGCAAAATCTTATCAAGGGTTTGTCTGAACAAGTCAAGGAGATGCAAGAAACAAAGCAGAACATGGATGAGTTTCTTTCTTTTGATATAGAAGATAATATCAAAAGTAAGACAAGACATTATGTCAAACGTTTTACCGCTGATCTACAGAAGAATATTAACGAGAATGTCAACACTCAACTTGATATCAAGGTCAAAGAAGCAATCATCCTCAATTCTGGCTTCAGGCAACTCAGAGACTTCACCACAGAAGAACTCAAACTTGAACTTCTCAACAGATTCCAAGCTATGACATCTCCTTCTCCTGAAGATATTAGTCTCATGAAGTCTATTGCGGCACATATTGAAAAGGTTTCTTGCAAAGTTGCTGCTGATAAAGGAAAAAGGATTCGTGATGACGACACTGAGGATCCAGATCCAAATTCTACACAAAAGAAACAAAAGACTATGAGTGGATCTGGTATTCACATTCAGGAACCACCAGCACAGAGAACTTCTCCACCATCTCCAAATCATCAAGAATCAGGTCCTAAGGAAACTGAGCATCACTTTGAACATTTCATCAATGATGACGTTGAGTTTCAACCTCAAGATGATCCACCTCAAGATGATCCACTTCAATCACCTCCAAAACCAGCAAAAGCCAAACCATCCAGCAGTAAGAAATCTTCTGAAGAACCAGTTGTGCTTACATGGTTAGATACTGATGAAGACTTACATGGAAACAACTGGTTCGACCAACTTGCACAGGCCCAAATCATCGACGACGAAGCTTCAAAATTAGAAGATAGCACGTTTGAATACAATCAGAAAGTCAAACATGCTTTCAACATTAAGAAGATGACTAAAAGAGAGCTTCGTAGAATCAAAAATGATGCTTTCACTCTTTTAAAGGATACGTCTGCAAGTGCTGCTGAGTTGGAATATCATCTGGAGAATATTGCTAGAGCATTATCCAAAGACTTCGATTGGACAAATCCAGATGTATACAGAGAAGGTGGACTTGACAGCAAGAAACGTCCATACATCACGGACTGGACAAAACCACTTCCTGTGATACGACCATATCATGGAACGTCAGAAATTCCATTTGCATTCTTCTTCAACCAAGATCTGGAACTACTTGTACATGGGGCTTCTAGTGAAATCAAGTATGCTACCTCAATAACGTTCACTCCTGCTGCGAATTACACCAATCCTGCCATTGAAGAAGAAGCTAGACATCGCAAACTCTTCATCAACAAAAGGGTTAAATATGATCGTGATGCTGAACTTGGCATTCACCATTGGTTTGACAAACGTAAATCATGGTACAAGTGCAAGCTAGTCCTCATGGCATCTCGTGAAAAGGTGTACAGTGATCTTCGTATCAAGGCAGTGCTTGATGCTAAAGGATCTCAAAAGCTTGGCTACACATTCATCTCTGAAGTCACGGTTCGCAGACAAGATAATCTTATTTACACGTTCAATGAAGCAGATTTTCCTGAACTCAGTCTCAACGACATTGAAGATTTGTATTTGATGAAAGTCCAAGGGAAGCTGAATCATCTCAATCCCACTCTTCTGTATGCATTTAGCACTGCTATATGTCACTTCATCAGAAGAACAGTGATAAAAGAACGTGTAGAAGATCTTCAACTTGGAGTTGAAAGTTATCAGAAGAAACTGAATCTTGAGGATCCCATGTTTACTCTCACTGACAACAAGGAACCTCAGTACTTGCTTAAGACCGACCCTGTCTTCGGATTCGTCTACAGAAGTGCCACAAACACCAACCATTTCATGCCTCATAAAGAGATTCACAAGTTCTGTGACGACACTCTAAAGAATGTTCGAGATGGGTTAGTCACACGGGTTCAGGATCAAATATTGAAGAAGCACAAGAAATGGAATCATCAGCAGCTCAGGCAGGTCAAGAATTTTATCTGGTCAATCGAAGAAAGGCTCTATCGAAGGGATCAGATGAGGAGATTAGAAACTTATGTTGGTGGTCGTCCTCCATTTGCCATCAGATTATTCCAGAGAACAGATCCAAAATTCACCACTTTTGGCAGAGGCGGTTAATTTGTAAGAATTTGATTTCAATATTCAATATTCATGCAATATTCTTACTTATATATGACTGTGAATATGACTACGGCTTGTGCACAAATAACAGTGTACAACCCGGACCCCAAAGAAAGGACCCTGAGGTACGCTTCAGTGCCTCAATCCTGAAAAAGGAGCGAAAGCTTCTTACTTATGAGCAGAATTAAAATCAGAATGTTTTACAACGTTTTTCAAACATTCTGCTCATAAGGACAAGTATTCCCTCGTCCAGGGGGAGTATTTGAAAAATATAATCTTTGTTCAAAAAGAAGTATCAAAGTTCTTGAAACTTCTTCCCTAAAACTCAAAAACAGCATATTTTAATCATAAACGTTTGTCCAAAAACATCATGAGTATGCTATTTTTGAGGGGGAGAAGAAACAGATGATTAAAATATGATGTCTCATTTGCTGGAATCTCGTGTGCTCAAACTCAGAATTGACCCTCGAATTGACGAATAGGAAAGTCAGTAGTCGAAAGGACATGTCCCGGACGGGTAATAATTTCAAGCCAGTTCATCTGGTGATGTAAGCGTGTCTCGCAAAGGACGTGTCTGAGTAGAATGTACCGATTTCGAGCGATAATCTTTAAATCTGATCTGGAAGGGTAATAATTTCAAGCCAGTCTAACTGGTGATGTAAGCGTGTCTCGCGACGATCAGGTTCATTGAAAGTCAATCAATTCAAAAGTGCCAACTCTTTCCGGCATGTGCAAATTTCAAATTTATTACTTATGCGCACATGTTAAGGGGGAGTCTTTCTGAAAATCATCAAACTCTCAAGGTGTCAACAAAATGTCTTTACAAATTATCGACACTATTGAGAGATTTTCAATGGTTTTGGTTGTATGGCATCATTAGGATAGTCATGGAGTTATAAGGTGACTAAGGTTAGGGAAAACCGTCCTATGATCCGCCAGAGCCGGAGGGATCTACCCAAGGACAATACCACTAGTTTAGACTAGAAAGTCCTAGGTATGATATAAAAAAAAAAAAAAAGGAGAAAATGAATGTACGGAGAAAGAAGGGGTTGAAGAATTAAAAAAGAAAAGCAAAGAAAAGGGTGAAAAGAAATAGCCCTCCATTTGTTCAACCTTAGGGCAGACACCGGGTTCAATTCATAATCTACTGGTTGATGAGCATCACTGGTATTGAAGACCAAAGACGTCATGGACCCAGTGACGCACTAAAAAACCTTCTAAGCTACTCAAGTGTCTCTCAAAAGACATTTGTTTCATTCACACGGAGAACCCTTCATAATCTATCGACATCTCATTACGAGATTGTTGATATTGAAAAGGAGGCAATCTGCTCCTCGCCTCCGATGACCAAACAAATGTGCACTAATTGAGTCTAGAGCCATGAGATTCATCAAAAGATCTCTTAGGTACACTTAGAATTACTCTGGTGTTCTACATCATGGGCATCAGTTGTAAATTTAGGAAAAGTGTCCTTCGCAGATCTTAGCAATCTGCCGAGAACATTCATGAGAAAAGTCACATTTGTGATTATCAATGATTGAATGGAAATCCTGCCAGAACAACATCAAACAACTCTGACAGCAGGTCACTTCGGTAACTCCTTGTGGGTTACGCTTAGTGTTTTTGCTCCAAAATGGTCTACAGTCGTGGGGTGATCTCCAGCGACTCACTGAATCGTGGGTGCACTTCGGTGTATCCGTGTAATCCCTTTTGGGGGAATCCGGTTCAGAACGGTCTGGGTTAGGATTTGAGAAAGTCTTCACACTATGCTGTTGATGATCTCAAGTCTGAGCCTGTAAGTACCGGTTGGTTCGTGCTGTTGCTGCTGCTGCTGCTGCTGAGGAGCTGGAGTTCGACCATCAAGACTCCATCATGTTCATATCTTGAAGAAATGTTCTCTCACAGACTCAGTAACATCAAAAGTTCAACATATGAAATTGTAAAGTCAAAAGTTCAAGCATCTCAACCTTTCACAAGATTAAGATTGAAAAGTGAGAACATGTTGCAGAAAATAAATCAAAGATATATGAGCATGATGGAGAAGACGAGAAGACGTTGGAGATTGGCAGATAGAAACAACATCATATCATCATTACACAAGAACAAAGAAACAAAGATTATAAAGACGTCGGAAGCCTAAGAAGCAAAGAAGACGTCGGGCAACATTGATGATCAAGACTTAGGGGGAGATTGTTAGGAACACGTTTTAAATATTTTACAAGTCTTGTTCATTTAATTAATGTTGCACAATTAGGACTATATTGTTTGTATTTATGGACCGGTTCAATAGTAGTCCTTGGACCGGCCATGTTATTTAATTAATCCTTATCACATGTAAAGGGAATATTCCTAAGAATTATTCCCCTCCCAATGCCTATAAATACAAGGCAAGGGAGTCATTTGTGTTGTTGGTTTTCTTATGTATGTGCGGAAGCTATGCTTGTGTGTGAATCGAATTAGTGAAAACCTTCCATCTTATTCTTCTCTTCTTATTTCTCTTATTCTAGCTTATCGTATTTAGATTATTTCTCTTTTATCCATACGTAGCTTATTATCTAGATAAGTAGTAGATCGTGTGTGTGTGTTGTTGAGATCATTATAGTGACCTACAGTCTTTATGGATGATTTTTCGGTATACGGAAATTCTTTCTCTTCTTGCCTCTCCCATTTAGACAAAATGCTTAAACGGTGCGAAGACACCAATCTTGTTCTAAATTGGGAGAAGTGCCACTTTATGGTCAAGGAGGGCATTGTCCTCGGCCATAAAATTTCTAATGCCGGGATTGAGGTAGATAAATCCAAAGTCGATGTTATCGCTAAGCTACCTCATCCCACCACTGTAAAAGGAATCCGAAGTTTCCTTGGTCATGCCGGTTTCTACAGACGATTTATTCAAGACTTCTCTAAAATCGCCCGGCCTTTGACCCGTCTTCTTGAAAAAGATGCTCCATTCTTCTTCTCTCCCGAATGCATCGAAGCATTCGGGATTCTTAAAAAGAAATTGACTGAAGCACCAATTTTAGTTGCCCCCGATTGGGACTTGCCATTTGAGCTCATGTGCGATGCTAGTGATTATGCTATTGGGGCAGTCCTGGGGCAACGGAAATCTAAGCACTTTCAGCCGATACACTATGCTAGCAAGACAATGACCGAGGCTCAATCTCATTATACTACTACCGAGAAAGAGTTATTGGCCGTTGTCTATGCTTTTGAGAAATTTAGACCATATCTGTCTTATCTAAGACCATAGTGTATACGGATCACTCGGCTCTTAAGTATCTTCTTGCTAAGCAAGATGCTAAGCCGAGATTGCTTCGGTGGATTCTCCTCCTACAAGAATTTGATGTCACTATTCGTGATAAAAAAGGAGCGGAGAATCTCGCCGCCGATCATTTGTCTAGACTTGAAAATCCCCATCAAAGTGATCTCGAGAAAAAGGAAATTACCGAAACATTTCCTCTCGAGACACTTGGGATGATTTCTTTGAAAAATGATCCGAGTACCCCATGGTTTGCCGACTTTGCAAATTACCATGCGGGGAATTTTGTTGTAAAAGGGATGTCGTCCCAACAGAAAGAGAAATTCTTTAAAGATGTGAAAAATTATTTTTGGGACGACCCCTACTTGTTTAAAGTATGTGCCGATCAAGTGATTAGACGGTGTGTTCACGGCCAAGAAGCCGGTGACATTCTCATGGCTTGCCATAATGGACCCACGGGGGGACATCATGGCCCGAACTACACCGCCAAAAAAGTCTTTGATTCGGGTTTCTATTGGCCGACGATTTATCGTGATGCCCACGACTTGGTGAGGTCTTGTGACTCTTGCCAACGTCAAGGAAAAATCTCACAAAAGGACGAAATGCCTCAAAATGCAATTCAAGTTTGTGAGATCTTTGACGTGTGGGGCATCGACTTTATGGGCCCGTTCCCGTCTTCACGAGGGAACAAGTATATACTCGTGGCGGTCGATTATTTGTCTAAATGGGTGGAAGCGAAAGCGCTCCCCACCAACGACGCCCGAGTAGTTGTGAAATTTTTGAAATCTCTATTTGCTCGGTTTGGAGCTCCCCGTGCTATCATTAGTGATCGCGGTACGCACTTTTGTAATGACCAATTCGCAAAAGTCATGCTTAAGTACGGTGTCACTCACCGTCTTGCGACCGCGTATCACCCACAAACAAGTGGGCAAGTGGAAGTTTCAAACCGTGGATTGAAAAGAATTCTTGAAAGGACCGTAGGGGAAAATCGTGCCTCTTGGTCGGACAAATTAGATGATGCACTATGGGCTTTCCGTACGGCTTACAAAACACCCATCGGGTGTACTCCTTATAAGCTTGTGTACGGAAAGGCGTGTCATCTGCCGATCGAGGTTGAGCACAAAGCCTATTGGGCCTTGAAGCATGCAAATTTTGACCTAAAGACCGCGGGCGATCACCGAAAGCTTCAATTGAATGAATTAAATGAGCTTCGGGATTAAGCCTCCGAGAATTCTTTAATCTACAAAGAGAAAACAAAGAGAATTCATGACTCCAAAATCAAGAACCGCGTTTTTAACGTTGGTGATCGAGTCCTCCTTTTCAATTCTCGATTAAAGATTTTCTCGGGCAAATTAAAAACCCGTTGGTCTGGGCCGTTCACCATCACCCAAGTTTTTCCATATGGAACCGTCGAGTTATCTCAAACCGACAGTCCCAACTTCAAAGTGAACGGCCATAGGTTGAAGCATTACTTTGGAGGGGACATACCATCCATGGTTGTCCCGGATCTCCAAACTTTCCCCATGGACCAATGAATTCGGGGTCGAGTCAAGCTAGTGACTCGGTAAACAAAAACATTAGCATTACATGGGTGACAACCCATGTTTCTGATTTCTTTCTACTTTCTAACAACTAAGTGTGGGGGGATGCCTCTGTAGTGTTTTCTTTGTGTGTTGTTTGCTCGTGTTTTCAGGATTCCCTAAGATCGTGATGATTGACGCGCCTGTTTTCAATCCAGCCGCCCAATATCCGATCTTATTACTAACGATTATCTAGGGATATCTTTTTCAAAATCCTTTTTGAAAAACCGGAGATTTCTTTTCCACACTTGGCTCTTGGTATTACCTTTTTACGTTCTAAGTGTCGGCATAATAGCCGGTACTTTAATATTGAGGGCAATATTCAATTCTAAGTGTGTGGGGGGGGGGGGGAATTCTCTCGAATTTTGTCACATTGTACCTTCTAGTGCCCTAGTACCCCCGTTTTGGCCTAAATTTTAACATTTAAAAAAAAAAAAAAAAAAAAAAAAGTGCTTTGCACCAAAAATGAAAAATAAAAATAAAAGTGTTTAGTCTTGATTAGGTTAGAACAAAGGGAATCCCGACTCTGCCAGAGTGTTGATCTGGCTGCTTCCTTAACGTTTAGACTAAGGTTTTACAATTTGTGCAAATGAAAATGCTAAGCGTAGAGTAGTTGGTTCTCTTTAGAGCTTATACAAGTAATCTATGGCTTTTTCTCCCAGAAGATAACTAACCTGACTTAATAAGTGCTTATTTTCAAACTTTTGAACACACAAAATCATTTTTTCATTCGATTTTGAAAAATTCTAGTTCAAAGATTTATTTAAACTTCGGAACAAGCATATGTCAGAATAATGCAAAATGAAAGTGAGACGTTGCTTGAAAATTGCAAAAAGTTAAGTAATAAATAAATGTGCTAAAAAGCTAAGGTTCAAGATCGGCCCTTGGATCCTTATTTCCGGAAGGCGTTTAGGTCTTGGCTACCCTCTTACACCGGCCCTTGGACCCTTAATTCTGAAAGGCGTTAAGGTCTTGGAACTCTCCGTTGTAACGGCCCTTGGATCCTTTATTCCAGGAAGGTGTAAGGTCTTGGATCCCGTGAAACTCCGTTAGCTTATGTCGCACAAGTAAAAAAAAAAAAAAAAAAAAAAAATGAGAAAATGAAATAAAAATGTATGTGATAAATAAAGTTTTGAGACTTGCTTGTTGTGAATTTTAAATCTATCTTTTAACTAGTATTAGTCAAAGTTTTATAAAAACGTCGATTTTTGTGATCAAAGTTTTGAAAAGCAAGCACATTCACCTAACTTAAATAAATTATGGGAGTGAAAAGTTAAGTTTCGGCTTACATAGATTATTAGTATAAGTAGTGTTAGCATTTTACAAAAACATTTGCACATTGAGTTTAAGCTTAGTTGGGAGTATAAAAAGAGGATGACGATTACAATTCCCTGGAGACACCCAGTTGTGTGAATCCCGTTCCATGATACCATTTTTGTCAATCAAGCATTTTATCTACTTTTGATTTAGTTTAAATTTCTCGCATTTAATAAAAAGTCGAAACGGGGTATGCTTAGTCCTTTCATTACTTCATATGATCGGATTGCTAGGGACTAGCAATTGCTTAGTGTGGGGGATTTTGATGAGTGTGTAAATACTCATCATTTTATACTTGAAAAACCCACAAAAATAACCAAAAACACCCAAATGGACCATAAAATGTTACAAATATCCTTGGAGTGTGTTTTATGTGTTGCAGGTACAAAAAGGATTGAAAACGGGACAAATATGGACAAAACCATGCATAACTTGGAAAAGAGCCGGAAACCGAAGCCGGAAAAGTCATCATTTTAATTCGAGCTCGGAAGATCCCAAAATAGCCTTGGATTATTTCTAATTGGCAAAAGTGGTCCTTGAATTAACTTCACAAAATGGCAGATTTTGTCCCTGAGGTTTACAAGAATTGTACTTTTGGTCCTTGTGTTAAACCATTTTATCCACAACATAACCGGACCAAACAAACCTTTAACCCAACTTAACCCACAGCCCACAAACCTAAAGCCCAACCCACACTTATTACCCATGACCCAACCCGGCAATTGTGTTTAACTAAAAAAAAAAAAAAAAAAAAAAAAAAAAAAAAAAAAATTAGGTCAAATTCCCACTCAGACCTTTGTCTCCTTCTTCCCAGGTATTCCCGCCAAGAAACAAGTCACGGGAAACCACCATCACTTTCACCCACCTCTCCCCAAAACTTTCATCTTTTTATCACCTCTCCTCTTCCCCATTACTGCAACCATTCCCCATTAACTTCCCCCTCATCCACCTCATCAATCCGTGTGATTAAATGGGCGCCAAACACAATCCAAGGGCTGGGAAAGTATCCAAAGAAGCACAAGGGACTCATTTTCATTGTTTTCTCTCACAGAAGAAGCACACAAGAAGAGAGAAGCCCTAGTTGTATTTTTAGTATAAATAGGATTGCTTGTAAGCCTTCTATGGCAAGTAGTTTTTAGCCTGTTTTCTTTAAATTATGTTTTAACTTAAGTTTACTTTATATTGTACTCAATTTCCAGTCTTTAATAAAATCTTAGTTTTCATTTAAATTCTTTGTCATTTAATTTTCAAAGCAAAGTATTATCCTAAATCTATTTTCAAGTCTCTTTACTGTTTTTATTCAATCTTTTCAATAGCTTGTTAACTTTGGTTGCTTTAATTCAGCTTAAACTAGTTCTAATCAGGAAGTCAACGAATGTCAAACAGGTAATATATGGTGTTCATAGTGGTTATTTGATGGTACTCAGTGGTGATATGCCTATCTAAAGATAGGCTAGCCTTAGGAGGTTCTCAGAAAGCTGAGAACTAACTTGTAAGTTCTCGATTTCATATTTCAGTCCTTTACTCCTCTCATATACAGTTAGATTCATTTGTTACTGCATTATGGTTTAGATATGTGTGTTATGATGATGTACTGTTTCAATTGTCGTAGGTGATTATGATTTAGTTGATAGTGTTGGTAACTGAGCTTGTTTGATTCATATGTGAAGTTGTTAGTTTGATTTGAGTATGCTTGACTGCAGTCTCATATGGTTTTCTTTACTGAATCATGACTCAAGTGAAGTTCAATTGGACACTTTGTGATAGGGTTTTTTAGGTTTTTAGGTTCTCAGCCATGTAGTCTCACTTTTGCCCCCTTAATATTCTAGGTTTGAACTTATTTAGACTGCTTATTTGAGCCTGCAAGTTGATCCCATTTAAGGCCTTTGCTGATTTTTCATTATGTTAGCATTTGATTTATTTGGCTTGTGATCTTTGTTTATTTGCTTTCTTTATGCTTGTTTAAGTGTGTTTGACCATTTTTCATTGTTCTGAGCTTGTTGGTATTACTTTGTGCTTATTTGGCTTATATAAGTGCTTATTTTGACTTCTTTTGCTTTCATTTGCTTGAATCTAAGTTATACTTGATCTTATCTAAGTTTTTATAAGCTTATTTAAGTAATGTGAACCTTCTGTTTCAATTTCATAAAGTTTTGTTACAAGTGCTTATTAATAAGCACTTGTAATAAGCTGTGTTAAGCCCAATAAGCACTTTTCAGCTTAATTTTTCATTACTTTTAGATTTCAAATAATATTTTTGATTTTCCAGAATTATTTCAGATTTTATTTTTTATCATTTACTACTTCTTTTCATTTTTAAATAGTTTTCAGAATTTTAAATCATTTTTAAATTAAATTTAAATCACAAAAAGACAAAAATAGTTTCTGAATTAATTTTTATATTTCATTTTTCAGTTTATTAAGATTTCCCAAAAATAAATTTGTAGAATAAATCTTTTATCTCATAATTAGTTTAATTTTCTTTTATTAAATAAAAAAAATAGTAATTAATTAATATTAAATAGAATTTTAA
Organism: Artemisia tridentata subsp. tridentata; assembly: GCA_021014915.2. Taxonomy (NCBI): domain Eukaryota; kingdom Viridiplantae; phylum Streptophyta; class Magnoliopsida; order Asterales; family Asteraceae; genus Artemisia; species Artemisia tridentata. The sequence continues at coordinate 127,768,708 of CP139501.1, forward strand.
TTAAATTTTTAATTTCTTTTTTTTTTTAAATTTCCTTTTGTCTTTTAGTGCATTAGAGAATTGTTTGTATGCCCGTAGGATTTATATTTCGTAGATTTCATGTTTTAGTTTATCACGTTTAAGTTTTTAATTACGTTAATTGTTTTTAGTTGTAATTTTTTTTTATTTCCTAGCCTATTTATTGTTTCCCGTAGTTGTAATCCAAAACCAAAATCTCTCAAATTTTTATATCTCAAACACGATTCACAAACCCGATCTCACAAATTCCATTCAACTCTCATCAGGGATAACGAACCGAGTCACACATACTTCACTTGTGTTTCCTTGGAAATAAATATGACTTGATTTTAACCGATCAGTATCTCTGGTGTAATTAAAATGACTTAGGGACTAAACCTGTTATTTAGGGTATACCACAGGGACCAAACGTGTAATTTTTTCTAAAAATATTAAAGTTATGGTTGAACGAAATTTACATATTCTTGTGCCTTTATAGTAAAATTAAAAGTTTGAGTTTTGGCAGCAATTTTAAGCATCAATTGATGGAAAACATTGTGTAAGTGATAGTAATTTTTAAATTTTATTTAGTAATTGACTAAATAATTAATCATATTAATGCAAATAACGGAAAAATTACTAAAATTAGTTTATGCATTTTAATTAATCATAAACACCTTAGTATAATTAAATACCTTATGCAGCCACCAGATGAACACGAATCAAATCAACAACAAACTTCAGATCAATAGTGTGATCTACCCAATAGTTACTAACACCAAATCAACTTCCTCAGCTGCTAGACTTGATTAAGGACACATCAGGAACAAGTAGATGATCAAATCAAAAACACAAAACACATGTTGTTTGGGTTAGGGTTCGGCTGACATCAAAGGGAGGAAATGGAGGGAGGGTTTTCGGGTTTTGATTAATTTATAATTAAGTGACAATAATCTGATTCAGGATCAGATGTATTTATAGCTTCAAAACCCTAATCAAAATATGTTAATAAAAATATCATCCTAAAAACGTTATTTATATTTTACGATCTTTGCTTTATTTTGTTAATGACAATTATAAGGTTTATATTTTGCAAAGCATAAATATATGTTAAAGTTTTTTACATTTATAGTAACAAGCTTTTTAAACACGTTTACATATCACATGATCACTAGGAATTACATTGCAAACATTTATACTTTTACATGTTTATTTATTTTTTCTTAAAAATAGAAATATACACATGACATCATGGCATACCTCATCAGGAAATCTTTAGATATCTTGGAAGATTTGAAATATATTTTGGAAAGATCTTGAAGCAAATGAGTTGACTTTGTAAGATCTTGACAAGACTTGGCAAGATATGGAAAGATATGGTAAGCTCTTAGCTGGCATGTCTCGGCGGAACCAAACAGCTATATGGGCGGAACCCATAATTTGGGTCCGTCGGATCCGCCGCTTGTCTGCTCAGTTTTGCCTATAAATAGCAAGCTGATCATTCAAGCACACTCATCACTCATATAGCATAAATTACATATTCATTCATTTGTACATTACTAACCCATTCATTCATTCATTTCATTCTTAGTGATCTTTCTTTTGTAGCAAAGAGATCAAGCATCAACAAGCTTCAACACACTGTTGCAAGTCTTGATTAGTTAGATACTGTGTGATTTAGTAGTGTTCACACATCATTGTTATACCATTCATTCAGTAGAGTCCGGTTAGTGTTTTAGTCCTCAAAACACATAGAGTGTCGGGAGTGGTTGAACCCTTGTAAAGAACTCGACATCTAGCTTAGTGTCGGAAATTGTATAGGCGACGTCAGGTTGGTTCTACCTTGAACTAGAACCCGGTATTTAGCTTTGTACCGGAAAAAGGTGTAAGCGACGTGTGTAAATGTTTTCTCCGCCGAGAAGGGAGCTTGTTTCTTAGTGAAGAAAAACTCTCGAGTTAGAGGCTCGAGGAGTGGAGTAGGGCAAGGAAGAGAGTCCTTGTAGCCGAACCACTATAAATCTCCGTGTTGTGGTTTGATTGTTCTTTTCCTTTCTTGCATTACTTATATTGATTGTTTGTGTGCATTAACTTGAAATCACGTTAAGTCTCAAAGCGAATAAATTTAAAAAGCGGTAAAAACTATTCAACCCCCCTTCTAGTTTTCCACAATTGGTATCAGAGCTACGTTAATCAAGATTTTCAAAATATATTGTATTTTAAAAACTTGAAACGATCAATGAATTTTGAAAACTTCAAAGAAGGGAAATCTATGCAAAGACCACCACTATTTGAACCAAATAGTTTTATATATTGGAAAAACCGCTTTGAAACTTATGTGAAGTCAAAGGATATAGATTTATGGTATATTATTGTAGAAGGTGATAATAAACTAATATTGAATATATCAGGAGGTCGGGATGAGGGTACTTCTCTTACTCATCACAGTGATGAGCAAAAGAAGTTGATTGCCAAAAATAATGAAGCTAAAATGATGCTTTATAATGCTTTACCTAAGAAAGAATATGAAAGAGTTTTTATGTGTAAAACGGCTAAGGATATTTGGCAATCATTGATTATCACTCATCAAGGGAAATCACAAGTCAAAGATAACAAAATTGATCTTCTTGTTCAACAATATGAACAATTTGTTATCTCTGAAGATGAGACCATTGATAGTGCTTATGCTAGGTTTAAGGAACTCATTAGGAACCTACCCATGTTGAAATACGACCAACACTTTTGTGATGCTTGCAAAATTGGGAAACAAGTTCATAATAGCCATAAGGCTAAAAACATGGTGTCCACATCTAGGTGTCTAGAATTATTACATATGGATTTATTTGGTCCATACGCTATACAAAGTTATGGAGGAAACTTCTATACTTTGGTAATAGTCGATGATTACTCTAGGTATACTTGGACTAAGTTTTTGAAAACTAAAAATGAGGCATTTGATAAATTTGAAATTCTAAGCAAGAAAATTGAAAATCAAATAGGAAATAACATTGTGTCAATTAGAACCGACCATGGTCGTGAATTTGATAACGAAACCCAATTCGGAGCTTTTTGTGATGCTAATGGCATAACACATAATTTCTCGGCTCCTCGAACTCCTCAATCTAACGGTGTAGTAGAACGTAAGATTAGAACACTTCAAGAAATGAGTCGAACAATGTTAAATGAGCAAAATATACCCCAAAAGTTTTGGTGTAATGCCGTTGAAACATCCACATAAATCCTAAATAGAGTCTTAATTAGACCATTCTTGAATAAAATACCATATGAGCTTTATAGAGGCAAAAAACCTACATTTTAGAGTTTTTGGAAGCAAGTGCTTCATTTTAAACACTAAGGATTACCTCACCAAGTTTGACCCAAAGTCTTATGATGGTGTATTCCTAGGATATTCACAGAATAGTAAAGCATACATTGTCTTGAACAAAGAAACCTCAAGAGTCGAGGAATCGTTGAACGTAACATTCGACGAAAGTCCACCTCCCTCTAAGACATCACCTTTGGTAGATGATGACTTAGTTGAAAGTCAAATGGTTGAAAACCGAGAAATTATAGAAAATGTCAAAGAAGACGAACCGGTAAATAGAGAAATAGTCAACGTTAAAGAATCTAAAAGTCATCCATTAGATAATGTCATTGGTAAAATTAATGAAAGAACATTAAGGTCAAAAGTCCAAAACCAAAGTAATTTCTTTTGTTTTGTTTCAACTATTGAGCCTAAAAATATAAATGAGGCCATAAAAGAAGAATCTTGGGTCATAGCAATGCAAGAAGAATTAAACCAATTTGTTAGAAATGACGTTTGGACATTGGTCCCTCAACCTAAAAATCAAACCATAATCGGTACAAAATGGGTTTTTAGAAATAAAATGTACGAAAATGGCGTAGTATCTAGAAATAAAGCTAGGCTAGTAGCACAAGGCTACAATCAACAAGAAGATATAGATTACGACGAAACATTTGCACCCGTCGTTAGGCTTGAATCAATTAGAATACTACTTGCATATGCATGTACATACGACTTTAAACTATTCCAAATGGATGTTAAAAGTGCTTTTCTAAATGGTTTTATAAATGAGGAAGTGTATGTTGTACAACCTCCCGGCTTTGCCGATTTTGAAAAACCAAATTATGTCTACAAACTTAAGAAAGCTTTATACGGACTTAAGCAAGCACCAAAAGCTTGGTATGATCGACTTAAGACTTTCCTAGTTGACCATAAGTATACCATGGGCCTAGTAGACAACACTCTTTTCACCAAGAAAAAGGGATCACATATTATCATAGTCCAGATATATGTGGATGACATTATATTCGGTTCAACTTGTCAAGAGTTATGTGATGATTTTTCGAAAATCATGCATGATGAGTTTGAAATGAGTATGATGGGGGAACTAAACTTTTTCTTAGGTCTCCAAATAAAACAATTAGAAGATGGGATATTCTTCAACCAATCCAAGTATATAAGGGATATGCTTAAGAAATTTGGTCTTGAAGATTCCAAACCCATGAAAACACCCATGTCCTCCGAAACCAAACTCACAAAGGATGACGAAGGTGAATCCGTAGATAGCACTAAATATAGAGGGATGATTGGTAGTTTACTCTACCTCACGGCTAGTAGACCGGACATTATGTTTAGTGTTTGTCTATGTGCACGCTTTCAAGAAGATCCCAAAACATCCCATCTTAAAGCCGTTAAACGGATCTTTAGATATATTAAAGGTACTACACATTTAGGTTTATGGTATCCCGAAGGAACGGGAGTAGAAACCATAGTGTATGCCGACTCAGACCATGCCGGTGACTATGTCGATAGAAAAAGTACAAGTGGTATTTGTACTTTTGTTGGGCATAGTCTCACCTCATGGTTTGCCAAGAAACAAACGGCCCTAGCAATATCAACAACTGAAGCTGAGTACGTGTCTGCAGGAAAGGCGTGTCAACAAGCACTGTGGATGAAACAAGCTCTCGTCGACTATGGAATTGAACTCAACAACATTCCCATTCTTTGCGACAACAAAGGAGCTATCGACCTTAGCAAAAATCCAGTCCAACATGCTAGAACCAAAAACATAGAAATACGTCACCATTTCCTACGCGACAATGTTTAGAAGGGAAACATCTCAATCGAGAAAGTATCCTTAGAGGATAACATTGCTGACATTCTCACTAAACCACTTAAGAGAGCACCCTTTAACTTTCTTAGACTTGTTTTAGGACTAATGGAACCTAGTAAGTAGATAAAACCTTAGCTTGAACCTTAGATTAACCAAAAACCAAAAACCTGAACCTGATCCTACGGAACCAACCGACAACAAGGAAGGACCCCTTGTTTTGGTTCCGCCAGATCCGCAGCCCCCTGAGTCAGTTTTTTAGTTTATTAAAAAAACACCCTGTACTGTGTATCACAACTCCCAAAAATATACCAACTACTGGAACTCGACTCAAAATCAACCAAACTCACAATTTAAGTCATCCCCCACAAACAATTTGTGCTCTAATCATCTCTGTAAGTATCCTTATCACATCTACATTCCTGATCTGAGTCTAGGATTTCTATTTCATGCACAAAATCAAAACTTGGGGTTTATGCATATTTCTTGTAAAATCATGAAGTATTTTTACTGAATTGCATAACAAATCATGTTTTCATTAGTTAGGAATTGCATATCATAAGGCATTATCATAATTCATCAAAAACCCCATGAGAAATTTTTATAAAAATCTTCTCACGACTAGGAAAAACGGTTTTTGCACATTGTTCATACAAATACAAAAACGTCATGTTTTAAACATCAATTGCATAATGTCTCTTGAATGCTAAAGGGAATACATAACTAATATGTATTTTCGGGTACATTCAATCGTAGATACATTGAAGTAGGAGCGTTTGGGTTATCTCTTGTTTTATCATAAAACTTGCATACATAAAATTTTCATGCATCAAAAGGAGTCGAGATAACCGCACCTCCACATTGTCCCCATATAGGCACACACCAGAAATCTAGATATGTATTTTCGATAGTTTTAACTAAATTATGTAATTTTCGTGTCCAGGATAATCATGCCTCCCGCGACATATTATGACCACAAAGAAACCGTCAAATACCTACCTCCACACCATAAAACCAAAGGACTCACTGAGGACCAAGTCAAAATCTTTAAAGCCTTAGAAAAACGCTTTGTTCATGAGGGAAGAACCGTAGACCCCTCATTCCTAGATGGAACCATTATTAGAGAACAACTTGCCGCAATCCAATTCGATTGTCTCCTAGATATCGATGAACCCATAATCCCTAGATTCATACTAGAATTCTATGCGAGTGTAGGTCTTAGCACAAATGACTATGGTCTCATGAACGTCCATTTCAAAGTAAACAAAACTCAATTCAACATCCCTCTAGACCAATTTGGAGAAGTCTTAGGTGTTTCAAGTCAAGGAACTTGCTTTTATTAGGACAAATGGTCATTGTCCATCCTCGATTCTAACCTTGATCGTACACCACCATACGACACACCTCTAACTCCAATAGAGACAATCCGTGCTCATCTTTTTGTACCTAGGACCTCCCACACTAGGACTAGTCGAGGTAAAGAGGTAGATCGAGATCCGTTTCGCATGGAGCTAAACGAACTTAGGCCCTAATTTAAGAAGCTAGAAGAAGTTCTTAGGGCCAACGTCATTAGCACCATAGGAAATAGGGACCATGTCAACGCAAGCCTTTGCTACATGCTCTATTGTGTGTCAAACCACCAACCATTCAACCTCGCCTATTATATCGCCAAAAGAATGGCCGATATTCCAGTTTTAGGTACCACTGCCATGTCCTACGAGATGCTTCTTACCCGTCTTTATAGAGCTTTTGCACCCATTCCTCGAAACGCTAAAGGTTTCGTTCCCGACTACACTGAGATTGAACACACCTTTGTACCACTTAGTGATCATAGGTTAGCCGTAGCAAGAGGAAAACGTGCTCATCCTCCCACCTCATCATCATCATCATCATCGGTTAGCGAGGATGATGGTTTGCCAAATTCTAGGATTCCTCCACCCGAGTACATGAGTCAACTTCCTCCCATCGACAACCAATCTGAGGAGTTTCGTCAAACTCGAGGAATGATGAAGAACATTGGACGGTGGATCATGAAGCTCAACAAAAAGCTCAACAAGAAGTGAGGGTTAGGGAATGTTTGGTATAAGACAATTTTAAGACAATGATGTGTTGAATTCTTGTGTTCTTAGAATACTATGTTGGTGTGATACATTTATGTGAACTAACATAACTTTGCAGGACGATAACACGTGATGTTATCGATTTTTCGTGCTTAAGCCACCGTGTAATACCTGAAATTCTGATAACCTATAAAATTACCAAATTGCCCCTGAAATCATAAAACATAAATAAATCACTTATAAAATTCTGAAACGATTCCAAACTTCTGAAAGTGAACCATATATGAAACGAATAAATTTCTGGGACAACATAATATTATTTCTGAATGTCCAAAAATTAGAAATCACTTGTATATGTATTTTATGGTCCGAATTATATTTTAATTAGTTTATTATGTTTTGTAAATTAAAAATAAATAAGATAAAGGCCAAATTAATTAAGGAAAATATTATGAAAATAAAGTACAATCCTTATATAATTATAACACTTAAGAAATCTGATTTTTAGCTCTCAAAAGTCGGCCAAATATTTATATATACAAAATCTATATTTTCCTAAACCCTAAAAATATACCGATTAAACTAAATCCCTAAAAAAATTCGACACCCTCCTCCCCAAGCTTCCTGAAGTCGAACCACAAATTTTCTGAAGATCTTTGATTCATTGTGAAGTTAATAAAAATAGGAACACGAATTTAGAGCCTTCCAATTGTGCTTGGTAATTGTTTTAATTCGGTTAATCACAAAAGAGGTAATTATTTTTAATTCTTAATCCTTACGTCCTAGAATTTTTCCAGTATTTTTCTAGTGTTCTACATGTTAAATATGACCTAAGAAAAATGATAAACTCGAATCATGCACTTTAAATAAGTCGTATGAAATTAAAAGGCTTAAAACACACTTAAATTGCAAATTGTGTTATATGAATTTTCTGAGGTGAAACCATATTTTTTATATGTTCTTTGACATTAATATGAGCTAGGAAAAATAGCCCCTTAATTTTTAGAAGCCTGGATAAATTGATTTTAATTATTGAATAAATCAGATTTTATAAATAAATAGAGAAAATTATGAAAAACCCTATTTTGAATTAGGGTTAGGGTTTGATCATGCTAGGTCTGATGTAATTAATGTTTCTAATGATTGGGTAATAGTGGTATAATTATTTGATGAATTAGGGTTTTGTTTGGTATTTAAAAAGTTATACGATTTGGTTTTTAATTCACAAGGGTGTGTTTTGTAAACTTTGAAACTTCTGGGATATTTTTGTAATGTTATATACTACTGTAGGAATGTAGGAAAAATATTAATTTGGGGTCCTAGGTGAAATATTGCAAGATAATGAATTAATTACATTTATAAGTGTTGTTTTGTAATTAATTAAAATAGAGGGACTAAATGTGTAAATTCTGGAATCTTGATATTTTTCTGAGTAAATACTGATGTTAAAAGTGTAATTTGAATTTTGAGGATTTATGGGCTTGATATGTAATGGTTAATAAATTATAGTTTAATTTATAAGTTTTGTAAAGTTAAGGGACCATTTGTGTAAATTCTGAATTCTGAGGGACCTAATCTGTAATACACTTAATTCTGATGTTAACTTCTGTATTTTTGTAAAATATGATGCTTGGTTGGTAAATATGAATATTGTAGGGATTTAATTGTGAATATTGAAAACCTAGGGTTTGTTTTGTAAATATTGAAACTAGAGGGGTATAACTTGTAAATTGTGAAACTTGAAGGAATTAAGTGTCATTCTGTATAAAAGGAATATTTAAATCAGTAGGTAAAGTATTTTCATTGTGATACCTTTGAATTTAGAATAATTACAGTTTAAACCCTGAACTATGAAAATCTGTCATAATTAACCCTAAAGTTTTATAACTTGATAAAAGATACCTTAATACCATAATATTCTGTAATTAAGGACTTAACTAAATCTGTAATATCAATATCTGGTTAAATATGGAAATCTGTTAATTCTGGAAACCTGCTAAAAATAGAAAGTTACTTAAAATGGAAAGGTAAACTAAAAGGAATAATCTGAATTAGAATCCGTAGTAATTCCGTCTTCTACTTCTTTAGGTGTGAAGAAGGAGAAGTCCTGATTTTTGTTCTGTGTCTGTTTTGCTTATTCTGCTTTGCTAATAAGGTACAGATATTCTGCCCTTTTTCAGTAAGGGTTTTTCATCCCCTTTTCTTTCAGTTTTACATTTTCTTTATTAGGATCTCCGATACCACTGCTATGTTCCCTTCTGTTGTGAATCTTTGTTGTGATCTGTTTGTCTTGAACCTTTTGTTTGAACCTCTGCTATGATTCTTTTATTCTGAACCTTTTTCCTGAACTCTGATTGTAAACTGGTTTGTGAACCTTTGATGTGTTTCTTCTGTTCTGAACCTTTCTTGAACCTTTGTGTTTTGATCTCTTGTTCTGAACCCTGAATTTGTGAATCTTGATTGAATCTGATATGTGAACCTTGTTCTGAACCTTAACCTGATATATCGGTTGTAAACTTTGATTTGATTTTTGGTATAAACCTTAACCTGTTAAATCCTTATATGAACCTAATTGATTTTGAACCTTTATTAAACTACATATGAAACTGTTTAAGAAAAGCTATTTTAAAAAGAAGCGATACCACTTGAAATGGAAGTTACTAAAAGTTTTGGAAGACCATTTTTATGAAAACTATTTTGTAATATCATTTCAATGAAAACCATTATTAAAGGATTGATTTAAATGAACTTTTGACAGGAACTTCTGAAATGGATTATTGCTATAAACTTGTAATTCTTAACCTTTGATATACTCTTTTGGACTATTGGAAATAAACCTTTTAATCTGAACTTACGTTTTGATATTAAACTTAATCTGATAAACTTTGATTTGAACCTTATTATCTTATTCTGAATTGTTGACATGACCCTTCTGCCATGAACCCTTAGATATGACTCTGTTTATTATATGACATCTGACCTTGACCACAGTCTGATATCCGAGCCAATCACTAGGCATGAGGGTTTCATGTCCATGTCATTGATGCACCGATGGCATGACTCTAGGGCAGGAGAGTGATGACCTGTCCCGTCCCTGATTTTATCTGTTATGTAGGAGAAGATTCGGGCCTACTGGGGCGTATGGATGCATCCTAGATCTGATCTGTTTCTGTTATCTGTTATTATGTTATCTGTTATATATATATCTCTGGTGACTGATGGTGTGTGCGATACACGTCTTTCACATATCTGGGAGCTGATCACTCCGATTTGATACATGAGGTCACCCCTCATATTATCTGGTTACTTGAGAGGTATCCCCTCTAGATTACTTATGTGACTACACTGTTATGATATTATCTGTTATCTGGGCTCGTGATAGATTTCTGTTCCCTTTATTCTTAAACCTTATTTATTTATTCTTATTTCATTTCATTTATTCCATTTCTTATTCCTATTCCTTCATTTGACTTGTGTCTGTATGATCTGTACTTTCTGATTTCTGTTGCACTGCTCTGTATTTCCTGATTTTCCTTTGTACTGCTATCTGTTATCTATATATCTGTTCACTGAGCTTTTGAAGCTCAGCCGCATTTCTTTTCCTGCGGCAGGTTTTTAGTAGGAAGCTGGGAATGAGTGAGAGTGTACCTCTGGACTTAGAAGGCTTGGTAGCTATTCTGGATTAGAATTGGATAGAAGATATTATGTTTTAGAATTAGTTTTGAAAGCTTTCATTGTAACCTTGAAGGTTCAGTATTTCATTTGTAATCCTTTGAGATTTTTGTATTACTGTAAGATGTATGCTTTGTTATGTTCTGATATGAATCCATTGTTGTGATATCTTTACCCTTGTCGGGTTGGGGTGTTACAATTTATGGTATCAGAGATCACAGGTTGCGACTCGTAATACATTTACCCTTGACCTGTGAAGTCTGGACCACCAAGTTTCCACTGTAGGCGCTCGTAGGACAACCTTTGAGAATTTGCTGTAGGATTTCCCTATAGGAACTTAAATTATGACCAGTGAGGAATGGGTCGATTATAAGGCATTTTGTTTAAGTATCATTGCTTCCGCATTACTCTGATTCGTTCCTTATTGTGGTTTAAGCCTGTTAAAATCACATTTGGAAATTTAGCGCTTATGCCTTGCATCACCTAAGAAATGAAACCTAAATAAACCTGAAGCATTGAGAATTGCATAGTAATTGTCTGACACTATTTGATCCTTGCTTTCATATTCTCACTCCGACCTCTGAACCTTTTGTTAATCATATGATGCCTCTTCGGGCATTCTGAGAATCCCCATATCGATGATGTACTTGATACATTCTGTTATTTGTTTCTTGCTTCTGATAATCATCTATGAATCTTTTGACACTATTTGATTCCGTCTTAACCATTTCTGTTCCCATGAGAAGTCTTGTGGTGTTTAACCACGAATATAAAAGGTTCTCCCTCTTATTCTGAATGGTAAAGATCTGCTTGTCGATCCGTTTTCATTGATAATTAACCTTGATTTTCTCTTGATAAAAGATTAGTTGATTGATCATTCAATGGTGACGACTATCCTCCTATGTCTCACCTTCGGCATTTGAAACAATTTTGAACCCCTACCATGATTACCGACTGTTAAATTTTGCTGCCACTACCTGATTTTGACCTTCACTCCGATCTGTTTGATAAACAGTCTGATATCTTTCCGACCATCTCGAAGGCCGTTTAACCCTAATTTGGTTGACACCTTCTATAAATTCATTACCGTGCTGAATATAAATGTATCATCTGATACTATTTCTGTCTTGCAAATCCATACCACTCCTATAAGAACTCTGGTAATTTTTTATTTTTTATTTTTATTTTTTTTTATTTTTTTTTTTTTACCTTGGATATAGAAGTTGATTCCCTCCCTTGAATGATGAATCTTAATTGCCAATCAGTTTTCCTTTGGAAGGATTTGATGCAAATACCGTCTCTGTATGGAATTGTTAACTGAGCATATGATGCTGATATCCGATATCTCATAAGTCTCACTTCTGCAATTATACGATGTTCGTATTACCGATGATGTACACCCTACCTGTCACTTATGCTAAAAAGCTAAACCAAAAACTCCAACACCTTGAACTGTTCGCGTACCTATCCCCACACTATATTGAACCATGTACTTGACTCTGACATATGAACTATCCGTCTGGTTAAGTGACCATATACGTTCTGCGGATCTGTTTACTATTGATATACTTGATTTTGGAGATCTTGTGATTATTGATTGACTGGTTCTTCAGCTATCATAAACTACCGCATCTGAAATGTAACAATCTATTCCACCCTACTTTTGATATAATAACCTCTAACCTCTTAAATCTGTTAAGCTTAACCCTGCTATGGAAATATGTACCTTGACCTCATTTGATTATCAAATTCTCCTGACACCCTATTAGTATCCACCCCTAGAAAGTGTTGATATTGAAAGTTTTGTTGTACAAATTTTTTGGCATTTTCTGATGAAACTCTTGGGTTTTCTCTCCTGTTGAGCAGAAAAATTGACTCTGAACCGATCTTAGTAAATGAACCATGATGCTGGAGAAGATGATGAGATATGTTTTTTTTCCACCTCAGTGTTCCCCTTGAATACCCCTATTAGTTTATGAAGAAGAAAGAGAAAATTTTGCGTCTGCATATCAACTATCGTAAACTTAACCGTAATCTCACTGTAATCACTTTTCATTTCCGAGTATAAATGATTAAATTATTCTATCCTTGTGAACTCGGTATCAGACAACCTCATTTAATGTTCGAAGGACTGAAGAAGCAACCACAAGAACTCCTGAGAAGGGAGATGACTAACTGAGAGCAACTTCCGTAAAGTAATTCAGTTTTATTCGTAAAGATGGGTGATGTGATTTAGATATGAAGTTTCCCTGAAGTGATTCATGAAAACTGTTTTCGTACTCATTGTGACCATTATGAGTCTTAAATAATGCCAATAGTATTGGCTAATAAGAATCACGTTTTCACGAGTATCTGGACAATTGTCATAGTATGACAGCATGTTTGTGCCCTGAGACGAACGAGGAAACATGTAGACCATCTTCGTATTAAATGGAATGACCTTTGTTCTGGAAGAGTAGATGTGATTGGCGTTCAGAGATTGTAGCAGACATCACTACCAAGCATCCGATGACGACAGCAATCTGAGTTGGCGAATTCCGAACTGTGCTAGCAGACTTGTCCAAGACTCGCAGTCTTGCTTCTCTATTCATTTTAGTTGTACTAAGATGAATTGAGAGCAGAAGCAGACTTGCGTATGGAACTTGAGATCATGAGTTTAAATGGATGAAAATTCTGAAGCGAACGTTTGTGTTTGGAAGAATAAATTCTGTGACAAATGAAGCTATGGATGACATAATTTACTTCTGCTCGACCTATTTAAAAATCTGTTACCTGATGATAAAATCCTTTGAATGATTTAGGTTCTCTGTAGTAATTCCGCTCTGTGTTCATTCTGCGTATGTCGGACGATGGTTTTGTTATGTAAAATTTGACGAATGATGGATGATCTGATGTACCAAATTCTGATAGACGTTCTGGGACTTCCGTTAATTTTTTCGAGTAATTCGTTCTCCTCTTAGTTAGGGTATTTGATTCTGATGAACTCTGAGACCGTAGGAAGACTAGGTGGGTTAAGATAAGCTATTCTGTTCACGACTTGAGATAAAATATGACCATCATGAGGGCATATTTATATGATGCCAGTATTATGACGTCTGGCCAACGTGATAATACTTACATCATATGACGTGCACTGGTTGTGGGCATTTGATATTTCGAGAAGTGCCTTAGAACTTTAGAAATTCTGATAACTGTTGGGATTATCTCCATTAGTGAGACTGTAAGTTCATTCTGACTGTACGCGTAATCTGCTTTCACCGTTCTGTGAATTGAGACGTCTGGAACCTCGTCGCGCATTCTGCTGACCCTTGAGCTTCTGATAATAATCTTAAGTTCTGTTATAGAACTTCTGCCAATTGATGTTATCGATAATCTATTTCTGTACGCTCTAATCTGATCTGTCAATTCAATTTCTTTGGACGGCATATCCGTCAAAATCCTGTGTAATTCTTACGTCTCTTCCGAGAAAATCTGATTATCATCTATTAGGTCTGATATGTCTTTGCTTTGTGTTCCGTTCTCTTTCCTTTCTGCTTCCTGCAAATTTCGAGGACAAAATTTTTTTGTTAGTGGGGAAGAAGTTGTAATACCTGAAATTCTGATAACCTATAAAATTACCAAATTGCCCCTGAAATCATAAAACATAAATAAATCACTTATAAAATTCTGAAACGATTCCAAACTTCTGAAAGTGAACCATATATGAAACGAATAAATTTTTGGGACAACATAATATTATTTCTGAATGTCCAAAAATTAGAAATCACTTGTATATGTATTTTATGGTCTGAATTATATTTTAATTAGTTTATTATGTTTTGTAAATTAAAAATAAATAAGATAAAGGCAAAATTAATTAAGGAAAATATTATGAAAATAAAGTACAATCCTTATATAATTATAACACTTAAGAAATCTGATTTTTAGCTCTCAAAATTTGGCCAAATATTTATATATACAAAATCTATATTTTCCTAAACCCTAAAAATATACCGATTAAACTAAATCCCTAAAAAAATTCGACACCCTCCTCCCTAAGCTTCCTGAAGTCGAACCACAAATTTTATGAAGATCTTTGATTCATTGTGAAATTAATAAAAATAGGAACACGAATTTAGAGCCTTCCAATTGTGCTTGGTAATTGTTTTCATTTGGTTAATCACAAAAGAGGTAATTATTTTTAATTCTTAATCCTTACGTCCTAAAATTTTTCCAGTATTTTTCTAGTGTTCTACATGTTAAATATGACCTAATAAAAATGATAAACTCGAATCATGCACTTTAAATAAGTCGTATGAAATTAAAAGGTTTAAAACACACTTAAATTGCAAATCGTGTTATATGAATTTTTTGAGGTGCAAACATATTTTTTATATGTTCTTTGACATTAATATGAGCTAGGAAAAATAGCCCCTTAATTTTTAGAAGCCTGGATAAATTGATTTTAATTATTGAATAAATCGGATTTTATAAATAAATAGAGAAAATTATGAAAAACCCTATTTTGAATTAGGCTTAGGGTTTGATCATGCTAGGTCTGATGTAATTAATGTTTCTAATGATTGGGTAATAGTGGTATAATTATTTGATGAATTAGGGTTTTGTTTGGTATTTAAAAAGTTATACGATTTGGTTTTTAATTCACAAGGGTGTGTTTTGTAAACTTTGAAACTTCTGGGATATTTTTGTAATGTTATATACTACTGTAGGAATGTAGGAAAAATATTAATTTGGGGTCCTAGGTGAAATACTGCAAGATAATGAATTAATTACATTTATAAGGGTTGTTTTGTAATTAATTAAAATAGAGGGACTAAATGTGTAAATTCTGGAATCTTGATATTTTTCTGAGTAAATACTGATGTTAAAAGTGTAATGTGAATTTTGAGGATTTATGGGCTTGATATGTAATGGTTAATAAATTATAGTTTAATTTATAAGTTTTGTAAAGTTAAGGGACCATTTGTGTAAATTTTGAATTCTGAGGGACCTAATCTGTAATACACTTAATTCTGATGTTAACTTCTGTATTTTTGTAAAATATGATGCTTGGTTGGTAAATATGAATATTGTAGGGATTTAATTGTGAATATTGAAAATCTAGGGTTTGTTTTGTAAATATTGAAACTAGAGGGGTATAACTTGTAAATTGTGAAACTTGAAAGAATTAAGTGTCATTCTGTATAAAAGGAATATTTAAATCAGTAGGTAAAGTATTTTCATTGTGATACCTTTGAATTTAGAATAATTACAGTTTAAACCCTGAACTACGAAAATCTGTCATAATTAACCCTAAAGTTTTATAACTTGATAAAAGATACCTTAATACCATAATATTCTGTAATTAAGGACTTAACTAAATCTGTAATATCAATATCTGGTTAAATATGGAAATCTGTTAATTCTGGAAACCTGCTAAAAATAGAAAGTTACTTAAAATGGAAAGGTAAACTAAAAGGAATAATCTGAATTAGAATCCATAGTAATTCCGTCTTCTACTTCTTTAGGTGTGAAGAAGGAGAAGTCCTGATTTCTGTTCTGTGTCTGTTTTGCTTATTCTGCTTTGCTAATAAGGTACATATATTCTGCCCTTTTTCAGTAAGGGTTTTTCATCCCCTTTTCTTTCAGTTTTACATTTTCTTTATTAGGATCTCCGATACCAATGCTATGTTCCCTTCTGTTGTGAATCTTTGTTGTGATCTGTTTGTCTTGAACCTTTTGTTTGAACCTCTGCTATGATTCTTTTATTCTGAACCTTTTTCCTGAACTCTGATTGTAAACTGGTTTGTGAACCTTTGATGTGTTTCTTCTGTTCTGAACCTTTCTTGAACCTTTGTGTTTTGATCTCTTGTTCTGAACCCTGAATTTGTGAATCTTGATTGAATCTGATCTGTGAACCTTGTTCTGAACCTTAACCTGATATATCGGTTGTAAACTTTGATTTGATTTTTGTTATAAACCTTAACCTGTTAAATCATTCTCTGAACCTAATTGATTTTGATCCTTTATTAAACTACATATGAAACTGTTTAAGAAAAGCTATTTTAAAAAGAAGCGATACCCCTTTAAATGGAAGTTACTAAAAGTTTTGGCAGACCATTTTTATGAAAACTATTTTGTAATATCATTTCAATGAAAACCATTATTAAAGGATTGATTTAAATGAACTTTTGACAGGAACTTCTGAAATGGATTATTGCTATAAACTTGTAATTCTTAACCTTTGATATACTCTTTTGGACTATTGGAAATAAACCTTTTAATCTGAACTTACGTTTTGATATTAAACTTAATCTGATAAACTTTGATTTGAACCTTATTATCTTATTCTGAATTGTTGACATGACCCTTCTGCCATGAACCCTTAGATATGACTCTGTTTATTATATGACATCTGACCTTGACCACAGTCTGATATTCGAGCCAATCACTAGGCATGAGGGTTTCATGTCCATGTCATTGATGCACCGATGGCATGACTCTAGGGCAGGAGAGTGATGACCTGTCCTGTCCCTGATTTTATCTGTTATGTAGGAGAAGATTCGGGCCTACTGGGGCGTATGGATGCATCCTAGATCTGATCTGTTTCTGTTATCTGTTATTATGTTATCTGTTATATATATATATCTCTGGTGACTGATGGTGTGTGCGATACACGTCTTTCACATATCTGGGAGCTGATCACTCCGATTTGATACATGAGGTCACCCCTCATATTATCTGGTTACTTGAGAGGTATCCCCTCTAGATTACTTATGTGACTACACTGTTATGACATTATCTGTTATCTGGGCTCGTGATAGATTTCTATTCCCTTTATTCTTAAACCTTATTTATTTATTCTTATTTCATTTCATTTATTCCATTTCTTATTCCTATTCCTTCATTTGACTTGTGTCTGTATGATCTGTACTTTCTGATTTCTGTTGCACTGCTCTGTATTTCCTGATTTTCCTTTGTACTGCTATCTGTTATCTATATATCTGTTCACTGAGCTTTTGAAGCTCAGCCGTATTTCTTTTCCTGCGGCAGGTTTTTAGTAGGAAGCTGGGAATGAGTGAGAGTGTACCTCTGGACTTAGAAGGCTTGGTAGCTATTCTGGATTAGAATTGGATAGAAGATATTATGTTTTAGAATTAGTTTTGAAAGCTTTCATTGTAACCTTGAAGGTTCAGTATTTCATTTGTAATCCTTTGAGATTTTTGTATTACTGTAAGATGTATGCTTTGTTATGTTCTGATATGAATCCATTGTTGTGATACCTTTACCCTTGTCGGGTTGGGGTGTTACACACCGTTTGGCTTAATCTTCATTTATGGTAAGTTTAATATCATCGGATTGTTTTCTATGTTCACATGTGTTAGAACATGTGTTTTTGTGTTTAATCAGTTACAACTAATTAATTACATAGGATTTAGGAAAATTTTCGGGATTTCAACGGGTTTCGGGTAGTTTCGTAAGCTCTCTATTACGGAATTTGGAACAGCGGATATGGCGGAACCAATTTCTGGGTTCTGTCTGTTGAACATTTTGGCTCCGCCAATTTTCACTCTGCGGATTATGCGAAACCAAAATATTGGGTCCACCTTTGTTATCGTTTGGTGCCGCGCTCCAACAGTAACTTTTTCAAATTTCCCGTCTAATCCCGCTCCTTAGATTATTGATTCTTAGGATCATTATATTGATCATTGGGCACATTAGGAAGATTTAAGCACACTTAGAACCATAAGAAATCCATTTCCCACCAAAATTTGAAAATTCAAATTTTCCATCCAAGTTACCTTTCTGTAACAAGCAAGGAACCCTCAATTTGGTTCCTTGCAATCCGTAGAAACATCACATCAATAGATTTCCCACTCAAACCTTGCATTTACTGCATATCCTCAACTCTTTACTCAACTCCATCTCAATGGGTTGACTTAGATGATGTGACTAGCTCAATTTTTTGTTCCAAATCATTAGGAACCTCAATCCTTCTATGGATCAACATCAAATCTAAACACCAATTTCCATAAACCTTACTACCTATAAATTAGAACCTTTAGTTGATCAAAACTCACACCTTCACCATCAACTCTAAGCATCATTTCTGTACTTCTTAGCAAACCTTCTCATTTCAACCATGACAAAATTCAACAACTCTTCCACTAACAGACCACCACGCAGGACTGCTCGTATAAGTGTTAGATAGTGTTGTTTTGTGAACTTAGCATCTTCATCAGAGGAGTCATCACCTCTAAACATCTCCTCACCCATAGCTAATGAGAACTTTCTCACCCTCTCCACTCCAACACCACCAAATGTAGTCATCCATACTCCACCACCAACAATCACTCCAGTGGCTACCACACCACCACCCGCTCCATCACAACCTGCTAGATCACCATCACCTCCACACTCACCCAAACTACAACCAATGGAGTTATTTTCTACTCCTCCAACCTCACCACACCCATATCTTGAAACTTTGGAAGACCTTCCACCAAGGACTACCAATCCTCCTCCTATGACCTTTGAAGGTCAAGAACCGCTCCTTTTCTATCCCATTTATCGGGATATCCACGGTCCTCTCTACCGTGACCAAGAGCCACCACAACCGCAACCTTAACAACTCTCACCAAGGTCCACCCTCAATGTCATTGATGAGAAAATGTGGATTAATCAACCCCAATCCCAACAAGAGATCAATAAAGAGCTTAACCGCCTTTATACATTCTCAAATATGGTGGATTCCCACCTTAGTGAAGCCATGGATCTTCAATCCATCTTGCTTGCCTCCATCACAACTCGACAAACAACCACCAACCAACAATCAACCTATGTACCACCACCTCCACCACCACCATCACCAACTCATGAACAAACCCTTCCACCACCTCGACATGGTTGTATCATGTGCGAGAGGACCGCCCACCTAACTCAACGGACCAACATATTGGTTCATGAGTTACAAAACGAAATGAGGTTCATTTTGAACCACATTCTCGAGCGCCTTAATGCGCTTTCCCATCCTCCGCAATAGATGCTTTTAGTTTCTCCTTAGTTTCCTTTTATAGGATTTCTTAGGATTATTTTAGGACTTTTCTATTTTTTAGATTGTTTTTATTGTAACACCTTGGTTTATGACTTTGATCATAAACAATTTTCTAATGGAAGGATGTTGTATTTATGCTTGTGGGTGATCACTAAATATGCATTATATTTTAGTTGGTTGGTTTACTAACATTTGCATCATTATATAGTTGGTTAAAGTATCTTTGTTTGACCTTTGTGATTGGTTTGGACAATTTTACTTAGTTGACTTATTAAAGTCAAACGGGTTAAGCTACATTGCTTAGTTGAACCTTTACATTTGCATTATGCTATATACGTTGGTAGCCTAGCAATGGGGAGTATTGATCAAGGGGGAGAATATCATGTACTAATCTTTTGTTTTGTAGCATTCATAATCCTTGAATCACATACATTGGTACCCTAGCAATGGGGAGTATTGATCAAAGGGGAGCATATCATACACTAACTTTTTTTTTGTAGGATCATTTCATGCATCATAACCTTGGCACTCCAATTAGGGCGAGTATTATCCAAGAGGGAGCTTTAAGTTCTCAAAATCATTGAATCATTCTTGGTACTCCAAATTAGGGGGAGTTATAACCAAGAACCGTTCACCACATTCCGCTATGCATTTCTTCTTTTTGTTTCGACAAAAAGGGGGAGATAGGATTAAGTTCATACATCACTGTTAACATCAGAGTACATGTTTTTATGCTTAAAATAGTTTTTAAAACTTGCATAAAACTAACTTAATCTATATTTTTAAAAGACTTTCACTTTACTTATTCCATTGCTTAAAAATAAATGTTATGTTTTGTTATCAACAAAAAGGGGGAGATTGTTAATACAAATATCGTCCTAAAAACGTTATTTATATTTTACGATCTTTGCTTTATTTTGTTAATGACAATTATAAGGTTTATCTTAAGCAAAGCATAAATATATGTTAAAGTCTTTTACATTTATAGTAACAAGCTTTTTAAACACATTTACATATCACATGATAACTAGGAATTACATTGCATACATTTATACTTTTACATGTTTATTTTTATTTCTTAAAAATAGAAATATACACATGACATCATGGCATACCTCATTAGGAAATCTTTAGATATCTTTGAAGATTTGAAATATATTTTGGAAAGATCTTGATGCAAAGAAGTTGACTTTGTAAGATCTTGACAAGACTTGGCAAGATATGGAAAGATATGGTAAGCTCTTAGCTGGCATGTCTCGGCAGAACCAAACAGGTATATGGGCGGAACCCATAATTTAGGTCCGCCGGATCCGCCGCTTGTCTGCTCAGTTTTGCCTGTAAATAGCAAGCTGATCATTCAAGCACACTCATCACTCATATAGCATAAATTACATATTTATTCATTTGTACATTACTAACCCATTCATGCATTCATTTCATTCTTAGTGATCTTTCTTTTGTAGCAAAGAGATCAAGCATCAACAAGCTTCAACACACTATTGCAAGTCTTGATTAGTGATGAGTGCCTATTTACTCATCATTTTATACCCATTTAATACATAAAAATAACTAAAAACAGCCAAATATGCAAATTTATATTGCATATGTCCTTGGATTGTGTTTTTATGTATTTCAGGTACAAATGATTGAAAACAGAGCAAAAACGGGCATTTTTGGGATCGACTCAACAACATTTGTGCAATTAATCAAGTCAAGACGAAGTCAAAGTCAACCCCGGGATATGGGATTTAGATGAGCATTGAAAAACGAACCCGAAACCATTTTTTATGGGCCAACCCGACCCAATTTAATGGGCTAAGTCAGCCCATTTTTGTTAATAAAACCAAATCCAGAACTATTAAAACCAAAACCAAATCCAGCCCACTCCACAACCCGGCCAGGCCCAAACCCAAACCAAACATAAACCCGGATCCAACCAAACCCCGACCCAACCCTCCTTATTAATAAAACCGGGTCAAACAAAAAGTCAACCCCTCACCCCTTACCATTTCCCACTTTTCCCCTGTTGCCCCCACTTCACGTCTTCCCTTTCCCCAAAACAAAGCCTGCACCTCCCACCCTACTTTTCTGCTCCAGCCAACCTACTCCAGACAAACCCCATGTGCAACTTCTTCACATGTTGGCAATCCAAGTGGTATTTTAGGCGCCAAAATGCAATCAAAAGCTGTGATGACTCAAGATAAATTCAAGGGCTGTAATTGATTAAAAAGCACAGATGGACACTTAAGCCTTTTTCCTCTCACAGAGAAAGCACAAGACAAGAGGAACCCTAGTTCTTAGTTTTACTATAAATAGGCTTGATGTAAAGCCCTTTGAGGCATATAGTTTTTTTAGTGAAATTCAAGTTTATTTTAAGTTTTCAAATGTTTTTCAGCTTATTTGTAATCTCTTTTTCAATATTGTAATCAACTTTCAGTTATTAATAAAGTTCCTTTTCATTTAAATCCATTTGCAATTTTACTTTAACGCTTTAAATAAATG
The DNA here is from genome assembly GCA_021014915.2 of Artemisia tridentata subsp. tridentata. Taxonomy (NCBI): domain Eukaryota; kingdom Viridiplantae; phylum Streptophyta; class Magnoliopsida; order Asterales; family Asteraceae; genus Artemisia; species Artemisia tridentata. The sequence continues at coordinate 127,791,105 of CP139501.1, forward strand.
TTTACTATTGGCTGATTAAAGCTTCTATAAGCTCTTAATTCTGATCTATTAAGCTCATATAAGCTCTTATAGCTTTTTGTGAGCTTATTATTGTTTAAATCTGTTTTAATTTCAAAAATCCAAAAAAGTCAACAAAAGTCAAATAAGCTATTTGTAGATGATAAGCCAGACCTGGAAGAGCCAGACCTGGAAGGGCTTATTGCTGTTACTAGCTTGTCTTTTGACAAGCTAGAGTTTGACAAGCTAGAGCTAGTAGAGTAGCTCCGCGAGCATATTTTGCCTTTGTTGTGCTAAGGCTTTTGTAAGTTCCATTTATTTGTCAAGCTTTTAGTGTAAAACAACTTATTATTGCTTATTTTAGTGTTTATTTGGTTATTTGTAGCTTGTATCTGTTATTTGTTGGTATTTGATGCTTATTTGATAGCTTTTACTTAGTTGTTATTGCTTTGTTCTTAAAATCTCAAAAATACAAAATATTACATAATAGTTTCAGCTTATTGTTGTTCTTATTTTTCTGTCAAAATCAGCTTTAGTTAAGTCATTTAGTAATATTAACTAAGTATCAATCATAATATCTCAGTTTTCTTAGCTTAACCAGGTTTTACATCAAAACAGTCCTAGTTAAGGGGTGTTTGGCATAAGATTACAAATGGGTCAAAAATGATTTTTATTGATCAAAGGTTTTTAAACCAACTTTAATCTGATCTAAATAAGTCAAATTAGCTGAGTTTTAATTGTTTCAATCAGTGCTAAGTAGGTTTGTAGGATTTTTATTGTTTTTCAAAAGTTCAAGTTTTTTTTTAAATCTAAATTTTAGCATATTTTAGAAAATCCAGGAATAAGCATTTCTAGTGTAGTATTTGTGTTCAAACAAGCCTCATATATTGGTTTTAGGAGTTTTGGTTAAGTTTCAATTGGTTTAGAGTCAAATTGACCAATTCCTTGTGCCTAATCTGTCTCAGAACTATAATTATATGCAGACTGCATCAGTGTTTTTAAGTCCATATCAGTGCTTATTTGTTCTCTTTAGTATCTGAAATTTATAGTTCTAGTTATTTCCTTATTGATCTTTGCTATTTTCTAGTTTTCTAGCCATTTCACAGCTTATTAGTGCTTATAAGGTTGCCCAAAAGTGGTCTTATCAAGTCATTGTATACTGATAACTCAATATACATTTGCCATGAATAGACATCTTTAAAGCTTATTTATAAGCACTTAACAAGTTCTGAATTGACTGAAATTTGTCCTGATAGCTCTTTGGTGTTTGAACTTCATTTGTTCTCAGCTTTTGTAGTTTTTATTGTAGCTTTTAGTGCTTATTTTTGAGCTATAAACTGACTTTCTGGTTTGTTTGTATTTGAATTTGCTTTTATATCTTATTTTCTTATCATAGCTTATTGGTTGATTAAGTATAGCTTATTTAGGTTTAGAATGCTTTTCAGGTTTGGTTGTTATAGTTAGAAGCTTTTCTCAGTTAAATAGTGCTTATTTTACCTTCAAAATAGTAGAATCAGTTCTAAATTTTAATTTGTCTTCAGTCCTGAGCAGCCCTATTTCTCAGCTTATTAGTGAGCTCTAATTAAGCTCATTATGATTTGAATTTTAGTCTATAAGCTCTTTGGTGCTTATTCTTTATTTGGTTTGAGGATTTAAGGTTTTGCTTATTGCCTTGGTGCTTATTTTTAAGCTCCAAGTTGCCCTCCATGACTGTTCCACCTGCATCAAATTAGGTTGCTTATTAGATTTTCATTGCTTATTGCTTGTTGGAATTGCTTATTCTGATTTCATTACTTATTTAGGATTGCTTTTAGATCATTTTAGCTTATTTCAGTTTGCCTTTAGCTTTTGTTGGCTTATTTGCTTATTTCCATTTTGCCTTAGCTCATTTTCTTCTTATTCAGTCAGTTTTTAAATAAGCTATCTCTGGTTTATTTAATCAGTTCTAAAAATAAAATAAAAAGGGGAAGTAGGAAGTCCAGGGTGAGCTAGGCTCGAACCCTGGACCTCAACCCTCTTATCACAGCACTCATCACCATCTGCCCTTGGGTCTTTTCTGGTTTTACTCTCCCTAGTTTTATTCTTAACATAGTACGAGCAGTTTTAGCTTATTTATCCTTTTAGCTTTTTAACAGTTTATTTCAATAAGCAGTCAACTTATTTTTATTTTTCCTAGATTCTGCTCTTCTTTAAGTACTTTTTTGTAAATTTTCAAAATTTTTCCCTTTTATTTAGTATTTTTTATATATATATTTTTTTCAAATTAGTTTTTAATTCATAATAAAAAATATAAAAGTCAAAAAAATATAATTCTTTTTTCTAAAATTTTCTTTTATCATTTACGACTTATAAAAATTAAATTTATAATCGTAGGGTTAATTTTTAAAGATTTTGGTTTTTAGGCTCGTTTTTGGAATTCCCGTTTACATTTTTAGCGTAATTTGATTTTTGCTTTATTTTCTTTGTATATTTGCTTTCCGTACCTTAATTAGAATTAGAAAACAAAAACAAAAGTGAAAATCATCTTTCAAGCACTTTAATTCCAAACCGTACACGAAATCCTCGATTTACACCTCGTCGGGAAACGACCCGGGTAACACTTGCCTGGTATCTCATATCGTATTCGCGGGTTTTGCAAGTTGGCCTTTTTCCCAAAAGGGCTGGCTTGTCAGTTCCCGCGCCTTACACGTATCTGATATTTTGATATATACTTCCACACCAATCAATTAGTTAGATACTGTGTGATTTAGTAGTGTTCACACATCATTGTTATACCATTCATTCAGTAGAGTCCGGTTAGTGTTTTAGTCCTCAAAACACATAGAGTGTCGGGAGTGGTTGAACCCTTGTAAAGAACTCGACATCTAGCTTAGTGTCAAAAATTGTATAGGCGACGTCAGGTTGGTTCTACCTTGAACTAGAACCCGATATTTAGCTTTGTACCGGAAAAAGGTGTAAGCGACGTGTGTAAAAGTTTTCTCCGCCGAGAACGGAGCTTGTTTCTTACTGAAGAAAAACTCTCGAGTTAGAGGCTCGAGGAGTGGAGTAGGGCAAGGAAGAGAGTCCTTGTAGCCGAACCACTATAAATCTCCGTGTTGTTGTTTGATTGTTCTTTTCCTTACTTGCATTACTTATATTGATTGTTTGTGTGCATTAACTTGAAATCACGTTAAGTCTCAAAGCGAATAAATTTAAAAAGCTGTAAAAACTATTCAACCCCCCTTCTAGTTTTCCACAAAATATTTCTAGAATATCTCTATCTTTGGAAAGATAATATTCTATTTAAATTATAAGATTAATTCATATCTGATAAGAAAACTTATCTTTTAGAAAATGCTTTGAGACATTGGACATAACTCTTAGATACATTATGGATGCGCCCGATATTTTATTTAGAAGGAAAACAGTTATGTTAAGTGGCAACTTTCGGCAAACTCTTCCAATTAAAAAAGGAGCATCAAAAGGAAAAATAACACTGCTTCAATAGGAAGATCAGAACTTTGAACACAGTTTAAGATCTACCACCTGAAAGTAAATATGCGCCTCTTACAAACAGAACTTAATGAAGAAGTGTTGGGTCAATTTAGAGACCAAAGTCTTTTCGTATAAATTTGAATGAAGAACTCCCTAAGTGTATATTGTCCCTGATGCTATACCATCAGGGAGTCACCCTCAAGATTTTCTTCATAGTTTGAAGAAGAAAGACTCATCACAACCTGAGGTGGGACTCAGAGAGTAAAGATAAGAACTACTACTTGGATGATGGAGTCAGAGTGTGATGACAATAACACTCTGACTCCCTGAAAGATTTTCTCAAACACTGATGCATTACAAAGACTTAGTGCCTCGGATGAGCAACTAAGGCTCTGAAGTATGGGCGGGAAATTTCTTGGGAAGATAAGTTCAAAGCGCTTATCAAAAGTCAAGAAGTACCATAGTTGGTATAAAGTACAAACATTTGTCATCACTGTTAAGCCGAAAGTATGGTTTGTAGCCATACTAGGAATAGAAGCTAAAGTACAAAGTGTACTTTAGCATATCAAAATTTGACACGTTACTTTTACCTCACGGGTATACACATTGCACACGCCTATAAATAGATCATTGTAAAGTTGGAAAAGGTACCTCTTGTATTAAAAGTTAGAACACTTTCAAGAGCTCATTTTCTTTCTCTAAGTAGAACTAAGTCCTAGAGTTTAACTCTATTGGTTAGCATATTTCTTAATTAAACACTTAACTTTGGATTCATGTTTAAGTTTAGTGAGAAGATCACATACATACTTGTCATTCAATCCAAAGTGTTGTTCCGCAAACACTTGGGTATAATTCTTGGATATATATATCTAATAAGGATTAAACATTGAAAACTTTGTGTCTAGCTTTACTTTAAACTTATTTACTTCTTAAATAAGTTTTCATTACATCATTGTTAGGCATAGAACTAGATTAGATTAACTTTGTAGTTAAGCTAACCTTATAAAGGGAACAACAAGTAGTATCAGAGCGGTTTGATTTATAAAACAAGATTTATATACCGTTCAAAATGTTTTTAAAATCAAGATTCTACCATGGTTGAAAATGATTGATGCGCGTGATGTGTCGTTGCGGTTTAGCAGTATTAATGCCTACTCAAGTTTTAAATTTATATTTAGCCGACTTATCAATAACACACACACTTAACGAGCAGTATACCCGGTCAGTATGAATATAATGGTAAGTAGAGTGTCGATCACTAAGAGTTGAACGTATTATCTAGTTATTCTAATCAGTATTTTAATATCATAAGTTAGCTGTACAACCTAATCTAACGCAAAGGGGGGGTTCAGCCTGAGAGACTGGCACGGTTTGGTTATGATTAAATAGTAAACTAAACTAATGAGCACGAATCAGCGATTAGCACACACGTACACAGATAGATACTTGAGACAATAAGAAGACCTGTCCTGATAATTAAGTAGCTTGTCACTTGTTTTATTGCTAGTTTTATATGAAGTGTATATAATTAACCCTTTCTCGTTGGCTCTAATCTTTTCGGCGAGTAAACCCTTAATGATCACTTATGTCTATCCCACTATCCTAGAAACGATAGAATAAATAGGCGAGGAAGGGGCATGGCGACCCAAACAATGCTTAGCTAGACACAGAGGTTATCAATGCACTAATAAAAGTCACCAAAGACATCAACATATAAACTTTAATTAATGGGAAAGCAATTTTAAGGGGTGATCATGATATTCCGTAGTCACATGACATCAGCCCATCAATCCTGATAAATTAAAGTGTACTAATACAATAAAACAAAACTACTTAATGAATTGAATACATGCAGGACCTTCTTACAGCTCTTGTATCTTCGTTCAGGGTGTGTCTTGTGCTGCTAATACGTCTGAATTCGTCTCTGGTTTGGTACTCGTACGTATGGTATCTTGTACACAAAATTCGTCTGACTTTGGGGTATTTATAGTTTCTGTCTGAGGGTTAGATGCGGCGCATAGGATAAGTAGATGCGGCGCATTGACTTAACTTCGCGTGGGGTCCAAGATTAATATATTCAGGAATATTCGTACACCGCCTTAAGATGCGGCGTAACTCCATTTCTCTATGCGGCGCATGTCCTTTGCTGTCTTGGATTGTAACTTGTAAAATCTTGATAGTGATACGCCGTATGTAAGAAGTATGTTGCGGCGTATCTGGAGCAGAATGATCTTGATCTTGTACATTTCAGTAGACTCTTAACATCTTGCTTGTTTTGCTCCATAATTAGTCCAAAATCGCCAAGTTTCACATAATACTTGTTTTTACCTGAGAATTACAAAAGTAAACATTAACGTATCAATTCTCATATATAATATAATAAAACAAGTCAAATAAATAGGATAAATGATGATAATAAAATGTACTTATTTGAGTTCATCAAATATCCCCCCACTTGAACTTTACTTGTCCCCAAGTAAACCTTAGAATAAATCTTATGAAAATGTATCCTAAAAGATATTAGGATTTATTTTTATATTTAAGCATGTATTCGTTTTGTCATAATTGCACAACCAAACACTTAACGAATTAGAAATAAAACAAAATATTTCGATAAAAGCAAATCTAATCGTTTAACTGTCCAGTCGTGACGAATATTCTATCATAAGCTTGGCAAGTATACGCATCTCCCCCACTAAAGCCAAGGAATGACTAGTCTAAAGCGGTAAAAAGGGTTTGTTGGTTAAGGTTAATCATTCTTCTTAATCTCTATCGATCTCACATTCCAGAAAAGGCGACAAAATCACAAATACATGATCGAATCCACGACCACGATACTTGCAATTGCTCAAATCCTTAACTCGAATGGGCTAAAGATAGGACCAAGTAATCTTTACCAATAATATTATATCAAAAAGGGTGACAAAATCATAAATACATAGCCGAATCCACGACTACGATACTTAAGATTGCTCAAATCCCTAATCTCAATAAATCAAAGGTTTGGATAAAGAATGATGTAGGGTATGGATAATATTTGGGATACAAATTGGTGTAAAATGAAAAATAAACAAAACAGATAAATTAAAATCCTAAGTGTGGTAAATTACTTTCCCAACCATCCCATGAATAAGACTCATATCATTGAATAACTCACGCTTTAACACTTGAAACACACGCTTTAGGTAGACACGAATTATACTCAACAAGATCTCAATCAAAGAATAACCTAGTTGGCGTTCCCATAACGGCCAACTCCCATTCAATCCATAAATATAATATATAACAAATAGTGGTGATATCGCCCACTTAATACAAAACTTTACATAAGTTGGATAAAACAAACTTCCAATTTTTCCTTTTTCTTTTTCTTTTCTATTTTTTTGCTTCTTTTTTTTTTTTTTTTTTTTTTTTTTGACATCAACATATATGTGTAAAATTTCGCAACTTTTCTATCACTATTTTTCCGGATAATTTTTCCATACTCTTCATACTTTCAGAAATAACTGTAATAGTGAAAGTAGTAAACACACGAAAAATAAACTCAAAGTTATACAATATTTACTTTCAAACCAATTGCATTGTGCAATTTCCCGACCTAACCAAAGATAATGAATTACGCACGCGAACACAGGTAATGTAAGGAAACACACTTTGCCTAAAGCAATTAACCACGGATTTTAATCTGCAGGGTAGGCTAAGGTGTAAGGGTGTAACGAAACATTATAACAAAGGTGTAAAAAATGAAAGGAATGGCTCTGAGTGTTTTTCTAGGGGTATCTTACTCTAAAAGTGAGAGTAACAAAGGGTTTATACGAGGGTTAACTAACCAGTGTAGTTAGTTAATATCACATAACATATAAAGGCTATTTGGGTGTAATCCTATAAATTTACCAATTTAGACAAGTCATTCCAATTATATAGATAATACTTATTATGGTGGTCTCGAATAGTATACAAGCCAAGTTCTAAAGTTTACAAGTCACCGGCACACTCATAGATTTGTGAATTTTGATAAGTTCACAATTTTTGGAAATAATGTTATGTGTGCAGCTATGTAATTTAGACTTTAAACAAAAACATGCTAAAAAATTTTAAATTTTGATATATTAAGCGCATTTTAAGCATATTTTGCAAAAGTTTAGGACAAGTAAGTGTTCTAATTCTCCAATCCTCCCACTTAAGTTAAACAATGTCCTCGTTGTTTGTATCAAAGATTAAAAACTGGAAAATAAAAGAATTAGAACAGAAAAACTCCCCTGAGATTTGCTCGGTATGATCCTCCATTATTCGTATAAGAGCAAAAATCAACTTTCTTGTGGATTAGAACGTTTAAGCTTCATAGATGATGTATCCACAGAAATGAAGGAATCTATAATACCATTAAGACTTTAACACACCTGAATTTAGAAGGTTCAAACTTGTATAATACGTTAGTAGTTAGTAAAAATATAAACTAAAAAATTAAAATGAAAATCATCAGGTCAGTCGATACGCCGTATCTTATGGAAGAAGATACGCCGTATCGAGCCTGGAATAAATACGAAATAAAATAAAATAAAGGATAGGATGCGTCGCATCTGTTTTACTAGATGCGGCGCATGTATTTACCAAACAGATTGTTAACAGTCTGTTGTAAAAATGGGCTCGTTCCCCGGTTTACCTCTCGGGTTCTCTCGTTCACTCGTGCTGAACTTAATGCCAGTCTTCATCAAATATAACAAGAAACATAAACTGGAACATTAGATAAATACATGATAATATAATTCAATACAATCCCAAAAATGATAAATATAATGTATGAGGAATAATGTCTATAAAATCGAGCACATGAGATCATGGGTCTGTGGGGTCGTCTCCTGCAGGTGAGCGGGTCCCGGAGGTGCTGGCATCGTCGGTCCTGGGTCGGATTCTGCGAGGGAGACGAGAGTATCTGATCATGCCCCTGACGTGTGTGCCATCTGGGAGATGATGGCTCGTGCCCTGATGCTCTAGGAGCTGACTCACACTCTCCACTAGCCAACCTAAGTCCCTCCTGACTATAGTGAGGTCGGCTCTCATCCCGTCGACTACGCCTCTCAAAGCTCTAACCTCCCCCTCAACTAGCTCAACTCTCTGCCCCACTGTACGTGCAACTGGTGGCTGGGGTGCTGGTGCCTCCTCCTCCTGGGCTGGAGCAGCAGCCGGAGCTCCCTGGGGACCTCCCCGCTCAGCCTCTACCTCTACTGGTCTCGCGGGGCCCAATGCCACCCAGTAACATCCCCCCATAACCATCTCACAAATCCCCATTCTGACCAAATAATCCTGCCCAATAACCGGTAGACTGGTCACCTCAACCTCTAACCCGGCAGGAATCTCATCACCGATCACACCAAAATGACGGGCCAGCCTAGATACAAAATGCCCTCCAGTCATCTGGCTCCTCCTATCTCTCCCTAGAGCTCCCCTATGTAGAAAATGTGCTAAAAAGTGAGGGATGTTCACCGCCAATCCCTCATCCATGCTCCTAAGAAGGAAGAGGTCAAGAGTGGTCACCTTCTCAGGTGACTGACCTCTCATAACAATGGTCAGTGCTATCATCCTATGGTATAATCTCCTCATAGGCTCCCTAATCAATGTGTAGGATGGGGTGGAAGCAGTAAAATCACCTCCGGAGGATATCCTCTCCCAGAAATCTCCCAGCAACATCCTGTCTGGCACTGCCCTCAAACTCTCAGCCCAGTACCTGGCAAACCCAGCAGATCCAAGCTCCTCAACAGTGTGTCACCCCATAGCCAAAATAAACTGCCTCATCGACATCTGTCTATGCACACCACCCAACCTAAAAACAAGAGTATCAGCTGTATCAATCTCCAAATCCGTCTCCCTGTAATGAACTGTGCTAAAGAACTCCAGCATGAGCTCCCTAATCAGAGGCTCGTCAATCCCGAACAACCTCTCCCATGCATGTGACCTAAACACAACCTCATCATCATCATCCCTCACAACCATCTCCAGCCTATCATGAAGACCACCAACTGCGTTCCCCCCGTCAATCAACCCAACATCTGCAAAATCCAAAACCGAGACTCTAAATATTTTCCTAAAGAAAATCGATCTAAGTCTCTGCACATAATCGGCCTCAGTATCTGCTGTCAGTCCCATGGTCTCGAAACGGAGCCACATGTGCCTGCGTTCAGCAACCGGTAGTTCCATCTGAAATAAATTTTAAATGTTAGAAAGCAGTTCTGAAGTGAGGTTGATACGGCGCATCTGATAAATCAGTGCGGCGTGTCTATGCTGCATAAAAGCGATGTGGAGCAAGCAATAGAATACGACGTATGGGGGATGCGTCGTATCTAAGTTAAGTAATACGGCGTATATGGAAGTATTTAAATTGGAAATAGGTTGTTACGCCGCATCAAGTAACTTAGATGCGCCGCATCTAGCAATATATCAGTATAAAATAGAGGGGGTCAGGCACGTTTTCCAAGAATCCGGACCCGTGACGTTAACTCCCACTTAACATCACAGTTCCATTTATCCCAATATTAATATCTAAAACTTCCTGTTACATCATTTTCCCTCCAAAGTTCAAAAATAATTCCCCGAACCCTAATTTTCATTCGAATCAAAGTGGTTTTTAATTCAATAGTCTATCAAAAATTAACATAGGGGAATTCATCTAGTCCAAGTTCTAATCAAATCCCTTAAATCTTTCAAGCCCTAATCGAATTATTGCATAAACCCTAATTTTTAAATTGAACAAAATTAAATAGAATAATTACCTTATATTACGATTAGGATTCGGTCTAGAGTTCGGATTAGAAGGTTTTGATTCGAGAAAAGCACATCGGATTAAAGGGTTTAATTAGGTGCGTTTTTAACTTTGTGTGAATTGGGTAAGAAATTGAAATCCAGCGCATCTCTTTCATATTTATAGGGTAAATACGATGCGCCGTATCGCATAATTGTATGCGCCGTATCTTATCTAAATTCGTTGACTGGTCAATAAGTGTTAATTAGTCATAGATACGGCGCTTAGAATACTAAGATCCGCCGTATTGTTGCGACAGTGAACTAAATTTAAATAAGGAACGTACCTTGGCCTCCGCAACACATTTCCTTACACATCAAATTGGGGTAAAACGGTATACCATATGATATATATAAATTCAAGATAAGAGCAATAAGCATATCCATTTTATAAATGATTATAATCTTTATTGTTTAGTGGATAATGATTTACTCCAAGGTTAGGAGCAAATATCGTTTTAAGCTTACAAAATTGAGATTATATTCGGGAGAGGTTTCGTAGAGAACTCTCTATAAGGCTAGGTAAATTATTGTAGAGGATACCTGGAATTCTATTTCAAGAATTTTAAGATACTCAATGTTACCAGTACTGAATTCTCCTGCACTCTTTTCGTCTTATTACAGCCTTTCAATCATCTAAGGTTTGATTACCCCAGCTAGCGTCTCTTGGTTAGGTTCAGAATGTAATCTTCCATAGTGATGCTTAAGCCATCATTTATCCTGAAAGTAAACCAACTTGTGCACGAGAGTAGTGGAACGATCAAAGTGAATATCAAAAATCAACTATATTTATTAAATGCGTCGTATTAACAAAAGCTAATGCGTCGTATTTTCGTTACGTTTCAAAATACAAGATTTTTGATTTAGAAGATGCGCCGTATCGATTGAAATCGATGCGTCGTATCTGTTTAATAATTTGAAAACTGTTTTTAATTTAAATCGAAAATACGCCGTATCTGTTAAAACAGATGCGTCGTATGGCGTTAGGGTTTAGAAAAATTTCTTATTAAAAACAGAATACGCCGTATCTTGGGGAAAGATGCGTCGTACTCAAATTTATTAACCGCGTTGTATTTTATAAAAATTAAATGCAATACGCCGTATCTGTGAAAACAGATGCGCCGTATCGTTTGTATTAGCACAGTACAACGATAGCAGAATGCAGAAAAATAAAATCAAAACTAAAAACAAACAAAAAGAAACAAAAATTAAAGAAAATAAAAAACACACAAAAACAGAAAATATGCAAATAATACAATGAATGCAATTTATCTAATATACAACGGGGTTAGTGGTTAGAATCTAAAAATTAAAAAGAAAAACCTAATTAAAATACTAATCAAATTAACAGATAATAACAATTCACTCCCCGGCAGCGGCGCCAAAAACTTGATGCGCGTGATGTGTCGTTGCGGTTTAGCAGTATTAATGCCTACTCAAGTTTTAAATTTATATTTAGCCGACTTATCAATAACACACACACTTAACGAGCAGTGTACCCGGTCAGTATGAATATAATGGTAAGTAGAGTGTCGATCACTAAGAGTGGAACGTATTATCTTGTTATTCTAATCAGTATTTTAATATCCTAAGTTAGCTGTACAACCTAATCTAACGCAAGGGGGGGTTCAGCCTGAGAGACTGGCACGGTTTGGTTATGATTAAATAGTAAACTAAACTAATGAGCACGAATCAGCGATTAGCACACACGTACACAGATAGATACTTGAGACAATAAGAAGACATGTCCTGATAATTAAGTAGCTTGTCACTTGTTTTATTGCTAGTTTTATATGAAGTGTATATAATTAACCCTTTATCGTTGGCTCTAATCTGATCGGCGAGTAAACCCTTAATGATCACTTATGTCTATCCCACTATCCTAGAAACGATAGAATAAATAGGCGAGGAAGGGGCATGGCGACCCAAGCAATGCTCAGCTAGACACAGAGGTTATCAATGCACTAATAAAAGTCACCAAAGACATCAACATATAAACTTTAATTAATGGGAAAGCAATTTTAAGGGGTGATCATGATATTCCGTAGTCACATGACATCAGCCCATCAATCCTGATGAATTAAAGTGTACTAATACAATAAAACAAAACTACTTAATGAATTGAATACATGCAGGACCTTCTTACAGCTCTTGTATCTTCGTTCAGGGTGTGTCTTGTGCTGCTAATACGTCTGAATTCGTCTCTGGTTTGGTACTCGTACGTATGGTATCTTGCACACAAAATTCGTCTGACTTTGGGGTATTTATAGTTTCTGTCTGAGGGTTAGATGCGGCGCATAGGATAAGTAGATGCGGCGCATTGACTTAACTTCGCGTGGGGTCCTAGATTAATATATTCAGGAATATTCGTACACCGCCTTAAGATGCGGCGTAACTCCATTTCTCTATGCGGCGCATGTCCTTTGCTGTCTTGGATTGTAACTTGTGAAATCTTGATAGTGATACGCCGTATGTAAGAAGTATGTTGCGGCGTATCTGGAGCAGAATGATCTTGATCTTGTACATTTCAGTAGACTCTTAACATCTTGCTTGTTTTGCTCCATAATTAGTCCAAAATCGCCAAGTTTCACATAATACTTGTTTTTACCTGAGAATTACAAAAGTAAACATTAACGTATCAATTCTCATATATAATATAATAAAACAAGTCAAATAAATAGGATAAATGGCGATAACAAAATGTACTTATTTGAGTTCATCAATGATGTACCCCAACTTGTTGATAAAAAGTGAGGTAGCTATTCTGCTATTGCTCCAAACTTGAAGCTGGAAAATTTGCTAAGTGGAAAAAGCGCATGATTTGCTACTTAATTGGAATGGAACGTTATCACATAAAATTTATTAAGGAATGACCATATGTCCCTAAGACCGTTGAAGGTTTACAAAAACCTGAAGCATAATGGATTGATGATGAGTAGAGGATGGTCAATCAAGACCAACGCCTAAAAAGCATCATTATATCATGTCTACCATATGATGTAATGGAGTCAATCATTAAATGTCCAAAAGCTAAACAAACTTGGACTGACATAGTTCACAGCTATGAAGGTCCCTCTGATACCAAGGAAAACAGGATCATAGATCTGAAACTTGAGTATAATACCTTCAGAGCCAAAGACTCTGAAAGTCTCTCTCAGACATTTACTAGTTACAAAACCTTGCTCAATGAGCTGACCAACGATGGTGTTGAACTATCTAAGCATGAAATTAATGTAGGGTTTGTAAACAGTCTCCCTGAGAAGTGGTTAAGTTTCTCACAAGGGTTAAGAAATGCCAACCATATCAGACCTTAGACCTTGCTGACATTTATGGGAGATTTGTCTATGAAGACAATCTTATCTCTGGAAGATACCTGAGTCCAGAAAGGCCCTGATAACTGCACCTATATCAACTTCTTTCTTTTCTAACAATGTTGTTCAGGACTTTCAAAAAGATTCATATGATGAAGTTAATGAAAGAACCAATGAAGAATACTTAATTGATTTGAAAACTAAATTTCATGAAAGAGCACTTCTTACAAATTCAAAAAGGTTTATCAAAAGAAGTAAGTCCAAAATTTTTGGTTCTAAAGCCACTGAGAGTACTGAATGTTTTAAATGTAGTAAAGATGGACATTTTGCAAAAGACTATTTTTTGAAATCTTCAATACCCTCTTACAAACCTTCAGGGTCAAATTATTCTTTTGGGTAAAGTATCTTTCAACCAAAGTTTATTCAGTTTGCTCAATATTTTCAAAACAATCATTCTGAGAAAAACCTTTTCAAACCAATAACAAGGGTCTAGATGCTGAAACCTAGGACTGGAATGAAGAAGAAGTCTCCTTAGAGGATGAAGATAAGCTGGTTCATGTCAGTGTACTGATGGCTCAGTCAGAGGAAGATAAGCTGACAGTTAGAAAGAGTCATGCAAGGAATGGTGAATGGGTCAACATCATCATGAGAAAGAGACACACCAGGGAGCCAATTTGGCATCTGGACAGTGGATGCCCTAGGCGTATGACTGGTGTGAAAAATTATTTGCACAAATATGTGGAAGAACTAGGACATAAGGTAGTATTTGGTGATAACTAATCTTGTATCATTGAAGGTTATGGTTCTATGAACTGTGGTGGTATAGTTTTCTTTAAAATAGCTTATGTTAATGGTCTGAAGTACAATCTTATCAGTGCTAGTAACATGTGTGATGCAAAATACTTGTTGTAACACCCCAACCCGAAAAGGGCCTAAGTGTAACATTATGGTCTCAATCAGAACATATAAACGAAAGCGGAAGACTTCTTATTAAAATACTAAGTAAAGAATTACAAAGAATTCCAAAATATAATCCAAACAATAGTCTAAAAAGAAATACATATCCAAAGCATAATTGTAACACCCCGACCCGACAAGGCCAAGATATCACATTATGGTGTCATACAAAGCATACATTAGGCAAGCGGAAGTCTTTTAAATAAATAACCAAGTCTCGAACATCAAGACTAGTATCCAAAAGATAATCCCAAATGCATAGTGGGTTAACCAAACAAAACCAAGTAAAGAGATAATATTCAAAGTACTGAAAGAAATGAAAGTCCGAAACAATGGACAATGAAATGGTAAATAAATAGGTCTTTAAGTCCTACGCTCTCTCATTCCCAAGCCCGTCGCCCCGCTTATTACCTGCCGCATAAGAAAAGAAAACATGCCGCTAAGATTAAAAAGCCAAGTGAACAGATATATATAACATAACATAACGGTAAGTAAGCATAAGCAACAAAGGAATAAGAATACAAAACGAAAAGTATAATCATGAAAGACATACGAATTTAAAAGAGAACTAAGAGTCAAGAATGCATGAGAACTGAATAAGAAATGAATCAAGAGAATAATGAAATAAGGGAAAAGTTCATATAAGGATGTGCCATAGGAACTACATACATAATCCGTCAAATCATACTAAAGCAATACAAGCATACGAAGAGGGGAGACCTCTAAGTAATAAAAGTGTGAGAAGGAGTGTAAGGCACACACCACCTGGTCACCATAACATACAAATACATAAACCTAGGATATATCCATACGCTCCCTAACAAAATATGGATGCCAGTACTAGACTGGTCACACATATATAAAGTTGGCCAATAATGTACACAAAATCATAACATAAGGGGGAACGCCGTAGATCTATCACACCTCTACGGGAGTGTCATGCCTAGGGTGCCATCAAAGACATGGTCATGGTACCTCCACAACTAGGTTAGCTCAGGCACAGATCTATCATAGCATACAACAATAATAATCTAGCATGGCAAGAGAAACAAGATAGTAACTCAATAAGCATGGCAAAGCATAATTATAGCATAGCAGAGACATTTAAATAAATGTCAGAATGAATCAATAAGAATGAAAATCATACAATGAAAGTCATGAGTCAAATAAGGGAATCATATCAGGCATAGGATCGATAGAAATATCCCTACTGAAAAGGGAAAGAATATCTGTACCTTATCAAGCACACAAATCAAAGCAATAAGATGAATGGAAGCAGATGATCACTCCTTCTTCACCCGATCAACATTAATCATAAGTTTATTTATAAGTTTCATAGTTTCATAATCATAAAGGTTTCATTTTAGTTTTCTTTCCATTTTAGGTAACTTTTCATATTTAGCAGGTTTCCATAATTAGGTTTAAAAGCAATTTAGGGTTTCTAAAAATAGTAAATATTATTTAAAAAAGGTTTAAATAGTTATTAATGTTGAAATTGAGTTTCATATATTAATATAATTATAAAATGATGTCATTTCACAATTTAGAGTTTTACAAGTCAAAATAGGGTTTCCAAATTAAGTAAATGTGAGATTAGGGTTTCTAATTACACAAGTCATTTTAATTGATCATTTAAAGTGATTAAACTCTATTTAGGGTTACATACATTCAATTATGTCATAATTAAGTTATATTTCCCGAATTAGCAGTTTTAGGGTTTGATTCATATATTTTGGGTTTCATATTATCATTATTCAAAGATTAGGGTTACTATTGCAATTATGCTAAAGTTAAAGGTTAATATGATAATTAATCAAAACATAAGTTAAATACCTTTAAGATGACAATTAACTCATTTAGGTTCTAAAGGTGAAGCAATTATGCTTATAAGTGTTTTAAATAAGTAACTACTTAAATTCAGAATTATAATTGAAAACAGGTCCGACTTTAGCTATTTTTAAAACACCTTAAACGAGCTTATAAAATTCTATAATTTTACCCAAATATACCGATATGTCTTAAGTATCTTACATAATTGTTCCATATTTTATTAAGTAGTACAAGTACCAATTAAAAATCGACAATCACAACACTTCCTCGAATTGGACCTGCTGGAACAACCCGAAAGTATGTAATTATTCACCCCAGTTAAACATCTCAGAAAAATCCACAAAAATTACACAACTTAAATCATATACTATATATCATTCTTCCAAAATTTCAGGTATTGAATCGTTATAGATTTTAAATTAAAAATCATAGAACACACTTGAATTTTCATACCCCGAAATGCAGTTTTGACACATGAATTTCTAAAAATCAAACGGTTGCCTTCCCGACCTCTAAAAATCATCAAACCAATTTTATTTGATCACTATTTCACTGAATTCAGTTTTAGACCAAAGAACCACTAAAATTCATGTTTGTATCATTGGTTTAAAATTCGTTTAGTTAGCATAAATATTTTTGAGAGATTAGTTTGTTATATATAGGTCCGATTTCAAGAACACAATAAATTATATTGACACATATTGATCCGAAAATGTTGTTATAGATTAAAGTTTACATGGTACCTCTTGTATGGATCGAATAGGGATTAAAAGAACAAGGTCTCAACGAATCACCAACACTTCTCTTCTCCTTCTCTTGATCAAGATCGAATGCAAGAAAAATATACAAGGATCGGTTATGTTTTGTTCAACAACTTCGAATGGATTGAATAATGTGTATTCAATTACCTTTGTTGTGTGTTTTGTACGAATGAAAGTAGAACAAGAACCTTGCTTCTTCTTCTTCTCCTTGTGTCGAATGGAACAAAGTTTTTAGGGTTTTGGTTTGGTTTTCTTGCCGTCAAAATGGAGTAGAGAAAAAGGGTTTTAGGGTTTCTTGTAGTGATACATGCATATACACGGTTTAAACAAAATTTAGGTAGAGTGAGCCGTGAATTTGGGGCGTACAAAAGGGTGATTAGCACTTTCCAAATTAGCCAAATTTCATACTTATCTTTTATAACTATTTTGTGTACAAGTTTTATTATTTTCGGCCCATAGGGAACTTCTTAGACGTGCCATATTTTATTTATAGAGTTCTTGTATCATTTCGTATTTTACTTTAGATTATATGTTCATATTGTATGGTTTCGAGTCATAACATGTTATTTAACTCAAGTTTTAATTTATAGCGTATTTTATAATTCGTATTTAATTTAGGGTGTTATAATTCTTCCCTTCTAAAAAGAGAATTTCGTCCGCGAAATTGAAATACGATATAGAAATAGAAGTACGTAATCGAAAGCGATATCAAAATGAATACGTACCAAGTTAAAATGAAAAAATGTGGATAACTGGATCGCATCGATTCTTCGGTCTCCCAAGTAGCCTCGCTCTCAGGATAATTCTTCCAAAGAATCTTTACGAATGGAATGGTTTTAGTTCTCATGACTCTTTCCTGACGCTCCAAAACAGCCTCAGGTTCTTCACTATACGAAAGATCTTCCCGAATCTGATCGAACGGGCAAGACACAACATGAAGCGGATGACAATTATACCTACGAAGAAGTGACACATGAAAAACGTCATGCACATGCGATAATTGGGGAGGTAGCGCCAAGCGATAAGATACCTCACCAACCCGATCAAGAATCTCAAATGGACCGATATAGCGTGGACTAAGCTTCCCTTTCATACCGAAACGCTTAACGCCTCGAAAAGGAGAAACCTTCAAGAAAACATGATCACCCGAGTTAAACACAACATCACGACGGTGACGGTCAGCATAGCTCTTCTGCCTAGTACGAGCTTCCTTCAATTTCTCTCTGGCCACAGCCACCTTCTCATTAGTAATCTTAATTAATTCTGGTCCCTCAATGAGTCGTTCCCCGACCTCATTCCAACAAACCGACGCTCTACACTTACGCCCATATAACATCTCAAATGGAGCCAT
Organism: Artemisia tridentata subsp. tridentata; assembly: GCA_021014915.2. NCBI lineage: Eukaryota > Viridiplantae > Streptophyta > Magnoliopsida > Asterales > Asteraceae > Artemisia > Artemisia tridentata. Next base: position 127,809,581 of record CP139501.1, read on the forward strand.
TCTGATACTAGCATGCCAACTATTATTGTAAGCAAACTCCACCAAACACAAGTAATCATCCCAGTGGCCTATCCACTCTAAAGCACAAGACCTCAACATATCCTCCAAGGTCTGAATTGTCCGCTCCGACTGTCCATCAGTCTGAGGATGAAATGCCGTACTGAATCTAAGCCGTGTAACCCAGGCTTTATGTAACCCTTTCCAGAAACGAGACGTATAACGAGGATCATGATTGGACACAATAGAAGACGGCGTACCATGTAACCGAACGATTTCCTGCTGAAAAACCTGAGCCAAACGACTCACAGAATAATCAACACGAATGGGGAGAAAATGTGCAGATTTGGTCAGGCGATCAACAACGACCCAAATCACGTCATGCTTCCGAAGAGTACGAGGTAAACCGGTAACAAAGTCCATAGATATCTGGTCCCATTTCCATGTAGGAATGTCGAGAGGTTGCAAGAGACCACTTGCACATTGATGTTCAATCTTAACCTGCTAACAAGTCATACATCTAGCCACATGTAAGGCTACATCCTGCTTCATCCCATTCCACCAAAAATGTTGCTTAAGATCATGGTACATCTTAGTCGAACCTGGATGAATAGAGAACAGAGAACTATGTGCCTCAGAAAGCACAGCTTCATGAAGAGTCGAATTATCCGGAACACATAGACGATCACCAAACCAAACGACACCATCCACATCCACACGAAATTCTGACTGTTTACCATCCTCAACATTCTGTAAAATAGCCCATAACTCACCATCGTCTTTCTGAGCTTCCTTAATCCTCAACATCAAATCAGACTCCACTTTCAAGCTAGCCCAAAAACCATCATGACCCTGAACACACAGCTCAACTTCCATAAGCTCTAAGTCATTAAGAATCCCCGACTCAAAGTCAAGACTAGCAATCATTCCCGACTTACGACTTAAGGCATCAACCACAACATTGGCTTTTCCAGGGTGATACTGAATATTAGTGTCATAGTCCTTCAAGAACTCCAACCAACGTCTCTGTCGCATGTTCAATACCTTCTGGGTAAAGATATACTTCAGGCTCTTATGGTCAGTGAATATATCACACCTCTCACCATAAAGATAATGCCTCCAGATTTTTAAAGAAAAGAAAATGGCAGTTAATTCAAGATCATGAGTAGGATAGTTCGCCTCATACGGTTTCAACTGTCTAGAAGCATATGCAATCACTTTCCCATGCTGCATCAAAACACAACCCAAACCCTTCTTCGAAGCATCGCTGTAGATCTGATAACCTCCTGAACCTGATGGTAGAGTAAGAATCGGCGCAGAAACAAGTCTCTTCTTCAACTCTTCAAAACTAGCTTCTCTCTCGTCGGTCCATACAAACTTCTCTCCCTTGCGCATAAGCTGAGTCAACGGTAACGACAAACGAGAAAAACCCTCAATGAACCTCCTGTAATAGCCTCAACCTTAGCCGGATCCATGGTGATACCATCTGCGGAAACGACATGACCTAAGAATGCAACTTGTCCTAACCAGAACTCGCACTTGGAAAACTTGGCATACAACTTCTTCTGCCTCAGAGTCTCCAAAACAACACGGAGATGGTACTCATGCTCCTCCTTAGTCTTAGAGTAAACCAAGATGTCGTCAATAAACACGATCACGAACTTATCTAAGTATTCGTGAAAAATCCGATTCATCAAATCCATGAAAACAGCTGGAGCATTCGTCAACCCAAACGGCATGACCAAGAACTCGTAGTGGCCATATCTAGTACGGAACGCGGTCTTAGGAACATCCTGCTCCTTCACACGTAGCTGGTGATATCCAGACCTCAAATCGATCTTGGAAAAGAATTTCGCTCCCTGAAGTTGATCAAACAAATCATCGATGCAGGGAAGTGGATAACGATTACGAATAGTGATACGGTTAAGTTCGCGGTAGTCGATACATAATCTCATGCTACCGTCCTTCTTCTTAACAAATAACACCGGAGCACCCCACAGAGAAACACTGGGACGGATATAACCAGATTCAAGCAATTCCTGTAACTGCTCTTTCAATTCCTTCAATTCAACAGGAGCCATACGATAAGGAGCCTTAGAAATGGGTTCAGCACCCAGAATTAAATCAATCGAGAATTCAACCTCACGCTCAGGCGGCATGCCTGGGAGTTCATCAGGAAATACATCTGGGAATTCACGAACAACCGAAAGGCTCTCCATACTAGGAATCTCCAAAGATGAATCCTTAATCGAAGCTAGAAAACCTTCACAACCATGTGTCAGTAAAGAGCGAGCTTTCATAGCGGATATGATCTTAATAGGTTTACCAAGCCGAGAACCTTGGTAGACAAATTCAGGATTACAAGGATCACCAAAAATCAAACGTCTGGTATGGCAGTCAATCGTAGCTCGATGCTCCGACAACCAATCCATACCCAAAATTACATCAAAGTCGTACATATCTAGAGGAAGAAGATTTGCAGAGCGAACTCTATCGTCGAAACGGAGAGGACAATTTACGTATTCATGAGTAATGGTCACGGAATTTTTCATTGGTGTTGAGATAGATAAAGCATAGTTTAATGGTATTGCGGTTGAATTAATGTGTTTAGCAGATGTAGAAGATATCACAGAATGTGTAGCACCAGTGTCAAATAAAGCAAAAATTGGACGATCAAATAAATACAGCATACCCGAGACAGTTCCAGAAGTACCCGCAGCCTGATCCCTGGTTATTTCAAAAACTCGACCTTTAGAAGCCTGCTGCCCACCATTTCCATTCCCACGGTTGGTGCCAGTCGCCTTCGGACATTCCCTAACCCGATGCCCAAGTTCACCACAACTAAAACAGGCACCAGTAGCCTTATAACAAGTACGACCAGGATGAATTTTCCCACACTCAACACAAATAGGGGGAGGTGGAAGATGTTCCCCCACATTCCTCTGCCCTGCTGAAGAAGTAGTACCACGATTACCCTGCTGAATACCACGACTCTGTTGACCCCTGAACTGTTGGTCACGGCCTGACCGCTGATTCTGCCCACTGTTGTTGTTACTACGCCTGTCATTACCCCGAAACTCATTACCCCTCGAAGTAGCATTCCTCTGACTATTACCCTGAACCTGCTGATGATCACTCTCCTGAGTCCTCTTCACTCCACATCTAGACCTTTCTTGCATCAACTCCTTATTACGGACTGCATTAGCAACTTGTGCCACATCAGTAAAATCAGTATTTAGAATACCTTCAAGCAACTCATCACGTAACCCCCACTTAAAATGCATAGCCTGCTCCTCCGGAGTCCCAGCCTTCGTACCCAAGAAACCCGCAAGTCTCACAAACCTCTTCATATACTCCGCACTCGACTCCCTATCCAACTGGAAAATATGATGATAGTCACGCTCAAACTTCTGTTTCTCTGATCTAGGGAAGTACTGAAGAAAGAATATCTCCCGAAACTCAGCCCATGATAACCCAGAAACAAACTCATCACCTCCCTTAGCCATCCGATATGCCTTCCACCAACTGAGGGCATCTCCTTCAAATTTGTAACTAGCCAAACGTGCCTTAAACTCATCGTTACAACCAAGTACCTCGAATATCTTCTCAATGTGAGATATCCAATTCTCCGCCTCTATAGGAGAAGTAGCAGCACTGAACGAATGTGGTTTCTGCTTAACCAAAATGCTCCAACCACACATGGATCGACACTGGTGGAGCATCACCACCACCACCGCCATTACCACTACCACCGCCGTTACCACTACCACTAGCGGTGTTCCTCCTAATCTCGTCCGTGATGCGTGCAGTCAAACCGGGAAGTAAAGCATCAATAGCTCGCTGCACTGCTGCATCAAAATCAGCACCAGAGGGTCCATCATTTTGACGAGTATTCACCATCTGAAAGGTCATAAACGAGACAAAGGACAAAACAAGCGTAAGGGTCAGAATGTGAAGAAAGAAATCACGTCAAACGAAAAGCCTAGTGTCTACCCAATATCCTCACAGGTCATTTCTAAGGTTCTAAAGGTCAAACCCAGCTCTCTGATACCATAATTGTAACACCCCAACCCGACAAGGCCAAGATATCACATTATGGTGTCATACAAAGCATACATTAGGCAAGCGGAAGTCTTTTAAATAAATAACCAAGTCTCGAACATCAAGACTAGTATCCAAAAGATAATCCCAAATGCATAGTGGGTTAACCAAACAAAACCAAGTAAAGAGATAATATTCAAAGTACTGAAAGAAATGAAAGTCCGAAACAATGGACAATGAAATGATAAATAAATAGGTCTTTAAGTCCTACGCTCTCTCATTCTCAAGCCCGTCGCCCCGCTTATTACCTACCGCATAAGAAAAGAAAACATGCGGCTGAGCTTAAAAAGCCCAGTGAACAGATATATATATATATATATATAACGGTATATATATATATATATATATGTATATATATATAACATAACGGTAAGTAAGCATAAGCAACGAAGGAATAAGAATACAAAACGAAAAGTATAATCATGAAAGACATACGAATTTAAAAGAGAACTAACAGTCAAGAATGCATGAGAACTGAATAAGAAATGAATCAAAAGAATAATGAAATAAGGGAAAAGTTCATATAAGGATGTGCTATAGGAACTACATACATAATCCGTCAAATCATACTAAAGCAATACAAGTATACGAAGAGGGGAGACCTCTAAGTAATAAAAGTGTGAGAAGGAGTGTAAGGCACACACCACCTGGTCACCATAACATAGAAATACATAAACCTAGGATATATCCATACGCTCCCTAACAAAATATGGATGCTAGTACTAGACTGGTCACACATATGTAAAGTTGGCCAATAATGTACACAAAATCATAACATAAGAGGGAACGCCGTAGATCTATCACACCTCTACGGGAGTGTCATGCCTAGGGTGCCACTACAAGAAAAGTGGCTTTTTAGGACCCTTTGTCTGGGACGGTATGATAATGGAGTCCTAAAAAACTGTTTATTAGGACATATGAGAGTTTAGGGTCCTTTTTAAATATTTTCTACTTAGGCGGTGTCCTAAAAAGTTATATAATAGGATGGTTGATTATTTGGGGTCATATTATCATATAACTTAATAGGACACTTAAAATATGGATCCTAATAAATTACTTTATAAGACATTTAGTTGTTGGTGTCCCATTATGTGATAGTGTAATACGACACTTGATCACTAGATGTCCTATTATGACATAACCTAATAAGACCCTTGACACTTGGGTCTTATAACTTTAACCTTTATAGGACGTTTATTCATTATGGTTTTATTATAATACACCATAATAGGACACTTGAGTTTTGAGTCATTAGACATCAGTTAGTTAAAACGCTTATTTACAAAAAGTTTTATTATAACAAAATTTAATAGGACCTTTGACACGTGGGTATTATAACGTAAACCTTTATAGGACGCTTATGCATAATGGCTTTATTATCATACACCATAATAGGACATTTTATTTTTGAGTCATAAAACATCAGTTTTATGGAACGCTTATTCGCAAACGTTTTTTATTACGGACGAAAACATGTAAAAACGGGCGAAAACGTGTAAATACGGACAAAAACGTGTAAAAATGGGCGAAAACGTATAAATATGGACGAAAACGTGTAAAAACGGACGAAAACGTGTAAATACGGACGAAAACGTGTAAATACGGACGAAAACGTGTAAATACTGACAAAAACGTGTAAAAACGGACGAAAACGTGTAAATACTGACAAAAAATGGTAAAAACGGACGAAATCGTGTAAAAACGGACGAAAACGTGTAAGTACGGACGAAAATGTGTAAAAACGGACGAAAACGTGTAAATACGGACGAAAACATGTAAAAATGGACAAAAACGTGTAAATACGTATGAAAACGTGTAAAAACGGACGAAAACGTGTAAATACGGACGAAAATGTGTAAATACTGACGAAAATGTGTAAAACCGGACGAAAACGTGTAAATATGGACGAAAACGTGTAAATACGGACGAAAACGTGTTAAAACGGACGAAAACGTGTAAATACGGACGAAAACGTGTAAATACTGAGAAAAAAGTGTAAAAACGGACGAAAACGTGTAAATACGGATGAAAACGTGTAAATACGGACGAAAACGTGTAAAAACGGACGAAAACGTGTAAATACGTACGAAAACGTGTAAAAACCGACGAAAACGTGTAAATACGGACGAAAACGTGTAAAAACGGACGAAAACATGTAAATACGGACGAAAACGTGTAAATACTGAGAAAAAAATGTAAAAACGGACGAAAACGTGTAAAAACGGATGAAAACGTGTAAATACGGACGAAAACATGTAAATACTGATGAAAACGTGTAAAAACGGACGAAAACGTGTAAATACTGACAAAAACGTGTAAATACGGACGAAAACGTGTAAAAACGGACGAAAACGTGTAAATACGGACGAAAACATGTAAAACAGACAAAAACGTGTAAAAACCGACGAAAACGTGTAAAAACGGACGAAAACGTGTAAATACTGACAAAAACGTGTAAAAACGGACGAAAACGTGTAAATACGTATGAAAACGTGTAAAAACGGACGAAAACGTGTAAATACGGATGAAAACGTGTAAATCCGGACGAAAACGTGTAAATATGGACGAAAACGTGTAAAAACGGACGAAAACGTGTTAAAACGGACGAAAACGTGTAAAAACGGACGAAAACGTGTAAATACGGACGAAAACGTGTAAAAACGGACGAAATAATTTGGTTAAGACGAGACCTTTGTCGATCCGGTGGGTCTGGGGTAGTAAAAGAAGTAACTCCACCTCGTCCTGATCCGGTTAATCAACCTAGTGGATCTGGGGTTACTCCACCTCGTCCTGATCCGGTTAATCAACCTGGTAATGACGAGGAAAAGAATGAGGATGAACAGACGAAGGACTTTGACATGGATAAGGATGATGAGACAAATAAGATGTTTATTGATGAGGAAGAGATCAATAAAGCTGCTGTAGAGCTGGAATTGGAAAAGAAGAGGGAGGAAGAAGAAAGGCTGGCTGAGGAAAAGGAAGACGACCGTCATATTCAAACACCACCAACCACTCCTCCACATTCTCCACCAATTGTCCATGAATCACCTCCAGTGTCTCAACAAGCAAGAAAACAAAGAAGATAACTAGGCTCAAAAGGGATGATCTAATCTCCTAAGCGTCTGAAAGGGTGAAAAAGTCCGCAAAGCTGGAATGTACCAAGAAAGATGACCAACTACGTGACCAAGTCGAAACCTTAACCAATATGGTCACTGGTCTTGTCGGACAAGTGAATGAGCTGCAAAACACCAAAGCTAGTGTAACAACCGACAAGTTTCCAAAATTTGTTCTACGAGCCAAAATAACTATTTTGATTATCCTTAGCTTTTAAAACTCTTTGAACTTGTTTTGGATTGAATAACAGTGGATATCTTGTTGAAACGTGAGAGTTATTCATTTATCGAGCCAACATAACCTAAAACACGCGAAACGAATCGAATTTGCCAAATAAATTAATTTCGATAAAGTTATGCATATTTATACTCGTTCTTATCAGAAAAATTATTTCGGGAATAATGAAGCAAGTTTCATAATTTTTTGAGTCTGTTTGGTACGTCGAATGGGTCCCACATTGTTTATGCCAAAAGTTTTACCCAGTTGGCAATTTATACCCCCGCCCAAAATTTACCCCCCGCCCCCATACTATGATTTAGCTAGGTTTAGTCCCTCACAGGGTATAAAAGGCGAATTTTTTTTATATTTTATTCATTTCTACACACTCTCACACACATATCTCTCTCACCCCTCCCCCACCTCCGTCCGGCCACAATTCTGGCAGCCACCGTCGATGGAAAATTTTCCGGCGAAACCCAAACCTATACCATTCGATAGATCAAGCAACGGAGACCCTTTCTGGAGAGTATGAGACCAAGAGGAGCTCGTTTGATCATGTTTTTAAGCCACCACATCCGCACACCACCATCACCACCACTCGCCACCACCCTTTTTTTCCCTCCTCCCTCGTTGGTAAAACACTTGAACCACTCTTTTACTTATTTTCCTCATTTTAATCAAACCCTAATCAGGTTTAAATTCATATTAAAGATTTTTAAAACAATGAAACTAAAATTAATGTTTTCTATTAAAACTTGTGTGGATCCATGTTTTGAAACCGAGAATCGTCTGACTTGTGGGCGAGTCGACTCAACTCAGTGAGTTGAGTCAACTCGACCGAGTCAACTCACCGAGTTGAGTTGACTCGGATATTGGCTATATTTCTGTGTGGATGTGATATCCTAGATTCGCATTGGGTTTATTGTTGTTGTTAATTATTTTGACTCGTATGGAGTCGAGTCATGACTCATTATGAGTCACGACCTGATTGGGTGATCCGAACTGTATATACCTTTGCTTATCTGCTTTTTGTTGCCTCGGTTCAAATTAGATTAGCATGTTCGGTTGGTGCTTGGTTTTGTTTATAGTTTAGATTTGACTCGGATTTGGTATTTACTTTGTTGTTGGTTGCGATAAGCTTACTCCTCTTGATCATTTTATTGTTGTCGTTGTTTTGTTTGACACATATTAGGGTGAGTCGTGACTCGTTACGAGTCACGACGTGAGTGTGGTTGTCTTATTTAGATAGTGGCGATTTGTTGTCGACTGATGTGGTTCAGGGTTTGGATTCGTTTAGTTATGCTTTGTTTTAGTCAAAAGTACATGTATATTTTAACTTATAATAGCGAACAGTTACTTGTTCTTCATCTCTAGCATTGTTAACCATTAGCAAATTTTTTCTCACTGTCTTCCAATCCCGTTAGGTAATTTAGGTTAGGAAAAAAGTTGTCTGAAGCATTTATATTAAAGGGTGTTGCGGATTTAGTCAAATTTTCAAACCGGGCTTATTAGTTACAGTATAAAAAATTATCCATTAAATGACTAAAACAAAGTAAATTATAATGTGGTGATATATATAAGATTGGTCATAAATTTTATTTTTGGTACTAGTAAACAAATACGAATACCGTTCTGTGTTAAGTTCCTTAACCCCACTATGCCATGTTATTAGATTGGTTTTGTGGTATTTTTGTGTGATCCTAGTAACATGCGTTAATTTCTTTCTTTTTCTTTTTTATAATAAGCTATTGTGTATAATTTGACTTCGGAATTTCTGACCTCTACAGTATACAGAAGAGGAGGTTGAGCTCAGTTATGAGACTTCTATTAGGATGTGCATACATAATTTTTGAAGTTTGGGGAAATTGTAAATTTCAAGGTATGACTGAATAACTTATTTAAACTTTCAAATAGTTGATTACGTTGAGTATTAGTGCAGCTATACCTATTATTGCTTCATAAATAGCAGTGTTGTAAATATTGGTCTTGGCGGCCGATATATCAGTGATATATCGCTTATCGGCGGTCCACCGATACGATATTTCACTTATCGGTCAAATTTATCGGTTTGGTCAAAATCGGTCAAATATCGGTCAATATCGGTTATATCGGTCAATATCGGTCAAACTAAAAATTAAAAAAAATTAGGGTTTATATCAGATCTGGTCTTATTTTTTGGGCTCACATTCATCTCGACACCCCTCCACCTCTCCACCTCTCCACCTCCACCTCTCCACCTCTCCACCTCCGGCGACCCCACCTCTAGCGACACCACAAGCAGCAGGTAAGATACTTATGATTTTAATATTTAATTAATTAATTATGTTTGTTAATTGTTATAAATTGGGGGTACACTATTACATATCAATATATGATATATCATATCTGTTAATTGTTAACCCATGCCATATATGGGTTAATAAATTAATTATGTTTGTTAATTGTTATAATTTATAAATTGGGGGTACACTATTACATATCAATATATGATATACCAGGTTCATATATGTTATTCTGTTAATTTTTAACATTGGGCCATGATTACATTTATCATACATGATAGTATACATGATTACATATCTTTTATTCTGAGTAGTGACTATGTACTGACTAGTGAGTAATTCTGAGTAGGAAAACAAAATGCAGGTTATTAGTATAATGTATAATTCGAATTTCTAAAGGTGTACATTTCTCATTTCAGTTCATTGACACCTGAGGATGGCATCTGGATCAGCATCAGCTAGTGTACCATCTGGATCAGGATCAGCTAGTGTTGAGTCAACGTTTGCCGGTATTAAAAGAAAATCAAAGGATATTGTTTGGGAGTATGGTGTTATCCCGGACCCAAAAACCCCGGATAAAATCAAATGCATGTTGTGTAAAAAATTGGTCAGTGGGGGGGTCCAGGTTATGTCCAGGTCTTATGATGATTTTTTGTCCAGGTTATGTCCAGTTTCTGTTATGTATTCTGTTGATTTTCTGTCCATGGTCTTATGATGATTTTTTGTCCAGGTTCTGTCACATATTGGAGTTGAATTGGAGCACTTTGGTAGTATACCAGATTACCAGGTTCTACAAATATCTCTTATAAATATAATTTATGTTTTGTTTTGTGTTGCATTTCAAAAATATACATAATTTTCTTTATAATTTATGCTCTCCGATATATCACTGATATATCGCCGCCATATCGGTCTTGGCGCTTGGCGGTGGTCGACCGCCGAGGTACCGCCGAGCGATATTTACAACACTGATAAATAGAGATACAGCGCTTCCCTCTTACTGCGTGTCTCTGCAATAGGCCGGATTAGGTGGGTTAGGTAAATGGGTCAACCTAGTAATTTTTTGGTAAGTGCCAAATTGTGCAAGACTACACTTTTTATGCAATAAGAATACACTTTAGCGGCTTTCAGCTTATTCAACATATTTAACCTGTTTCCTCCCTAGTTACTTTTTTTTTTCATCTTACCCATTTCACCCATCCAAGTGAACATGTTCATAAGTAAATGGGTCAAAATTGCCACTGCTGAGTGATATAAGAAAATTTACTGGGTTTTAGTTACTAACTTCAATTATTCCGAGCAGCTCTGTAATCAGTCACAGAAGCTAAATATCAGACTTATAGTGAAAATAAACAATGAATTGACACTACTTTTTGCTCTTACTTGTAAGTTTTGTCATTGTTATAGAAAAGCATATTATGTGTGTTCAGGTGTGCAGAAATGGGACGTTCCATCATTTATATTGAGTTACAATCATATTTAATCATTGATCAGACTAATAATATATGTTTGTGAACATGATATTGCAGAACGTGTTGGAGCTGAAGTTGTTGAAGTTGTTGAGTGTGCTTGTGTTATTGGATTGCAACCACTAATTCTCACCTGAGCTGCATGGATACGATTTTGGAACACAACAACTAATTCTCACCTGAGCTGCATGGATACCGGTAGCCATGTAACATTCTTGTACTTTACATTTCATTAATGTGTAAATCGGATCATGCTTATTGGATCAGAAGTCATTTAAATTAAAGATCCTGATGATATGACGCCTTATTTATCCATCAGAACTGTTACCTTCCAGTTTTAGGATTTTTCATGAATGTTTGCTATAATTAGTAGTAGGCTAAGTTCGCTAATAGCACACTGTTGATATCTTTTCATGGTTTTCGCTGATTTAGAGTAGTAGCGAGAAATTAAAAAAAAAAAGGAAAAAAGAAAAGTATAAAGAAAAGAAGCTATATTATGAATTGTACATTACAACTGTACATCTCTGGTTTATATTTTGTATGGTAATGCATCAAAGTTGAAAGTTCTGGACTTGCCATTATAGATTTGAAAATGCTTGATATAGATCTGGGGTCACAACATTATCTTTTTTTGTCATCATTAAAGTTAGTTTAGACATTTGGTAAATAGACTGCTAATTCATTGTGTTGTTACAATGGGAGGTATGCAATCTCGTATGGTCAAAGAATGTGAATGAACTCCTGAGCACCCAATGAAATTCCCAAAACCAGATTATTGTTTGGAGATACCCTACTATAGTATTAATACTACTTTTATTTCTCTTATCATTAACTACTTTATAAACCTGCTTAGATTGCAAATTTATTTGCTTTTGACCTCCTTTGGATACACCAGCCTCCATACCTGCAGTAGCATTTGTATTAGAGGTTGAGGCACCATTTAAATTCATATCATTACCTGCATATTACATTTGTTTAAGCTAATACATGTGTCTGACTATAAATTGATAAATATTTGTTGAAAACTGAAATCTAGGTCTGGGATGAAGTTTTCCTTAAAAGCATTCTAAACTCAACCGAGACTGTAGCAAAAGGATGGGTGAGGAGCTTGGACCCAAATGATCTAGTTGGTGGTACAGAGATTGGACGAGGATGGTGTGAGGTAAACGTTCAAGTACCAACAAAAAGAGATGAAATGTTGGTGAGACCATATGGGTTATTTGCCACAATTGCAGACTGTGTTGGTGCAACCATAGCATGGCCTTGTCCCTTTATCTCGGTATGTCTTTGTTAATCTTGTGATACTAATAATTTTAATAACATGGAGCTTAATGCTTATACATGGATGTTTATTTGTAGGTGGTCCGTGAGGATTGAGAAAGGATGCATGATGACCTCGGACTAAGCTTCTTGTTTTAATTTATTGTTTAATGTTACAAGACTTTATGTTGGATAGTGTCTACCTTATTTATGTTTAGTGCTTTTGTTATGACAATTGCTTATTTGAAATACAATTTCGTTTTATTCATTTAATTAGTTGATCTTTTATTCATATCGTAATAATAGAGTGTGCATGCTGAAAATAGCGTCCTATCATATGACTTGTCAGGACTTTGAAATTGTCTTATTAAACTTATTAACTGTCCTAACAATAAACTTTTAAGGACGCTTAACATTGTAAAAGTGTCCTAATATGTTGTTATTAGGACGTTATTTAGGTTGTTAATAGACATTTTATACGACCAAAAAATTGGTTTCATAATTTTCTTTGAGATATTAGAACCCTTTTCTTGGTGCTAAAGTAGCTATAATGTTACATGATAAGCGTCCTAACAATTATCTTTTAAGTACGCTTGTATGTGTATCAAAAGATTAAAATTAGGTAACCACATGTTAGAACATTGTAAAAGTGTCATAATATGTTGTTATTAGGACCTTATTTGGTTGTTCATGGACATATTATGCGACCATAAATTTGGTTTCATAATCATATTTGGGATATTAGGACCCTTTTTTTGGTGTTAAAGTAACTATAATGTTATATGATAACCGTCCTAAGAATCAACATTTAAGGACGCTTGTATGTGTATCAAAAGATTAAAAGTAGGTTACCACATGTTAGAACATTGTAAAAGTGTCCTAATATGGTTTTATTAGGACGTTATTTGACCTATTATGCGACCATAAAATTGGTATCATAATCTTATTTGAGTTATTAGGACCCTTTTCTTGGTTGCTAAAATAGCTATGACGTTGCATCATATGCGTCCTAACAAACTTTTAAAGACCTTTTTAAGTGTGTCAAAAGATTAAAAGTAGGTAAGCACATGTCAAAACATTGTAAAAGTGTCCTAATATGGTTTTATTAGGACGCTATTTGGGTTATTCATAGTCATATAATACGACCATAAAATTGGTTTCATAAGGTATTTGAGATATTAGGACGCTTTGGACCTATTACGACCGCCTTACATGAAACGCTTTCATCCTTGGTCCTATTAAATGAAAGGTCCTAAAAAGTACCATTTTATGACGCTTATGGGGGTCCTAAAAAGCCACTTTTCTTGTAGTGTGCCATCAAAGACATAGTCATGGTACCTCCACAACTAGGTTAGCTCAGGAACAGATCTATCATAGCATACAACAATAATAATCTAGCATGGTAAGAGAAACAAGATAGTAACTCAATAAGCATGGCAAAGCATAAGTATAGCATAGCAGAGACATTTAAATAAAGCTCAGAATGAATCAAAAAGAATGGCAATCATAAAATGAAAGTCATGAGTCAAATAAGGGAATCATATCAAGCATAGGATCGATAGAAATATCCCTACTGAAAACGGAAAGAATATCTGTACCTTATCAAGCACACAAATCAAAGCAATAAGATGAATGGAAGCAGATGATCACTCCTTCTTCACCCGATCTACATTAATCATAAGTTTATTTATAAGTTTCATAGTTTCATAATCATAAAGGTTTCATTTTAGTTTTCTTTCCATTTTAGGTAACTTTCCATATTTAGCAGGTTTCCATAATTAGGTTTAAAAGCAATTTAGGGTTTCTAAAAATAGTAAATAGTATTTAAAAAGGTTTAAATAGTTATTAATATCGAAATTGAGTTTCATATATTCATATAATTATAAAATGATGTCATTTCATAATTTAGAGTTTTACAAGTCAAAATAGGGTTTCCAAATTAAGTAAATGTGAGATTAGGGTTTCTAATTACACAAGTCATTTTAATTGATCATTTAAAGTGATTAAACTCCAATTAGGGTTACATACATTCAATTAGGTCATAATTAAGTTATATTTCCTGAATTAGCAGTTTTAGGGTTTGATTCATATATTTTGGGTTTCATATTATCATTATTCAAAGATTAGGGTTACTATTGCAATTATGCCAAAGTTAAAGGTTAATATGATAATTAATCAAAACATAAGTTAAATACCTTTAAGATGACAATTAACTCATTTAGGTTCTAAAGGTGAAGCAATTATGCTTATAAGTGTTTTAAATAAGTAACTACTTAAATTCAGAATTATAATTGAAAACAGGTCCGAATTTAGCTATTTTTAAAACACCTTAAACCAGCTTATAAAATTCTATACTTTTACCCAGATATACCTATATGTCTTAAGTATTTTACATAATTTTCCTAGATTTTATTAAGTATTACAAGTACCAATTAAAATTCAACAATCACAACACTTCCTCGAATTGGACCTGCTGGAACACCCCGAAAGTATGTAATTATTCACCCCAGTTAAACATCTCAGAAAAATCCACAAAAATTACACAACTTAACTCGTATACTATATATGATTCCTCCAAAATTTCAGGTATTGAATCATTATAGATTTTAAATTAAAAATCATAGAACACGCTTGAATTTTCATACCCCGAAATGCAGTTTTGACACATGAATTTCTAAAAATCAAACGGTTCCTTCCCGACCTCTAAAAATCATCAAACCAATTTTATTTGATCACTATTTCACTGAATTCAGTTTTAGACCAAAGAACCACTAAAATTCATGTTTGTATCATTGGTTTAAAATTCGTTTAGTTAGCATAAATATTTATGAGAGATTAGTTTGTTATATATATGTCCGATTTCAAGAACACAATAAATTATATTCACACATATTGATACGAAAATATTGTTATAGATTAAAGTTTACATGGTACCTCTTGTATGGATCGAATAGGGATTAAAAGAACAAGGTCTCAACGAATCACCAACACTTCTCTTCTCCTTCTCTTGATCATGATCGAATGCAAGAAAAATATACAAGGATCGGTTATGTTTTGTTCAACAACTTCGAATGGATTAAATAATGTGTATTCGATTACCTTTGTTGTGTGTTTTGTACCAATGAAAGTAGAACAAGAACCTTGCTTCTTCTTCTTCTCCTTGTGTCGAATGGAACAAAGTTTTTAGGGTTTTGGTTTGGTTTTCTTGCCGTCAAAATGGAGTAGAGAAAAAGGGTTTTAGGGTTTCTTGTAGTGATACATGTGTCGGGAACTTGTTTTGGATTAATTCAAGTATTGATCATAATGTAATAGGTTGCTTAGGTATTTAGGTTTGATATTAGGCCCAGCCCGTGTAGAAGGCCCATGGGCTGCGTCATTTATTTATTTAATTATGTTTATGTATGTTAATTAGGGCTACAAGCCCATGCACATGTAAAAACTATAAATACCCCCTCCTACCTTAGGGAGAGGGTTGGTTGATGAATGCTAAACTTTCCTTATTATTGTGTAATCATCTTCCACACTCTCTTTCTCTCTCTAACTTTCTCTCTCAAGATCTAGGGCTTAATTAGTGGTTAATTAGTGTAGCTTAATTCATATTAGTGAGAAACATCAAGTGGTATCATTCGCCTAGGGGTAATTTAGGTTGTTAAAAGATTAGATCTAAAGAAAAAATCAAAAATCCGATAAGTTACTGTACCGTACTGTTCATCCGAGTTCTTACTGTTCACTGATCGAGATTTGGAGCATTGATCGAGTAACTGCTTTAGTCGAGTAACTCAACTAATTGATCGAGTAACTAATCGAGATAGTGATTATTCATCTAGTTAGATGAAATAATCAAGTAACTCATTGATCGAGATATATTCATCGAGTAACTATTTGATCGAGATAGATTACTTAATCGAGTTAGATTAAGTAGTCGAGATTGTTGATCGAGCAACTCAATTGATCGAGTAACTCAGTTTGATCGAGCAACTCAATTTGATCGAGTAACTCAGCTTGATCGAGTAACTCAATTTGATCAAGTAACTCAACTAATCGAGTAACTCCAGTTTGATCGAGTAACTCACAGTAATCGAGTAACTACAGTTTGATCGAGTAACTCACAGTAATCGAGTAACTACAGTTTGATCGAGTAACTTGAGTTTCTAGTGTAAAATCCTCCGAGTTTCACCGATTGAAATCTCCGAGTTTCTAGAGTAAAATCCTCTTAGTTTCTTCAAAAGTTCCTCAATCTAATCTTCACCAACAACCGTCTTTATCCTTTAAAGATCCTTAACATTTTCAAGTTACCTAACGATGTCTCAACCACCATACAATCCCTATTTCTATTATCCAATGTTACAAAAATCGGTCAACTCGGTCGATTAATCGCCGATTACAAGGTAATCGGCCCTATACCTTGTAGAATTTCAAAAATCGGCCAAAAAATCGGTCAGGCAAAAAAATCGGCCAAAAATCGGCCGAATCGGCCAAAAAATCGGCCGAATCGGCCAAATCGGCCGAATCGGTCAAAAAATCGGCCGAATCGGCCAAATCGGTCAGCTTTGAAAAAATAAAAATTTAGGCATTCTACTTAATTTGGGGATCGTTTATTTCACTTATAACGCACAATGAGCCTCATAATCAGAATTGGAGCCTTTTATTGAGGTTTGGAAACATAGTAGGCTTGGAATCAGTTACGATCTTTAGTTTGGTCTCCAGAAATACCTAAAACATGCAAAAAATGCCAATCCGATTAATCACCGATTAATCCCGCCTCGGCCGATTACTTGCTGCAGGGTGGTCGACCGCCTGGCTACCGATTCACGATTTTTGCAACATTGCTATTATCAACTACAACAATATCCACAACAACAACATCATCAACAACAACAATATCATCAGCAACCACAACAATTTCATCCTCAATATCAACAGCAACATGCTTTTGTACAACAACATCAGTTTTCCCCTCCACAAACAGCACCTCAGCAACAATTCACGCCATAACCTCAGATGTAAAACTACCAACCTTCATCAAGAGAACCTCACTGGTTTACAAAGATGTGTGAAGCTATCAGTAGTCAGCAATCTAGATATGAAGCAGGATCGTTTGAAACTCCACCAATGCTGACACCTGGAAACTATGTGCAATGGTCTAGCCGGTTTATTCGATTTGTTGAACTAAGGAAACCTCATGGTCCATATCTCAAAAAGATTATCATGGAAGGACCTTATTGATGAAGCGAAAAGTGTACCGCTTTTAAGGGGTCATTTAAGCCCTAAATCGTATTTATTTGATCAGATATTGCCCTAAATCGTTCCTTTTGTCATTTTAGGTGCTTTTGAGAAGAAATCTGGAAAAGGAAGTATTTTGGACGTTTTTGGAGCATAAAAGTGAAGAAAACGACAAAGTCTCAAAATCTTGCTTGAAGTTACCTTTGACGGCGTCAGGATTAACCCTGGACGGCGTCATGGCTTGGCAAAAGTGGTGGATGTGAAATTTACTCATGATAAGCCAGAGAAATTGCATGGAAATTCTGACGGCGTCACGCTTTAATCTGATCAAGGTCGTCACGTTATAATTTAAAGAGGGACGGCGTCACGTTCATAGTCTGACGGCGTCAAGCCTTGATAAGCCAGAACGGATTTTGGAGAGCTAAAGAGGGACGGCGTCAAGAAGGTCATCCGGGAACCCTAAAAGCGGCGAGGTGACGGCGTCACACTCCATAACGTGACGCCGTCAGATCTAAAAGTCTATTTCAAGGCTTTTTGCATATAGATCTTCCATGTTACATTGAAGATAAGTTATCAATTAATCATTCAATATGTCTATGTGTTGTTTGATTCTATCTTATTCTTGTCTTTTGTTTAACATGTTAGGCTAGATTTATCTTGTGTTTGCTTAGATCTAATGAAACCTAGCTATTGATTATTGGTTATTAGTGTGTTATTAGTTGTATTGGATGATTGTTCATCTATGTTAGGCTTAAGAAAACTGGCTAACTTCCTATTCGGTAACTTGCTTGAACGTCTTAAGAAACATGAACCAATGCGTACTAAAGGTTTTTATGGTTGTATTTAATGCACAAGCGAATTCTAGTGATCCCATGTTAGGAGCTTCCTAGCCGGCTCGACATAGGAGTGAAGTAGGAGCTTGTAGAGTTGGGGAAGTACGTACGCCACCCCACGAATGGTATTAAGGAATACACCCGTCATCCACGCAACTAATACACACTAATCAACCGGTAAAAGATAGTTAGGGAGTAAGGAAATCTAAGTAAACACATTTCCCTCCACATAAGTTTTCACCAACATTTTCATTTTTGTTATTTTATTTTATTTGCATTCGTAGTAATTTGGGTTAGTTGACTAGCAACTAATTCCGCCCACTCTTTCAAACCCGAGATTTTACTTGCTTTCATAAAAAATTATAAAAACATAAAAAGAATCTTCTCTCACCCTTAGACCTATTAAAGTAGTTTTTCATACCTAACGAACACTATTCCCTGTGGAGAACGATCAATCCCCCGTACTTACCACTACACTATACTACATCGGTCAGGTACACTGCCTGGTGGGGTTGTAAGCCTCTTGAGATCCCTCGAGAGGTAAAACCTGTTGTAAGGTCGCAAAACCACGCATCAAGTTTTTGGCGCCGCTGCCGGGGAATAGTTATTGTTTAGGTTGAATTTTTATTTTATAGGTCTACTCACTAGACTCCCTTCTAGTGAGATTTTTATTTTATTTTTCTAGGATTTTCTTTAGTCTATCTTTTTCTTTGTGTCTTTGTTCGTAAAAGAAATTTCCATTGACTCTTCCGTTTACCATTATGGAGAACGTGAATCCACTACATAATCTACCCCTTCCACTCCAAAATGACATCTTTATGTTCCGTCGACATAAGGGTGAATCTTTTTCCGATACATGGACTCGTTTCAAATACTTATTAAAAAAGGTCTTTCATCATGGTCTTGACCTATTGTTTCCACTTCAAATCTTTTACACTCGTATCGACCGCCAAACCCAGCAGGAGATTGAAAATATGGAAGATGGGAAAATGTGGGATTATGGTGATGAAGAGGCATGGGAAATCTTTGAGATTCTCGCCCAAAAAAGAAGTGGAACATGTGACCCAAAAATGCAAGCTTAGACCTATTTGGTATTTGGATAAATCAATCGGAAGGTTTGTTTAGGAATGAGGTGGGTAGAGTTGAGGTACCTAAGTGCATGTCATGGTTAGGCACTACCATAATACAGGATGAACACATAGGTGACCTTGATGTGATGGAGGATTTAGCCGAACATGATCACATTAATCAAAAAGACCTAGGTTTTATGATTGATGACGATGAATCTCAAGAAACACATGATGAATCTTTTGGGCAATTTGAATATAGCAGTCAGAATATTGAGGATGATCCTTATGATTCGGATATAGAAGTTGAGATGCCTAGAGAAGCACTTGAGATACTTGGGAAAATGTTAGGGTTAGATTCTACTAAAACACATGATGAGGTAAGTAACATAAGCCCACCAAGTACCCCACAAGTCCTACCATCATTTGAGGCACACACACCGCCCGTGACTTACCCGGAAGAAGTTGAGGAGACTATAGGAACCCCAATAGAGGTAGAGCCCTTGGACCAAACACAACTAGAAGAAATAGGTTTGAATGCTTTTAGTGATCACAACCTTTCTTTTAGTCCTATGGAAGTTCCTAGTTTTGATGAGCCGGAGCCTCAACCAAAACCGTTACCTAATCTTCCATCCTTGGATGAAAATTTAGGAATTGAATTAGGTCCCGATCCACCCATCAAAACATATAGTCCGGGTAGTCTTAAGTTTAAGGTAGTAGACATTAAGCCTTGTAGTGAGGAAGACAATATAGGAGTGAAAAATGACCTTACATGTCTACATCACCCATTCATGATTGATCACAAGAAACATTATGGGTTTAAACCGGGTCTATTGGGTCAAGATGGATTCCCAATTAGGAGTCTCTCGAAGTTGTTAGAAAATGATCCCTTTTTAGGAGGAAACTCAAAATCACCCATTGACCAAAGTGAACTAGGCAAGGTTATGATGAAAGGAGCACACCCCTTTGAGCATATAATTCATCCACCACTCTTTCCTCACGTGGCATACTCCTACCGAGCTGGTGTGTATCGCTACTATCACCCGCACTTAATCCTAAGTGTAAGGAAAACCTCTCCTTTATCCATTAAATAAGGGTAGAGTCAGGCTCATGACTCGAACAAAAACAAGCGCTTCTTGGGAGGCAACCCAAGCGTTATTTGTTTTATTTGCTTTGTGTGTTTATTTATTTGTTTGTTTGATTTTATTTGCTTCCGTATGTGTGTTTAAATTTTATTATTATTGATTCATGTTCAAAACTAATTTGTGAAAATGCTTTATTTTGTTTTTAACTTCGTCTTAACTACATATAAAGGTATTTTGCAAAAGTTAAGTGTAAGGGAAATCTAAATCGGTTTATTAGAACACAAATGAACATGAATCGTAATAATAATAAATTAACATACATATTAGTATTTGTTTGAGTCAAATGCTTGTATCGAGTCATAATGAAGTTTTGCAGGAATTCCAGGAAGTAAGGTATAGTTTTTTCCAAAATTTTTCCGGAAACGTAACATGAGAATTCTGTCAGATCATTTCTGACGGCGTCAGGAGTTACAACCTGACGGCGTCAGGTTTAATTTTCTGAAAATTTTTGAAAGTTTTGTTTTCATAAAAAGTTTTTATTAAATCTATAACTTATAATCTCCAGGAATCTGCAAAATTATCATTCCACAAGCATTATATCCTTATATATAGATTTATCCCGCCGATGTTATGCAGGTTTTCGTGTTTGTTTTCTCAGGTTTAACAGGTTATTTTGGACAAGAAAATGTTTTTGGATCAAGCTTTTGGCGATGCATTAGTCATGGAGCTTCAACATTACTTTGGAAGAAGATCTAACCGTGTTACTTCATTATCCACCGAACGAATCAGGGGAGTATTTGATTTCATTCTTTTACTTTATACTTTTACATCTTGTTATTTGAACATTGGGGACAATGTTCATCTTAAGTGTAAGGGGGGGGGGTAAAAGTACGATTAGAGAATACAATTGCGCTTGATTTTTGTTTGTTTAATAGTGGATGTGTAATAAAACTGAGATAAATACCTGTTAGGGTAATTTTAGTGCCAAATTTAAATTTTTTTACAACATATAGGAGTGAAACTTTGATCTTAATGAGCGTCTCACGGATAGGAGTTATATGACTAGCACAAAAACCGTACCACTAAAAAATTTTCCACCCCCAAATATGTGAGGTTCGCCCCTAGAATTGGTAGGAAAAGCATTTATGCTATGATGTGTGTACCGGTAGCACTTAGATTCTAGAACTTGCGTTAGGACCATTCCGAGGCCACAAGTGAGACTACATTCGTGTAGTTAGATTTACTACATGATAAGAGGCATTAGGATTCACCCATTGTTTTACACCTGTGTTTTTGTTATAATTACATTGGCTACATTGGTCAAGTAATTCTCCCACACCCTTTGCGTTGTACTCATTTTTAGTACACGATACCCCTAGTACACCCCTCAGAGCCTATCTTTTCGTTTCGACCTTTAAGCATTTTACTTAAAGGAAGAATTTGTTACACCCCACTAAAATGTACACCCAAATCGCCTTAGCCTACCTTGTATGCACTCATTTTTAGTGCATTATTGTGACAACATTTGTTTAAACCCAAGTTAATTATCTAATTGATTACATGGTTGCTAAGTCGAGTCATATCCTTGTACATATTGTTTTGGGACGATTGGGACTCATGGGTAAAGTACTAGTGTAATAGAGTAATGGGGAAGAACATCATTTATTACCCCCATATGTGCTAAATATTTTAAAAGTACTCCAAGTTTTTCAATTATCTTAATTCGAGTCATTAGAATAGTTATTTGTAAAGTTATGTAAAAGTTCAAGTGTAAGGGGAATGCAATGCCCCTATGATGTATTATTTTGGATGGTAGGGCAAAAAAAAAAAAAAAAAAAAAAAAAAAAAAAAAAAAAAAAAAAAAAATCGAAAAAATCAGGAAAAATACAAAAAAATGAGAAAAAGAAAAGTAGAAAAAAACATACGGACTACCATCCCGTTTTATTTTATGTTTATTTTATGTTTTTGTTATTTTCTTTCATTAGCTTAAGATTGAGTCGAGTCTTGGCTTAGCAACATTGTATAGTACATGTAATTGATCAAGATCTTTAACTCGCCACCAGTAAAATATCCCTTATCCAACAAAACCGTGTTTTCCTTTTCCCTACACCTAACGTTATAACCCATTTAAAAGCCCTCTTTGATAGTTTATCTTAGGTGCTTACGCCGAGTGGAGGAGGTTTTTGATCCTTTCCCAAGCCTATGGTAATCTATTTGCTATGACAGGTAGTGAGAGATATTATCCGTTTTCATTTATGAGATTTATTTTGATGACACTTGAGAGATGTGAGTATCTAAACACTACTTGTGAGGTGCTAGTTTATAATCTCCGTGCTTATTATGATTAAAGTGGAACGAATATTTGTTGTAATTACTTTTATGTTAGCATTAAATGACCCCTAACTTGTATTTTGATTAGAATAAAAGTGCATTTGCTTGAGGACAAGCAAATCTCAAGTGTAAGGGTATTTGATGAAGCGAAAAGTGTACCGCTTTTAAGGGGTCATTTAAGCCCTAAATCGTATTTATTTGATCAAATATTGCCCTAAATCGTTCCTTTTGTCATTTTAGGTGCTTTTGAGAAGAAATCTGGAAAAGGAAGCATTTTGGACGTTTTTGGAGCATAAAAGTGAAGAAAACGACAAAGTCTCAAAATCTTGCTTGAAGTTACCTTTGACGGCGTCAGGATTAACCCTGGACGGCGTCATGGCTTGGCAAAAGTGGTGGATGTGAAATTTACTCATGATAAGCCAGAGAAATTGCATGGAAATTCTGACGGCGTCACGCTTTAATCTGATCAAGGTCGTCACGTTATAATTTAAAGAGGGACGGCGTCACGTTCATAGTCTGACGGCGTCAAGCCTTGATAAGCCAGAACGGATTTTTTGAGAGCTAAAGAGGGACGGCGTCAAGAAGGTCATCCGAGAACCCTAAAAGCGGCGAGGTGACGACGTCACACTCCATAACGTGACGCCGTCAGATCCAAAAATCTATATATAGTTTTGCAATTCTTTGTCATTAGGGTGGAACTTATTGGGGAACTTTGTGTGTGAAAACCCTAGGACGAATTTGGCAGATCTTTCAAGGCTTTTTGCCTTGAGATCTTCCATGTTACATTGAAGATAAGTTATCAATTAATCATTCAATATGTCTATGTGTTGTTTGATTCTATCTTATTCTTGTCTTTTGTTTAACATGTTAGGCTAGATTTATCTTGTGTTTGCTTAGATCTAATGAAACCTAGCTATTGATTATTGGTTATTAGTGTGTTGTTAGTTGTATTGGATGATTGTTCATCTATGTTAGGCTTAAGAAAACTGGCTAACTTCCTATTCGGTAACTTGCTTGAACGTCTTAAGAAACATGAACCAATGCGTACTAAAGGTTTTTATGGTTGTATTTAATGCACAAGCGAATTCTAGTGATCCCATGTTAGGAGCTTCCTAGCCGGCTCGACATAGGAGTGAAGTAGGAGCTTGTAGAGTTGGGGAAGTACGTACGCCACCCCACGAATGGTATTAAGGAATACACCCGTCATCCACGCAACTAATACACACGAATCAACCGGTAAAAGATAGTTAGGGAGTAAGGAAATCTAAGTAAACACATTTCCCTCCACATAAGTTTTCACCAACATTTTCATTTTTGTTATTTTATTTTATTTGCATTCGTAGTAATTTGGGTTAGTTGACTAGCAACTAATTCCGCCCACTCTTTCAAACCCGAGATTTTACTTGCTTTCATAAAAAATTATAAAAACATAAAAAGAATCTTCTCTCACCCTTAGACCTATTAAAGTAGTTTTTCATACCTAACGAACACTATTCCCTGTGGAGAACGATCAATCCCCCGTACTTACCACTAGACTATACTACATCGGTCAGGTACACTGCCTGGTGGGGTTGTAAGCCTCTTGAGATCCCTTGAGAGGTAAAACCTGTTGTAAGGTCGCAAAACCACGCATCACTTATCCAGTTCCTTCAACAATGGTTCCGGGTGATCCAACTGCTATACCTCCACGGGATGACACTACAACTCCCATTCCAGTATCTCAATATTCCACTGAACAAACTCTTCAGCAAGAAGCTAATGAGATGGCCATGGCTTACATACTCCAGGGAATTCCTAACCCAATCTTCAGGAGTATTGATGCTCAGAAAACAGCCAAGGACATGTGGGAGCATGTACATCTTCTTATGGAAGGCACAGAATTGAACCAAGAGGATTTGGAATTGAAGCTTTACATGGAATACAATAACTTCATGATTGAACCAGGGGAATCCTTAGAATCATACTATCACCGCTTCACTAATGTTGTCAATGATCTGGAACGTCACAACATACCTCTACCAAAGATTGCTATCAACTCCAAATTTCTAGGATGTCTTGGACCAGACTGGCAGAAGTATGTGACATTTGTGAGGCAAGCCAAAAAGATTAATCAAGTTTCATATGGGCTTTTGTATGATTATCTCAAGCAACATCAAACTGAGGTAGACAAATACATTGCAGCAAGAGGAGGTTATTCACAGGCACCAAATCCAAACTCTCTTGCTTTGATAGCTCAATCATACTTTCCACCATCAAACCAAGAATTTGTTCCACAACCTTCACAACTAAGTTTCCAACCACAACCAAACAATCAAATTGTCCCTTATGAAGCACCATCTCAAAATTCTGATAAACAACTGGTCCCATACAACAACACCGAATCCATGTTCTATTCCAATGCTGATTATGATGAAGAAGACGATGTGTTCAACTCTCTCAATGAAGGATTTGCATTAATTGCACGAGCATTCAACAAATTCTCTAACAAGTCAAACAACCGTCTTCGTTCGTCATCAAACACCAGGAACCAAGCAGTCGTTAATGATGGACGAGTTGAGATTCAGAATCGGTCTTCTGGTAGATTTGGGTCAGGAAACATGGGAAATTCTGGTACAAGGTTTAACTCAGGGGGACAGAGGTTCAACACAGCTGGGGGAAGTAGAAACAATATGGGGAATGCACAGAGGGGAATTCAGAATGTTGATACTGAAAGAAGAGGAATTGCAAATACGTCAATCACTTGTTACAACTATGGAGGCAGTGGTCATATGGCAAATGCTTGCCCTAAGCCTAGGACTCAAGGTAGTGCATTTCACAAAGAAGCTCTTCTGATGGCTCTCAAAGATGAAAAGGCTGCAGGAATGTTGACTTAGAACGAGCAAAGCTTTATGGCCAATGCTTATTCTGATGATGAGATGGAAGACTTGGAGGCCAATGCTACAGTGATGCTAATGGCCAACATGCAGGAGATGAATGTGAACGAGACAGGCCCAGTATATGATACCGATGGCTTATCTCAGGTACTTGAATCAGAATGCCTTATTCATGAGATTGCTTTACCATCTGCATCTTCATCTTCACAAGAAAATTTTGTTCAAAATGATTCATCATTCTCGTCTCAAGGAGATGATCAAATAAACACTGTTGTTTCATTCGATGATGATAACACCAATGTTTCATTTGATGATCCTGTTGATGATGAAAATCATGATCATCTTGAACAAGATGATCTTATGCCTGATCAAGATTCAGAGCTTATGACCTTATTGCTGACCACCCAATCACAATTGAATGCACAAAAGTCACAGATTGACAAATGCAATGAGATTAACCAGAACTTAAAAGCCAAAATTGCAATGTTAACAAAGGACAATGAGTGCTATAAAACATAACTTTCAAGTTATGAAAAACAAACACAACGTGAGAAAGGCTTTGAGGTTGCATTCCAAAAGACATACGTTCAGGTCAAGGATTTAGAGCATCAAGTTCGTGAGCTAACTGTTTCCAAGGCTGATTTGCTTTCTCAAAAAGAAAAGGAGCAATTTGAATTCAAAAAACAAATTGACACTTTAAATTCTGAGTTGTTTAAAACTCAATCAGAGCTTTCAACATCTCAAAAAGATCTTCTTGAAGAAAAGCAAGCCACGAGGAAACGAGTTGACTCATATCTTGAGGAGATTGTGGACTTGGAATCCAAGCTCAAAGGATTTCAAAATGTTGTATATAAAACGGGTAATTCAGTGACACTAATTCAAAGATTAACTGTGAAACCGAGTCCTAAAGGATTTGGTTTTGCACTTGGAAGTGACCAACACGTTTTTTACAAAAAGCACTCAAAGATAATCCTAAGTTATACAATGCAGAATTTCTATTTGATGATACTTTTCAACGTACTGTTGTGTTTAGTAATGATGAAGATACTGAATATCTTGAACATAAGATTGAGAGTCGATCAAAGTTAGAAAAAGAATTTTCAAGAGTTCCATATGATTATTTAGCAAGACCTCACATCAGTAAATCTTTTGTTCCTCCTAAGGACAAACCAGAACAAACACTGTTAAGAACTGAAACAAATCCTTCTTCTGAAGTTGCTCCTGTTACCACTCCTGTCGCACAAATCAATGGTTCAAGAGATAATGATGATCCACAACTGCCTCAAGAATGTCGAATTCTTCGATATTTTAAGACATTTTGGATGACATTAAACTTTTGGAACAGGTGATAGAAATTAATTCTGAAATCAAAGTCTCTTCTCTCTTTTCTCTTGCTGAAAAAGAAAAAAATGAAATTTTTCAGAAACAATTCCTACCACATGTTAAACACTTGAGACTTTGCGCAACAATGTGGGAACAAGAACTACAGACTGAAGTTGGATCAATGAAGAGTATTTTTAAAGCTAAAGATGACAAAATTGCAAAACAAAAGTGTCAAAAGAAAGCTTTAGAAAAAGAGGTCGATCGACTCTTAGAACGTGTTTTGTGTGATGATGTGATTTCAGTAATTATGAATTCTATTTTTGAATCTTGTCATGCAATGCTTGTTGATGATCATGCTGTGAATGCTGGAATGTTTCAAATTAAGATTGATAATTTGGTAAAAGAGAATGAGAGTCTTAGACAGATCAACTTTGATGTGGAAGATAAGTGTGAAAAAGAAATTTTCAAACTTAACAAAAGACTGGAATGGTGTCAAACTCAAAGTGTTGAATTTGAGTTAAAGTACAAAAATATAAAAGAGTCTTTGTCTTTCCAAAGAAGTCATGCTTTAGAAAGTCAGAATAAAAATGAAATTGATGTTTTGCGAAATAAACTGTTTGAATATGAGAAAGACATAGATGAAGTTTCTCAAAACAAAAATGACACTGTCCGGTTAAACAGAATTTTGGATTCAAAAAATCAAGAACTCTAACACATCATTGTTGATTTGAAAAAGAAACTCAGAGTTTTAAAAAAAGGAAAAGCTGCAATTGCCACAGGAATGTACTCAGTAGACAAGCCAACTAAGCAAGCATCAAATCAAACCACTAATGTGAATACTTCCACTTCCACAGGACTAGGAAACACCTCTAAGGCTAGCAGATCAAGAAACACCAAGAGACCAAGGAAGTTTTGTATCTGGCGCCCTAAGAGTGGACTATCTAAGACTGAAGAAGTAGCAGTTAATGTTAGCAGTTTGAATAAAACGCATGTTATGTCAAACGTAGAATCGAACTTGTCTAAGTCTAATTCTCAGAATGATGTAATGAATGCTAAATTGTTGAATGTTATGAATGATGTTATGGTTGATGCTTGTTGTGTATTTTGTCATGCTAGTATGTTATCTGGAAATCATGAAAAATGTATTGCTAAAACTCTGTTGAATTGCAAAAAGAAACAATCTAGTAGCATTTCCTCTAGGCCCACTACTGCTGCCAAGTACATATTAGGAAAACCACCACTAGTAGTTTCTGACAAATCTGTTCCCAAACCCATAGATACACCTAGGACAAATAAAACACCAAGTGCATTTATTAGGAGAAAGGCTGAGACTAGTTGGATGTGGCAGCGTTGGTTGCAAAACACATCTAGCTTTAAATGGGTACCTAAAATGCTTAATACATGTGTTACTAACCAAACGGGATCCACCGTTACCAAACTTGCCTCTATGTCAACTTCTGGTGATGCAGGTGATCCAAATTGTTCTCGGGATTGTTGATAGCGGCTGTTCCCGTCATATGACCATCAATCTCAAGCTTCTTAAAAGCTTTGTTGCAAAGTTCATTGGAACGGTCAGATTCGGGAATGATCACTTCGCTGCTATTATGGGTTACGGAGACTATGTAAATGGGAACATCGAAATTAGCAGGGTTTATGACGTTGAAGGCCTTGGTCACAATCTTTTCTCAGTAGGACAATTTTGTGATGGTGATTTGGAGGTAGCATTCAGGGAGAAAACTTGTTTTATTCGGGATCTTCAAGGAAATGATCTGATGAAAGGGAAACGCGGCACCAGTTTATATACAATTTCCTTCGAAGGCATGACAGCTCCCTCTCCTATATGCTTACTTTCAAAGGCACATCCCACAAAGGCATGGCTATGGCACAAACGGATGTCTCATTTGAACTTCAAGACGATGACCGATCTTGCTAAGAAAAAGTTGGTCGACGGTCTTCCCAAATTCAGATATGCCAAAGATCACTTATGTCCTACTTGTGAACAAGGAAAGAGTCATCGTGCCCACTTTCCTCCAAAAGCATATCACAGCACAAATCATGTCCTACAACTACTTCATATGGATTTGTGTTGTCCTATGCGTGTTCAAACCATCAACGGGAAACGGTACATCTTGGTAATAGTGGATGATTACTCGCGGTGGACTTGGGTCTACTTTCTTCGTACCAAAGACCAAGCCCCTTCGATGATCATTATTTTTCTCACAAAGATTCAAGTTCAGGTTCGTAACAGCGTCAGAATCATCAGAACAGACAATGGTACTGAATTCAATAATCAAACCCTTCGGGAGTTCACTGAGAAAAATGGTATTGTTCATCAAACGTCAATTTCTCGCACCCCTGAACAAAATGGAGTAGTCGAAAGACGCAACCGTACGTTAGTGGAGGCAGTAAGAACTATGTTGATTAATGCCCAATTACCAGACTATCTATGGGCTGAAGCTGTCTCAACTGCTTGTTATACCCAAAACCGATGCATGATCACCAAACGCCACGACAAAACACCATATGAGCTTATTCACGGTCGTAAACCTAATATCAATTACTTTCATGTCTTTGGAGCTCTCTGCTATCCAAAGAATGATCGTGATGATTTAGGGAAACTGAAAGCCAAAGCAGACATAGGAGTATTTGTTGGCTATTGTGAGAATTCGAAAGGATTCAGAATTTGGAACCGCCGTACTCGGGAAATTCAAGAGACGATCCATGCTAATTTTGATGAGCTCACAGAAATGGCTTCGGAACAACTCATTTTTGGACCCGTGCTTAATGTTTTGGCTTCTGAGCAAAACAACTTAGGACCGGAATCCAACCGTCTCAACTTCCCTGAATCTTCAGCTGCACCTCTATCTCTTAACCGCAAAGGATTTGGAAGATTTGTTTTCTCCATTGTTCGATGATTCTCTTATTACTCGTGCACCAGATGTATCCACCAGTTCCGCTGCACAACCTCTCCAAATTCAAGTACCTGATACATCTGTTGCTACAACAACATCAGTTGCTTCAAATGCACATACAACAGAATCATCATCAACAGTAAAACAAACTGCCTCCAATACTGAGACTGTAGCTGAAGATACCCCACTTCATAAAACACACACACCATCCAGTTATGACGGGAGAGTTATCAACAAGCTATTTATGGTACTTCACACATCTTCGACTAATTGGGCATACAGGGTTTATGCTGCCTCCGTTTCCATCCTAACCATAGTGTGTATGCTTCCGATTCCGCGAAGACATCGTGGGGGAAGAGATAGTGGATGTTCTTTGACTTTTCTTTCATTCTTTGATGTTTTTTTTTTGTTTTTTTTATTATTTTTTATTTTTTTTTTGCGAAAACACTCTTTTCCCACATGTATCTACAATTAGGGGGAAGAAATGTGTACATTGGGGATGCATAACAGACTCACATGATCGAGCTAAAAATTTTATTACTACCGGAAAGATGTCCGCAGAGATGATCAGTGGTTCAGTTTTATGATTTTGGTGTAATCATTTCAACTTTCACTGGTTGTGATGTGTGAAGTAGCCTACTTATGTGAAAAGATCTTGCTGATTTCTTGCATGTTACCCCCCAATCAGAGTTTCCGCATTGAGTATAATCGTTACTGAGTGACTAGTCAGATTTGCTTGGTGTTGTTTACGATGTCATCTACAAATTCCGCTGTGTACTTAAAACTTCAAAAGTTAGAAGACATGGTAACTACATCAAAATTACGAATCTGCGGAAGACAGTTGTCAGTTTGGGGGGAAGTTGATTCAGAAATTTCGCCAAAAAGAAGCGTACGAAGAAGCTGCTAAAGACATGCAGCATGAATTGGATTAACAGTCAAGTTCTTGGCTCCAATTGATCACCAACTGAAGTTTCGGGTGCAGATGAGAAGACTAGAGAGTTACATGGGAGGATGAGCCAAAATTCAAAGCATTCTCACTTTCTGCTGTCCTAAGTAAACTCAATGGTATTACTTGTCACAAATTTGTCATTATCACATCATTTGCTTTTATATGACAACGGATTGTGCACACATAACAGTGTACAACCCGCACTTGTAAAGAAAGGACCCTGAGGTACGATTCAGTGCCTCAATCCTAATTAAAGGAGCGAAAGCTTCTTACTTATGAACAGAATTAAACCTGAATGTTTTCTAAGTTTTCAAAAATTCTGCTCATAAGGACACGTATTCCCTTGTCAAGGGGGAGTATTTGAAAAATAATATTTGTTCGAAAATACAAACGTTCTTGAAATTCTTCCCTAAAACTCAAAAACAGCATATTTTAATCATAAAGTTTTTTCAAAAACATCATGAGTATGCTATTTTTGAGGGGGAGAATAACTGATGATTAAAATATGGTAAAGGAAAGATGGAATCTCATAAGTGCTCGACTCAGAATTGACCCTCGAATTGATGATAGGAAAAGTCAGTAGTCGAAAAGTCATGTCCCAGACGGGTAATAATTTCAAACCAGTTCATCTAGTGATGTAAACGTGTCTCGTAAAGGACCTGTCTGAGTAGAATGTACCGATTTTGAGCGATTTTTCCTTGAATGTGATCTGGACGGGTAATAATTTCAAGCCAGTTCGTCTGGTGATGTAAGCGTGTATCGCAACAATCATGTTCATTGAAAATCAATCAATTCAAAAGTGCCAACTCTTCCCGGCATGTGCAAATTTACTTTAACGATATATGAGCACATGTTAAGGGGGAGTCTTTCAGAAAAACGTAAAACTCTCATGGTGTCAATAAAATGTTTTTACAATCATCGACACTTTGAGAGATTTTCAATGGTTTGGTTTATGGCATCATTAGGATAGTCATGGAGTTATAAGGTGACTAAGGTTTAGGAAAAACCGTCCTATGATCCGCCAGAGCCGGAGGGATCTACCCAAGGACAATTCCCATAGTTTAGAACTAGAAAGTCCTAGGTACGATACAAAAAAGGAGAAATGAAATGAAAGGAGAAAGAAGGGGTTGAAGAATTCAAAAGAAAAGCAAAGAAAAGGGTGAAAAGAAATAGCCCTCCATTTGTTCAACCTTAGGGCAGGCACCGGGTTCAATTCATAATCTACTGGTTGACTGAGCATCACCGGTATTGAAGATAAAAGACGTCATGGACCCAGTAACGCACTGCACTAAACCTTCTAAGCCACTCAGGTGTCTCTCAAAAGACACTTGTTTCAATTCACACGGAGAACCCTTCATCATCTATCGACCTCTTACTACGAGATGTGTTGATATTGAAAAGGAGGCACTCTGCTCCACGCCTCCGACGACCAAGCAAATGTGAACTAATCGAGTCTAGAGCCATGAGATTCATCAAAGATCTCTTAGGAACACTTAGTATTACACTGTTGTTCTACATCATGGGCATCAGTTGTAAATTAGGAAGTGTCCTACGCAGATCTAAGCAATCTGCCGAGAACATTCTTGAGAGAACTCACAATTGTGATTCTCAAAGATAGAATGGAAATCCTGCCAGGGTCAACATCAAACAGCCCTGACAGCAGGTCACTTCGGTAACTCCTTGTGGGTTACGCTTAGTGTTTGCTCCAAAACGGTCTACAGTCGTGGGGTGATCTCCAACGGCTCACTGAATCGTGGGTGCACTTCGGTGTGTCCGTGTAAGCCCTTTCGGGGGTATCCGGTTCAGAACGGCCTGGGCAAGGATTAGAGAAAGTCTTCACACTATGCTATTGACGATCTCGAAGTCTGAGCCTGTAAGTGCTGGTTGGTTCTTGTTGCTGCTGCTGCTGCGGAGGAGCTTGAAGA
Organism: Artemisia tridentata subsp. tridentata; assembly: GCA_021014915.2. Classification (NCBI taxonomy): domain Eukaryota; kingdom Viridiplantae; phylum Streptophyta; class Magnoliopsida; order Asterales; family Asteraceae; genus Artemisia; species Artemisia tridentata. The sequence goes on from CP139501.1 coordinate 127,842,544, forward strand.
CCTGGAGTTCAACCACCATCAAGACTCCATCATGCTCATATCCTGAAGATAAGTTCTCATAAACTCAAAATATCAAAAGTTCAGAATATGTTAAAGAAAAGTCAAAGTTCAAACACTACAACCTTTCACAAGTTAAAGATAGAAGAAGTGAGAACAAGTTGAAGAACCAAAGTCAAAAGACATATGAGCATGATGGAGAAGGCGTGAAGACACCAGAAGCAGAGACCATTGGAAAACGGCAGATCCGTACCATATCATATCACATCACGATCAAGAACAAAGAACAAAGATTACGAAGATGTCAAAGCCAAAAGAAGCAAAGACGACGTCAAGCAACCTTGATGACCAATAGTTAGGGGGAGATTGTTGGGAACTCGTTTTGGATTAATTCAAGTATTGATCATAATGTAATAGGTTGTTTAGGTCTTTAGGTTTGATATTAGGCCCAGCCCGTGTAGAAGGCCCATGGGCTGCGTCATTTATTTATTTAATTAAGTTTATGTATGTTAATTAGGGCTACAAGCCCATGCACATGTAAAAACTATAAATACCCCCTCCCACCTTAGGGAGAGGGTTGGTTGATGAATGCTAAACTTTCCTTATTATTGTGTAATCATCTTCCATACTCTCTTTCTCTCTCTAACTTTCTCTCTCTAGATCTAGGGCTTAATTAGTGGTTAATTAGTGTAGCTTAATTCATATTAGTGAGAAACATCAACATGCATATACACGGTTTAAATAAAATTTGGGGAGAGTGAGCCGTGAATTTGAGGAGTACAAAAGGGTGATTAGCACTTTCCAAATTAGCCAAATTTCATACTTATCTTTTATAAATATTTTGTGTACAAGTTTTATTATTTTCGGCCCATAGGGAACTTCTTAGACGTGCCATATTTTATTTATAGAATTCTTGTATCATTTCGTATTTTACTTAAGATTATATGTTCATATTGTATGGTTTCGAGTCATAACATGTTATATAACTCAAGTTTTAATTTATAGCGTATTTTATAAGTCATATTTAATTTAGGGTGTTATAATAATTATAATCCAACAATGGGGAAACTAATAATGGGTAGCTCCTCTAGCTCCTACTCTCAACACTCATGCCCAACATCCCGCTTATAACCTGCCGCAGAGAAAAGAAAATGTGGCTAAGCTAACACTCAGTGAACAAATATAAACAAATGAAAGGTAATAAGCGTATACGAAATGAATAAAGAAATAAATCCAAGAAAACCTGCTAAACAAGATGTCAAATAGAATATGGAACATATAAAAGGGATCAAAGCATAATAATGAACATAAAGTGGATATCAATATCAAAGGAAATGCCCAACAAATCATATAGCAAATTGTACATGGAGTAGCTAGCTCAATGTACCAAATAGTGAAATGGGGTGTATTGCACACACTCAAGTCCATTCACAAGTATATATATCTAAACTGAACTAAATATCTAGGATGCATCCATACACTCCCTTCAAAACAGAGATACATATGCCAGTTCTAGACTAAACATACATATAATAAACACGGGCCAGGTGCACTATATATACAGCTATATAAACAAATGGGAACGCTGCGGACAAAAACCCACCCCCACAAATAGTGTCAATACCATTGGTGCATCAATGGCAAGTCCATGGACTCCCCATGACTGGTTACAAATATGTGCAACATAATAGGCAAAGAACATACAATATAATAATGAGGGACAATTATAAATTGTCCAACTAAAATAATAGCCATATGAAATGAATATAGCATGAAACGGATAATCAAACGAATAACTAAACAAATATGTATCAATGCATAACAATTAACAAATATCAGGAAATCAATGAGTCATGAGAATCCTTAAGGATAGAGTACAACCAGATTATGTAATTGTGAAAATCATTTAAATGTTGTTTTCATGAAAGTATTCTTTCAAAAACAATTTTCGTAAAAGTCATTAAGCCTTCATATAAATAGTGGTGTTACCTCGTAGTCATGGAAATCATTTAAAAAAAAATAGCATTTCCCAAAACCATCATCAAGATATATATTAAAAAAAAAAGGTTTTTTATACAAGTCATAATATCTAATGCATTATAAAGTATCAAAGGATTCAAATGCGAATATTGAAGTCACGAACGAATCGAACCATATCATACCGAAACGAGTCATGAGGAAATCCTTACTGATAAAGGATAGAATATCTGTACCTTATGAAACGCAAGCAAAAGGGCAAAAGAACACAAGAAAGAGGATCACTCCGACTTCACCGGATCTACATGAATTATAATCATGTGTTACTTATACGCTCATTTAATATCATAACAGATTTTTAATGGTTGTTATCAATCACATATTTATATTTAGGGTTTACTTAAGTTAAGTGATTAATACATAGGTTAAGGTTTCATAATTAAGGCATAACTTAATTAGGTTATAAATGTAATATCAAAATAGGTTTAGTTGAATATGAAATTCGGTTAGACTGAGTGAACAATCAAGACATAGGTTTTATATGTGTTTCAAATCAATAATTAATCTAGTTAAGGTTTAAGTGTGTCAAAACAGATTTTAGGTTTAGAATGCAAATCAAACTCAATTTCTTATGAATTTATAGACCTATCAACTGAGCTTCTGAGGCTCTAAAATTTTTATCTGTGACTCCTACATATGTCTAGTACTTCCTCGAATTTTGGCAGATTTTATTACTAAATGCATATAGCCTTTCAAAAATCATTTTCCCAAACCTGCCCAGAAAGATAACTGCACAGACACCCAGAAAGTTTGCCCTTAACGAACCCATTTAAACACTTCAGAAATATCCACCAAAATTCCAGTAATCCATATACATCTTAATAATTATCACTGTAAAATGAGACCTCTTAATTACTTATTGTTTTAAAAATAAAAATAAAAAACACCAGCTAAGTTTCAGACATCCAAAATACAGTTTTGACACTTGAACTCCCAAAAATCAAAAGGCTACTCTCTCGACCTCCAAAAGTTATGAAATTTGATATCCAGATAGCACACATCCTGAATATAGTTTTAGCCACAAAAATCTTGCAAAAACACGTTTGTATCATTAACTTATGACCCTTGCAACATGACCCAAAATCCTGGACAGCATGCAGTTGAGACAGAAACAACCCTAACCTAAACCCTTTTTAACCCTAATTGACTCGCATTAATTCCTTGGGTTTTCCATATTTGGTTATCCATAAATTTATGTTCAATTAATGATCTACTACTGATTTTAATCACTTTGTTTTGGGCTGGAAGAAGACACCAAAAACAGTCCACAACCGACACCAAAACAATTACATAGGCGCATATATTTTTATGATTTCATGTGACGTTTTCATGTGTTACTCATACCACATATTTTACGAGGCAACAAACGTTATGTTAGCATGATTATAGTAGTTTGTATTAACATGTTAACTTCTGATTTTATATGTCATATGTATTTCAAATAGATTGAAAAACAAAGGAGCACGATGGTACCTTCTTGGCAGAATAACGAGGCAAAGGAACCAAGAACAAAGGCCCACGAATCAAAGACACAAACACACCCAAGCGTTACACGATCAAAGCAATCTTTAAACCTTCCTTATTCCTTGATTTTGAGAGCTTAACAAAGTGATAATGGCTGCTAGGGTTTCGTGTGGGGAGGGAGAATGAATGCCGTATGTTTGTGTGAAAGGGGGGAAAAAAGGCGTGTGATTTTATGTAGGGAATACCGTGTGTTTTAGCTAGGATCAAGGAGCCACAAAATCCTTTATTTAAGTTAACATATTTGACCATTTAAACTTTGTCACACGCCCAAATTTGGTGACTTGCAGCGGAATGGAACACTTGAGGGCGTGACTGACCATAGCACCACATTTACAGTTATATTGAACGACCTAAAATGTCGTTTTGAAAATACATCGTTTGATTAATTAAAAACATTCAGAGTTACAAAAGTTAGGTCCCAAAAGATGTTTCATGTTGCGGAAATAAGTTAATACAAATCAAACGATAATAAGTGCATAAAAGATAAGTGAGATGCGTCGTCACCGCGACTCCAAAATAGGTCCATATGCAGGCCATGATGCGCATACCTTAATTACCTGAAAATACATTGCTAAAAATGGTCAACAAAAATGTTGGTGAGATCATAGGTTTATGTAAATGAATTGTTCCTACGGTAACCAAAAGTATGAGGTGTATGACATAAATGCCACAAAAATAATACATTAGCTCTTAAGCTCATGACCCCGAAGCTAGACTGAATGAATTGCCCCAAACTGAGTGCTTTGCCAGACACTCTAATATGATTAAAATGAAATGCGTTCGTATGACCAGTTGTAGCTACCAACCCGAACGGAGGCGTCACCCTCAATAGATCTATTCACTCACTCTCGCTTACTTCCATAATTAACGGTTCATGATAATAAAGGGGACTTTAATCTGGGCAATGATGTAACTTAAGCAATGTAAATGAATTTTTATACTTTGGTCCGTATGTAAAATGGTGCAATGTATTCTCCCCTGAGAGTTTAGAAATTAAGTAATCAATTGAAAACGGGGCTATGAAAACTCACCTGATGCGATAGCACAATGACAATAGTGGATATGATGAAATGTGGCTCGGTCTCTAACCGCAACCTATTATGAATGATGTAGCTAATGTAAGCAATGAATTTACGCAACACATGCAAATATGTATGTTATCGATACCACTCGCGAATTTTGAAAATAATGTTTATCGTCGAAAAATATATTTTTGACGTCTCGTTAAGTTAATAAACACTTTTCGTGTAAATGTGCTGCAACGATATCCCATGATTGTCGTTTGGTGATTTATCGATATTTATAGTGTTTTCGTCGTAAAAAATTATCATTTTTCATAACTTGTAAAAATATAACCAAATGACCTTGCAAAACTAGTCATAAAAGTGTGCCCATTAAGTGTTAGTGAATAGGCTCGGTGTTTTTGAAAACCTTGCAACGATGTCTTGAAGACGTGTCATTTAACTTTTGATCATACGGGTCTCGATTGATAAGAAATACGGCTCTCAATATAGTGTATTGCAAAAAATGTTTTTAACTTAGTAATATTTTCCTTATTAGAAAGCTGAATATATATATTGAAGTTGTCGGGTTTCAAACGCGTATATCTTTGTCGTTATGTGCTCGTTTTCTACGTTCTTTATATCCACGGCTTCGTATTAACATGAACTAACATAATTTCAGTAGGTCGGGTCGTCTAGATCACGTCTAACGCCTCGTTTTGTTCGTTGAATCTCGGCAAACAGCACGCAAATTTTCAGAAATTAGTTTTTCGTCGCCAAACTTAGAAAAATCATAACCTTCTCGTCGTAAGTCGGTTTTTGCTCATTCAAGCGGCCACGTTTTCGTTTTTGAAAGTATTTTCTAAATATTAAGGCCAAAATAGTTCAATGTCTACTGAGTTTTCCAGATTTCACGTTTTTGGACAGAACCTTTTCTATTGTTTGAAATAATCACTTTTATGGTTCAAGGCTTGTTCAAAACACATTCAATCAACACCACAACTAATCTAATCCTACCATACACCTTCTTAGGGTGTCATGGGGTCCTAAACATCTCCAACAATGGTGGATTTCATGAGGATACAACTAAAAATCCATAGATCTATGTTTATAGTGAAAATGAGTATCAAGTGGTATGATTAACATGTATATACTTGCATGATTTTTTGGGTAAAAGGGACGAAACCCCGGAAAACTAAACATGATTAGTTACTAGAACAACAAAACATATCAAATGGAAGTATAAAAGATTAGAAAAGTTTACTTGCAACTTACTTGATGATTTGATGATTTTTGGAAGTAAATGTGTATGTATTCTTGGGATTTTTATTTCAAAATCCTAACTAGAATTACAAATGGGGCTAGATTATCACTTGATCTTGAAAAATTTATGGATTTCTCCTTTTGTTCTTGTTGTGGCCGAGCAAAGGAAGAAGAAAAGGATGAGAGGATTTGTTATTTTAGCTAGTTGTTTGATACTTGTATGTGTTAGTGTAAATAAATTCCAAAACATATATACTTGAAGCATTAATGATAGTCCTTAGCAATCAAGTGAAAATGGAAGATTAGGGGTGCTAGGGGGGGGGGGGGGGCGGCACATGGAAGAAAAAAGATATAAGTGGCTAATTAAAGCTCTTGTCTCCCACTTATGCATGTGTTAGTTTAGTTGATGTATACATTAGGTGTTACCGGGTACCGAGTTAACTAGAAATAAATCTTGACGAATTAGAATAAAATATGACGAAGTTGTAAAAATTGAAAAATCATATTCCTTGCAAGAATCGGGTGTTAGAATAATTATCGGGTTGAAATTTCGCAAACCAACGGTGTTATAAGCTTTTAACGAGAAATATAGCAAATGATTTAAAAACACCGGGTAAATAAATAATGAAATCTCTATATCATTATAATGAGTTTGAAAATGTATCATGATCACTGTCGGGAGTGTCGGGTGTTTTATTCGTAGCAATGACTGAGTGGTAACGTTTATTAAATAATTAAACATACGTTAATGAAAATCACACAAACCCGTGCATGACCTAATATGATGATGATGTTACTGATGATATGTAGACTACTCTAGTCTATATGATGTGTCCTTACTGATGATGCATAAATACGCAGCTAAACCATAATGGTTACGCGCATTTGAATACCCGTAAACCTAGTTTACGTAATGATGAATGATAACCATGAATAGTAATTTTCCTCCGGGAATGAATAGTATTGTGTGAATAGTAAAATTTTTGAAAACTTCTCAAAGTCTCAAACTGACCTAAAAAATGATGAATAGTGATTGGTGAATAGTAAATGATGAATAGTGATTGATGAATAGTAACTTGTCGAGGTTTGGAAAATGACCTGGAATTACGAGTTGTCACAAACTTGTTCTTATCCTCTCTTTAGACGTGTGAAATAGGAGAGGGGGCATCACATTTTCGGCTCAAGTATCACAAGGAAAAAAAAAACGTGCACAAAGTGTAGGAAACAAAGGGTGCACCGATTTATATTTTTAACTTAGGTCATATAGGTTTATTTTGTATTTAAGTTATAATGTATAGTTTAGGATTTATATTATTTCATGTGTATAACATATGGTTTTAAATGTATATGACTTAATATCAAACTTATGTTAAAAATTCAAATTGGATGTAAAAATGTGAATTCAAATTTTACGGTTTTACAACTCTTCCCCTCTAAAAAGAAAATTTTCGTCCTCGAAAATTGAAGTAGACAGATTAAACGGAAACGTACCAAAACACGAAAAGAAATTAAAATGATTAACTCATTCGGATTGACTCTTCTAAAAGATTTTAATGAATGAAAAGGTTCTCTCATGACTTGATCCAGACAAACTAGGATAGCCTCAGGCTCTCCAGCAAAACAAATCGTAACGAATCCGATCCAATGGGCACGAAACATATATGTAACGGATGACAGCTGTAGCATCTCAAAAGAGATACATGAACTGAAACATGATATGAATATGAGACAGATACGAATGAAATGCTAAATGGTAGGAATCTTCACCATTACTATCTAAGGTTCTGAACGAATCAAGGAAGCATACAAACGATCAAATGAAGCTTATATCGATTTGTCGAACGTACCAAATACCTAACGAAAATAGTAGAATATACGTAGTGATAAGGATGAACCTAAGGACTAACGAATCGCTGAATAATTCTGCATCATATGCCAGAACGTCTAACACTTATGTTTAGAGACACTCCAAGAAAACACAATCTCTGGTCTGAAATTCCAAAGTTCTTCTCCCACAACGGTAATTGTTCTATTCGTCACTAAAATCAACTCTGGACTTTTAATAAACAATCTTCCGACCTTATTCCACTAAAAGGTGCTCTACACTTCCGTTCATACATAAGTCTGAAAGGATTCACTTGCCATTAGCTTGCCATCATGATTCTGATTCCTCAAGCCTTCTTCAGATCTTCCCAGAATTATGAAGTAAGACGCGGATCTCAGACACGATCACTACAGGTGTGCTAACTAACCAAATAATCCCTAGCTTAAAGGTTTCTGCCAACTTGATAAATGTCTTCCCACCAGAAGGTCTGCTCCAGATCTTAATTCATCATAGTAAAACTAAGATGAATAAAGAAGTAAAAACTGTGTGCCTCAGTTAAATAGTTTCCTCAAGTCTTCAACACAGATCATAATCCGCCATACAAGAGTTACCTCCAAATCTTACTAACAACCACCACTACTGCCAACTCCGAGTTATGCGTTGAATAATTCACCTCATACGGTTCTAGTTGTCTTGATGCATAAGCAATAACCTTCTCGTAATGCATAAGGGCATAACCAAGTCTCCTCTTAAAACCTCCCAAAATTGGTACCCACCTGTAAGTATGGAAGTAGAAGCTAATTTCTATTTCAGCTTTTCCCAAAGCTCAGTTCTCATCCCAACTAAACTTCTCTCCTCTTCTCATAAGCTTCGTCAACGATAACGCCAGTCGTGAACATCTTCCACAATTCTTCTGCAAGACTAAAAAGGTTCTAACTTCTGTAATTGTCGTCGGTCTTGGCCATTTGGTGATAGTTTCCATCTTCGCAGGATCCTAGTAATACCATCAACTAAGAACGCCACCTGCCCCAACCAATATCACACTTTCAGAATATATAAAGTTTATTCTTACGCAAAGTTTCCTACATAATATGAAAATGATCATCATGTTTCTCCTTCGTCTCTGAATGTACTAAAATGTCATACTATGACAAATTAATCCAAGTACTCACGAAAGGCACGATTCACCAAGTCCATAAAATAGTCGAAGTATTAGCCAATACAATTGGCGTCACTAAATTCATAGAGACCATAACGAGTATGAAAGGTAGTCCTAAGAACATCTTGCTCCTCACACACAACTGATGATGACTAGATCTTAAATCGGTCTTAGAGAAGACTTCACGTTCGAAGGTTGATCGGATAAGTTGTCGATTCGAGGTAGTGAATAACGGTTTCTAATAGTAATACGATTCAGCTTCCAGAAATCAATACATAATCTCCTATTACCATCCTTCTTCATCGCGAATAAAACTAGAGCACCCCCACAGAGATATGCTCAGACGAATGAAACCACTTCCCGGTAGTTCTTGCAGCTGCTCCTATAGTTCTCTCAATTCAACTGGTGCTATTCGATACAAAGTTTCAGAATTAGGCAAAACATCGCTCTATTCAGATAGAATTATGACTCATTCCACTCACTATTCTCAGGTACTTCTCAAAGACATCCTATGATCCCAATAAGTTTAGGTTATATGATGTAACTATTATCACGTTGGCCAGGTGTCATAATACTTGCATCATATAAACATGCCTTTATTGATATCATATTCTACCTCGAGTCGTGACTAAACCATCTCTCAGTACCAGGTTAAATCAAATTCACACTCCGGTGGAAACCTTGGTAGTTCGTTCAGGGATAACATCGAGAAAACTCAGATTGCAAAATGACTCTCAAGGTGAGATCCACTCCACGGTGTACACAATAGGTGATAGGAAAACTTCACAATCACGAAAATAACGTACGATTTTCCAGGGTAGTAACGATAACAATGAGTTAACCAGTCGGGAATCATGGTAAAAAGAATTTAGGATGCTCGAATCATCAAAGGTGTACAGTATGACACTAGTTAGCATCTTGATACTTAATCAACTCATCTATACCAGAATAACATCGAAATTAACATTCCAGAGAAAGACAGATCAACAGAGTGGATCTTATCATTCAGAAGTGAGGGAAACATTCCCATACTCGTGGTTAATCACCACAAGATTTCTTATAGGTATAGGGATGGGTAAGGTGAAACCAGATAGTGTAAGGAAACTTAAATATGCTTAGCAAAAGCAAGAGAAATCACAGAATGCGTCAAACACATCATGGTCACAAAAATTCTCAAAACAATCTAAGAGGCATCTTAATGATTAACAAACGAATCAGAGGTTAAGGTCGGAATCAGAAAATAAGGCTTATATAGTGTCAGGAATTACTACAAAATTCTCAACGCATTCTAAACTTACTCGGTCACAAATCTTAGGTTGTGCAAAATAATAAGTTTCTAATCTCCGGAAAAAGTGATCTTAAAAGGGCTTAACTAAAAGTAAGACACGAATCAGAGTGATGCGGAAGCAATGATACTTAAACAAATGTCTTATAGTCTACCAAATCCTCACCGGTCATAACCTAAGTTTCTTCAGAGTGGAAATCCTAAGGCAAATTCTCAAAGGTTGTTTCATAAACTCCTATAGTGAAAACCTAAGGGCCAAATCTTTCACAGGGCATAACTTAAAGTACTACAGGTCGAAGCCTAAGCTCTGATACCATAATTGTAACACCCCAACCCGAAAATGGCCTAAGTGTAACATTATGGTGTCAATCAGAACATATAAACGCAAGCAGAAGACTTCTTATTAAAATACTAAGTAAAGAATTACAAAGACTTCCAAAATATAATCCAAACAATAGTCTAAAAAGAAATACATATCCATAGCATAATTATGATCCAACAATGGGGAAACTAATTATGGGTTGGTCCTCTAGCTCCTACTCTCAACACTCATGCCCAACATCCCGCTTATAACCTGCCGCAGAGAAAAGAAAATGCGGCTGAGCTAATGCTCAGGGAACAAATATAAAAAAATGAAAGGTAATAAGTGTATACGAAATGAATAAGTGAATAAATCCAAGAGAACCTGCTAAACAAGATGTCAAACACAACATGGAACATATGAAAGGGATCAAAGCATAATAATGAACATAAAGTGGATATCAATATCAAAGGAAATGCCCAACAAATCATATAACAAATTGTACATGGAGTAGCTAGCTCAATGTACAAAATAGTGAAATGGGGTGTATCGCACACACTCAAGTCCATTCACAAGTATATATATCTAAACTGAACTAAGTACCTAGGATGCATCCATACGCTCCCTTCAAAAAAGAGATACATATGCCAGTTCTAGACTAAACATACATATAATAAACACGGGCCAGGTGCGCTATATATACAGCTATATAAACAAATGGGAACGCTGTGGACAAAACCCCACCTCCACAGATAGTGTCAATACCATTGGTGCATCAATGGCAAGGCCATGGACTCCCCATGACTGGCTACAAATATGGGCAACATAATATGCAATGAACATACAATATAATGATGAGGGACAATTATAAATTGTGAAAATCATTTAAATGTTGTTTTCATGAAAGTATTCTTTTAAAAACCGTTTTCATAAGAGTCATTAAGCCTTCATATAAATAGTGGTGTTACCTCGTAGTCATAGAAATCATTTAAAAAAAAATAGTATTTCCCAAAACCATCATCAAGATATATATTGAAAAAAAAGGTTTTTCATACAAGTCATAATATCTAATGCATTATAAAGTATCAAAAGATTCAAATGTGAATATTGAAGTCACGAACGAATCAAACCATATCATAACGAAAGGAGTCATTAGGAAATCATTACTGATAAATGATAGAATATCTGTACCTTATGAAACGCAAGCAAAAGGGCAAAAGAACACAAGAAAGAGGATCACTCCAACTTCACCGGATCTACATGAATTATAATCATATATTTTTTATACACTCATTTAATATCATAACGGATTTTTAATGCTTGTTATCGATCACATCTTTATATTTAGGGTTTACTTAAGTTAAGTGATTAATACATAGGTTAAGGTTTCATAATTAAGGCATAAATTAATAAGGTTATAAATGTAATATCAAAATAGGTTTAGTCGAATATGAAATTCAGTTAGACAGAGTTAACAATCAAGACATAGGTTTTATATGTGTTTCAAATCAATAATTAATCTAGTTAAGGTTTAAGTGTGTCAAAATAGATTTTAGGTTTAGAATGCAAATTTAACTCAGTTTGTTATGAATTTATAGACCTATCAACTGTGCTCCTAAGGCTCTACAATTTTTATATGTGACTCCTACGGATGTCTAGTACTGCCCCATATTTTTTTAGATTTTATTACAAAGTGAAAGTAGCCTTTGAAAAATCATTTTCCCAAACCTGCCCAGAAAGATAACTGCACAGACGCCCAGAAAGTTTGCCCTTAACGAACCCATTTTGACACTTCAGAAAAATCCACCAAAATTCCAGTAAGCTATATACATCCTAAGAATTATCCCTGCCTAATGAGACCTCTCAATTACTTATCGTTTTAAAACTAAAAATAAAAAACACCAACTGATTTTCAGACATCCAAAATACAGTTTTGACACTTGAACTCACAAAAATCAAAAGACTACATTCCCGACCTCCAAAAATTATGAAATTTGATATCCAGATAGCACACATCCTAAATTTAGTTTTAGCCTCAAAAATCTTACAAAAAAACGTTTGTATCATTAACTTATGACTCTTGCAACACGACCCAAAATACTGGACAGCATGCAGTTGAGACAGAAACAACCCTAACCTAAACCCTTTTTAGCCCTAATCGACTCCCATTAATTCCCTTTGGTTTTCCATATTTGGTTATCCATAAATTTATGTTTAATTAATGATCTACTACTGATTTTAATCACTTTGTTTAGGGCTGGAAGAAGACACCAAAAACAGTCCACAACAGACACAAAAACAATTACATAGGCGCGTATATTTTTATGATTTCATGTGACGTTTTCATGTGTTACTCATACCACATATTTTACGAGGCAATAAACGTTACGTTAGCATGATTTTAGTAGTTTGTATTAACATGTTAACTTCTGATTTTATATGTGATATGTATGTCGAATAGATTGAAAAACAAAGGAGCACGATGGTACCTTCTTGGCAGAATAACGAGGCAAAAGAACCAAGAACAAAGGCCCCCGAATCAAAGACACAAACACACCCAAGCGTTACACGATCAAAGCTGTTGATGCAAATAATGTTCTAAAAACGTTATTTCTATCTTTCGATAACTTCACGTTTTGAGGATGACAAAATGTGAAATCACGTTACGTTAAAATTAACGTAAACAAGTTTTTAATCGGAAGATCCCGTTTCGACACAAATCACTCTAGAACAAATTTACAACTTCACTAATGATCAAAGAAGTAAATTTGGATTTGAGACTTCACATTTTTATGACACAAAACATTTTCTTCAAAAATATACATTACCAATTATTTTTGAATAATTAAGAAATGTTTTAATGAAAAAATAAGTTTAAAATACATAACAGCTATTCCCCCCCCCCCCCAAAAAAAAATCAGCTCCAAACTTCCCCAAATAAGTTTTCACCAGAAAAGACAAAAAATGGAGCGTCTTTGTCTGACACGGCTCCATGGTTCACTAAATTTAGTGGAGCCGTCGGTGATTTAGTGGAGCCGTCCCTCTGTAACGGCCAGATTTTTTCTGCCTATAAATACCAGCCCACTTCACAGATTTTCTTCACCCTTTTTCACACAGAAACTTCTGAGTTTAAATCCCTCACACCATTTTCTTTTCTTGATCATTTAGTTTAGTTTTTCTTTTGTTCAAGAGTGATCCAATCATCCAACTTAGAGATCCTCATCATTCCTCTTCATTAGCAAGAGAAGAACACAAAGTATCCAAGTAGATACAAAGTGTTGTCATTCCTCTTCATTTGCAAGAGAAGAACTCAAGGTATCCAAGAAGAAACAAGAGTTGTAGTTGTTAGGTCTTGTAACATTTGTTACATACTTGTTGTATAATACCATACATCAAGATTATTTTTCTTTTGTGAGAGTGTGAGTGAAGATCATTGTGATCTTATAGAGATAGTGAATATCTCTAGAAGCCATTGGGCTTGTGTGATTGATCAAGAAGATCAAGGGTCAATAGGATAGTGTTAGTCAAGTGAGTGTTGATCATTGTGATCGTGTCGAGATCTTGGAGATCTCTTGAAGCCATTGGGCTTGAGTGATTGATTGTGTGGATCGTGGTAGATTGGTGCTAGCTAAGATTAGCACTCGACATCTAGCTTAGTGTCGGAAAACAAGTTAAGCGACGTGTACGATTTTCTCCGCCTTAAGGGAGGTTGTTGACATAGTGCTTGAAACTATCGAGTGTGGTACTCGGGGAGTGGAGTAGGGCGAAGAAGAGCTTCGTAGCCGAACCACTATAAACCCTTGTGTCCCGGTTTGATCTTCCCATCTCTGCTCTTTACTTTCATTAATTATTATTAGTTAGTTTAGAGTGTAGTTCATATTGGTGTTGTTTGATTGCACATAAGAATCAAATTAAAGGTTTCCAATAGCAAAGTTTTTAAGAAGTCCTAAAAAGATTTAAAAGAACTTAAAAACCGGTAAAACTATTCAACCCCCCCTTCTAGTTTTTCATAATTGGTATCAGAAGCCACGTCAGTTAAGTTTTTAAAGTATATTGCATTTTAAAACTTTAATCGATCAATGGATTCCGAAAAATATCTAGAAGGGCAATCTATGCAAAGACCACCACTTTTTGAAACCGATTGCTTTATCTATTGGAAAACAAGATTCGAAACGTATGTGAAATCAAATGACATTGATCTTTGGCATGTTATTACCGAGGGTGACTTTCAACCGATTCAAATGAATCTGGAAACTAAAAAGGATGAAATAGTTTTTTATGATAAAAAAAGTGATGAACTTTAAAGAAAACTAGCCAAAAATAATGAGGCTAAGATGATGATTTACAATGCTTTGCCTAAAAAGGAATTTGAAAGAATTTTCATGTGTAATACGGCAAAAGATATTTGGAAAACTTTGTTAGTCACTCACCAAGGTAATAACCAAGTCAAAGAGAACAAGATAGATCTTCTTGTTCAACAATATGAACAATTTTCCATTTCGGAAGATGAGTCAATAGATAATGCTTTTGCTAGATTTAATACCATTATTATTAGTCTTAAAGCTCTTGATGAAGGTTATTCTAGCAAGAATTATGTTAGGAAGTTCCTTAGGGCTCTACATCCTAAATGGAGAGCAAAGGTCACCGCCATTGAAGAGTCAAAGTACTTGGCGACATTATCACTCAATGAACTAATAGGAAACTTGAAAGTTCATGAGATGATAATCAAGAAGGACTCAGATATAGTCAAAGACAAAAGCGAGAGAGTTAGATCTCTAGCATTGAGAGCCAAGAAGGAGTCTAGTGATGAGGAATGTTCGAGTTCCGATAGTGAAGATGAAGATTATGCACTAGCTGTTAGAAACTTTAGAAAGTTCTTTAGGAGGAAAGGTAGATTTCCTAGACAATCTCGTGATGAAAAGAGGTCATTCCAAAAGAACCAAGATGATAGGAAATGGACAAGTGATAGGAAATGCTTTAGTTGCAGAGATCCTAATCACCTCATAGGAGAATGTCCCAAACCACCGAAATCCAACAACCAACGAGCTTTCGTAGGAGGCTCTTGGAGTGATAGCGGTGAAGAAGAAGAGAAGAAGCCCAATGATGAAACATGCCTAATGGCTCAAGCTTCTAATGAGGTACATTCCGACTCTTCTTATTATAGTGATGATAATTCTTCAATAAATGATAATAGGTTACATGACGAATACAATAAATTATGCGATGTTAGTTCTAAAATTTTAGGTAGAAATAGAACACTAAAATTAAAATTGCAAGAACTTGAATTGCTAATTCTAGAACTAAAGGATCAAGTCAAAAGACTTGAGAAAAATAAAGAAGTAGACTTAGGATGCGGGTCATGCATAAGTCTTCAAGTAGAAAACGAAAAACTCAAAGAAAATGCTTTGAGAACCATTAAGTTCGAAGAAGGAACAAAAGTGCTTAATGATATGCTTGAAAACATTAGGTATAATGAACATGACGGTGCGGGTTTAGGATTTAACCCAAATCAGGCTTCTACAAGTAGTACTAAACAAGTAAAATTTGTAAAGTCTGAAATGTCTGAGTCTGAAGGAGACGGCACCACTAAAGACACACACGGAACCATTAAATTTAATGGTACCGTGGTACCGTCTGGTGCTGAGGTCAGATCAGGGTCAATTTTGAAAAATAACTTAAGTCCTAAACCAAGTCACACAGTTGTAAATGGCACTAAAGTACCTATTGCTAGCTTAGAGGAAGTCAAAAGATTTTACAAACCCTTGTCAACTCCCGAACTTGGATTTGTAAAACCCGACACTAGGTCGAAGACACCTCCACCTAGAAAAACAAATTCTCACAAACCTCAGTCAAGAACTCCTCTACCGAGAGGTAACTTTAGAAGACAAAGTTATCCAAGTAACTTCCCCGTAACTTGGAATAACCGTCAATCACAAAGTTACTTCCCATGGGAAATGTGTCCTCCATTCTCACATCCTAAACTAATGCAACAAATGCGTAGGATGTTTGCCACTAACAAATTTGGACCCATGAGATATTGGGGACCAGATGTTTGAACTTTTGTTTTGCTAGATAAACATGGTTGTAAATAAACGGGAAGTCCAACAAATGGAGTGTGATTAGTAATTACACTAATCTAGTGATGAAGAGTCAAGTAGTGTGTCATATGCCTAGCTTTCAACAAAGGTAGTCTAGTCTTCAGAGTTTTAAGGGCAACACCTCAGACTCAGGTACGCTTTCTTAAAACACCCTTTGTTGGTAGAAATGCTAAGCATGTAGTGTCGTTAGAATCTAACATAGTAAGGCACTGTAACAAAGAAACAAAATTCATTTTCATCATGACTCAAGTATTTGTCAAAGACTATTATGACAAACTCAACTTGTCCAGAAATGTACAATGATCGCTCAAAATATCATGCGTGACATGTTTGAGATGAGCAATGATGAGTGAATCAAGTTTCTTCCCTAGCCCGCATATAATACTACTCAAAGAAAGTATCCTCATAAACCTAAGTATACTATACATGTATAAGATACTTAGCTTAGAAAAATCTTAATTCATTTCAACGCCCATATCCGCAAAAACGAATCTCACAAAAGACGATGAAGGTGAGTGCGCGGATAGTACTAGGTTAGGGGCATGATAGGTAATTTAATTTACCTAACGGCATGTAGGCCCATTATCATGTCTAGTGTCTGGCTTTGTGCCCACTTGTAAGAAGGATCCCAAAACTTCTTACCTTAAAGTGTTTGATGTATCTTCCGATGCATAAAAGGCACTATACACTTAAGATCATGATATCTCAAGGGAATTGGTGTAAAAACTGTTTTCTACACCAACCCTGATAATGCGGGAGATAATGTGGATTGATAAAGAGAGAGGGATGTTTGTACCCTCATAGGTCGTTGTCAAACTTCTTGGTTCTCTAAGAAACAAACCACTCTTACTATCTCCACTACCGAAGCCGAATACATAAGAACTGGAAAGGCATGATAACAAGCACTATGAATGAGACATTTCCCCATGAAATGCGGCAACCAAAGTGCAAATAGACTTGACCGAGAACCCCGTAATTTGCTCATGTACGAAGCTCGTCGAAGTACGTCACCTCCTCCGTTACGATAATGTTCAAAGAGAAATCCTTTTCTTGGAAAAGTCTCTTACAAAAGACAACATCGTCGATATCATAACCAATACGTCCTTCACACCCCTCTCATGACTATTTGAATATTTCTTTGGAAATAGTTAAGTCATCTCTCACATCTCGTCTCATGACTTTCTAATTATTTCACTGGAAATAATGAAGTCATCTCTTGTGTCTCGCCTTATGACTTCTTAAGTCATCCTTCTCATCCCACTCATGACTATTTCAATATTTCTCTGGAAATATTAAAGTCATCCCTTGCCTCCTATCGCGCGACTTGCAAAATATTTCAATGGAAATATCGAAGTCATTTCTTACGTATCGCCTCATGACTTTACAAGTCATCCCTCTAAATCCGTCTCATGACTTCTCAGGTATTTCATTGGAAATACTAAGTCATGTTTCTCGTCTTGCTCCATAACTCTATGAGTTACTCGTCTCATTACGCTCATGACTAATTAAATATTTCATTATAAATATTGTAGTCATTCTCCAAATCTCGACACATGACTTCTACTTATTTCACGGGAAATATTAGAAGTCTATCCTTATTCTCCTTTAATGACAACTTAGGCATACTAAGGTCATTCCTTGTCATTTCACCTAATCGCTTTCGTTAAAGAGTTTATTAGGTATAAACTTTTTCCTCGCGTCAAAAAGTCTTACTAAATAGGTAAGATTAATCAGTAAAGAGTCGAAACAGAACAAAAATGAGTCTCACAGACACACGACTCCACTAAAGTGGCACGACACCACTAATGTTTAGCGGTACCGTGGTACCGTTGATCTGAGGAAACCCGTTTTTCTTTTCTTTCTCTCTGCACACCCATTCAAAACTAACACACCAACTTCCTACTACTGTCAAAACCAAACCTCACAACCAAACTTCAATTACACCCTTTCAAGATCATACTTAAGACATTGATTCTCAAGATTACCAACTAATCTCACCTTTTCAACATGACTTGTAAGTCTTTTTACGATATTTTTTCTTTAATCTTTAGTCTAGGGTTTTTCTCATGCATAAAATAGAACTGGGGTTTTTCAATTTTAGTTAAATTTTTATGCAATTAAGACTAAGATTAGACAATGTAGTACTTACATGATTCCCTAAACCTAGGATTTTCATAAACCCACTAATATTGGACTACCTAGTTTGAATTTTCTCATTTAAATCGGACCGAGATTAGTTATTTGTAGTGGAATCATGTTTAGGATGATTAAAATTGAATTAGGAATGATCAACATTGAGGCTTTTCAATCTTAAGATTTTTGGCGCCAAGTTGAGGCATTTGCCAAACACCCCAATTCCATCGTTTTCGAAAATGTTCACGTATCTAGGATCATGAAAACTTTTTCGTTCATTGTTGATGCAAACTAAAAACGTTTTTGCATGCATACATGATCTCACAAATATCGATCGAACTACATAACTAATATGTATTCTTTGACATATTTGCTTGAGAAAAATTGAAGTTAGGAGCGTTTGGGTAATCTCATTAGTTTTGTTTTAGAGTCAAGATTACCGCACCTCCACACAGTTTGCATATAGGCACACACTAGACACATGCCTTTGAAATAAAATAATTTCAATTTTAATCTGGGATAAATTTTCCATAGGTAACAAGAGATATCACATGTTTGATTATGATCATGAACTGACAGATGATTACATGCCCAAACCATCAACGGAACCTGACATCCCACTCTCTCACAAATAAAGTTTCCTACACCTAGAGTCTCGTCTTTTTCATGAAGGACGAATTGTCTAATCATCCTTTCTCAACCATGATCATATCCAAATCATGTTTCAAGAAATCGGATTCGATTGCTTGTTTTTTGATCAATGATCAAATTTGTCCTTGATTCGTTATTGAATTCTACTGACAAGTTAAACTTGTACATAACAAGGATCAAACTTTGTCTATCCAATTTATGATCCAAAACCAAGATATCTCAATTACTCTTGACCAATTTGCCAATATTCTTGGACTTCCGAACCATGGACAATGCTCCTACACGGAAGGTTGGTCCCTCAAAACCCTCACGAGTCACCAAACTGAGTCCGGTCCTTACCTTACCCAAATTCCCAGTCCATGTGAGATAAAAGCTCATATTCGTCTTTCTCAAAAAGTTCATGGTTCTCTTAAAGAGAATGGTGACATTGAGTTTCGTGAGTCTCATGAGTATGACTTAGATCCACTCAAAATCTATGTTGATAAAATTCACCCACATCTACGTAGATGGATAGAGGTCATCCGTGAAAATGTCTTTTGTCTTCCACACAACCGTGAGCAACTTCCGGCGTGTTGTGCTCATATGTTGTATTGTCTAGTCACCGAGCAACCCTACAATCTCGCTTACTTCGTAGCAAGGAGAATTGTCGGTGTCAGGGTTCGATTAAATAAGGCGATACCCTATGGCATGTTGTTGACTCGTCTATATCGGTTTGTCATAACCTCTTTCCCTCACCTCCAAAACAATCGATATCTCTTTGTCAATCCCACCATGGCTCCTTTAACCCAAAACACCTACACATCTCTATATTGGGAATGTACATCATCTCGAGAGAATCATGATGATGGTTCGGTATCGTGCTATGATGTTTCATCAAGTGATGATGAATGAAGGTGTGCGGAAGAGAAGTGATTAGATAGTGTCACTTAAGTAGTATTACTAACTTAAGTATTATTAAGCTATTATCAATGGGGTCATGGCAATGTCCATCTAACATTAACATGTTTAAATTGTCTTAAAATTTTTTACTTGACATTGGTAACTTTAAGTAGTTAATCAATATTAATGTTTTTATATTTTTCATGAGCTTTGCCTAGTTCATATTATTTGCTTTCATGCATGCACTAGATGATAAAACTGCTTGATGCATGCTCAATAGTTTCCTAAACTTAGATGATCACATGATTTTGTTCGTTGCTAGTTGAAGACTAGTGTTAGGAAATCTATGTGATAACTCTTTAGAAGTTTGAGGCTTTGGGATTTGCTGCAATACAGTCCACCCATAATTACCCATTTTAGGTAGCCTAAAACCTGCAGAACTGGAAAAAGGGTCAACTGGAGGCCACAGCTCCACTAAATAGGGGACGGCTCCACTAAATTTAGTGGTGCCGTGGTACCTTTAGTGGTACCGTGCCCTGGGAAGACCAATTTTACTGTTCTCTTCCACTTTTTGACTCCCTTTTCCTGGAAATCTGCAAACACAACCTGATTCCAATACACCCAAATCCCCAAATTCACAATCCTATCCAACCTTGCATGTTTTGATTTGGCTATTTAAGCTAACATCATCCATTGCTCATCCTCACCACTTCACATTTACGATATATATCTTCAACCATGGCCACCATTTCATACAAAGCTAAAAAGCCAAGATTTGACCTCAAACCAAGCAATGAGACAATTATTATTGATCAATGGATCAAGAATGTCAACACACCACAAACCTCAACCAAACCTTCCAATGAGATAATTTTCATTGATTTAACCTTGGATGATGATGAAGAAACCCTCAAACCACAAACCTTAACCAAATCAACCTCCTCAATCTCTACACCCCAAGCTCCATCAAAGGCCAACTCAATAAGGCCAACATCGTCATCCACCTCTACCACAAGAGTCACCACACCCTTGTCTCAACCAAGTCCCATTCAACCACTAGCATTAACACTCACCTCATCACCATCAACTCCCTTCGAGCTTGGGAGTAATACTTCATCATCTTCCCTCACACCATCACCATACCCTTTAGCTCTCACACTAACCCTGTCACCTACATCACCAATTGAACTTGGTACTAACACATCATCCTCATCACTATCACCATCACCACAACCTTTAATGGGTCATCCCATTCTCTATCCCCTACAACCACATACCCTAAGTTTTCCTTGTTGTCACCACAACCAATACCTCATCATGTGCCTTAGAGATGAGTTGAGTCTTCAATTCTCCTATCTTGAGCACCTCCTCACACCACCACAAGGACCCATCATACTACCCCCTCCACCACCAAATAGCCCAACCAACTAGACATGGTTATGTTTAGTTTCTCCAATAAAAGTCTAGGAACCCTGTTGGAGTTTGAAGCAAATCTTGAAGTCTCATACAACTATTGATGTTTATGTGCTTTATTATTGTTTAATTTGCTTCTATCATGTAGTCATACTTATGTATGACATTTATTTTATGAATGAATGTTTTATTTTAGTTGGATCTTGGCTCTTTAGTCATTTTTGTGGTTGGATATTTGTCATGTGTGCTACATGTTAGATTTTGTATACTTGTTATCTAACCTTTTTTTGTAGCACGAATCATTGCTCGATTCCTTGGTGTCCTCCAAACTAGGGGGAGTATACATCAAGGGGGTGTTGGAGTATGCTCGTGTCATAATTAATAATTATATGGCTAGACATATGTGAGCCTATGGGGTCACACACTTATACACAGAGACATCATTTTATAGATTGTAATTATCGTATTTACAATATATAAACGACTACGTAACTCGGGATCTATAACGGGCCATTAAATACTAAGTTAGACTTAGCGCTTTTGGAGTGGACCAACAATGGGAAAGCCCATTGTGAGCCCATATAGTGGCCGGCCTAAAGGTGAGGTCTAGAGGGGATTATGGAGCTTGTTCAAGGGGCTAAGTGTAAGTAGTTTAATGATAAGATCAAAGGAATTTAATCATATCATTAACACTTATGACTTTCAACTAATTGATAGAAATTATCTCCCTCTCATCCTCTCTCTTCTTACGGAAACCACACACCCTCTTAGGGTTTTGTGTTTTCTTGATCCCTTCTTTGCTCATTCTATTGTAGATGTATCAAGGATCATGGTTACGAGGTCAAGACTAGCATCGGGTGGTGATCGATGACGTGTAGTGTGGATTATTCATAGAGGTGATCTCCTTTGGTCACTTGTGGTTCTTATTCCATTCGATTCATAGGGATTGGTGGTGACTCCCGGATCACGCTACAAAGGTATAACTTGTTTGTTTAATTATTTGATTGATCATATGGCTATATGGATCCTTTTTGGTGATGTATTCCACTGCGTTTATTTATTTGATATGTTATCTTATATTTACATCACCTATAGTGGTATCACGAGCCATCATATGATGTCATATGATCATCAAGTATGCGTAAAAATGGCTAAAAACGTGTGTTTTTAATGGATTTAAAAGAATGATTTCTAAATAGCCCCCATGGCTTATTTTTTGTAAATATGTTGACCCATATGAGGTCTAATAATCTGGACTTTTTGATCCTATGGCCATTTGTTATGCATACATTAATTGTTTACTTGTTCGGTACCCGTAAAATGGCCTAAAAACGCGTTTTTTGATAGATTTGTAACCCGATTTCAAATCAGCCCATGAGGCTTAATTTTCTGTGGAAAAATGATGTTAAGAAGGTCCTAATATCAGCGGGTTTTGAGTCTATGGCCATTTGACACGCGTACCATTCGGGGTTTTAATTCTTGTTAATTAATTTCTTCGATTCGTTGGCTAACAATTTAATTCTTGTTATTTATTTTGTTGTCCATGGAAAATACATGCATGTTTGTCCATGGAGTTAGCCAACACCTTGTAATGATCATAATTTTAATGTATTATTATGTGTACATGCAAATCCGATGAAAACCTAGACCACTTATGCATTGTGATGTTGTGATTGTTGGTTGTTTTGTTTGTTTTTGGGGCTTGCCATTGTTTCGGCACTTTTGTAATGTATTTCATTTTGGTTTTGCCATTGTTTGGGAATTTTTACAGTAGATAGAAAGTAGATTAGATGTACTTTACTTTATATATCTTGTAACCATAAGCTTGAAAGCAAATGGCAAAAGAATGAAGAGTTTTGGACCAAAAGTAGCTTCTGGACACCTGATGGGAAAATGCGATTTCCAGGAGATTGGTAAGGTATTTTTGGCTAAATTTTTTTGTGCAGGTCCACAAGACATAGGCCTACAACTTTGTCAACTGGGCCGAAGCATGAGGAGGTCATCTTCTAGGAGATTTGGGCCTCGCAAGATAGAAAAACTGGGCTGACAGAATCATGTTTTCATGTGCATTATGGGCCTTTACTTGTCCATGATTGTGTTGGGGCAAGTGGGAGCCCTCCTTGTGGTTGTACTATATGTCCCTAGTTGACTCTTGGTTTTTTTGATGGCTCACAAGACCAAGCAAAGGATTTTCATCGGTTGAGGCTTTGCATATTGTGGTTTTATGTTTGTTTGGTTGTTTTATGTATGTTGTGACAACATGCAAAACGGAAATTGTTTTCTTAAAACTTGAAACGAAACATAAACCATTTTGAAATAAGTCTTATGATTTAGTTTAACTAAGTTTAAATATGATTTGAAACTTAAAAATCATTGTTTTCTAAATAACACTTAAACTAGTTAAGGTTGTTTATTTATTTATTTATTGTATTGTCCAAACTTAATTATAATCCACTTAGGATTTATATTAGTCTTGAAAATGGACAAATTGACACACATAAATTAAAACAATGATTAGACTTAAGTTAAGAAAAGTTTTTAACTTGTGCTACGAAGAATGAATGCATGCTTCTTTCATACACGTTTTTTATCCACATCAAAACACTTTACCTGTCAAAATTTAAGTTATGCCGTCCAATTATGAAAACACTTGCAATTACCTTTTGGCTATGGTCAGACCTAGGCTGAATTGTAACCCAGGGTGACTATTCTCTAAGCGGTCAGACCCTGATATATTCTCACATGTTTTCAAATTGGTTGACTTAATCGAGTTAAGTGGTCGGACCCTGTCCCGAGGCAAAGATGGGACTAAACATGTCTACATGACACTAGTTGTTTGACAATTGATGCCATGATTCCCATAAGGATCTAAGAGTTGTACATGTAATACAATTGGTGATTGTCGCCTACCAATTGAATCTACTATTGCTAGCAGATCAACTGACGTGATAGTAGAAGCACAATGTGGATCTTAGCCTTTTCGAAAATTAATTGTTTTAAATTCTAAACATGGGGTAGTTAATTTATAAAAGGATAATTATCGAAAATACTAAAAATGAACTTTGTAAATTCAATTAATGAATTAATGCAACACAACTGTAAACGAAAGTTTGTTCTTTTCTTGTTAAAAGTACGAACTGAGTCGCTCTTTCCTTGTAAGAAAGAGATTTGTTCATATCCTTTTTCTTTATGAGGAAAAGCCATAATAGGAATATTTGAATTTCCCTAATTCTAATAAAACTCTAAGAATACCTACTCTAGAAATCGTGATGTCTTGTAAAAGTCAAAACGGTTAAGTATGGTTACACATTTTATTCTTCCAAGACTGTTTCATAACCCTAGTTTCGGTTTTGAAACCTTGAAGAAATATAAGATATTTGGATAACTAGAGAACACGTTTTCTATAGCTACCCAACTAAAATGAGTTTATATAATTAGAAGACGGAAATATCAATAAAACCACAAAGTGGTATAGGCAATTACTAGCATGATTACCTAGCAGTTTGCCTTAACACAATAAACCTACTAAGGTCCTACATACCCTTGTGGTAGAGTAGACCAATTATAGAGGAAAAGCATGCCTATTTTCAAGTTAAAATAGCAATGATGGCTGGCCCATCATCTATATGTTAGAACTTGTTGCACTTCTTTGAATACCTAAGTACATGTTTACTAGTCAAAGTGACTCACATTAGCAATAATGTGTAGATATTCAAAGAAAGATGGAAAGTATCCAATCGCCACTCACTCTCCACTGGTGAAGTAACACTTTTAAATGTTGTCTAATCCAGTAGGAGCTACGTGATTATATTACTGTTGATGAAACACATGTAATGTTGTCTAATCCAGTGGGAGCTGTAAGTGATGCGTGGTTTTGCGACCTTACAACAGGTTTTACCTCTCGAGGGATCTCGAGAAGCTTGCAATCCCCACCAGGCAGTGTACCTGACCGATGTAGTATAGTGAAGTGGCAAGTACCGGGGGATTGATCGTTCTCTAGGGGAATAGTGTCGTTAGGATTGAAAAACTACTCTAATAGGTCTAAGGGTGAGGGAAGATTCTTTTTTGTATTTTTATATTTTTTATAAAAGCAAGTAAAATCTCGGGTTTGAAAGAGTGGGCGGAATTAGTTGCTAGTCAACTAACCCAAATAACTACAAATGCAAATAAAATAAAATAACTAAAAATGAAAAGGTTGTGAAACTTATATGGAGAGAAATGTGTTTACTTAGATTTCCTTACTCCCTAACTATCTTTTACCGGTTGATTAGTGTGTATTAATTGCGTGGATGACGGGTGTATTCCTTAATACCAATCGTGGGGTGGCGTACGTACTTCCCCAACTCTACAAGCTCCTACTTCACTCCTATGTCAAGCCGGCTAAGAAGCTCCTAACATGGGATCACTAGAATTCGCTCATGCATTAAATACAACCATATAAACCTAGTACGCATTGGTTCATGTTTCTTAAGACGTTCAAGCAAATTACCGTATAGGAGGTTAGCCAGTTTTATTAAGCCTAACATCGATAAACAATCATCCAATACAATTAATAACACACTAACAACTAATAATCAATAGTTAGGTTTCATTAGATCTAAGCAAACACAAGATAAATCTAGCCTAGCATGTTAATCAAAAGACAAGAACAAAATATAATCAAACAACACATAGACATATTGATTGATTAAGTGATTACTTATCTTCAATTAAACATGGGAGATCCAAGGGTATGAAAACCCTTAAAAATGGCAGAAATTTGTCTTAGGGTTTCTCTTCACAAAGTTGCACACTAATGACAAAAAATTGCAAAACTATATATAGAACTTAGTGGCTGACGGCGTCACGTTATAGATCTTGACGCCGTCACCTCGCCGTGGCTAGGGTTCCCGGATGGTCTTCCTGACGCCGTCCCTCTTTAATCCTCCAAAATCCTCTCTGGCTTATCAAGGCTTGACGACCTTCTTGACGCTGTCCCCCTTTAATCTTCCAAAATTTCTCTGGCTTATCAAGGGCTGACGGCGTCACAATAGAGCTTGACGCCGTCACATGTACTTTCCAGCATATTTTTGAGACTTTGTCGTTTTCTTCACTTTTATGCTCCAAAAACGTCCAAAATGCTTCCTTTTCCAGATTTCTTCTCCAAAGTACCTAAAATGACAAAAGGAACGATTTAGGGCAATATTTGATCAAATAAATATGATTTAGGGCTTAAATGACCCCCTAAAAGCGGTACACTTTTCGCTTCATCAAATACCCTTACACTTGAGATTTGCTTGTCCTCAAGCAAATGCGCTTTTATTCTAATCAAAATACAAGTTAGGGGTCATTTAATGCTAATATAAAAGTAATTACAACAAATAGTCGTTCCACTTTAATCATAATAAGCACGGAGATTACAAACTAGCACCTCACAAGTAGTGTTTAGATACTCACATCTCTCAGGTGTCATCAAAATAAATCTCATAAATGAAAATGGATAATATCTCTCACTACCTGTCATAGCAAATAGATTACCATAGGCTTGGGAAAGGATCAAAAACCTCCTCCACTAGGCGTAAGCACCTAAGATAAACTATCAAAGAGGGCTTTTAAACGGGTTATAACGTTAGGTGTAGGGATATGATAAACACGGATTTGTTGGATAAGGGATATTTTACTGGTGGCGAGTTAAAGATCTTGATTAATTACATGTACAATATGGCGTTGCTAAGCCAAGACTAGACTCGACTTAAGCTAAAAACAAAATAACAAAAACATAAAATAAACATAAAATGAAACGGGATGGTAGTCCGTATGTTTTTTCTACTTTTCTTTTTCTCATTTTTTGTATTTTTCTTGATTTTTTTTTTCATACACTCTTGCCCTACCATCCAAAATAATACATCATAGGGGCGTTGCATTCCCCTTACACTTGAACTTTTACATAACTTTACAATTACTATTCTAATGAATCGAATTAAGATAATCGAAACACTTGGAGTACTTTTAAAATATTTAGCACATATGGGGGTAATAATGTTGTTCTTCCCCATTACTCCATTACACTAGTACTTTACCCATGAGTCCCAATCGTCCCAAAACAATATGTACAAGGATATGACTCGACTTAGCAGCCATGTAATCAATTAGATAATTAACTTAGGGTTTAAACAAACGTTGTCACAATAATGCACTAAAAATGAGTGCATACAAGGTAGGCTAAGGCGATTTGGGTGTACATTTAAGTGGGGTGTAACAAATTCTTCCTTTAAGTAAAATGCTTTAAGGTCGAAACGAAAAGATAGGCTCTGAGGGGTGTACTAGGGGTATCGTGTACTAAAAATGAGTACAACGCAAAGGGTGTGGGAGAATTACTTGACCAATGTAGCCAACGTAATTATAACAAAAACACAGGTGTAAAACAATGGGTTAATCCTAATGCCTCTTATCATGTAGTAAATCTAACTACACGAATGTAGTCTCACTTGTGGCCTCGGAATGGTCCTAACGCAAGTTCTAGAATCTAAGTGCTACCGGTACACACATCATAGCATAAATGCTTTTCCTACCAATTCTAGGGGCGAACCTCACATATTTGGGGGTGGAAAATTTTTTTAGTGGTACGGTTTTGTGCTAGTCATATAACTCCTATCCGTGAGACGCTCATTAAGATCAAAGTTTCACTCCTATATGTTGTAAAAAATTTTAAATTTGGCACTAAAATTGCCCTAACAGGTATTTATCTCAGTTTTATTACACATCTACCATCAAACAAACAAAAATCAAGCGTAATAGCATTCTCTAAAGTATCGTACTATACCCCCCCTTACACTTAAGATGAACATTGTCCCCAATGTTCAAATAACAAGATGTAAAAGTAAATAAGGTAAAAGAATGAAATCAAATACTCTCCTGATTCGTTTGGTGGATAAAGAGGTAGCATGGTTAGATCTTCTTCCAAGGTAATGTTGAAGCTTCAAGACTAAAGCATCGCCATAAGCTTGATTCCACATACATCTCCTCGTCCAAAATAACCTGTTAAACCCTGAGAAAACAAACACGAAAACCTGCATAACATCGGCGGGATAAATTCTATATAAGGATATAATGCTTGTGGAATGATAATTTTGCAGATTCCTGGAGTTTATAAGTTAGAGATTTAATAAAAACTTTTTATGAAAACAAAACTTTCAAAAATTTCAGAAAATTAAAACCTGACACCGTCAGGTTGTAAGGCCTGACGCCGTCAGAAATGATCTGACAGAATTCTCATGTTAAGTTTCCGGAAAATTTCTGGAAAAACCTCTACCTTACTTCCTGGAAATCCTGCAAAACATCATTATGACTCGATACAAGCATTTGACTCAAACAAATACTAATATGTATGTTAATTTATTACTGTTATGATTCATGTTCATTTGTTCTAATAAACCGATTTGGATTTCCCTTACACTTATCTTTTGCAAAATACCTTTATATGTAGTTAAGACGAAGTTAAAAACAAGATAAAGTATTTTCACAATTTAGTTTTGAACATGAGTCAATAATAATAAAAATTAAACACACTTACGGAAGCAAATAAAATCAAACAAACAAATAAATAAATACAAAAAGCAAATAAAGCTTGGGTTGCCTCCCAAGAAGCGTTTTTCTTTATTAACGAGTCTTGTAGCTAGACTCAAAGTCCTTCTACCCTATGGAAGTGAGTTCGTCATCGAGGACGTCTTTAGGGTTAAGCTTGGATTGAAGTTTCCTATTGGTCCGCTTAGTACAATATATCTTTTCAAACTTCTCTCCATCCGGGTCATACAATGTCATCTTAATATGCCATGACCCATCTCCATCTTTGGGTGGTTTGTCCCAATCCCACTTATGATCATCGTCCTCACAAGTCCACTTATTCATCCCTAGGTTAATTGGCAAAACTCCTAGGAAATCAATCATCTTCCTAAAAACTAGAGGGTCTTCAAATGGATCCAATTCGGTGTCCCTAGCCAAGAGTTGTTCTACCGCATGTGTTCGGTTCACAAAGTCCTCTTCTAGGTAAAATGGGCGTTGGGGTCCTATGAAGTCTCTATCGATCCAAGGTCTATATCTAGATGGTCTCCTATTTAATTCTAACCAATGGGGTGTTGGTTCCTCACTAGTATCATAGGCATGTTTCTTCACATCATAGACTGACCAAGTATCACCTTCTCCTACCGCTATCTTAGATTCCTTACAATCAATCAAAGCACTAGCGGTCGCCAAAAATCCTCTACCTATCAACAAGGGGCATGAAGGGTCGCTAACCATATCAAGGACGTGGAAATCGGCTAAAATGGTTAGTTTTCCAATGTGTACTAACACGTCTTTGACTACTCTAATCGAGTAAGCAACACTTCCATCCGCTAAGCCTATTATTACCTCGGTTTCTTCAAGTTTTCCTAGTTTTAGAGAGGTGTGGAGAGGTAACGGAAGTAGGTTAAGGCTTGATCCAAGATCGGCTAATGTGTCATAAGCCTCCGAATTACCGATCTTGCAAGGTAGAACAAATAAGCCCGGATCATCTAACTTCTTAGGTAGCTTGTTTTGAACGAAGGCGGTCCCTTTTTCGCCTAACTTGAGCTTCTTCTCATCCCACACATCAATAACCGGACTTTCAAGGTGGTGCTCCTTGAATTCTTCGTCAAGGTTTTGAGTGGGAGGTGTTTCAACTATGTTGTTGACCAATTTGGATATCATAACTTCTTGGTCATTTTGAACGACTTGGGTTTGTTTGAAACACGTGCTCATGGAATTGACCGAATAATATTGTGGACAAGAACTAGGAGACGAAACTGACGAGATGGCGTTGACGTTTAGTTTCGGGTTCTTGACTGTGTTGCTAGGGAGTGCTCCCATTTCTCGGTCATTGAGGGCTTTCAACAAAGTGTCGATCTTATTGGTCATCTCGCTTTGTTTTTGTTTGAAATCGGCTTCAAACTTGGCCAAACGAGCTTCTTGAGATGCCATAAATTGGGACATCAATCCTTCAAAGTTATTGGTACTACCATTGCTGGAAGGATTGTTGTTGAAAATACGGTTCGAGTTGGAACCGCTTGATTGGAAACGATTAGGTGGGTTGGAAGAATTGGTTTGTAGTGCGTTTTGGTTTTGTTTCCACCTAAGGTTTGGGTGATTTTTCCATGAGGGGTTGTAAGAATCACCGTAGGGGTTTGGCTCGGGTTTGAAAGTGTACCACTTGTCTCCCGCTCCGTCGGTACGCGAGGATGCGTAATCCGCAAAAGCTTGTTCGGGGAGTTCCACGCAATCACGAGTGTCGTGGGGACCACTACATAATTCACATGAAGAAGTGATTTTGTTCACTTGGCTTGAAGGTTTAGAAGCCTCATAGGATTTCATAAGAAACTTGACTTGGTCTTCAAGTTCTATGATCCTACGGTCGGAAGTGCTTGAATTGTTCGAAGGCAAAGATATTGCCTTGACCGTTTTATTCAAATCACGGGGATCACTCCAACTTTTGTTGTCATAAAGAGCAAGATCTTCTAGGAGAGCCCATGATTGTTCCGCACTTAGATCACGTAGCTTACCACCGGCCGATTGGTCAATGGTTTGCCTCGTGGAGAGATTGATATGGTCATAGAAGATTTGGACTTGGAGCCAAAGTTCTATGCCATGGTGAGGGACTTTTTGGAGTAAGTCCTTGAATTGAGTCCATGCCTCGTAGAGGGTTTCGCCTTGACGTTGTTGGAACATCAAGATATCATTCCTTAACTTGGTAGTTCTTCCTGGTGGGAAAAACTGAGCAAGGAAACGAGTGGTGAGATCATCCCAAGAGGTGATAGATCCTGCGGGTAGACGCTCTAGCCATTGACTAGCTTGGTCCCGCAGAGAGAATTGAAAGAGACGCAGTCGGGTCGTCTCTCGAGTGGCAACATCAAGGTCTATAGAATCAACGATTTTGAGAAAGTCCTTGAGATGTTGATTAGGATCTTCGGAACGAAGTCCATGGAATGCGCATCCGCTTTGCACCAACCGGATGGTGTCGGATCGCAAGGGAGTGATATTGGCTCCTTGAGTGAGCTCAATGGTGTTTCGATAGCCACGGTGGCTAGGACGAGAGTAGTCTCCTAAGGTACGGGCTCTAGGAGGTGGGTGTTGTTGTGGTGGTGGGTTGTTGGGATCAAGGATATTACCACCTTCCATGATGTCGGATGGTATTGGTTACGAACAAAGAAACGAAGAAAAAAGATAGACTAAAGAAATTCTAGAAAAATAAAATAAAAATCTCACTAGAAAGGAATCTAGTGAGTAGACCTAATAAAATAAAAATTCAACCTAAACAATAACTATTCCCCGGCAGCGGCGCCAAAAACTTGATGCGTGGTTTTGCGACCTTACAACAGGTTTTACCTCTCGAGGGATCTCGAGAAGCTTGCAATCCCCACCAGGCAGTGTACCTGACCGATGTAGTATAGTGAAGTGGCAAGTACCGGGGGATTGATCGTTCTCTAGGGGAGTAGTGTCGTTAGGATTGAAAAACTACTCTAATAGGTCTAAGGGTGAGGGAAGATTCTTTTTTGTATTTTTATATTTTTTATAAAAGCAAGTAAAATCTCGGGTTTGAAAGAGTGGGCGGAATTAGTTGCTAGTCAACTAACCCAAATAACTACAAATGCAAATAAAATAAAATAACTAAAAATTAAAAGGTTGTGAAACTTATATGGAGAGAAATGTGTTTACTTAGATTTCCTTACTCCCTAACTATCTTTTACCGGTTGATTAGTGTGTATTAATTGCGTGGATGACGGGTGTATTCCTTAATACCAATCGTGGGGTGGCGTACGTACTTCCCCAACTCTACAAGCTCCTACTTCACTCCTATGTCGAGCCGGCTAAGAAGCTCCTAACATGGGATCACTAGAATTCGCTCATGCATTAAATACAACCATATAAACCTAGTACGCATTGGTTCATGTTTCTTAAGACGTTCAAGCAAATTACCGTATAGGAGGTTAGCCAGTTTTTTTAAGCCTAACATCGATAAAAAATCATCCAATACAATTAATAATACACTAACAACTAATAATCAATAGTTAGGTTTCATTAGATCTAAGCAAACACAAGATAAATCTAGCCTAGCATGTTAATCAAAAGACAAGAAAAAAATATAATCAAACAACACATAGACATATTGATTGATTAAGTGATTACTTATCTTCAATTAAACATGGGAGATCCAAGGGTATGAAAACCCTTAAAAATGGCAGAAATTCGTCTTAGGGTTTCTCCTCACAAAGTTGCACACTAATGACAAAAAATTGCAAAACTATATATAGAACTTAGTAGCTGACGGCGTCACGTTATAGATCTTGACGCCGTTACCTCGCCGTGGCTAGGGTTCCCGGATGGTCTTCCTGACGCCGTCCCTCTTTAATCCTCCAAAATCATCCCTGGCTTATCAAGGCTTGACGACCTTCTTGAAGCCGTCCCCCTTTAATCTTCAAAAATTTCTCTGGCTTATCAAGGGCTGACGGCGTAACAATAGAGCTTGACGCCGTCACATGTACTTTCCAGCATATTTTTGAGACTTTGTCGTTTTCTTCACTTTTATGCTCCAAAAACGTCCAAAATGCTTCCTTTTCCAGATTTCTTCTCCAAAGTACCTAAAATGACAAAAGGAACGATTTAGGGCAATATTTGATCAAATAAATACGATTTAGGGCTTAAATGACCCCCTAAAAGCGGTACACTTTTCGTTTCATCAGTAAGCTTTATTACCTTGCAAGTTGCCCATCTTATTTCCAGATTGTCTTGAAATAATACATTACTTTCCATAAGTTAAGCATCATAGTTTATGTAAGAACCATTGCATAGATTTTATAAGATAACTTGTCGCGTTCCTGATGTTGCTTCCTGAAATGTTATCTATAAAATTGTTATGCATGATTCATTATTAAAACGATAAAGTTCTACATATCTATATTTTACATCATGTGCTCTCATGATGTTGTGCCATGCACAAGTGGGAGAAATCTTGAAATCTTAATTGTGTGCAAGGTACAACATATAACAATATGACTAATAGTTTTTCTTGACTGAAAGGTAAGAAACTAAGATTCTACTAGGACTTCTACTCATAAAATGTAGGTTGCCCTAATTAGAACAAATATCAAGATAACATGAAAAGCTACTTCAACATATTCACTGAATTGTTTAGTAAGTATGATTATGTTTTCTTGTAAAGCCATAATCATGAAGTATGAAATTAACTTGAATCTACTGTTGAGGCCAAGTGTCGGCGCTCGTAATTACTTTAGTTGAATATGTTTAGGTCTCTTGTAAAGACACAAACATAATTTCTGTTAATTTTTGAAAGACTTATAACGTAAAGTAAGACGTTGATTTGTTATGTCTTCTTGTTAAGACATGTACACTTACGACGTATAATATTAAATGTTTATATTTTCTAGTCAAAACATGCACATGATGTAAAGTATGCAGTAGGCTAAAATTACTATTGATGCCATCTGGTTTGACTTGGTTGGTAGATATGTAAGCCAAAAAGTATAAGTTCATCTAATGAGTTGTGTGATAGTCTCACAACATCAATCCTCATGGAATACCACAACTTTATGGTATGTCCATCATGGAAAATCAAACACTATTGATATTGTTTGATCTTTGATGACTTAAACTGTTTTACCTCCAAAGCATAGATTGATATCTCTCATTCATAAATCCGCAAGGATACCTCTTGCACCTGAATGATATATTTTTTATATCAATGCTGAAGGACATAAGTTAGAGGATCATGGTGAATGATGAAGCGAAATGTGTATCGCTTTTAAGGGGTCATTTAAGCCTTAAATCGTATTTATTTGATCAAATATTGCCCTAAATCGTTCCTTTTGTCATTTTAGGTACTTTTGAGGAGAAATCTGGAAAAGGAGGCATTTTGGACGTTTTTGGAGCATTAAAGTGAAGAAAACGGCAAAGTCTCAAGAATCGGCTAAAAGTTACTCTTGACGGCGTCAGACTTTACTCTGGACGGCGTCATGCCTTGGCAAGAAAAGTTGGATGTGAAATTTACTCATGACGGGCCAGTGAAAATAGCATGTGAATTCTGACGGCGTCACGCTTTAACTTGATCGAGGGCGTCACGGCTTAAATCATAAGGGGACGGCGTCACGTTCATGGTTAGACGGCGTCAAGCCTTGATAAGCCAGAATGGATTTTTGAAGAGCTAAAGAGGGACGGCGTCAAGAAGGTCATCCGGGAACCCTAAAAGCGGCGAGGTGACGGCGTCACACTCCATAAGGTGACGCCGTCAGATCCAAAAATCTATATATAGTTTTCTAATTTTTTGTCATTAGGGAGAGCTTAGTGTGTGGAATTTTGGGAGAAAACCCTAAGACGATTTTAGCTACTTTTTCAGGGCTTTTTGCCTTGAGATCTTCCATGTTTCATTGAAAGATAAGTTATCAATTAATCATTCAATATGTCTATGGGTTGTTTGATTCTATCTTATTCTTGTCTTTTGTTTAACATGTTAGGCTAATTTTATCTTGTGTTTGCTTAGATCTAATGAAACCTAGCTATTGATTATTGGTTGTTAGTGTGTTATTAGTTGTATTGGATGATTGTTTATCTATGTTAGGCTTAAGAAAACTGGCTAACTTCCTATTCGATAACTTGCTTGAACGTCTTAAGAAACATGAACCAAATGCGTACTAAAGGTTTTTATGGTTGTATTTAATGCACAAGCGAATTCTAGTGATCCCATGTTAGGAGCTTCCTAGCCGGCTCGACATAGGAGTGAAGTAGGAGCTCGTAGAGTTGGGGAAGTAAGTACGCCACCCCACGAATGGTATTAAGGAATACACCCGTCATCCACGCGACTAATACACACTAATTAACCGGTAAAAGATAGTTAGGGAGTAAGGAAATCTAAGTAAACACATTTCTCTACACATAAGTTTCTCACCACATCTTCATTTTTGTTATTTTATTTTATTTGCATCCGTAGTAATTTTGGGTTAGTTGACTAGCAACTAATTCCGCCCACTCCTTCAAAACCGAGATTTTACTTGCTTTCATAAAAACTATAAAAACATAAAAAGAATCTTCCTCAACCCTTAGACCTAATTAGAGTAGCCTTTCATACCTAACGAACACTATTCCCTGTGGAGAACGATCAATCCCCCGTACTTACCACTACACTATACTACATCGGTCAGGTACACTGCCTGGTGGGGTTGTAAGCCTCTTGAGATCCCTCGAGAGGTAAAACCTGTTGTAAGGTTACAAAACCACGCAATCAAGTTTTTGGCGCCGCTGCCGGGGAATAGTTATTGTTTAGGTTGAATTTTTATTTCTATTAGGTCTACTCACTAGATTCCTTTCTAGTGAGATTTTTATTTTATTTTTCTAGATTTTCTTTAGTCTATCTATTTTCTTCGTGTCTTTGTTCGTAACCATTACCGTCCGACATCATGGAAGATGGTAATATCATTAACCCACACAACCCACCACCACAACAACCACCACCACCTCCTAGAGCCCGTACTTTAGGAGAGTATTCCCGTCCTAGCCACCATGGCTATCGAAACACCATTGAGCTCACTCAAGGAGCCAATATCACACCCTTGCGATCCGACACCATCCGGTTGGTGCAAAGCGGATGCGCATTCCATGGACTTCGTTCTGAAGATCCTAATCAACATCTCAAGGACTTTCTTAAAATCGTTGATTCTATAGACCTTGATGTTGCCACTCGAGAGACGACCCGATTGCGTCTCTTCCAATTCACTTTGCGGGACCAAGCTAGTCAGTGGCTAGAACGTCAACCCGCAGGATCCATCACCTCTTGGGATGATCTCACCACTCGTTTCCTTGCTCAGTTTTTCCCACCGGGAAGAACTACCAAGCTAAGGAATGATATCTTGATGTTCCAACAACGTCAAGGCGAAACTCTCTACGAGGCATGGACTCGATTCAAGGACTTACTCCAAAAAGTCCCTCACCATGGCATAGAACTTTGGCTCCAAGTCCAAATCTTCTATGACCATATCAATCTCTCCACGAGGCAAACCATTGACCAATCGGCCGGTGGCAAGCTACGTGATCTAAGTGCGGAACAATCATGGGCTCTCCTAGAGGATCTTGCTCTTTATGACAACGAAAGTTGGAGTGATCCCCGTGATTTGAATAAAACGGTCAAGGCAATATCTTTGCCTTCGAACAATTCAAGCACTTCTGACCGTAGGATCATAGAACTTGAAGACCAAGTCAAGTTTCTCATGAAATCCTACGAGGCTCCTAAACCTTCAAGCCAAGTGAACAAAATCACTTCTTCATGTGAATTATGTAGTGGTCCCCACGACACTCGTGATTGCATGGAACTCCCCGAACAAACTTTTGTGGACTACGCATCCTCGCGTACCGACAAAGCGGGAGACAAGTGGTACACTTTCAAACCCAAGCCAAACCATTATGGTGATTCATACAACCCCTCATGGAAAAATCACCCGAACCTTAGGTGGAAACAAAACCAAAACTCACAACAAACCAATTCTTCCAACCCACCTAATCATTTCCAATCAAGCGGTTCCAACTCGAACCGTACTTTCAACAACAATCCTTCCGGCAATGGTAGTACCAATAACTTTGAAGGATTGATGTCTCAATTTATGGCATCTCAAGAAGCTCGTTTAGCCAAGTTTGAAGCCGAATTCAATCAACAACAAACTGAGATGACCAATAAAATTGACAACTTGTTGAAAGCCCTCAATAACCAAGTGCTATCACCTCCGCATAAGGACGCTAGGAACACAAATAGCGGACCCCAAGTCAAAAACCCTTCTTCATCCAAACATGTCCACTTCGTCAACGTTGTCACTATTAGACCAATCGATAGGAGCATGGAAGAAAGTGACAAGAATGAGGGTAGGATAGAAAGTGAACCTAAGGATGAGGATAGGAAAGTCGAGGTTGATAAGGAAGTTAGGACAAGTGTGATTGAGGAAGTAGATAATGATGAGGACTACTTCAATAAGCTACCCACTAAGGAAGAGCGCGCATATCATACAAACTTATTCGATGACCCCGAGACACCATACTTCCTAGGTAGACCAATCATAGAAATAGGCGACCCTTCTAATCTCAACATACCATGCAACATCGGACATCTACATGTGTGGAAAGCTTACATCGACCTTAGATCACCCATAAACATCATGACTAGAGCCCACTACAACTTGATAATGAAGAATCAACTTGGGTATAGGATGTTCCCTGACAAGGGTTGGATGAGTAACTTCACGGGAAGAGTTAAGGGATTACCGGTTTATGTAGGAAACTTCACCTATGTCACCGAATTTGTAATTGTAGAAGATATCCGCCCAATAGTCGATGCATCCTTGACTCAAGTGGTTTTTGGAAAACCATTTGTTGAGGTCTCTAGAATGACTTATGAACCTTCCTTAGGGATAGTTAGATTTAAGGATGAGACCGATGAAGTAAGCTACCAAATGCCATATAAGATAGAACAATTCCAACACTTGTCAAATGTTGAGAAGGAGCTCAAGCAAGCGGTCTACTATAGGAATGATGAGGATAGAAGTAAAGGAGTAGACTATGTTATGGAAAGGATATTCGGTTTCTACAAGGATTGTTTGAAATTAGGACCGGAATATAAAACCGGGAAGGAGAATGGCCTAGGAACCGTGACCGATGATGGAGTCACGTAATGTACGTGACTTTGAGTCTAGCTACAAGACTCGTTAATAAAGAAAAGCGCTTCTTGGGAGGCAACCCAAGCTTTATTTGTTTTATTTGCTTTGTGTGTTTATTTATTTGTTTGTTTGATTTTATTTGTTTCCGTATGTGTGTTTAATTTTTATTATTATTGATTCATGTTAAAAACTAATTTGTGAAAATGCTTTATGTTGTTTTTAACTTCGTCTTAACTACATATAAAGGTATTTTGCAAAAGATAAGTGTAAGGGAAATCTAAATCGGTTTATTAGAACACATATGAACATGAATCGTAATAATAATAAATTAACATACATATCCGTATTTGTTTGAGTCAAATGCTTGTATCGAGTCATAATGATGTTTTGCAGGATTTCCAGGAAGTAAGGTAAAGGTTTTTTTCAGAAATTTTCCGGAAACTTAAAATGAGAATTTTTGTCAGGTCATTTCTGACGGCGTCAGGGTTTATAACCTGACGGCGTCAGATTTAATTTCCAGAAATTTTTGAAAGTTTTGTTTTCATAAAAAGTTTTTATTAAAATCTCCAACTTATAATCTCCAGGAATCTGCAAAATTATCATTCCACAAGCATTATATCCTTATATATAGATTTTATCCCGCCGATGTTATGCAGGTTTTCGTGTTTGTTTTCTCAGGTTTAACAGGTTATTTTGGACAAGGAAATGTTTTTGGATCAAGCTTATGGCGATGCATTAGTCATGGAGCTTCAACATTCTCTTTGGAGGAAGATTTAACCGTGTAATTTCATTATCCACCGAGCGAATCAGGGGAGTATTTGATTTCATTCTTTTACTTTATGCTTTTACATCTTGTTATTTGAACATTGGGGACAATGTTCATCTTAAGTGTAAGGGGAGGGTAAAATTACGATTTTAGAAAATACAATTGCGCTTGATTTTTGTTTGTTTAATAGTAGATGTGTAATAAAACTGAGAGAAATACTTGTTAAGGCAATTTTAGTGCCAAATTTAAAATTTTTTACAACATTTAGGAGTGAAACTTTGATCTTAATGAGCGTCTCACGGATAGGAGTTATATGACTAGCACGAAACCGTACCACTAAAAAATTTTTCCACCCCCAAATATGTGAGGTTTGCCCCTAGAATTGGTAGGAAAAGCATTTATGCTATGATGTGTGTACCGGTAGCACTTAGATTCTAGAACTTGCGTTAGGACCATTCCAAGGCCACAAGTGAGACTACATTCGTGTAGTTAGATTTACTACATGATAAGAGGCATTAGGATTAACCCATTGTTTTACACCTGTGTTTTTGTTATAATTATTTTGGCTACATTGGTCAAGTAATTCTCCTACACCCTTTGCGTTGTACTCATTTTTAGTACACGATACCCCTAGTACACCCCTCAGAGCCTATCTTTTCGTTTCGACCTTTAAGCATTTTACTTAAAGGAAGAATTTGTTACACCCCACTAAAATGTACACCCAAATCGCCTTAGCCTACCTTGTATGCACTCATTTTTAGTGCATTATTGTTACAACATTTGTTTAAACCCAAGTTAATTATCTAGTTGATTACATGGTTGCTAAGTTGAGTCATATCCTTGTACATATTGTTTTGGGACGATTGGGACTCATGGGTAAAGTACTAGTGTAATGGAGTAATGGGGAAGAACATCATTTATTACCCCCATATGTGCTAAATGTTTTAAAAGTACTCCAAGTTTTTCAATTATCTTAATTCGAGTCATTAGATTAGTATTTGTAAAGTTATGTAAAAGTTCAAGTGTAAGGGGAATGCAATGCCCCTATGATGTATTATTTTGGATGGTAGGGTAAAAGTGTATGCAAAAAAAAAAAAAAAAAAAAAAAAAAAAAAAAAAAAAAAAAACACAAAAAAAATGAGAAAATGAAAAATAGAAAAAACATACGGACTACCATCCCGTTTTATTTTATGTTTGTTTTATATTTTTGTTATTTTGTTATTTCATTTCTAGCTTAAGATCGAGTCTAGTCTTGGCTTAGCAACATTGTATAGTACATGTAATTGATCAAGATCTTTAACTCGCCACCAGTAAAATATCCTTTATCCAACAAAACCGTGTTTTCCTTTTCCCTACACCTAACGTTATAACCCATTTAAAAGCCCTCTTTGATAGTTTATCTTTGGTGCTTACGCCTAGTGGAGGAGGTTTTCGATCCTTTCCCAAGCCTATGGTAATCTATTTGCTATGACAGGTAGTGAGAGATATTATCCGTTTTCATTTATGAGATTTATTTTGATGACACTTGAGAGATGTGAGTATCTAAACACTACTTGTGAGGTGCTAGTTTATAATCTCCGTGCTTATTATGATTGAAGTGGAACGATTATTTGTTGTAATTACTTTTATGTTTGCATTAAATGACCCCTAACTTGTATTTTGATTAGAATAAAAGCGCATTTGCTTGAGGACAAGCAAATCTCAAGTGTAAGGGTATTTGATGAAGCGAAATGTGTACCGCTTTTAAGGGGTCATTTAAGCCTTAAATCGTATTTATTTGATCAAATATTGCCCTAAATCGTTCCTTTTGTCATTTTAGGTACTTTTGAGGAGAAATCTGGAAAAGGAGGCATTTTGGACGTTTTTGGAGCATTAAAGTGAAGAAAACGGCAAAGTCTCAAGAATCGGCTAAAAGTTACTCTTGACGGCGTCAGACTTTACTCTGGACGGCGTCATGCCTTGGCAAGAAAAGTTGGATGTGAAATTTACTCATGACGGGCCAGTGAAAATAGCATGTGAATTCTGACGGCGTCACGCTTTAACTTGATCGAGGGCGTCACGGCTTAAATCATAAGGGGACGGCGTCACGTTCATGGTTAGACGGCGTCAAGCCTTGATAAGCCAGAATGGATTTTTGAAGAGCTAAAGAGGGACGGCGTCAAGAAGGTCATCCGGGAACCCTAAAAGCGGCGAGGTGATGGCGTCACACTCCATAAGGTGACGCCGTCAGATCCAAAAATCTATATATAGTTTTCTAATTTTTTGTCATTAGGGAGAGCTTAGTGTGTGGAATTTTGGGAGAAAACCCTAAGACGATTTTAGCTACTTTTTCAGGGCTTTTTGCCTTGAGATCTTCCATGTTTCATTGAAAGATAAGTTATCAATTAATCATTCAATATGTCTATGTGTTGTTTGATTCTATCTTATTCTTGTCTTTTGTTTAACATGTTAGGCTAATTTTATCTTGTGTTTGCTTAGATCTAATGAAACCTAGCTATTGATTATTGGTTGTTAGTGTGTTATTAGTTGTATTGGATGATTGTTTATCTATGTTAGGCTTAAGAAAACTGGCTAACTTCCTATTCGGTAACTTGCTTGAACGTCTTAAGAAACATGAACCAAATGCGTACTAAAGGTTTTTATGGTTGTATTTAATGCACAAGCGAATTCTAGTGATCCCATGTTAGGAGCTTCCTAGCCGGCTCGACATAGGAGTGAAGTAGGAGCTTGTAGAGTTGGGGAAGTAAGTACGCCGCCCCACGAATGGTATTAAGGAATACACCCGTCATCCACGCGACTAATACACACTAATTAACCGGTAAAAGATAGTTAGGGAGTAAGGAAATCTAAGTAAACACATTTCTCTACACATAAGTTTCTCACCACATCTTCATTTTTGTTATTTTATTTTATTTGCATCCGTAGTAATTTTGGGTTAGTTGACTAGCAACTAATTCCGCCCACTCCTTCAAAACCGAGATTTTACTTGCTTTCATAAAAACTATAAAAACATAAAAAGAATCTTCCTCAACCCTTAGACCTAATTAGAGTAGCCTTTCATACCTAACGAACACTATTCCCTGTGGAGAACGATCAATCCCCCGTACTTACCACTACACTATACTACATCGGTCAGGTACACTGCCTGGTGGGGTTGTAAGCCTCTTGAGATCCCTCGAGAGGTAAAACCTGTTGTAAGGTTACAAAACCACGCAATCAGTGAACCTGCTAACTACTGAGATGCATTATCAGATATTGTATCTGATGAGTAGCTCAAAACTATGAATGTTAAGATGCAGCCCTTGAAAGACAATCACTCATGGAGCTTGATTGATCTCTTACCAATCAGTTAGACTGTGAGGTTAAGAATGAGTTTCTTGATAAGAAGACTCAAAAGGGAAAACTTGTACACACGTTTAATGCACGACTAGTAAAAGGAGTTTACTCGTACTCAAGAAATTGACTATGTATAAAGATGATTAATAGTCATACCTGTTTTCATGTAAATGAAATATGACAATAGGATATCAAAACACTTTTCTTGTTGATTACCTTTGCAAAGACAATGAGTAATCAAAAGGGTTTATGAATCCATATAATCTTTATTATGTATACAAGATAAAATAATCCATGTGTGGATTAGATCATGCATCTAGGAGCAAAGATCTTGAGTTAATTATAAAATCATTAA
Source organism: Artemisia tridentata subsp. tridentata (assembly GCA_021014915.2). Lineage (NCBI taxonomy): Eukaryota > Viridiplantae > Streptophyta > Magnoliopsida > Asterales > Asteraceae > Artemisia > Artemisia tridentata. Next base: position 127,885,267 of record CP139501.1, read on the forward strand.
TTTGATTTTGATTAATAAGATTACTCCTAAGTGCGCTAAGAGCAAGTTGGAGCACTGTGTTTATTTTCTTAAATCTCATATGTCATTAACATATTAGAAACAATATTCCATCTAAGCTAGACTTTAATCCTTAGCTTGGAATGAAGTTTCTCTTGAGGGATTTATAAAATAAGACATACAACCTTGTTATGTATATTTTTATTAGAATAAACATAAGCGGTTATTAAGTCTAAAAATAATATGACACGTTATTGAGGGGAGTCTCAATGATCAATCTCACTTGATGAGATTGAACAAATGAGTGAAAATCTTAAGTTCAACTAAAGGATTCATCATGTAAGTCATATTACGCATTGGACTATGTATATATCATTTGCATTAATGCAAGATGATTTGATAACAACAAATATCTAAGTGAAAGTCATTAAATAATTGTTAAAAGAACATTATAATGGACCTACAAAGGACCAAAGATATGTTCAAACATTTACGAATATTTGAGGAACTCTGTTTTGTTTGCATACGCTGATGCTTATTTAACTGAGATGATACTCAACCCTAGTCGTGGTAGGATGTCATCATGAATGATGACATTGCTGACTAGATGTGCTCGACTGAGAGCACTAGTGCGTTATACATTAAAAGAATAAGAATACTTTATAGTTTGAGAAACTGTACAGATGACTATCTAATGCAGGTGTTTTGCTGGCTTCAAACACCCTATGGAATGTATTGTTGCAACACTCGTCTTGTACTTGAATGCACACATACAAAGGACAATCATCATTCAAACCTTTCATGAGTTTTGAAATAAGTATTCTCAAAGTTTACTCGGATGACTACTTGTTGTCTTGTACAACATAATTTGATCATGGTGGGAACATCGGATTCCTATCTATGAGTAGTCTTATGCATATCTGTTTTTAGTATTTGGATAATGGAACTGTAAGCAGTCGTATTATACAATGAATTGATATACCTGGTATGATCGTCTTCATTTATACTACTGTGTTCTATATTTGCATGTTTAATTCATGAATAATTTATTTATTCTGAAATTATCCATTGTCGGTTGACGATACGGGAGTATCATCAAATTAAGGCAAATGTGAGCGTGTTGGTGATTTATTTGCCACACTCACATGTTGTTCATTATGATGAACATTGGATTGACCCAACCTACGAGTATTCACTACATGGATCGTCGTCAATAGTGAATCTCGCAAGAGGTTATGTCTCTTATCCTTAGACTTGAGATGCAAGCAGGTCTTGCATGTGTGGAATTTCATTCCTTGATATGGTTAAACGCTGTCCTGAATAAGGTAGTTATAAAAGCCATTATCAGGAGTGATATGAAGCATGTGAATGACACGTGTAGTCAAAATAGGATTTGTTCCTCCACATGTTATGGAGTTAGATACTATTGGGCCCCTCGATGAATTGGACAGACGTTTGTATGGCCGTACCCAAATGAGATTAAGATGAATCTTAATCAAATTGGTAATCTTGTTCAATATCTATATCGAGAAACATAATGGTTGAAATATTAGAATGACATTTGATCCATGTCTAATGTTCAACACGGTATCTGTAACAAAAGGATAGCAGACATATAAACCATCTAAAATGAGACGTTTAAGAAACTAACCTTACATATTTCTAGGGGCATTGGCGTGTTGCTAGACGCTAACCTTTGCTTGTATAATTACCTGATTATTATGACGTCGCAAGTGGGAGCTGTTGGAGTATGCTCGTGTCATAATTAATAATTATATGGCTAGACATATGTGAGCCTATGGGGTTACACACTTATACACAGAGACATCATTTTATAGATTGTAATTATCGTATTTACAATATATAAACGACTACGTAAATCGGGATCTATAACGGGCCATTAAATACTAAGTTAGACTTAGAGCTTTTGGAGTGGACCAACAATGGGAAAGCCCATTGTGAGCCCATATAGTGGCCGGCCTAAAGGTGAGGTCTAGAGGGGATTATGGAGCTTGTTCAAGGGGCTAAGTGTAAGTAGTTTAATGATAAGATCAAAGGAATTTAATCATATCATTAACACTTATGAATTTCAACTAATTGAGAGAAACTATCTCCCTCTCCTCCTCTCTCTTCTCATGGAAAACACACACCCTCTTAGGGTTTTGTGTTTTCTTGATCCCTTCTTTGCTCATTCTATTGTAGATGTATCAAGGATCATGGTTACGAGGTCAAGACTAGCATCGGGTGGTGATCGATGACGTGTAGTGTGGATTATTCATAGAGGTGATCTCCTTTGGTCACTTGTGGTTCTTATTCCATTCGATTCATAGGGATTGGTGGTGACTCCCGGATTACGCTACAAAGGTATAACTTGTTTGTTTAATTATTTGATTGATCATATGGCTATATGGATCTTCTTGGTGATGTATTCCGCTGCGTTTATTTATTTGATATGTTATCCTATATTTGCATCACCTATAGGGGGTGCCTTAGCAAGCTTTTTGCTTCGACAAAAAGGGGGAGAAATGGGAGTAAACTCATTAAAAACTTGTTAAAATTAATTTTAACATAAAATGAGTTTATGTTTTGTCATCATCAAAAAGGGGGAGATTGTTAATGCAAATAATGTTCTAAAAACGTTATTTCTATGTTTCGATAACTTCACGTTTTGAGGATGACAAAATGTGAAATCACGTTACGTTAAAATTAACGTAAACAAGTTTTTAATCGGAAGATCCCGTTTCTACACAAATCACTCTAGAACAAATTTACAACTTGACTAATGATCAAAGAAGTAAATTTGGATTTAAGACTTCACATTTTTATGTGACAAAACATTTTCTTCAAAAATATACTTTACAAATTATTTTTGAATGATTAAGAAATGTTTTAATGGAAAAATAAGTTTAAAATACATAACAGCTATTCCCCCCTCCCCCAAAATCAGCTCCAAACTTCCCCAAATAAGTTTTCACCAGAAAAGACAAAAAATGGAGCGTCTTTGTCTGACACGGCTCCACGGTTCCACTAAATTTTGTGAAGCCGTCGGTGATTTAGTGGAGCCGTCCTTCTATAACGGCCATATTTTTTTTGCCTATAAATACCAGCCCACTTCACAGATTTTCTTCGCCCTTTTTCACACAGAAACTTCTGAGTTTAAATCCCTCACACCATTTTCTTTTCTTGATCATTTAGTTTAGTTTTTCTTTTGTTCAAGAGTGATCCAATCATCCAACTTAGAGATCCTCATCATTCCTCTTCATTAGCAAGAGAAGAACACAAAGTATCCAAGTAGATACAAAGTGTTGTCATTCCTCTTCATTTGCAAGAGAATAACTCAAGTTATCCAAGAAGATACAAGAGTTGTAGTTGTTAGGTCTTGTAACATTTGTTACACACTTGTTGTATAATACCATACATCAAGATTATTTTTCTTTTGTGAGAGTGTGAGTGAAGATCATTGTGATCTTATAGAGATAGTGAATATCTCTTGAAGCCATTGGTCTAGTGTGATTGATCAAGAAGATCAAGGGTCAATAGGATAGTGTTAGTCAAGTGAGTGTTGATCATTGTGATCATGTCGAGATCTTGGAGATCTCTTGAAGCCATTGGGCTTGAGTGATTGATCGTGTGGATCGTGGTAGATTGGTGCTAGGTAAGATTAGCACTCGACATCTAGCTTAGTTTCAGAAAACAAGTTAAGCGACGTGTACGATTTTCTTCGCCTTAAGGGAGGTTGTTGACATAGTGCTTGAAACTCTCGAGTGTGGTACTCGGGGAGTGGAGTAGGGCGAAGAAGAGCTTCGTAGCCGAACCACTATAAACCCTTTTGTCCCGGTTTGATCTTTCCATCTCCACTCTTTACTTTCATTAATTATTATTAGTTAGTTTAGAGTGTAGTTCATATTGATGTTGTTTGATTGCACATAAGAATCGAATTAAAGGTTTCCAATAGCAAAGTTTTTAAGAAGTCCTAAGAGCAAAGTTTTTAAGAAGTCCTAAAAAGATTTAAAAGAACTTAAGAACCGGTAAAACTATTCAACCCCCCCCCCCTTCTAGTTTTCCACAAAAGCCATCTTTAAACCTTCATTCTTCCTTGATTTTGAGAGCTTAACAAAGTGATAATGGCTGCTAGGGTTTCGTGTGGGGAGGGAGAATGAATGCCGTATGTTTATGTGAAAGGGGGGAAAAATGGCGTGTGATTTTATGTAGGGAATACCGTGTGTTTTAGCTATGATCAAGGAGCCACAAAATCCTTTATTTAAGTTAACATATTTGACCTTTTAAACTTGTTCTTATCCTCTCTTTAGACGTGTGAAATAGGAGAGGGGGCATCACATTTTCGGCTCAAGTATCACAAGGAAAAAAAAACATGCACAAAGTGTAGGAAACAAAGGGTGCACCGATTTATATTTTTAACTTAGGTCATATAGGTTTATTTTGTATTTAAGTTATCATGTATAGTTTAGGATTTATATCATTTCATGTGTATAACATATGGGTTTAAATGTATATGACTTAATATCAAACTTATGTTAAAAATTCAAATTGGATGTAAAAATGTGAATCCAAATTTTAGGGTTTTACACTTGTTCCGTTTGATGACAAGCAAGGTATAATTTTTAATGCAAACAAAGAAGCTGTGTTGATAGCACCTAGGAGGGAAGATGTATATGTACTTGACATGTCATCCCTTACTCAAAATGGAACTTGTTTGTTTGCTAAAGCCTCTGAAACAGTCAATTGGATTTGGCACAAAACAAAGTCCTTGGTCTACCATCTCTTGTGTTCTCAAAAGATAAACCTTGCTCAGCTTGTAAAAAGGGTAAATATCATAGGGCTTCTTTTAAAACAAAAAAACAAAAAAAAAAAAAAAGAAAACAAAAAAAAAAGAAAAAAACGTATCAAGAACTGCCTTCATCTGCTTCATATGGATCTATTTGGGCCAGTCAGTCCTATCAATCCATAATGATAAATACACCCTTTTCATTGTAGATGAATACTCAAGATACACTTGGGTATATTTTCTCTCAAATAAGAGTCAGGCAGCTGAAACCATCATGTCCTTGTTAGAAACATAGAAAACCAAAATGACATCAGGGTCAAACAAATTAGAATTAACAATGGAACTGAGTTTAGAAATGATAAACTTGAGTGTTATTGTGATGAGAAACGAATTTTTTAGAACATCTCTTCTCCCTACACACCTGAACAAAATGGTGTGGCAGAAAGGAAGAATAGAACACTCATAGAGGCTGCTAGAACAATGCTAAATGGCTCTGTCCTCTTAAAACACTTTTGGACTGAAGCATTTAGTACAACTTGCGACACTCAGTACATATTCATCATTATCAAAAGACATAACAAAACCCCTTATGAGGTGTTCAGAGGAAGAATCCCTAATATCAGCTACTTTCATGTGTTTAGATGCCCTGTTTTTATTCATAATCACAAGGATCATCTGGGTAAGTTTGATGCAAAAGCTCATGATGGATACTTCCTTGGATACTCTCTTGTCTCCAAAGCATTCAGAGTGTTCAACACTAGAAGACAACAATCAGAAGAAACATTTCATGTTACTTTTGATGAGAGTATGGATGCCATCATATTCTCAAACACCTCTGTAGAATAAATGGAGATATGTTGGGATTACGTGTAATCATTATAAAGTGTCGGTCATTTAGTATATGTATTAGGTCATAAACTATAAGGCTTGTATGTTAGTTACAAGGCCCGCTCATGAAGCAAGCCCATGAGCGGCCTATTATTTGTTATTATGGCAACGCCCCTTTTGGTGTAAACACTATAAATACCCCCTCCCTTGAAGGGAGAGGGTGTTAGTTCTTGGTTAATGAATGTTCTATTATTACATACACAAGTTCCATCCATCTCTCTTCCTCTCTTACTTTCTCTCTCTAGAATCGATATCTTGTGTGATTAATATTGTGACCTAACAAGTGGTATCAATCGCCAAGGGATAGCTTAGGTTGTTTTAGGTTAGATTTGGTAGAAAATCTTGAAGTTTTGTCTCATAATTCTTCAACTTAGGCATGTTTCTTCGAGTTAGAAAGTTGAAATTCTTCGAGTAAGTCACGTTTCTTCAACTTAGTCTTCGAGTAAGCTTAATTTATTCGAGCAAGACTTTGAGTAAGGAAGATTTCTTCGAGTAACGATTACTCTTAAGTTCTGTTTATATCTTCCAAGTTAGTAAATCAGAACTTCTCACTTAAAATCCTTCTACTAAGGGGTTCTATACTTGGTGAAATTTTATTCTTCGAGTAAGGAATTCTTCGAGTAAGCAGTTTTTCGAGCAAGTTAAGTTCTGTTTATACTTTCCGAGTTAGGAAATCAGAACTTATAAGAATTTAATTTCTTCGAATAAGGGGCTATATACTTCTTTATCCTTTAGTCTTCGGGTAAGGAATTAAATCTTCGAGTAAGGAGCTTCGAGTAAGAACATAATTCTTCGAGTAAGGATTTTTATCCACATCTTCTACATAGACATCTAAACTATAACAACAACCTTCTTTATCCTAAAAGATCCATCATCCACACATGTTACTTTACATCTACATAATATCTCAACCACCGCACTACAATTACTTTTACAATCAACAACAGTAGTATCCTCAACAATAACTATTCATGCAACAACATCAATTCTTTCAACAGCAACAATCCCCTCAACAACAACCATATCAACAACAACCAATGCAATCCTTCCCACTTCCTGCAAAACAACCACATTGGTTTGATCAAATTTGTGAGGCCATCAGTAGTCAACAATCAACACATGAAGCTGGATCACTTGACATACCTCCTATGCTTACTCCTGGTAACTATGTTCAATGGGCAAGTCGATTCTTAAGGTTCATAGAACTCAAGAAACCACATGGCAAATATATGAAAAAGGCTAAAATTGAAGGTCCATTCCAAATGCCAACTACAACGGTTCCTGGAGATCCAACTGCTATTCCTCCAAGACCTGACACCGTGCTCCCTGTTCCTGAACCTCAAATTACTGCATAGCAAATACTTCATCGTGAAGCAAATGAACTTCCAACGTCATACATTCTTCAGGGAATACCTAATCCGATTTTACGAAGTATTGATGCTCAGAAAATAGCTAAGGATATGTGGGAACACGTTCATCTCTTAATGGAAGGCACTGAACTGAGCCAAGAAGACATGGAATCCAAACTCTACCTCGAATATACAATGTTCATGATTGAATCAGGGGAGTCACTTGAGTCTTACTACCATCGATTCACAAACATCATCAATGACTTGGACAGACACAACATTAAGTTACCAAGGATTGCAATCAACACTAAGTTTCTCAGCTGTCTTGGTCCAGATTGGCAAAAATATGTCACGTTTGTTCATCAAGCAAAAAATCTACATAATGCATCTTATGGGTTGTTGTATGATTATCTGAACCACCATCAATCTGAAGTTGACAAAGATCGAGCTCTTTGTGGTACTTATTCACCTTCTACATCTCCAAACTCATTGGCACTAATAGCTCAATCTCACTTTGCTCCACCTCCATAGTCAAACCATGCTTATGTCCAACAACAACAACACTTTAACTATCATCAACAAACCTCTTCCACCCAACTCATTCCAAATGATTCAACACAACAATCAAATGAAAATCAACTAGTCCCCTACGACAACACTGACACCATGCTTTACACAAATATAAACAATGACGAAGATGATGCATTCAACTCTTTGAATGAAGGATTTGCACTCATTACTCGTGCTTTCAGCAAATTCTCTAACAAATCTAACAATCGTATCCGCACTTCATCTAACACAAGGAATCAAGCTGTTGTACAAGATGGACGTGTTGAAATTAAGAATCATACTTATAGAAGAACAGGATCAGGGGGTTATATGGGAAATTCAGGAAATGGACAACGGTTTAATGCAGCTAGTAGAAGTAGGAACAATGCAGGTGCTCCCCAGAAAAGGGTGGAAATTATTGAAACTGGGAATACAGGGACTGGGAATACAATGGTTAAGAGCTACAACTGCAATGGGAAAGGTCATCTAGCTAATGCATGTCCCAAACCTAGAGTCAAAGGTAGAGAGTTTCATAAGCATGCACTACTTCTCGCTCTAAAGGATGAATCAGGGGGCACTCTTACTGAGAAAGAAAACAGCTTCATGGCAAATGCATATTCAGATGCTGACATGGAGGATTTGGAAGCAAATGCAGCTGTGATGCTAATAGCCAACATGCAAGAACTTCACATGAGTGATACAGGCCCAATGTATGATACTGATGGTCTGTCTGTAACACCCCCAAATTATCGCAGCGGAACGATAGTGTCATTGGGATGCTACTTCAGGGCACAAAGTACAAGATATAGAGAACGGCCTCTAAATGAGACGTTTTGAAAAGTTACCATTCGAATAGATAAAAGTCACAGTTTACAATCAAAAGATCCCAAAGTAGAATAGTACATAAGTTTTTAAAGTATCTCGAATGGTAAATGATAAAAGCAAAATTCTTCATAAAAACGTGCCCTAAGACTCTCTGCTCCATGCATCTGCTATCACCTTACTAACCTGAGATAAACATGCTAAAAAGTGTCAACACAAAGGTTGGTGAGTTCATAGAGTTTGTTATAAATAAGTTGAAAAGCGTTTAGAGAAAGTTTCCACAGCATAGGCATTGTAAATCCACTCAGTTCCAAGCCCCGCCCATTCAAGACTTGCAACCTGTGTGTTTACAACCCAATGCTAACATAGTATGAGTAAGACATGTGTGTATACGATGTGCGTTCTATAACACTAGAAGACCTTATGCTGCTCACGAGGAGACTTATCAATGCTGCTCACGAGGAGACTTATCAATGCTGCTCACTAGGAGACTTATCAATGCTGCTCACGAGGAGACTTATGTTCGGCTACCCCAAGTGTTTGATACTTAGGTCCGCGATATGATTCGTTCGGCTACCCCAAGTGTTTGATACTTAGGTCCGCGATATGCTTTCAAGAATAACGCAAATAAGTTTAACATAATCATGTAGGTAAGCAAACAGTTTAGGCATGTATCTCCCCCAAAAAGTTCAAAACGTATAAGGTAGGGGCTATGAAAACTCACCTGATATGATAGCACAATAACCACAAAGGATATGATGAAAATGAGGCTCGGTCTCAAACTGCGACCTATGATGAATGATATGATCTAATATAAGTAAATGAAATGCTTCTACTCATGCATTTACGTATGTTAACGATACCACTCGTTGGTTTTGAAAATAATGTTTATCGTCGAAAACTACATTTTTGACATCTCGGCAAGTCATACACTATATTTCGTGTAAAAATGTTGAAACGTTACTCCACGATCCCTATTTGGTGTTTTATCGTCAAATAAAATAGTTTCGTCGCAAAATATTACTTTTACAACTGGTGAAAATATGACCAAACGGCCTCGCAAAACTAGTCATAAAATATTGTACGTTGAGAGTTAGTAATAGAACTTGACGTTTTTGAAATCCTTGTGACATAATCTCTCATCCGTCTCCTTTGACTTTTGATCATACGCGTCTCGATCATGTAGATAATCGGTCATCAACTTGGCGACTTGCTAGTTTTACACTTTTTATTTTTATATAATGGTTGTTTTTGGCGATACTAGGAAATTCATAACTTACTCACTATAAGTCCGATCAACAAGCGGCTGATTGATTTGGAAAATAGGCCGGGAATACTTCGTTTCACCTGAAGGAGTTTATGGCTCAAACCGTCTCGCTCAACGGGAAAATAGCTCGTAAGATGGTGCCTCGCAAAAACTGTTTACACTTAGAAAATATTGGAATTATAGTGAGGCTGTCAAAATAAGTTTTGTTAGTCGGATTTTCAGAAATTCATATCTTGGTCGTTACAAGTCGGTTTTCAACGTTCTTTATATCCACGCGATCGTCATAACATGAACTAACATATTCTCAGTGGCTCGGCTCAGCTAGACTACGGCTAACGCCTCGTTCTGTCCCCTGTAGTTCGGCCAACAGCCCGCATTTTCTGAAAATAATAGTTTTGCGTTGCTAACTTTAAAACATCGTATCTCCTTCGTTATAACTCGGTTTTTAGTGATTCAAGCGACCACGTTTTCGTGTTTGAGAGTACTTTCTAAATATGAAAGCTAAAATAACGCCATGTTTACTGATTTTTCCAAAGTTTGCATTTCTGGACAGCGGGTATATATATATGTTAAAAACTCGTTTTCTTGGTTCGCGGCTTGATCAAACAACTACAACACAACTCCACAAACACACACATCCTACCATACACCTTCTTAGGGTGTCATGGGTCCTAAACATCACTAAAAATAGTGGGCTTCGCGGGGATGTTAATAAAACATACAGATCTAGGGTTTGAGATAGTTTTAATGAAAAATAAAACAAGTGGTATATATAACATAAGTTTTGCATGGATAGCTCTCAAAATAAATAGAAGATACATCAATATAAGAACAAAGGAAGTATGAAATGATCAAAAATGGTGTTCTTGAGCTTACTTGATGATTGGTGAGCTAGGATGAAAAATGACCACAACCTTGGAGTTTTTATTACAAAACTCTAACAAGGAAGGTATTTGGGACTTGTATAACACTTGATCTTCAAAAAAAAATTGGATCTTCTCCTTGATCCTTGTTGTGCCGTGTGATAGAGTAGAGAGAAATAGAGAATAGGTTTGTTTAGATATTGAAAATGTTATGAAATGTTATGAAAAATAAAACTAGTTTATAAGTAATTAAGCATTTAAAGATTTTAACTTATTAGGCTTAGAAATTGTACAAGGGGGCGGCAAATAGGTTGAAAATGGAGTAAAAGGTGAAGATATTTTGTAGATATTGTATGTATTAGTTGTTATAATGTATACTTCGGGTGTTATCGGGTACCGGGTTAACTGAAAATAAAACGTGACGAATAAAAATAAAATTCGACGAAGTCGTGAAAATTATGAAATCATGTTACTGATAAGAATCGGGTGTTAAAATAGTGATCGTGATAAAATATCGCAAACCGATGGGGTTCTAAGCCCTTAACGTAAAATATAGCAAAAGGTTTCAAAACACCGGGTAAATTAATAATATAAATTTTATATCATTAAAATTAGCATGAAAATATATTAGGATCATAATCGGGAGTATTTGAGTATAATATTAGTAGTAATGGCTGAGTGGTAACGTTTACTGAACATACGTAAATTGAAATGATGCAATCCCGTGCATAGTAAAGACTCGAAAATGCGAATTGTGACAGTCTCCACCCGTCAAAGGAATTCAGTCCCTGAATTCAGCTCGTTCGTTCTACCTACGTACTTTCTCGTGGTCGGATTTGATGGGGGTAAACTTTCCCATTCTCGAGCGTAGCCCTCAAAAGACCTCTAGGTAACCGATTTTTACTTAATCCCACAACTCATCAAACAAGAACTGTCATGGGATTAGGCTAAATCGGTTTGAGGTTGTCGATTCAAATTCAATCTCACAACTCATCAAACAAGAACTGTCATGAGATTAAACTGAATCGGCTCGGGTAACAACTTGACTCTTAGCTTGATTTCGCAACTCATCAAACAAGAACTGTCACTAAATCAAGCTAAGAAACAAGTTGTCTGAAAGAATGGATTCAACATCCTGAAATGAGGTCTTTTGAAAGATTGGCTCGATTTTGGAATTGCTTACACCAATCAAATCAATATAACTAAGGTCAATAACATTTGGTATGAATTTAGTAGGGCAAAGCTATATCTTACTGGAATCGGACAATATGATAGAATGCTTAATTGTCTAGGGAAAACATACCCGTTACGCGTTGCGGGCTGCCTTGGTACCCAAATAGAATGCTCGACCCCTTGGTGGACTAATATTGATTTCAGGTTGTGGGTTGTTTCCCTCTATTGCTAAAGCTAGAGTCGGGTTACCCTGTATTTGTCTTGGTGCCCTATTCAACCTAGGACAGGCATACCGGAGGTGATCCGGGCTGTTACACTCATAACATGTCCTTTGGTTATTCTTCATGTTGCCCGCATTCACTGGTGCTTTACACTGATTTGTAAAATGACCCCACTGATTGCAATTTGTACACACGCGACAGGGCGCAGACTTCTGATGATGATAAGCACATTTCGTACACTTAGGATGTGGTCCTTCATACCCTTTCTGACCAGAACTAGTTGCCGCAAAGGTTCTTGCCTTTTTGTTGTCAACCACCGTGCCCATTTTCTTTTCCGACTCACTCGGTCCCTTCCTTTTATCACTGTCTTCCAAAGTTCCATTCCTAACCATCTCATCTGTAAGGGCTCCAGCCTTCAATATTGCACTCTGGATTGTGGGAGGCTCAGTTGCCTTTACAGTTCCTCGAATTTCAGGAACAAGGCCATAGATGTACCTTTCGATCCTCTTAGATTCAGGGGTAACCAGATGAGGTACTAGTTTCGCTAACTCATGGAATCGGTCCGTGTAGACTGCGTGGCCAGCTCCTATCATAGAGTGATGCCAAAGTTCATTCTCCAGTTTTTGCATCTCATTGCCCGGACAATACTCCTCTTTCAGTAGTGCCTTAAAGTCGTCCCATGTCATACCTATGGCTGCTTCCCTACCCCTAGCTTGCATCTGTGTGTTCCACCAAGTCAATGCCTTTCCCAACAGCAAGCATGCAGAATACTTCACCCTCTGATGTGCGGCACAATTACTGATGTCGATCACTGACTCCATCTTCTCTACCCATCGTGTATATGCCAAGGCGCCTCCAGTACCATCAAACTCTATTGGTTTACATGCCGTAAATTCCTTATACGTGCATCCAGTTGCACGCGTGGCAGTCTCATTCACACCTACCCCATTGGTGTCGTCATTTCCGCTTCCGTGGTTTCCCGAGTTGTTAATATGATTGCTAACTTGAGTGACAATAGTGGGAAGCAAGTTTTGAAGTTGCTGAGCGATGATGGCGGCAAAATCAGGATTTCCACCATCGTTGTTGTCATTGTTGTCAATGCCGCGACCACCTCCTCTACCTCCACGTCCACCAGTCCTTCCACCCCTAGACGTCGCGCCTCCTCGGCTAGTACTGTGAGTTGTCCTCCTTGTTGCCATATCCTACAAAGAAGGACATGTGGTGAACGTTAGAGATGAGGGAAACCGTTGACTACCCCATCTATACTCATCGTCCTCATACATAGTATCACGTCGCGAGTTGTCTCCTAAATGGTGCCAATGCCGATCAACGTAAGCATGGTCACATGTCCAAGTGTGTCGTGACGCATTCATAATTATGTTGGCCACCCATAATTATAATTGCCTCCTTTCACACGTGTACATATTACCAAGCACACATATCTCAGCGATTGATGTTCCTTAAGTAGGTAGTCATTCTATCATCCGATCCTAAATGGTGAAGGAGTACTGTGGTGAGGGTACTTAGGGAGTGTCGCACTCGGTATATAGGAGCCTCTCTTAGGTGATGAAGTCATGGTAAGGTTTAGTCTCTAAAAAGTATCTTTAAGAGAACTCCCATCCTCCGCGAATCATCAAATCTCTGCAGCTAAATAATAACCTTTATTTAACTCAATCTCATGTCTCATCAAACAAGAACTGTCACAAGATTGAGTTAAATAACCAGTTATTATTGAGCTCCACATTTCTGATGACTCGACTAGAGTTTGGGACTTCCCCATCAGTACCATAAAATATCTAATAGCGTAGGTCTAGACGAAAAGTTATCAGCAAGCGTACGTGTATGAAAAGTGCAAGGCGATAGGGAGGAGAGTCTAAATGTATGTAGTTATAGTCTAGGCTCTAAAAGCAACCTAGTTCTCTATAACCAATGCTCTGATACCAATCTGTAACACCCCCAAATTATCGCAGCGGAACGATAGTGTCATTGGGATGCTACTTCAGGGCACAAAGTACAAGATATAGAGAACGACCTCTAAATGAGACGTTTTGAAAAGTTACCATTCGAATAGATAAAAGTCACAGTTTACAAGCAAAAGATCCCAAAGTAGAATAGTACATAAGTTTTTAAAGTATCTCGAATGGTAAATGATAAAAGCAAAAGTCTTCATAAAAACGTGCCCTAAGACTCTCTGCTCCATGCATCTGCTATCACCTTACTAACCTGAGATAAACATGCTAAAAAGTGTCAACACAAAGGTTGGTGAGTTCATAGTGTTTGTTATAAATAAGTTGAAAAGCGTTTAGAGAAAGTTTCCACAGCATAGGCATTGTAAATCCACTCAGTTCCAAGCCCCGCCCATTCAAGACTTGCAACCTGTGTGTTTACAACCCAATGCTAACATAGTATGAGTAAGACATGTGTGTATACGATGTGCGTTCTATAACACTAGAAGACCTTATGCTGCTCACGAGGAGACTTATCAATGCTGCTCACGAGGAGACTTATCAATGCTGCTCACTAGGAGACTTATCAATGCTGCTCACGAGGAGACTTATGTTCGGCTACCCCAAGTGTTTGATACTTAGGTCCGCGATATGATTCGTTCGGCTACCCCAAGTGTTTGATACTTAGGTCCGCGATATGCTTTCAAGAATAATGCAAATAAGTTTAACACAATCATGTAGGTAAGCAAACAGTTTAGGCATGTATCTCCCCCAAAAAGTTCAAAACGTATAAGGTAGGGGCTATGAAAACTCACCTGATATGATAGCACAATAACCACAAAGGATATGATGAAAATGAGGCTCGGTCTCAAACTGCGACCTATGATGAATGATATGATCTAATATAAGTAAATGAAATGCTTCTACTCATGCATTTACGTATGTTAACGATACCACTCGTTGGTTTTGAAAATAATGTTTATCGTCGAAAACTACATTTTTGACATCTCGGCAAGTCATACACTATATTTCGTGTAAAAAGGTTGAAACGTTACTCCACGATCCCTATTTGGTGTTTTATCGTCAAATAAAATAGTTTCGTCGCAAAATATTACTTTTACAACTGGTGAAAATATGACCAAACGGCCTCGCAAAACTAGTCGTAAAATATTGTACGTTGAGAGTTAGTAATAGAACTTGACGTTTTTGAAATCCTTGTGACATAATCTCTCAGCCGTCTCCTTTGACTTTTGATCATACGCGTCTCGATCATGTAGATAATCGGTCATCAACTTGGCGACTTGCTAGTTTTACACTTTTTATTTTTATATAATGGTTGTTTTTGGCGATACTAGGAAATTCATAACTTACTCACTATAAGTCCGATCAACAAGCGGCTGATTGATTTGGAAAATAGGCCGGGAATACTTCGTTTCACCTGAAGGAGTTTATGGCTCAAACTGTCTCGCTCAATGAGAAAATAGCTCGTAAGATGGTGCCTCGCAAAAACTGTTTACACTTAGAAAATATTGGAATTATAGTGAGGCTATCAAAATAAGTTTTGTTAGTCGGATTTTCAGAAATTCATATCTTGGTCGTTACAAGTCGGTTTTCAACGTTCTTTATATCCACGCGATCGTCATAACATGATCTAACATATTCTCAGTGGCTCGGCTCAGCTAGACTATCGGCTAACGCCTCGTTCTGTCCCCTGTAGTTCGGCCAACAGCCCGCATTTTCTGAAAATAATAGTTTTGCGTTGCTAACTTTAAAACATCGTATCTCCTTCGTTATAACTCGGTTTTTAGTGATTCAAGCGACCACGTTTTCGTGTTTGAGAGTACTTTATAAATATGAAAGCTAAAATAACGCCATGTTTACTGATTTTTCCAAAGTTTGCATTTCTGGACAGCGGGTATATATATATGTTAAAAACTCGTTTTCTTGGTTCGCGGCTTGATCAAACAACTACAACACAACTCCACAAACACACACATCCTACCATACACCTTCTTAGGGTGTCATGGGTCCTAAACATCACTAAAAATAGTGGGCTTCGCGGGGATGTTAATAAAACATACAGATCTAGGGTTTGAGATAGTTTTAATGAAAAATAAAACAAGTGGTATATATAACATAAGTTTTGCATGGATAGCTCTCAAAATAAAAAGAAGATACATCAATATAAGAAAAAAGGAAGTATGAAATGATCAAAAATGGTGTTCTTGAGCTTACTTGATGATTGGTGAGCTAGGATGAAAAATGACCACAACCTTGGAGTTTTTATTACAAAACTCTAACAAGGAAGGTATTTGGGACTTGTATAACACTTGATCTTCAAAAAAAAATTGGATCTTCTCCTTGATCCTTGTTGTCCCGTGTGATAGAGTAGAGAGAAAAAGAGAATAGGTTTGTTTAGATATTGAAAATGTTATGAAATGTTATGAAAAATAAAACTAGTTTATAAGTAATTAAGCATTTAAAGATTTTAACTTATTAGGCTTAGAAATTGTACAAGGGGGCGGCAAATAGGTTGAAAATGGAGTAAAAGGTGAAGATATTTTGTAGATATTGTATGTATTAGTTGTTATAATGTATACTTCGGGTGTTATCAGGTACCGGGTTAACTGAAAATAAAACGTGACGAATAAAAATAAAATTCGACGAAGTCGTGAAAATTATGAAATCATGTTACTGATAAGAATCGGGTGTTAAAATAGTGATCGTGATAAAATATCGCAAACCGATGGGGTTATAAGCCCTTAACGTAAAATATAGCAAAAGGTTTCAAAACACCGGGTAAATTAATAATATAAATTTTATATCATTAAAATTAGCATGAAAATATATTAGGATCATAATCGGGAGTATTTGAGTATAATATTAGTAGTAATGACTGAGTGGTAACGTTTACTGAACATACATAAATTGAAATGATGCAATCCCGTGCATAGTAAAGACTCGAAAATGCGAATTGTGACACTGTCTCAGGTACCTGATCCAACAACATGTCTAATACATGAAATTGTATCACCATCTGCATCTGCATCAGACGAGGAGCAAGTTGTTCAAAATGATTCATTATTATCTCCTCAAGAAGATGAACAAATGAACACAGTTGTTACATTTGATGAAGACCAAATTAACCCAGTTGTTACATTTGATGATCCAATTGATGACGATAACAATGATCAAATTGAACAAAATGAACCTTCGCTCGGTCTAGATCCAGAACTCATGACCTTGCTATTGACCACCTAATTCCAGTTGGACTCACAAAAATCTCAAATTGATAAATGCAATGAGATCAACAGAAACTTAAAAACAAAAGTTGCATCATTAACTAAGGATCTTGAGTGCTATAAAATACAACTCACAAATTTTGAAACACAAGAAAAACGAGAACAAAGTTTTGAAGTTGCATTCCAAAAAGCTTATGTCAAAGAACAAGATTTACAACATCAAATACGAGAATTAGCTGCTTCCAAAAACAACTTGGTTTCTCAAATGGAACAAGAAAAAATAGAATTCAAAA
Organism: Artemisia tridentata subsp. tridentata; assembly: GCA_021014915.2. Classification (NCBI taxonomy): domain Eukaryota; kingdom Viridiplantae; phylum Streptophyta; class Magnoliopsida; order Asterales; family Asteraceae; genus Artemisia; species Artemisia tridentata. The sequence goes on from CP139501.1 coordinate 127,902,663, forward strand.
AACAGGTTGAACACCTCAATTCTGAACTTTCAAAAATAAAAACAGAGTTGTCAACTTGTCAAGCTAGTTTTTCTGAACATTAACAAGTGTCTATGAAACAAATTGATTCTTATCTTGTTGAAATCGTAGATTTGGAAAGTAAATTAAAAGAGTTTCAAAAAGTTGTTTATAAAGCTGGTGAGTCTGTAACAACAATTCAAAAGTTTACTCTAAAGCAAAATCCCCAAGGTTATGGTTTTGCTATTGGTGATGACAAACCACGTTTTCTACACAAAGCACTCAAGGAAAATCCAAAGTTATATAGTGCAGACCATCTCTTTGATGATTCAATTATGCGTGTTGTTGTACATAACTGTGAGGAAGAACAGGAACAGGAAGAAGAGAGTCGATCAAAAATGAACAATGTTAAGTTCAATAAACCATTTGATTACTCAAAAGTGCCTCATATTTTTGACACATTCGTTCCTCAAAAAGGTAAAACAGAACAACCATGGTCTGTAATGCAAATTCATGAATCTTCTTCTGAGGTTGGTCCAGTTAAACCAGTGGCACAAATAAATGGTCCTTTACCAACTTCTGGTGTAATTGCACCATTACCTAAACGATTTCTTGTACTTAGATATTTTGATACGTTTATGGAAGACATCAATTTTTTAGAACAAGCAATTGAACGTAACTCTGAGATAACAGTTTGCACTTTTCTATCTCCTTACGAAAAAGAAAAGAGAGAAATTTTTCAAAAACAATTTTTACCATACGTTCAACATTTGCGTGTTTGTGCTCCATACTGGCAACAGGAACTCCAAACAGAAGTAACATCCATGATGAACACTTTCAATGCAACTGAAAATTCGATCTCAAAACAAAAACGTCGAAACAAAGTTTTACAAAAAGAAGCTGATTGACTCTTGGAAGATGTTCTAAGTTCTGATATTATCTCTGTGGTTATGAATTCGATTTATGAGTCTTGCAATGCTATGCTTGTTGATAATCACACTGCTGACACTGAAACGTTGAGACATGAAATTTAGATTTTAAAAGGAGAAAATGAGAGAATTATTAAACACAATGATGATGTGCAAAGTAAACATTCAAAAAAAAAAATTCAACTTAATCAGAAGCTAAAATGATGTCAAACTCAGAGTCTTGATTTTGAATTAAAGATGCAAAGTCAAAACGAAACGATGTCCTTTCATAACAGTTAAACGTCCAAAGTTGAGAATCTCGAAAATGAAGATGTTGCTTTAAAAAGTCAAATTTTCAAATATGAAAAGGAAATCGATGAAGTTTGTCAAAATCGCAATGACACCGTTCGTTTAAATAAAGAACTCGATTCAAAAATTAAACAAATGAATCACATCATCATTGAACTTAAAGAGAAAATTCAGTTACTTGAAAAAGGAAAGTTTGTTAACATAAATGTGATTGTGCCAGGAATGTACAAAATGAACACAACACCTCAGCAAACATCCCCTCAGACTATTAATTTGAATCCTTCCACTTCTACAGGCATAGTCCCCACTACTAGCATTAGCAGATCAAAGCGTAAGAGCAACAAACAGAAGAATAGGATCTGGCAATGTAGAAGCAGAAAACTAGAAGCCCAAGAAGTAGAAGATCAACTTAGGAATTTGAATAAAATGCATGTTGCGTCTGATTTAGAATCGAACTTAAAAACTTGTAATTCTAATATCGATGTAACGAATACTCAAACTTTGAATGTTTTGAATGTTAATGCATCTTGTGTGTTATTTCGTAAAACCATGTTATCTGGTGATCATAAGAAATGTGTTGCAAAATCTCTTTTATCTCATAACAAGAAACGTAGATCTGGCATTCCTTCTAGGCCCATTATTGCTTCTAAGTCTGGGCTAGGAAAACCGCCAAGTGTAGTTTCTACAAATGCCTTTGACACACCCATAGTTGCGAATACAACTCCTAAGACAATCCCATCACCTAGCGAATTCACTAAGAAGAAAGCTAAAACTTGTTGGACATGGAAACGTTGGTTACAAAGGAAACCTAGTTTTACATGGCTACCTAAAGTTATTAAAAACTGTGTTACTAACCTAACAGGTTCTACCGTTACCATCTCTCCATCTTCGTCGTCTTCATGTGATGCAGGTGGTACAAATTGTTCTATCGATTGTTGATAGCGGTTGTACCCGACATATGACAGGCAATCTCAAAATGTTAGTAAACTTTGTTGCAAAGTTCATCGGCACTGTCAGATTCGGGAATGATCATTTCGCTGCTATCATGGGCTATGGAGATTACGTCAATGGCAAAATCGAAATTAGTCGTGTCTATTATGTCGAAGGCCTTGGTCACAACCTTTTCTTAGTTGGTCAATTTTGTGATGGGGATTTGGAAGTAGCATTTCGGGAGAAAACTTGTTTCTTTCGTGACTTAAAAGGAAATGATCTAATGTAGGGCAGGCGTAGAACTAGTCTTTACACCGTCTCAATGTCTGATGACCGGATCTAAACACACGGATTGTGTTGAAGATACTTTGAATATATACTTAGTAGCTCGCGGAATTTACTACCAAATACTTAGAAGATTTTATGTTTGGTGATGTATGTGTTTATATGAATGTAACAGTAAAATAATGACACAACGTTTAACCAAACGATTATCTTCAATATATTATGAGTGATCTTGGAATATCACACGAATTACAATAAGACCTTAAAGCTCTAATAATAATGCATGTACATAAAACTTAACCTAGGATCTCCTTTTATAGGACAAGGAGTCCTTTACAAGTAAACTTTTATACGTATCAATCTATACAAATAAGATATCCATCATATCTTTTCTATATTTATCCATGCACGATTCTGTCTTTAGCTAATAAACAGTATTAACTCTTCTACCAGCATTACTAACTGACTTAGTACTGATAGTGTATTCTTGAACGATCTTCAACAGTACTAATTTATGCATGAGCAGTACCAACTGTTAGTTTAATTCCCAACAATCATCCCCTAAACTTATGATTTCTGTGTAAATCATTAAGTTTTTCGAATTAAACTCCAATGTTGATGATGGGGTGGATTCTTTCAAACACTTATCTTCAATCTTGAATCACTTGAGAATTTTCTTCACATATAAGCTTTTGAAGAAACCATAACAGTAAGTACTCCAGTATAAACTCCACACTCATCTTTGATTTTGAGTTGATATCTTCCCCTGAGATACACAATTATCTTTAACACATCAACTGAACAAACTTTAATTCCTCCCCTGTTTGGAAGAATCTTCACCATTAGATTAATTTGAACATATGACATTTAAGCTCAGCTTCCATTATGACAATATGTACAAGTTTCCATCAATTCAGTTGTGTAGTTTCAAACTGCTCTCAACACTTCCAGATGTGTAACCTTCTGAGAGAGGTGAATTATAGAGCATAAACTCAGTATGAAACCAAGTTTAAACCATCAGTACAAACTAGTGGAAACTAGCAGTACAAACTGTTTAGCAAAAAATTTCAAAGTTTAGGATAAACTCAATGTGGATATGAAAACATTTTTGTCCACTTATAATTTTTAGCAAACTATCAACTATCAACGGATTTGATATGTCTTTACTAATAGCCGTTTGCTTTGGACTAGTCAACTCTTCACTTTAAGATATGGTGAGTTGATTACCATACAATTTTTGGAAAATTGTCAACCATAAACGGATTTGATTAGTCTTTACCAAAAACCGTTTGATCTGGACTAGTTGGTTCTTATGTGGATTAGACAGGGTGAACCAATTACCATTTGTTGTGTGACAAGCTTTCACACCTAACATTTCAAACCACCATACTTTCCAAAGCACAATCTAGATTAAAATACTTTCTTAACCTGAAATGTTAGTCCAAAACCAAAGAAAACACAATACACAATATTTTCCTTTTAACAGTTATCAAAAATGACTAACAAATTCCATAAGCAGTACTTAAAAATAATCAAGCTGTACAAACTATACAAATAGCACAACTAGCAGTACAAAAACCAAAAACACTTAGACATTAATCTTTTGAAGGATTAAGCATTCCAATACCTGTTACCAAGTACTGAAACCTTCCTACACCAAAACCTTTTATTAATAAATCAACAAAGTTGTCATCAGTATGTATTTTGACAACCTGAACCAATTTCTTTTTAGCACAGTCTCTTATAAAATGATGTCTAATTTCAATGTGTTTAGTTTTTGAATGTTGAACTAAATTTATAATAATACACATTGTACTGCTATTTTCTATGTATATAATTGTGTTTAAGAAATTGTACCCATAGTCAAGCATGTGATTTTGAATCTAGAGAACATGAGCACAACAACTTGCTGCTGCTACATATTCTGCCTCTATTGTAGAAGTAGCCACCATAGTCTGCTTTTTACACTGCCAAGAGATTAATCAGTTTTAATTACACCTTTACCAGTAATCCGTCCACCAACACCACCACCAAAAATGACTGGTCCTCCATCCAGAGCTACAAAGTCTGAAAGGTATGACATGTTGCCAGTCATGTGCCTTGAACATCCACTGTATGAGTATCCTCTATCTTCTCCATTATTTGTAGGATGTTCCTGCACACAAAATAAGTGGGTTAGTTCCTTTTGGGGACCCAAGCCATCACTGACTTGGATCTGCCTTGTGCATCAATATAAGAAAATTTATTGAAAGTCATTGATGCACCATTGGGTTTGGTAGGTCTCCTGACCCAATGTGCTGAGGCCTTCACAGCATTGCCCCTTTAACCCTTAACACTCACATGCCTAGCAGTAGGAGTTGCTGACCTAGCAGTTGGAACTGCTGGTTTAACTTTAGGCACCCATTTTTGATTACTCAAAGATGTTTTCTGATAAAAGGGCCTTTTAACTGTTTGTGCATGATTTGAAAGTGGTTTTGCACTTGTAACAGTTTGTCTGTTATTGAACCATTTGTTTGGTCTAGCAGTTGGAACTGCTGGTCTAACAGTTGAACATGCTTTGATGCCAGACCTTAACATAACTGCTCTGGGTGACATTTTATGATTCACATTAGGGTCAGTCAACCTTGTTGGACTATTTTGAGTTACCCTAGCATTGTTATTCCTATTCACCCTTGAATTCCCAAAAACCCTCTTTTTCCATGGGTTTGAGTCACAATAAGAAGCCAAATGGTCAAAACTTCCACAAACAAAGCATACTTTTCAAATCATAACAAACTCATCATCCAATTGCTTAGATTTTGAGTGGTTCCAATTCCTCTGATTATCTTTAGAAATTGGTGATTTGTTCTTAGTTCTATACATCTCAGCATATTTGACATTTTTCCTAACTGGTTTTATGTTTTCAGTTTTAACCACCTTAGGAGCATGTTTAACTTCTACCTTAACAACATCAGGTTTAACCTTAACCTGATCATCCTCATCATCAGATGTCCAATCTTCTATGGTTGGTGCATCTGAGTTCCTACCAGAAGACATCTTTTCCTCAGAGAGAGATTTATCACTTGCACTAACATAAGAATCCTCAGCCTTAACAAATTTAACAGGATTCTCACTAATTTTAGTACCATATCTAGGAAAATCCATATCCTTAAACTCTTCTAAACCTGTATGAGCCAAATCAATTCCTAGTGGGACAAACATTCCTCTATTTGGGGGTGCAACAGACTTGTAACCTAAACCAGATTTAGCTTTATTAAGAATTTGACTCTCTACTATTTTCTGTACCCCTTTTGATGTGTACTCTAGAGTGTCAACACTTAACTTTATATTTTCTTTTTCTTTCTTAAGTGTCTCTAGTTCATATACAAGTCTACTCATCTTGTCATCTTTCAGTTGCAAATCTATCTTTAACACAGCTATATCATCATTAAAGTTAGACTCATTCTTTCTATAAAAATCAAGTTGTTCTTCCAAAACAGCTAGTCCTCTTTTATGATTAGACAGACTAAAATTCACTTGATTAAATTCTACTCTAAGATCATCATACTGTTTCTTAAGAGTTTCATAATCTTTTAAAGCATGACAAGTGTTTGTGCATTTTGAACTATATGTACCTAAGAGTCTGAAAAGGCCATCAATGCAATGTTGGCTGGTTCCACTTCCTCTTCCATAAAGCTCCAATCAAAACCAGCTCCATCCATAGCAACCATTTCCTTTGAGGAAGAAGTTTCTTCCACATTCACTGTCCTCCTATTCTGACTCTTGTTTCCATTCCCATTTCTCTGTTGTCTGGGACTTCTACATTCCCTGGCAAAGTGCCCCATCTTATGACAATTATAGCACTCCACCTTGGACTTATCATACCCAGCTACATCTCTTCCATTGAAGGTAATCTTGTTCCCAGTTCTTTGATAATACTTCTTAGCCCTAATACTTATCAAGGCCAACTGCCACTTTAAATCCATAGCTTACAAATCATCTTCAGCAATCTGAAGAAGGTCTTCATTCAAGATTTAAGACCCACTAGATTGTTCTGACACAAATGCATATATGGTCTCCTCAGTCAAGCCAGCAGTACTAATTTTTACATTAGCAGTGCTAACTTTAGGGCTAGCAGTACCAACTGCTTCAACATCATCAGAACTGTTATTGCTGGAAGATGATAAGAATGCTGTGTTTCCAGAACTAGAACTAGTGCTTCCTCCTTTCTTTACCTTTTGTTCAACAATCTTGAGATTGTTGTACAATTCATTCAGTGACATCTTTTCCAGTTCTGGCTTATTACTCCAGACAACCACATAGGTTTTCCACTCAGCAGGTAGACTATTGAGAAACTTCATATTGAGATCTTCTTGTGGAATCACAATTTTCAGAACATTTAGCTGGCTGACAATCTTTTGAAGTCTATTAAAGATATGATCAAGTGATTCAGAGTTTGAGGCACTAAAGTTCTCATAACTCTGCTTAAGTAGGGTTTTCTGTGCCTTCTTGGTGGCTTCATTGCCACCAAATCTCTCCACAACTGCTTCAAAAAGTGTCTTAGCAGTCTCATAGTAGCTAAAGTTTAACACTTGATCATTAGGAATTGCCATGAGAAACAAATTCCTAGCCTTCTAATAATTCTTCTTTTTGACTCTTTCATCGTTTGTGACTGGCTCAATGTTGAGCTTTGTGGTCTTGGAACCATCCGCACGTGTTTCCTCAGAAGTAGTTGGTTTGAAGGAATCACCATTGATTATGTTATCCCATAATGCATAGTCTTGCACCATGAAATATTGCTCTATTATGAGCCGCCATAAATCGTATTCATTCTGTTTCAGCATGGGGAGTTTAGCAAGGATTGAGGTTTGAGGTGTCTCCATGTCCATCCTCTTTATTGCAAGAGAGTAAGTACTTCTGGATCTTCTAAATCAAAGTATCAGAAATCTGGCTCTGATACCACTTGACCGGATCTAAACAAACGGATTGTGTTGAAGATACTTTGAATATATACTTAGTAGCACGCGAAATTTACTACCAAATGCTTAGAAGATTTTGTGTTTATTGATGTATGTGTTTATATGAATGTAACAGTAAAATAATGACACAAAGTTTAACCAAACGATTAGCTTTAATATATTATGAGTGATCTTGGAATATCACACGAATTACAATAAGACCTTGAAGCTCTAATAATAATGCATGTACATAAAACTTAACCTAGGATCTCCTTTTATAGGACAAGGAATCCTTTACAAGTAAACTTTTATACGTATCAATCTATACAAATAAGATATACATCATATCTTTTCTATATTTATCCATGCACGATTCTGTCTTTATCTAATAAACAGTACTAACTCTTCTACCAGCAGTACTAACTGACTTAGTACTGATAGTGTATTCTTGAACGATCTTCAGCAGTACTAATTTATGCATGAGCAGTACCAACTGTTAGTTTAATTCCCAACATCTGATATGATTGATTCTTCTCCTATATGCCTGCTCTCCAAAGTACATTCGACAAAATCATGGTTATGGCACAAACGACTATCTCATCTGAATTTCAAAACCATGACTGAACTTGCACGTCACAAACTAGTTGATGGTCTTCCACGGTTTCCCTATTCAAAAGATCACTTATGTCCAGCTTGTGAACAAGGAAAAAGTACTCGTGCACATTTCCCTTCAAGAACAGAACAAAGTACAGATCACGTTCTTCAACTACTTCATATGGATTTGTGTGGCCCTATGCGAGTTCATACGATAAACGGTAAACGCAACATTTTGGTAATTGTCGATGACTACTCCAGATGGACTTGGGTCTACTTTCTCCGAAGCAAAGATCAAGCTCCTTCAATGATCATCACCTTTCTCACAAAAATTCAAGTTCAGCTTCGTAATACGGTCAGAAAAGTTAGAACAGAAAATGGAACTGAATTAAAAATCAAACTTTTCGATCTTATTTTGAGAAAATGGGAATTGAACATCAAACATCAATTGCAAGAAGTCCTGAACAGACTGGGGTTGTCGAAAGACGCAACAAGATGTTAGTGGAAGCTGCGAGAACGATATTAATCAATGCTCAATTACCAGATTACCTATAGGCAGAAGCTGTATCAACTGCATGTTATACCAAAAATCATTGCATGATCACCAAATGGCATCACAAAACTCCTTATGAGATTGTTCACAATCGTAAACCGAATATAAATTACTTTCATGTACTTGGTGCCCTTTTTTACCCAAATAATGATCGTGATGATTTTGGAAAACTCAAAGCTAAAGCTGACATTGGTATCTTCATTGGATATTGTGAGAACTCCAAAGGTTTTTGAATCTGGAATCGTCACACTAGCGAAATTCAGGAGACTATTCATGCTAATTTCGATGAACTTACAGAAATGGCTTTTGAGCAAAACAACATAGGACCCGCAACCAACCGTCTAAATTTTCCAGATCAATCAGCTACACCACTTTCCCTTAACCGTAAGGAATTGGAAACCTTGTTTGCTCCACTGTTTGATGATTCTTTTATAGGTGATGTAAAATATAAATTAACAATTAATATTATAAACGCAGTGGAAAAACATCACCATACAAGGATCCATATAGCAATATGATCAATCTAAATTAAAAACTAATTAAACAAATATGTTTTATACCTTTGTAGCATGATCGGTAGAATCTTATGGTCACCATCACCAATATACACGAACCAAGTATGAAACCAAGTGATCTAAGGAGATCACCTCTATGCTTGATCCACACTACACATCATCGATCACCACCCGATGCTAGTCTAAACCCCCGTAACACGCGATCTAGCCTTGAACTACATTAGAATAAGGTTAGATGAGATCTAAAACCACAAACCCTAATATGGGTGTGTTTTATTTCGTGGTTATTGAGGAGAGGAAGAGGAGAGAAAGTTGGTTAGTCATTAATTTAATAATCCATCTCCTTAATGACAAATCAATTAGGAGATAATCAAGGAAAAGTTACACTTAACCCCTTGATCTTTCTCTCTTGTTCTCTTAACCATGGCCGGCCTTATGGAGCTTCAAATGGGCTTGCCCATTTGTTGGTCCAATCTAATAAACTAAGTACTAGCTTAGTTATTAGTAGCCCGTTATCGATCCCAAGTTACGTAGTCGTTTATATATTGTAAATACGATAAATACAATCTATAAAATGGTGTCTCTGTGTATAAGTGTGTGACCCCATAGGCTCACATATGTCTAGCCATATAATTAGTAATTATGACACGAGCATACTCCAACAGCTCCCACTTGCGACGTCATAATAATCAAGTAAATAAACAAGCAATGGTTAGCGTCTAGCAACACGCCAATGCCCCTAGAAATATGTGAGGTTAGTTTCTTAAACGTCTCATTTTAGATGGTTTATATGTCATTTATCCTTTTGTTACAGATACCGTGTTGAACATTAGACATGGATCAAATGTCATTCTAATAGTTCAACTATTATGTTTCTCGATATAGATATTGAACAAGATTACCAAGTGAATTAAGATTCATCTTAATCTCATTTGGGTACGGCCATACAAACATCTGTTCAATTCATCAAGGGGCCCAATAGTATCTAACTCCCAAACAAGTGGAGGAACAAATCCCATTTTGACTACACGTGTCATTCACATGCTTCATATCACTCGCGATAATGGCTTTTATAACTACCTTATTCAGGATAGCGTTTAACCATATCAAGGAATGAAATTCCACACGTGCAAGACCTGCTTGCATCTCAAGTCTGAGGATAAGAGACAAAACCTCTTGCGAGATTCACTATTGACGACGATCCATGTAGTGAATACTCGTAGGTTGGGTCAATCCAATGTTCATCCCAATGAACAACATGTGAGTGTGGCAAATAAATCACCAACACGCTCACATTTGTCTTAATTTGATGATACTCCCGTATCGTCAACCGACAATGGATAATTTTAGAATAAATAAATTATTCATGGATTAAACATGCAAATATAGAACACAGTAGTATAAATGAAGACGATCATACCCGGTATATCAATTCATTGTATAATACGACTGCTTACAGTTCCATTATCCAAATACTAAAAATAGATATGCATAAGACTACTCATAGGTCGGGATCCGATGTTCCCACCATGATTGAATCATGTTGTACAAGACAACAAGTAGTCATCTGAGTAAACTTTGAGAATACTTGTTTCAAAACTCATGAAAGGTTTGAATGATGATTATCCTTTGTATGTGCACATTCAAGTACAAGACGAGTATCTCAACAATACATTCCATAGGGTGTTTGAAGCCAGCAAAACACCTACTTTAAATAGTCATCTGAATAGTTTCTCAAACTATAAAGTATTCTTATTCTTTTAATGTATAACGCATTAATGCTCTCAATCGAGCACATCTAGTCAGCAATGTCATCATTCATGATGACATCCTACCATGACTAGGGTTGAGTATTATCTCAGTTAAATAAGCATCAGCGTATGCAAACAAAACAGAGCTCCTCAATTATCCGTAAACATTTGAACATATCTTTGGTCCTATGTAGGTCCAATATAATGTTCGTTTAACAATTATCTAACGACTTTCACTTAGATATTGGTTGTTATCAACTCATCTTGCATTCATGCAAATGATAAATATATAGTCCAATACTTAATATGACTTACATGATGAATCCTTCAGTCAAACTTAAGATTTCCAATCATGTGTTCAATCTCATCAAGTAAGATTGATCATTGAGACTCCCCTCAATAACATGTCATATTGTGTTTAGACTTAATAACCGCTTATGTTTATTCTAATAAACATATATATAACAAGGTTATATGTTTTATTTTATAAATCCCTCAAGAGAAACTTCATTCCAAGCTAAGGATTAAAGTCTAGCTTAGGTGGAATATTGTTTCTAATATGTCAATGACATATGAGATTTAAGAAAATAAATAAAATGCTCCAACTTGCTCTCAGTGTACTTAGGAGTAATCTTATTAATCAAAATCAAGTTAATGATTTTATGATTAACACAAGATCTCTGCTCCTAGATGCATGATCTAATCCACACATGGATTCTTTTATCTTGTATACTTAATAAAGATTACATGGATTCATAAACTCTTTTGATTACTCATCGTCCTCGCAAAGGTAATCAACAAGAAAAGTGTTTTGATATCCTATTGTCATATTTCATATACATGAAATCAGGTATGACAATTAATCGTCTTTATACATTTAATGTTTGTAGGTAGGAAGATTTAATCATAGTCAATTTATTGAGTACGAGTAAACTCCATTTACTACACGTGCATTAAATGTGTGTACAAGTTTGTCCTTTTGAGTCTTCTCATCAAGAAACTCATTCTTAACCTCACAGTCTAACTGATTAGTAAGAGATCAATCAAACTCCACGAGTGATTGTCTTTCAAGGACTGCATCTTAACATTCATAGTTTTGAGCTACTCATCAGATACAATATCTGATAATGCATCTCAGTAGTTAGCAGGTTCACCATGATCCTCTAACTTATGTCCCTCAGTATTGATATAAAAACTATATCATTCAGGTGCAAGAGGTATCCTTGTGGATTTATGAATGAGAGATATCAATCTATGGTTTAACATATCCGTGTTCAACCTTAGTATGACATTAGCAAGTGTACTCAGAAGGTTGTGTATTTAGTTCTTGAACAACTTCAAGGTCTAAAGGTACTCCCACTTGCTTTTGTATGTAGAGACTAATCTCTAGATACTAAGCATCTTGAGTAACAATAAATTGTTTTCAAGTGGGACATCCAAAATACACCGTTAGTTCTTGACTCTAGTTTGTTAATTACTTACTCTTAAGTAGTTAACAAATTCAGAACTTCAATTAAGACATAGTGAGATTCATCCCATGCCATAATACAATGGTGTCTTAAATTCCTTCTGGGTTGGAATCATATTGAGTGTACACATGGTACATCCAATTTCTAACCTTGATAGCTTTGGAGGTAAAACAGTTTAAGTTATCAAAGATCAAACAATATCAATAGTGTTTGATTTTCCATGATGGACATACCATAAAGTTGTGGTATTCCATGAGGACTGATGTTATGAGACTATCACACAACTCATTAGATGAACTTATACTTTTGGGCTTACATATCTACCAACCAAGTCAAACCAGATGGTATCAATAGTAATTTTAGCCTATTGCATACTTTACTTCATGTGTATGTTTTGACTAGAAAACATAAACATTTAATATTATACGTCGTAAGTGTACATGTCTTAACAAGAGGACATAACAAATCAACTTCTTACTTTACGTTATAAGTCTTTCAAGAATTAACGGAATTGATGTTTGTGTCTTTACAAGAGACCTAAACATATTCAACTAAAGTAATTACGAGCGCCGACTCTTGGCCTCAATAGTATATTCAAGTTAATTTTGTACTTCCTGATTATGAGTTTACAAGAAAACATAATCATATTTACTAAACAATTCAGTGAATATGTTGAAGTAGCTTTTCATGATATCTTGATAATTGTTCTAATTAGGGCAACATACATTTTATGTGTAGAAGTCCTAGTAGAATTTTAGTTTTTTGCAGTCAAGAAAAACTATTAGTCATATTGTTATATGTTGTACCTTGCACACAATTAAGATTTCTCCCACTTGTGCATGGCACAACATCGTGAGAGCATGCAAACAACACTACGCTCGTTTGTTTGTATGAGCAATATGACAATGTATAAGATAACATATGATTTTTAGTCAAAAATCGAAATATAGATATGTAGAACTTTATCGTTTGAATAATGAATCATGCATAACAATTTTATAGATAACATTTCAGGAAGCAACATCAGGAACGCGACAAGTTATCATATAAAACTTATGTAATGGTTCTTATATAAACTATGATGCTTAACACGTGGAAAGTAATGTATTATTTCAAGACAATCTGGAAATAAGATGGGCAACTTGCAAGTAATAAAGCTTACAGCTCCCACTGGATTAGACAACATTACATGTGTTACGTCACCAGTAATACAATCACGTAGCTCCCACTGGATTAGACAACATTACAATGTGTTACGTCACCAGTGGAGAGTGAGTAGCGATTTGATACTTTCCATCTTTCTTTGAATATCTACACATTATTGCTAATGTGAGTCACTTTGACTAGTAAACATGTACTTAGGTATTCATGAAAGTGCATCAAGTTCTAACATATAGATGATGGGTTAGCCATCATTGCTATTTTAACTTGAAAATAGGTATGCATTTCCTCCATAATTGGTCTACTTTACCACAAGGGTATGTAGGACCTTAGTAGGCATATTGGGTTAAGGCAAACTGCTAGGTAATCATGCTAGTAATTGCCTTTACCACATTGCGGTCTATTGATACTTCCGTCTTCTAATTATTTAAACTCATTTTAGTTTGGTAGCTAGTACGAAATAGGTTGACCAAGCAAGAACATGCAAATATCGCCAAAGGTCTGACCAATGAGCAAAATTCGCCATGGGTTGAAATGGCCCTAAGGTATGACCAAAGAGGTCAAGTTAAGTGCACGTGTTCTTGGTTGTCCAAATATCTTATATTTCTTCAATGTTTCAAAACCGAAACAAGGGTTATAAAACAACGTTGAAGGAATAAGATGTGTAACCATACTTAACCGTTTTGACTTTTACAAGACATCACGATTTCTAGAGTAGGTTTTCTTTGAGTTTGATTAGAATTAGGAAAATTCAAATATTCCTATTATGGCTTTTCCTCATAAAAAAAATGGATAGGAACAAGTCTCTTTCTTACAAGGAAAGAGCGACTCAGTTCGTACTTTTAACAAGAAAAGAACAAACTTTTGTTTACGGTTGTGTTGCATTAATTCATTAATTGAATTTACAAAGTTCAATTTTAGTATTTTCGATAATTATCCTTTTATAAATTAACTACCCCATGTTTATAATATAAAACAATTAATTTACGAAAAGGCTAAGATCCACATTGTGCTTCTACTATCACATCAGTTGATCTGCTAGCAATAGTAGATTCAATTGGTAGGCGACGATCACCAATTGTATTACATGTACAACTCTTAGATCCTTATAGGACTCATGGCATCTAGTGTCAAACAACTAGTGTCATGTAGGCATGTTTAGTCCCATCTTTGCCTCGGGTCAAGGTCTAACCGCTTAACTCGATTAAGTCATCCAATTTGAAAACGTGTGATAATATATCTAGGTCTCACGCATAGAGAATAGTCACCTTGGGTTACAATTCAACCTAGGTCCCACGCATAGGCAAAAATTAATTGCAAGTGTCCTCAAAATTGGACGGCACGACTTAAATTTTGACGGGTAAAATATTTTGATGTGAATAAAAAACGTGTACGAAAGAAGCATGCATTCATTCTTCGTAGCACAAGTTAAAAACATTTCTTAACTTAAGTCTAATCATTGTTTTAATTTATGTGTGTCAAGTTGTCCATTTTCAAGACTAATATAAATCCTAAGTGGATTATTAAGTTTGGACAATACAATAAATAAATAAATAAACAACTTAACTAGTTTAAGTGTTATTTTGAAAAACAATGATTTTAAGTTTCAAATCATATTTAAACTTAGTTAAACTAAATCATAAGACTTAGTTCAAAATTGTTTATGTTTCGTTTTAAGTTTTAAGAAAACAATTTTCGTTTTACATGTAGTCACAACATACATGAAACAACCAAACAAACATACAACCACAATATGCAAAGCCTCAACCGATGAAAATCTTATGCTTGGTCTCGTGAGCCATCACGAGAACCAAGATTCAACTAGGGACATAAACCACAACCACACGGAGGGCTCCTACTTGCCCCAAGACAATCATGGGCAAGTAAAAAGCCCATAATGCACATGAACTTCAGATTCTGTCAGCCAAGTTTTTCTGTTTTGCAAGGCCCAAATGCCCAGGAAGATCACCTCCTCATGATTCGACCCAGTTGACAAAGTTGTAGCCCTATGTCTTTTGGACCTGCACCAAAAATTTTAGAAAAAAATACCTTACCAATCAGCGGGAAATCACGTTTTCCCAACAGGTGTCCAGCAGCAACTTTCGGTCTACAACTCTTCAATCTTTCGCCATTTGCTTCCAAGCTCTTGTTTACAATACATATAAAGTAAAATACAACTAATCTACTTTGTATCTACTATAAAATGCCCAAACATTGGCTACACCAAAGATGAATTACATTACAAAAGTGCCGAAACAATGGCAAACCCCAAAACATGAAAAAACAACCAACAATCACAATCACAACGCACAAGTGGTCTAGGTTTTCATCGGCTTTGCATATGAACACATAATAATACATTCAAATAAAGATTATTACATGGTGTTGGCTAACTCCATGGACAAACATGCATGTATTTTCCATGGATAACAAAATAAATAACAAGAAATAAATTGTTAGCCAACGAATCGAAGAAATAATTAACAAGAATTAAAACCCCGAATGGTACGCGTGACAAATGGCCAAAGACTCAAACCCCACTGATGTTAGGATCTTCTTAACACCATTTTACCACAGAAAAATAAGCCTCATGGGCTGATTTGAAATTGGGTTAAAAATCTTCCAAAAAAAGCGTTTTTAGGCCATTTTACGGGTACCGATCAAGTAAACAATTGATGTATGCATAACAAATGACTATAGGATCAAAAGTCCAGATCTTAAGACCTTCTTAAGTTCGACTTATTCATAATATTTAATCCCTAGGGGCTGTTTTAAAATAACACCTTTAAATCCATTAAAAAACAACGTTTTTAGCCATTTTTACGCATACAAGATGATCATATGACGACATATGATGGCTCGTGATACCACTATAGGTGATGTAAAATATAAATTAACAATTAATATTATAAACGCAGCGGAAAAACATCACCATACAAGGATCCATATAGCCATATGATCAATCTAAATTAAAAACAAATTAAACAAACATGTTTTATACCTTTGTAGCGTGATCGGTAGAATCGTATGGTCACCATCACCAATATACACGAACCAAGTATGAAACCAAGTGATCAAAGGAGATCACCTATATGCTTGATCCACACTACACATCATCGATCACCACCCGATGCTAGTCTAAACCCCCGTAACACGCGATCTAGCCTTGAACTACATTAGAATAAGGTTAGATGAGATCTAAAACCACAAACCCTAATATGGGTGTGTTTTATTTCGTGGTTATTGAGGAGAGGAAGAGGAGAGAAAGTTGGTTAGTCATTAATTTAATAATCCATCTCCTTAATGACCAATCAATTAGGAGATAATCAAGGAAAAGTTACACTTAACCCCTTGATCTTTCTCTCTTGTTCTCTTAACCATGGCCGGCCTTATGGAGCTTCAAATGGGCTTGCCCATTTTTTGGTCCAATCTAATAAACTAAGTACTAGCTTAGTTATTAGTAGCCCGTTATCGATCCCAAGTTACGTAGTCGTTTATATATTGTAAATACGATAAATACAATCTATAAAATGGTGTCTCTGTGTGGCTCACATATGTCTAGCCATATAATTAGTAATTATGACACGAGCATACTCCAACATCTTTTGCATGTCGTGCACCATATGTATCACCAAATTCCGCTGCACAACCTGATAATAATCTGATACCTGATACACCTGCTACTACAAGAACAACAGTTGCTACAGATGCACCTCCAATTGCATCTCCATCCACAGCAGAACAAACCTCTTCCAACACTGAAAATGCAGCTGAAGATCTACAACAACAAGAAGTACCCGTACCTGCACATTATGACAGAAATGCCTTATTCAATCCATTTGCTCCAGCTCCAGCCATTCCCGATATTGCTGAGTCGTCTACACGTAACTTGGATCCGTCTAATATGCACTCTTTTTCAACATTACCCTTCAACACACAAATGGACAAGAGATCACCCCTTAGTAAATGTGACCGGTAATCCAGAGAATCCAGTCAAGACACGACAAAGACTTCACACGGATGGTGAAACATGCATTTATGCTCTTACCGTCAGTCAAGCTGAACAAAAGAACATTATAGAAGGAGTGACTTATGACAATTGGATTGAATCAATGCAAGTAGAAATCGATCAATTCAAACGTCTTGAAGTCTGAGAATTGGTAGAAAGACCCAATGAAGTCTATGTTTTCAGACTTAAATGGATTTGGAAAAACAAACTTGATGCTGATGGAACAATAATTCGTAACAAATCACGTCTGGTGGCCAAAGGCTTCAGCTAAGAAGAAGGCATTGACTTTGAAGAATCCTTTGCACCAGTGGCTACACTTGAAGTTGTCCGAATGTTTCTGGCGTATGCTGCCCACAAGAATATCACCGTTTATCAAATGGACGTGAAAACTGCATTTCTGAATGGGCAACTCTGTGAAGAAGTGTATGTCACTCATCCAGAGGGCTTCATCGATCCATATCATCCTAATCATGTATACAAACTCAAAAAAGCCCTTTACGGCCTTAAACAAGCCCCGAGGGCATGGTACGACAAACTGTCCTCATTCTTACTTGCTAATCACTTTACCAAATGATCAGTTGATCCCACACTGTTTATTCAAAGACACGGGGAGGACATCTTAATTTTTCAAATTTATGTTGATTACATCATTTTTGGATCAACACATAAAAAGTACTCAAATGCTTTTGCAAGATTAATGAAAGAAAATTTTGAAATGTCCATGATGGGTGAACTTACGTTCTTTTTAGGACTTCAAGTTCATCAATCCCCCCGTGGTATTTTTCTAAATCAGTCCAAATATACTCTTGAGATTTTAAAGAAACATGGCAAGACAAGTTGTGATACTTATAACACACCTATGTCTGCATCATCCCCAAAGCTGGATGCTGATTTACATGGTACACCAGCTGACCCTACAAAATACCGTAGTATGATTGGGTCCCTCATGTAGCTAACAGCCAGCAGACCAGATACAGTTTTTGTTGTATACTTATGCTCCCATTATCAGTCACGACCAACTGAAAGACACCTCTCTAAGGTTAAAAGAATCCTTCGATACATAAAGGGAACCATCCATTTGGGGATCCGGTATCCGAAGGATTTTGGTTTTGAACTAATAACTTTTCAGATGCTGATCATGCACGACGTTTAGACACAAGCAAAAGTACATCTGGGGGAGTGCAGTTTCTAGGAGACAAACTTGTATCTTGGCAGTCAAAGAAGCAGGATTGCACTTCAGTGTCATCTACAGAATCGGAATATGTAGCCATGTCAGCATGTTGTGCTTAAGTCATTTGGATGTGATCACAGCTGATGGACTACGGTTACATTTTCAACAAGATTCCCATGTACTGCGACTCCAAGAGTGCCATTGCCATCTCATGCAACACGGTTCAACATTCGAAGTCAAAAAATACCGCACTTCAATATTATTTCATCAAAGAGCATGTTGAACAGGGTACAATTGAATTATATTTTGGGGTACTGAATACCAATTAATAGACTTATTCACCAAAGCCTTGCCCCATGCAAGATTTGTGGAATTAGTTCACCAAATTGGTATGAGGTGTTTGACTCCAGATGATTTGCAAAACTTTCTTAAACACAACTAAGAAAGTCAAACACCAAAACCTTTGCTGTAAATATCTTATTCAAAAACACAAAAAGATTTTTCATTTTTATTATTACATAAAAATAAAAAAAAAATAAAAAAAAAAAAAAATAAAAAAAAACATTTCATCTTTTTTCAGTGTGCAAAATTCAAAACAAATCAAAATATGCTCTTGATATTCACATTTAATCAATTTTTGATCATGAACATATTTTGAGGGGGAGAATTTTTATTTATCATGACTTTTGCACACTATTATCAAAATCTTCATCATTAATACAAATCTTCATCGTGCAACATTTTCATGATGTCTTGAACTAAAAGTTTGACAAAGTTTTATAAGTATTTGTTAGTTTAAGAGGGAGAAATGTAAATTACAAAAAGTTAACAAACATTTGGACTAAGGATATAACAACAACAAACCTCAAGGGCTGTTGTTGTCAATTGTCAAAATATTATAACATAAGGACTGCACTTGATGGGAAATACGGATTAAGGGACTAAACTTGACAAAACTCCAAACAATTCCCTATATAAGCAACTAAGTCAGATTTTTTAAAACTCACAAACTCAAAAAACGCACCAAATTACAGCCATTTTTAAACATTCAACCAAGCTTTTTGATCTTCTTTAATTTCACAATTGTAAGTGTTATACTCATTCACTTATGGATGATTATTACACGCCCAAATTTCTTGAATCATTTCTATGGTTAGATTTCTTAATCGATGAATTAAGCTTTAAGGAGCAAAATTGGGCATTTCTCATGTATTAGGATTTAGAATAATTAATGTAGTTCTTTAGCTTAATTTCATGTCTAGGATTGCTCTATAGCTGCTTATTTGTGTTAATTAACATCTGCATATGAAAATTGAATGTGTTAGGGTTTAAGTAGTCGTATGTATTGCTGCTACTACTAGGTGTATTGTGTATGTGTTTTGAGTAGTTAGATATGCTTAAATATGTCCCTAAATCATGCGCCTTAAGTCTTGTAACCTAAATCAAACATTGGCTCTAAGTCGAAGAATTTCTTGTCGCATAATAATCCTTTGTGACCAATGTGTTTGTTTGCTTAGATTTCTGGAAAATAGGATTTGTTTAGAATGAGTTTAGGAAGGTATTTGATACTTTCATGGTCCTTGAATAAGTCTGTTATAGATTTTTTATTAAGTATGAAATCCTTCGAGTAAGCATGAATTTCTTCGACTTAGAATGTTTTTCCTTCTACTTAGTAATATTAGGGATGAATGTCTTCGAGTTTGAAGAAAATGTTCTTTACTTAGAAAATTTTATAATATTCTTCGAGTAAGAGATTAACTTCTCCTACTTAGAGAATTTTATAAAATCCTTCGAGTAAGGAAAATTTCTTCGACTTAGAAATTTTTTTCTTACAATCTTCGAGTAAGAAAAATTTCTTCGACTTAGAAATTTTTTCTTACAATCTTCGAGTAAGAAAATTTCTTCGACTTAGAAATTTTTATTCTCCAAATCTTCGAGTACGAGAAAACTTCTTCGACTTAGAATTTTTTTATTAAACTCTTCGAGCAAGCATGCTTATTACAGTTTCTCCGAGTTAGGAGGGTTTCAAAATTTCTGAGTAAGGAAAATAGCAATCTCCAATTAAGGGATGTTCTTTTCAAATATTTTACAAAATCCTTCGAGTAAGGAAGTTTCTTCTTTCCTTCTTCGAGTAAGACCATTTTCTTCGAGTAAGCCTATTTTTCAGGCTTGTAAATTTTTTTCCAAAATACAGAAATATGTCAAGTTGAAAAATTGTGTTTACTCTTACATGATTGTTTGTTTATTGTGCACTAATTATCTATGATCCTCTTACTTGTTCCTTGACATGGTGTATCATATCACTTAAGTACAGATCATGTAATGAATGACTTAAACTAACACAAATATGCAATTTCTATTGTGTTTCTTTGTTGGTGTTTGTCCTTCTCAGGTTCACAATGGCTCAAGCATCCATAGCAAGAAATGAGTTGATTCCCAAAGGTGATGAAAGGAAGATAGGAGAATCCAACTACCGGGTAGATTTGGAAACCTTACCATGCCACCCTACCTGTCAGATCATGCTGGAGATACTGAAGAAACAATTCTGTAGACATGTGTTGAACAGATCTGCTACGGTTCCGGAAATCTATCTTAATCAGTTCTGGCATTCTTTGATCATCAGTCGCGACAGCAAGACCATGACAATCACCCTGGATACCAAAGTCATCAAGTTTGATGTTCACCTTCTTCGCAATGTTCTTGGACTTCCTTCAACTGTCTTTGGAAAATACACAAAGTTTGTAGATGATCCATCCTTTGAACGTATAGTCAAATCCTTGAAACACCTTGGCTATGACAATTCATTTGAAGAAATCACATCCCATTCCAAGGTTGACAGAAGATATATTCCTCAACCATGGTTGACCATCTACATCATCCTAAGTCACTGCATCACGGGAAAGGAAACTGAACATGAGCACCCCAGACTTGAACATCTGCAGTTCTTCTAGGGAGTCATCAACTTGGCCCATCTTGACTACGCCAAGTATATATGGACTGACATGGTCTATCAAGCTCGTCAATTTGGGCAAAAGAAAGGTTACAAGATTCCATTCCCTAGATTCACCAAGCTTCTCATTGCTCACTTCATGGCTCGAGAACAAGACATTGATAAACGTCCAAATGAAAAATCACATTCAGAACAAATGGACCATGTTCTTTCCCGTGTGAGAAATCATGCCACAAACACCACCAAACAAGGTCTTAGAATTCTAGATGCATTAATTACAGAGACGGTGAGGGCAACAGAGGCCTATGAAAGGTATGATTAAGTAGAGAAAGTAGGATTGGTGGGGATAACGATAAAAGGAACTACTGGCACTAGAGGTATATAACCACTGTGAAATTTTCGCCTCGTAAAAAACAATTTCATATTCTAATAAGAATACTTATTCCCTTTTTCTGCATATAATTTTTTTTATTTGATTGTGATTTCTATTTAATGTGACGTAATTCACATTTTCGATAAACGTGCTCCCACGCAACGCAACGCAACCCAACCCAATGAATTTAATGTTTATTTATTATAAACATTTCTCTATGAGATATTACGATCTACCATTTGCCATTTTACGATAATTCGCGAACGGACGTACAAACTAAATTCCTATCAATAATTAGAGTTTCTAACGAAACCCTAAATTATTACAACAACAATTAGGAATAACTAAACCATAAAAGCAATGTACAAGTCTCTTAAGCATGAAACTCAATTATTATTTTTTATATATACATAACTTTAAAAATTATTTATTTTAAAGTCTATTTTATATATTTATTTTTCCTAAATAATTTTGTAAACTTATTAAATAATTGTACAAGTCCTTAAAACTCAAGGTATGTTAGGAATATAAATATTCAGTTGAAGACTCGGTCACCCCGAGTACTTATTAGCACTTAATAGCTCGTAGGTTTATTAGTAATATTAGTAGTAGTTTAGTTATTATTAATATTGTGGAGTGGGTTGGGTCTTTACCCATTGTCAGCTTGCTCCACAGCCCACTAGAGGCACCCTATGTAGTAGTATAAATATCCCTCTCCGCCAATGGAGAGGGTTGGACCTTTCACTCATTTTAATCTAACCTCCCTTTCTTTCTCTCACTAAAGGTTCCACATCTCTACTTCTCTCTCTAGTTCTTCTCCTATTCGATCCATATTCTAGTACCATACGTGTGTTTCTTTGATTGTAAATATACTACAATTGGTATCAAGAGCCATGGTTAGGTTCATGTATGGTTATATTCACGGATTTGTGTAGATTTGGGGTACTTTTGGTTCGAATAGATAGTTACTTAAATATCTCTTTCGCGCTTTGTTTAGTAGCTAGAAGTTGTTAAATCTTGTACTTTCTTACTTAGGGTTTGTGTTGAAGTAGTGTTTGGTGTTTGGAATCATTATTTTCGGCTTTGTGTGGTGGTTTTTGGTCGATTCGTGGGGTAGTGATAAAGTGTTCATAGTAGCGATTTGTCCCTCGGTAAAAGTTTCTTAGTAGCGACTTGTGTATTGTTGGGAAGGTGAAAGTTGCGATTTGAGGTTTCTCGAAGTTGTGACTTGGCTTATTACTGTTTTTGGTAAAAAAGATAAATCGCTAGGAAAGGGATAGGTTTGGCGTTTTTTGTGAGTTGCGACTTGTCAAAGATAGCGACTGTTCTGTCGTGTAGTGACTTGCGACTTGTGTCAGTCAGGGTTGCGACTTGTTAGAGTTGCGAGTTGTCAGTTGCGGTTTGACCAGTTTCTCAGGGTTGTGATTTGTCTGTTGCGTTTTGATATAGTGAGTTGCGACTTGTGCACTTGCGAGTTGAACTTTGTGATTTGACTCATAGTTCCCAAATTGCGATTTGATTATATGCGATTTGACAAGCTGCTACTTGACTTATTGCGATTTGATAAGTTTGCGATTTGACGTTGCAAGCTAACACTTGTGATTTAACTTATTGCGATTTGATAAGCTTGCGATTTGTCTTGCTGCGATTTGACAAGCTGTGTCTTGACACTTTGCGATTTGATCAATTGAGATTTGAGTTTCCTTGAGTTAAAACTTAAAATTCTAATTTGCAAGTAACTTTCAGTTTACGGTTTGTTTCTTGGTGATTTTAGAAAGTCCCGCGAAAGATTTGATTTCTCGGTTAAATCACAAGAACTGTAAAATCCCGTATACATTATGGCCAGTATGACAAGCACCGCATCAGATGACATTCAAGCTGCAAGATCGGATACCCGTCCACCTATGCTAGATAGGACAGACTATGAGTCGTGGGCACAGAGAATACGGCTTTATTGCTTGGGAAAAGAGAGTGGAGCAAACATCCTTAAGTCCATTGATGAAGGACCATTTCAGATGGGTACTACCAGAGATGCTGTTACTACTGGTGAAGATGGCACAGTCACCTTTGGAATTGACAGACCACACACTTACAATGACCTTAATGAAGAGGAAAAGAAGAGGTATGATGCTGACATTAGGGCCTCAAACATTGTTATTCAAGATTTGCCAAAGGATGTCTACAAACTCATCAATTTCAACACTGAAGCTAAAGCAGTGTGGGACAATGTAAAGATATTGCTAGCTGGGTCAGAACTCACAAAAGAAGACCGTGAATCACAATTGTATGATGAGTTTGAACACTTCAAAATGAACCCGGGAGAGAATATCACAGACTACTATGTGAGATTCCATAAGTTGGTGAATTACATGAGGATGATAAGAATAACTATGCCCAACATCCAACTTAACTCAAAGTTTGTGAACAACATGACTCCAGAATGGGACAGATTTGTTACTGCTGTCAAACTCAACAAAGGTCTGAGAGATACTAACTATGAACAGTTGTATGCCTACCTGCAACAACATGAGAAGCATGCTGCCTACGATCGGGTACTGAGAGAAAAGCTCAATCCTTCAACTCCTAATGACCCACTGGAATTTATGGCAAGTGCTCTACCAAACACCCAACCATCTTCTAACCAAGGTTATCATCAACTTCACTCACCATCTTCTGTTATGAGCTCACAACTCGACTCAGGCTATTCTCAGACCGACAAAATGATTGATAACCTCACCAACCAAGTATCATTACTGGTTCAACAATTTAAAGCATCTCTCCCTCAGACCAACAATCAGTTAAGAAACTCATCCAACCCACGCAGTCTAGCAATGGTGGAGGATGGGAAAATTGTGGTTCAGAATGTGCAAGGGAGAGCAGGAAGAAACATGGGTCGAGGTAATGTGCAGAATAGAGCGGGGAATGCCAATCAGGGGCAGGGGAAACAGCTCAAGTGTTATAATTGTGGAGGACTGGGACACATTTCCAGGAATTGCAATCAATCAAAACGTCCTCAGAACTCAGATTACTTCAAGGACAAGATGCTATTGATGCAGGCTCAAGAGAATGGAGCTGTATTGGATGAGGAAGAATTCTTGTTTTTGGCTGGTGATGGGGGAAATACTTTTGATAAAGATGTGGATGAGCACCCAGTTCAGGATCTAGCACTCAACGATCCCAACATCTTCAAAGCTGATGATTTTGATGCATTTGACTCTGATGTGGATGATGAACCAATGGCTCAAACAGTCTTCATGGCTAACTTGACATCCTTGGCTTCATCACCTCGACAAGCTGGTTCTTCAAATGCATCTGTGATTTTTGAGGTACTAAAACTTTATGACACATATGAAGTAGTTGATGAACAAAAGATTCCCAACGAAGTACAACAGGGAGATGTTTCTGACTCAAATAATGTTGACATGGAAAATAGCAATACGATTCCATATGAACAATATTTGACTCACAACAATGTGCCTGATGTACAAGATGGAGAATCTTCTGTTGATAATAATGCTTGTGTTGTTAATAACGTGTGTGCCTTAGAAAATACATGTGACGTAGATAATGCATGTGAGTGGTATGAAAACACTGTACTTGCTCCTAATGATAACTTGATCATTAGACTAAACATCTATAAGGAACAAGTAGCTATGTATGAACAGCGTGCTAAGTTTGAGCTTACTGAACGTGAGCAGAAAATGGAAGATCAACTGTGTACACTTATAAAAGAAACTAGAGTAAGAGAAGAAACATTAAAACAAGAGTTAAATTCTTTGAAAAATCAGCTGGATCTATCTGTTAAACAAAAACAGGAAGTTCAAAATTGTATAAGTACACTAAAGCTAGAATTCAAAGAAAAAGAAACGAAACTTTTAAATGATTTTTCTAGACTCAAAACCTTAAAGAACAAGCTTGAGGATAAGTTGTACACACAAGATCAAACCAGACAGACCGCTCAAATGATTCATATGCACAAGAAGCTGTGTGATAAACATAGTGAAAGAAGGATAGGTGAACCTAAGCTAGCATACCTTAGGACTGCTCAAATAGCTCAACCTGCCTTGTACGATGCCAATGTGATGATCATGCCCAACCATGCACCCCCTGAGCATTTTTCTTTGAAAGAAAGTGAGGAGATAGAAGATAGCAATAGGGAAAGAATGAATGAGAAAATGAGGGATCCCAAATGCATAGCCAAACGAATAATAGTCAAACCCCCTGATTATTATGAGCAGAATCGTTTGTCTCTTCCCACTGAATGCAAAACCTTAATTAGCTTATACGTGCTTTGGCAACTATTTGCTGATTTTGATAAAACATGTAAGAAGAGAATCACACCAACCGGAATTACTGAGGGGGAAAGGTGTTTTGAGCACGCAAAAAGGTGTTACTTGACTGAGGTCATGCCATTCTTTAAACTACTTAAAGAACATTTTGAAGGGATGCAAACTGCCCTTAATACCGAAATAAATGAAATGAAAGTAGTGTTTAAAGATATGGAAAATGAGGTAACTCAATGTGCAATAGAACTTAAGAGTCGTGAAATTGAAAGAAAAAACATACTCATCGCCAATGACAACTTGATTGCTAGATGTATTGCGCAAGATGTATTTTATACTGCTGCTGATTCTGCTTTATCTGCTTGTCAATTTCATGAGTATGCTATTGCTTTAAATGTTACCCAGAATCGTGTTGTTGAGCTTGAGGGGGAGAATGTGAAATTGCTTGACAAAATTCAAAATGATGACCATGATAACATGGTTAAACATTTTTCAAAACTAGAGGTTGATTATCTAAATCTGCAACTAAAATATCAACATTTAGAAGAAAAATGCAAAATATCAAATGACAAGACATCCTTGGATGCTCCTCAGTTTGATACATATTTTGAATTAAGCAAACGAGATGAAAAGATTCAAGCTCACACAAACACGATTCGACTGTTGAGGGCCCAAATTGCCCAATTGAAATCCAACAAGTGTGATGTGTATGGCACCAATAAACCTTCGTCTTCAGATTCTCAGAAGTTTCAATATCAAGACACCATCAATAAGTTACATTATGAAAATGAGTGTTTTCGAGAAGAAAATTCTAAGATTAAACAGCATTACAAAGAGTTATATGACTCAATTAAAGTTACAAGAAATAGTCATAATGAAAAGATAACTTCTTTGTTAAATGAAATTGAGAATCTTAAGACTCAGGTGAAAGGAACAATGCCAAGTACCTCTTGTAATTGTGTTGCATCAAAGGTCTCTGCTTGTAAAATGTTCGATGTTGATGTGGGGCCTATTCCATTTCCCATGAGAAACAACAGACCTGTCCATCAAATGTATCTCTGTCACCTTAGGGATGGACTTGACACTCTTCGTGAGGTTGTGGAAGAGGATAGAATAGAAAAACCACTTGATAAGGTAGTAGGTTATGCCTGCGTCCTCACAAAAAGGATCCAGGAACAGTTAGAATATGCCATTGGCACGGGTCCCAAGTCTAGCAACCAAAGAGATAGATTAGGTGCATCATCATCCACTATTAAAAACAATCATGTAACCTTTGATTTGCCATCAAGAACATCAGAACCCAGCACATCAAAATCAGGAAAGCATGTGACAGTGAAACAAACTAATGTTCCTATCATTAGTTCTACAGGAGTGAAATGTGACACCCAAGCTAGCGAGTCAAAGCCTAGAGGCAATGCAAGGAAAGATAGGACTGCGTCAGCTAATATTGATCACAAGAAGAGTGTAGAAGCCCAACCTAGGAACAATAAGTTTGTAATGACTAGATTGAATCGTGTTGATTCTAGTATCAAAAGTATTATAATTAATTCAAATTCTAATGCGGTCTGTAAAACATGTGACAAATGCTTAATTTCAGCTAATCATGATGATTGTGTTGTGTCATTTCTGATATCTCATGCACCACCCCAAGTTAAGTATGTTAGGAAAACTGAAAGAATAAGAAAGTTTGGAAGGCAACAGGAAAAACTTTTGCTACTGTTGGGTATCAATGGAGACCCACTTGAAGAAAATTCATTTTAGGAAATAAAATTCCATTGCCTAAGCTGAATGATCATAGGTTTGTGAAAGTTAAAGAATGGAGGCCAACAGGTCGAATTTTGTCTCTAGGAACACAATGCCTTCCAAATAGGCCATCCGCTGACTCTAGGATAGTTCCCACTGTAGAGACTTCAGTATTAGCAAACTCTGTTGCTCCTGAATTTGTGAATGCTAACCAAACGGACCCCAGTTGCACGTGGGGATCCACATATTTCAGTTATCCATCTTTGTCTGTCTTCAAATGCAGGTCGTACAAATCGTCCTTTGGTATTTGGATTCAGGCTGCTCAAAACATATGACTGGGGATCGCTCACTGCTCAAGAACTTCATGAAAAAGTTTATCGGGACAGTTTGATTCGGGAACGACCATTTTGGTGCGATTATGGGTTATGGAGATTATGCGTTCGGTGACAGTGTAATCTCACGGGTATATTATGTGGAAGGATTAGGGCACAATCTGTTTTTTGTGGGTCAATTTTGTGATTCAGATCTAGAAGTGGCTTTCAGAAAACACACATGTTTCGTCAGGGAATTGGATGGTGTAGATCTTCTAAAAGGCAGTCGGGGTACAAATCTATACACCATATCGATTGAAGAAATGGTGAGGTCCTCTCCCATTTGCTTGCTTTCTAAAGCCTCCAAGACAAAATCATGGCTGTGGCATCGTCGTCTAAACCATCTAAATTTCGGTACCATAAATAATCTTTCCCGCAAAGATCTTGTACGAGGCATGCCCAGACTAATATTTGAGAAAGATCATCTATGCTCCGCATGTCAACTGGGAAAAAGCAAGAAACAAACCCACAAACCCAAAACCGTCAACACCAACTTGGAAGTTCTTCACACTCTTTACATGGATCTGTGCGGCCCAATGAGAGTACAAACCATAAATGGAAAGAAATATGTTCTTGTGATAGTAGATGATTACTCTCGGTTTACATGGGTAAAGTTTTTTAGAACAAAGGATGAAACTCCAGAGGTTATCATCAAACTGATAAAACAGCTGCAAGTAAGGCTCGACAAAACTGTCAGAATCATCCGCACTGACAATGGAACTGAGTTTGTTAACCATCAACTCAGAAATTTCTATGAAAATATTGGCATCACACACCAGAAAAGTGTCCCCCGTACTCCACAACAAAACGGAGTAGTTGAACGAAGAAACCGTACTCTGGTGGAAGCTGCGAGAACCATGCTTATATTTTCAGGGGCACCGATGTTTTTCTGGGCAGAGGCTATTGCAACAGCTTGTTACACCCAAAACCATTCCCTGATCCATCCTACTCATGACAAGACTCCCTATGAACTAATTCATAACAAAAAGCCAGATCTTTCCTTTCTTCGTGTGTTTGGCGCACTTTGCTATCCGACTAATGAAGGTCAAGACTTGGGAAAGTTAAGAGCCAAAGCAGACGTAGGTATGTTTGTTGGATACGCACCAGATTGCAAGGGGTACATAATCTACAACAAAAGAACCCGAAAAATCATGGTAACCATTCATGTTACGTTCGATGAGCTGAGTGAGCAACCTGCTTCAGGACAAACCAGTTCTGGACCCGATCTTAAACTTTTGACACCTGGACCAATTAGTTCAGGGCTTGTACAGAATCCCACGCCTGCAGAGTCTTATGTACCACAAACTAGTGAGGAGTTGAAAAAGTTATTTGATCCTATGTTTGACGAATATTTTGAGCCAACAAATGAAACAACCTTAAATGCTGTAGCTGTTCTTCCTAATGCTGATGCTCAAGTTTTGCAAGGCTCTAAAGGCCCATCAGCATCAGTCTCAATCAGTTTCAATGCACCAGCTGCCAGTCAATCAGCATCATCATCAAATACTCAACCCTCTCCGGTGCAACAAGAATCTGCAGATGACCATTCTTTGGAAGTTAATCCGTTTGCTCCTATAGATGATGTTCCTTTTGAGAATATATTTGCTCCTGAATCTTCAACCCACACATCCTCTTTCGAAGAACACAGCACGGCAACATCAGTTCAAAACCCTCAACCTCATGATCATCTCAGAAAATGGACCAACGGTCATCCAATTGAAAATATCATTGGCAATCCCGCTCGTCCTGTATCCACACGTAAACAACTGGCCATTGATGCACTATGGTGCTTCTTCAATTCCGTATTATCCAAAGTCGAACCAAAAGATGCCAAAGAAGCAATGACTAAAGATTGCTGGTTCGAGGCTATGCAAGACGAAATCCATGAATTTGATCGACTTGAAGTATGGGAATTGGTGCCTCCTCCAGAGTGTGCTATGATTATTGCTCTCAAGTGGATTTTCAAGGTGAAACTAGATGAGCATGGTGATGTTCTAAAGAACAAGGCAAGGTTAGTTGCAAAAGGATACAGACAAGAAGAGGGCATAGACTTTGAAGAATCGTTTAAGTTGCTAGAATTGAAGCCATTAGAATCTTCCTTGCGAATGCTGCTAGTCGGAATATGATAGTCTACCAGATGGATGTCAAAACGGCATTCCTGAATGGTGATTTAAAGGAAGAAGTCTATGTGAGCCAACCAGAAGGATTTGTGGATGCTGAACATCCTACTCATGTCTACCGCTTGAAGAAGGCTCTCTATGGCTTAAAGCAGGCACCAAGGGCATGGTATGATACATTGTCCAAGTTCCTTCTAGCTAACGGGTTCTCGAAGGGTGTTGTTGATCCCACATTATTCACTAGGAAGTCAGGAAAACATCTGCTTCATGTTCAGATTTACGTAGATGATATTATTTTTGCTTCATCAGATCCTAGTGAATGTGATAGATTTTCAAAGGAGATGAGTTCCATGTTCCAAATGTCAATGATGGGACAAATGTCATTCTTCCTAGGATTACAAATCTCACAAAGTCCCGGAGGCAGTTTCATAAATCAATCCAAATATGCCCATGAGATCTTGAAAAAGTTTGGATTTGATTCAAGTGAGCCTATTGACACTCCCATGGTTGATAGATCAAGACTAGATGAAGATCCTTCGGGGATTCCAGTCGACTAAACAAAGTATAGAAGCATGATTAGATCCTTAATGTACATCACTGCTAGTAGACCAGACCTTCTATTTGTCGTATGTATGTGCGCTCGGTATCAATCCAAGCCTACCAAAAAGCATCTGGAAGCAGTAAAAAGGGTCTTCAGATATCTTCAAGGAATAGTTCATATGGGTCTCTGGTATCCTAAGGACACGGCTATGGAGTTAACGGCTTATGCTGATGCTGATCATGCGGGGTGTCAAGACACCCGTCGAAGTACTTCAGGGGGAGCTCAGTTTTTAGGGTTAAAGTTGGTTAGTTGGTCTTCTATGAAGCAAATGAGTACATCCATATCTTCTATTGAAGCTGAGTACATTGCTATGTCAGCTTGCTGTGCACAAATCCTATGGACGCGATCACAACTTTCAGACTATGGATTCTCATACAACAAGATTCCTCTATATTGTGACAACAAAAGCGCCATCGCTCTCTGTTGCAACAATGTTCAACACTCCCGGTCTAAACACATCGACATCAGGCATCACTTCATAAGGGAACAGGTTGAGAAGGGAATAGTGGAGCTATACTTCGTGAGGACAGAGTTTCAGTTAGCAGACATCTTCACCAAGGCTCTTCTGAGAGAAAGGTTTCAGTTTATTCTCCCACGTCTTGGAATGAAGAGCTTGACACCTGAAACCCTCAAGTGTCTTCAAGAAGAAAAGGAGGAGTAAGGGATTGACTTCTCATATCCTTGTATATAGTTGTATACATATTAAAACAAAAAGGAAAATAGAAAAATATAAAACCTATAAAAACCCTAAAAATCGAAAAAATCAAAAAATACAAAAAATAGCTTCACCTAGGCATGTCTTCTATTTATCGATAACATTTACGGACCTAGAAATGTCATTCAATAATGACACGGGTCTTTAAATGAAGCTCGAGCAGAAGTTACACTAATTGGTTAAAACATGTCTTAATGGCTTGCAGTTACTTCATACTGCAACCCGCACTGTACAATGGGGAAAGCATGTCGCCAAAAAGACAGCTGTTCCTCCAACCGGGTGATGTTCACTTGGGCATGGATTACTTTATATCCATGTTTTCCCGATTTGATGTACGTTTCAGTGCATCATTTCGTGTATAAGAAGAGAAGTCTTCTTTACATCAGACTCTTTATCTTCTATGATTCTTCAAGAGGGTTTTGAAGTTACACAAGGTGGTAAATTGTATTAAATTTTCAAAAATACTTGATGCTCAATTGAATGACTACAACTCTTTCAATAGAAAACGGGTCATTAATTGAGGGGGAAAGTATTTGTTCAAATTTCTGACACCTTGCAAGCTTTGTGCAACATCAGCAGTGACACTCTCTCGTGGTTTAAGGGGGAGCATAGTATGCTCCATAATCAGAATACATTATAACCTGACCACATTTTCTCCCAAAATTTCTCACTTATTTAAATCAATTGGGATCACAAATCTCAAGTGGTTTGAAATTTTTGATCGGGGGAGAGAATGTGATTTAAATATGGAATTCTGATAAAAAATGTGATCTTTTGAAACTCAAGTGTAGGCTCTCCCGTATGTGCTAAACCCTTTCGTATAATTGATGCACATATTGAGGGGGAGCGAATGATTTGTGATGGCAATTGTGGAAGAAAGCCAAAGACCGACCATTTTATTTAATGTATTGGTGTTATAAGGATGGTTAAGTTAGGTATAAGTTCCCACGATCCCGCCAGAGCCAGAGGGATCTACCCAGGGACAATCCACTAGTTAGTGTAGAAGTCCTTAGGTATGATTACAAAAAAGGAGAAAAAGTGAATAAGGGAAGAGTGCCGACTGAGATGGAGCTAGTGCTGGAACAAACCCAACAAGGTGCTAGTAATGAAGTCTCGGTAAGCGCTGAAGGGGTTGAAGAATGAAAAAGAAATGTAAAGATAAAGGGTGAAAAGAAAGAAGCCCTCCTTACATCTTAGGCAGAAACCGGGTCAATACATATGCTGTCAGAATCACGTAGTTGATTACTGCCATTGAAGACAAAGTATCATGGACCCATTGATACGCTGCACAACCCTCCCTAGCCACTCCAGGTCCCTCAAAGGACTCTTGTTTCACTTGTCACTGAGATCAATACATTGCTATCATCTTTCTCACTCCGAGTTAGATGATATTGAAAAGGTGGCAGTCCTCTCCAGCCTCCGATCACTAAATCAAAATGCACTATTGAGTCTAGAGCCCAGAGATCATCCATTAATCTCACTAGGACACATTTCCAATATGCTTGGTGTTTCATACACCGTGAAAAGCAAGAAATTATATATGAAGAGTCCTACGCATTATCATTGTGGTATTGCCAAAACATCCGAGTGATGCGTAAAGTATTCACAATGAAGATGGAAATCCTTCTAGAGCCAACATCAAACAAGTTCTTGGTAGGTGACATGTGAGATCCTTCATGGATCAAGCTTGTGACAACCGGAAAGAAACAATGGGGCGATTCAAATTTGAATCAAACTTGTTCCAGGAAACGGATTGACGGATACTTTTGGAAAACCTTTCAATGTGCTCACCAACAAAGTTTCGAGCACATTGATTGTGAAAATTTTCAAACAAAAGTATTTTTGACAGAAATGTGATTCAATTTATAAAACCCTTGTCGTGTTGCACAAAATGTTTATCCAGTAAATCGCAAGTGATTTTTCTAATCAATTTCTTGTCAATCAGTGGGTATGTAATACACTGATTCACTCTACCGTATTGTCTGCTTTGAGACGTTCCGGTATGAGAACATGCTTAGTATGATGATTCTGACATTAACTTGTTGGAAGACTCACTACTACAAGCTCGAAATTCCTGTCAAGGAGAATCTTCTTTAAAGGGGATTCTACCTGATCACAGGTCGGTCTTCACAGAACCGAAGGTTAAATCCAACCACCACATCGAACGAATGACAAAGCCATATTCGTTCTCCAACTTTATTGCTAACTGTTTTATTTCAGATTCATATAAAGATGGCGATGGTGGTTCTTGATTCCAGCAGAGATGTGTCAATCCACACTCCATGCTCACACTTCCAATTGATTATCAAAACATCATGATAGCAAAAAGACCTACGAAACAGCTTCCGCAACTCTGATGATAAATATCATGATCCAGTAAAGTGTGAGCATGCGAGTTCAACGGTCACAACATATCACATGGAGGCATTACTACAATGGATGAGCTCAGAGATTTATGGTGGCTGATGATCTCAAAGAAGGCTCAAAGATCACAACTTCTCATGATAACGAAGCCACAAGATGACTTGAAGACATATGTTGGATGATATATTCAAAGAATACTCAAAGATCATCCAAAACAAAGAACAGTCGTCGCAAGTTCACTGCTGAAGGCACAAAGATTTTTGACGCTGAAGAATCAAGGTCTACGAGCTATGAAGTCAAGATTCAAGGATAGAGTGCTAGAATGCAGAACATTACTTCCGGGGTGACCTCCCTTAGTGGGAGATTGTTAAGAATATAAATATTCAGTTGAAGACTCGGTCACCCCGAGTACTTATTAGCACTTAATAGCTCATAGGTTTATTATTAATATTAGTAGTAGTTTAGTTATTATTAATAT
This sequence comes from Artemisia tridentata subsp. tridentata, assembly GCA_021014915.2. Classification (NCBI taxonomy): domain Eukaryota; kingdom Viridiplantae; phylum Streptophyta; class Magnoliopsida; order Asterales; family Asteraceae; genus Artemisia; species Artemisia tridentata. The sequence goes on from CP139501.1 coordinate 127,937,244, forward strand.
TGTGGAGTGGGTCGGGTCTTTACCCACTATCAGCTTGCTCCACAGCCCACTAGGGGCACCATATGTAGTAGTATAAATATCCCTCTCCACCAATGGAGAGGGTTGGATCTTTCACTCATTTTAATCTAACCTCCCTTTCTTTCTCTCACTAAAGGTTCCACATCTCTACTTCTCTCTCTAGTTCTTCTCCTATTCGATCCATATTCTAGTACCATACGTGTGTTTCTTTGATTGTGAATATACTACAAGGTACGACTCTTTAATGCATGAAACTTAAAAATCACATTTATATATATATAAAGCCTAATAAAAATTACATAAAAATTAAATAAATTAAGGAAACCCTAAAAATATATTTTTCTTAATTTCTAAACCTAAGTACAATCCCCCTAAGCCCATAGTACAACCTCCCTAAGCACTAAACTAATTCCTTCTAGTTATATGTAAATCGATACATATTAATTTATACATATATATTTCAAAAATAATTTTAAACACAAATAATTAACTAAACTATGGAAACTAAGTTAGTTACATTTCTTAACCCTAGAATACACCTAATTAAGCCCAAAGTACCACACCCTTATGCACCATTCGAACCCTAGTTACTTACTAGCTAGAATTCGACAAACATAAACCAATTCTTATCTTCTCCAAAATGTTCCTAAACCCTAAGAGCACCCACATGGCAACATTCTCCAACTTACACACCTCCTTGTCTCTAGAAAATGAACATTAGGTCAAAACGTGTGAACATAACACATGGTGAGGGAGAAACCACATCCATACTTCCCCCACCTCTTCCCAAGTGGCACCCTTGGCAGATTTCCTCAGCCCTTGTCCCCTTATCAACACCCTAGAAACCCTAAGTCCTTCCCTTATAAATATCGAGCCATATTTTACCCTTTTACCCATCACAACTCGACACACCAAACAAACACAACCATAATCTACTCATTTCTAATCAAACTCACTCACAAAAACTCCAATAAAAATTCTATTCGAAGCCAAGGAGTTAGGAGGACACCTTAGTTAAATGGTTTAAGTCTATTCGCCTAGTAAAATCCCATATCGAGCCATACTCTAAGTAAGTCTTCTAATTTTCTTTTCAATACTTTCATTTTCTTTAGATAACCCTTAAATATCATTACTAAAATCGCCTAACAAAACCTAGTTTAAAAATGTAATATTTCTTTTCTTTTGTTTCTAGTCGAGTAAAACCCTAAACCGAAACCCTAGTTTGTTTCTAAACGAGTAAACCCAAAACGAGTTTATATGAGGTTTAGTGATGATAATAAAAACATCTATTAAAAAGGGATTAGAAACCTAAAAACCAAAATGTTTTACTTTGTTTTCTTTTATAACCGAACAAACCCCAAACACCCATTTCGGGTAAAAACTAAATCTTTAAAACAGGTTAAAAATAAATTAAAGATACTAATTATAATGTTAATAAATTAAGTACACTAGTCGCAAAACCCAGAAAAGGAAACCGAACCATTTTCTTAAGTTTCTGTCAGTCGACTATTCGATCAGACATGGAACTTTAAAACCAGATTTCAACCATCAAACGTACACTAATAATTCTAATTTTTGGTCACATAACAGCCCTATTAGATAGCTAATTTCAGGAAAAAGAATGAGTTAAAATGATCTGATATTCGCAAAGATATAAGGGTTTAAAGTTTGTCCCTTTTCTGTTTTGTCGAACACCCCAAATAAATCATTCGATCCTCAAAAGCTTGAATGATAAGCTAATGTTTTGTAAATAAGCTAGTCTTATGATGAAAATAAAGAGGGAAAAGTGTCATGCAAAGTCTCGTCATTTTACAAAACTAAAAACGTATTTTTGGGAAAGAGGGATATCGAGTGAGACAACTAGGGAGTCTCAAGGGCCATTTATGCCAAAACTTAAGTTGAATTTATAAAAAGGACTTGATGTGTTGTCGACCAGCAGCTCAAGGGGAAAAAGTGTCATTTCCGAAAGTATAAGGGTAAAAATTGTCATTTGACCAAAGTTCAGGGGTAAAAATGGTAATTTTATAAAAGTTTAGGGGTAAAAATTGGCATTTTGTGAAAGTTTAGGGGTATAAACTGTCAATACCTAAAACTATTGGGTAAGAAGCGTAAATTCATAAATATTATTATTAATATATTATAAATATTATTATTAATAATAATTAATAAAAACTAGTGTACGATTTATTTGGTAACGAACAAACAGAAACATAAGAATGAACAATACATTAAAATCCAACTTTCGAAAAGACTTCGTTAAACATTTATCAACAATCAAAACGAACTTCGAAATCTATATTATATCTGAACACGATTACTGAAACTTAGCATAACGAATCAGGTTGCGTGCCGGAGACGTTTATCAGCTTTATTTAGTATTATTTCTCATCCGGATCATCAAGGTGAGTTCATAGTCCCACTTTTTATATGTTTTTCAAATATGTGGGGAGATACATGCTACCAAACCGAACACAAGTATTTTCCTGTATGCTTTCCTGATTGATATTGACTAAGTTACATTTTGCCCAAAAAGACCCCCCATCATGAACCTCTAATCACCTGCGGGTGAGCGCGAATATTGTGGATAGATCTATTGGGCTGACAACCCCTTTGTGTTACCGTAACGTAATACAAAGCATTATATTTGAGATGAATAAAGAGACCGGCAATCTCCTACCCGAGGGCAAAGTTACCTACATTTAATTATGGGGTAATTATTACATCATTAGTTCATGACTGTTGATGTTCTGTTAAGGCTTTGCGTGTCATGAGACTTAGGGCAATATATTTATATACTGAACTGAACTTTTACTTTCCATTTAGCTTGTGTTCAAACTGATTATAATTTAAACACTATGGATTCACTCAACCTTTGTGTTGACTTTTTAGCATGTTTATCTCAGGTATTTAAAGGACCGATCTTTGCACGGAGTGACTATGGACTTTCTTCTTATAAAAAGAGTGTCCACTATGTTATCATTCAAATGAATAATGTAACTTATACAACGTATTTCTGAACTTCCCTATGGGACCTGTCTTATGTACTCTGATTTAAATAATGAATGATAACAAATCTTATTTAAAACGTCTCTTTTTGAGTCGTTTTCTAATATCATGACAGTGAACCGTGAAGTAACACCCCAACTTATATTTCCGCTGCGAATATCGAAAACGGGGGTGTTACTAGGTAGAGTGTAAAACCCTAAATTCTGGTTTCACATTTTTACGTGTAATTTGAATTTTTAACCTAAGTTTGATAATAAGTTTTGACATTTAAAACTATATGTTATTAGTAATTACACATATTGATATTATCGTAAACTATATATTGCATAATTTTTACTTATTTAAAGGCATATCCTAAGTAAATATTAGTAAACTAAATTTTGTCCTAACCCTTAATTTAAAAAAAATAATTAAAAAATAAAAAAAATGGCATATGTATATTTTTATACATGTTATACGATAGTAGACATGGATAAGCACAAGAAGAACCAAGAAATATTTATATATAATTAGAAGATTACCTTTGTTCCTTGTTTCCTTCATAATAAAACACGGTATTCTAATTTTATAACACAATTTCTACAGTTCCTATTTATTCCTCAAGTTATACGATTCCAAAAGCAAAAAAAAAAAAAAAAAAAAAAAAAAAAAAAAAAAAAAAAAAAAAAAAAAAAAGAGAGAGAACCAGGAAACCTAAACCTATTGTAATCGTTGTGCAAGAAACAGAAGAGAAGTGTGTATATCATGTGTTTTTGTGGTGTTCCCTGCTATATTCATCCCTAAGGTAAAACCTATTAACCTTGTCGTTTATTTTATGTGCTATACGATTGAGCATGCTTGCAAACTAAACTATATATATGTATAAGTCTCGTAGCAATCTGTATGTTAACGTATGAATGAAACCTGACATTAAATCAATTTAAACCTAGGCGTGTGTTTATGGTGTGACAAGGGGTAGTTTGGCTATAATTTTATGTGGTATGGTGTTGTTTGTATGACTAGTGACTGGTGGGGTGTTGTGGGTATTTTGTGTGTTCATGTGCGGGTTTCGTGAGTCGTAATTTTATGTGTGGGTTCTTACATGCTCATATTGTCTCATAATCTTATGTTAATATTGATGTTGCATGAGTGAATTTAGCTTGTGTCAAATTATAACTAAGATCTATAAAAACATGCACTTAAATCGGATTAAAAAGAATGGGTTGAGAACTTATAATCTGTCTCACTGCATGCTGTTCAGAATTTGGGTCGGGTTTAAAGGGGTCTAAATTGATGATACCGACGTGTTTTTGCAAGATTATTGAGTGTAAAACTATGTTCAGGTTGTGTGCTATCTGTATATAAAATTTCATAACTTTTGGAGGTCGGGTAGGTGACTTTTTCATTTTTAGAACATCAGATGTCAATCCTGAGTTTAGGAGTCTGAACTTTCAGCTAGTGTTTTTGAATTCTAATTTCCAAACCATGAGGAATTAGGAGGTCTCATTTTACATGGAGAATATTTAAGATCTATAGGACTTATTTGAATTTTTGTAGATTTTTCTGAAGGGTTCTAATGGGTTAAGCAAATGAAAACTTTCGGGGTATACCTGCAGTACAATTTCTGGGAAAGTTTGGGAAAACGATTTTTGAAATGGTACTATCACTTTGAAATAAAATCTGGGAAAATTACTATAAGTGCCCAACATGTATAAGTATCTATGATAAATATTTAAGCTCCCCAGTAAACACTTAAGTATGGTATAAAATTCATAAATACAGGGACCAGAATATGATAAAATCTGAACTATGTTATAAGTATAGGTTTTAGTGTAACCTAACCTAATTTAATGTGTTTTGACCTAAATAACATTTGAAATGTTAATACGAATACTCTTAAACATATGTTAACCTAATTTGAGTAATGAAACCCTAATCACAAATAATGAATAACTATAAGTATTAGAGAATCCGTTATGACAATTAATGACATCTAAAAACGGACTCCTAAATATTAATTGATCCATAATTCATGTAGATTCTATGAAGAAGGAGTGATCTCCGTCCCTGTGTTCATTTCATTTCGTTTCCATTTTATTGCTTGCTAAGGTACATATATTCCGCCCTTTTTCAGTAAGGGTTTTCTCTCATGACTTGTTTCCTGATTTCTGTTATTCTATTTTGATCCTTATCCGTTTTGCTATGCTTATAATATTTAATTGATTAGATTTCCCTTTTCAATCATATGATTAATGATTTCTTTTATATTCTGTTCATGTCGTTTGCCTATACTGTTGCCCGAGCTATTTGAACTAGTCATTGAGGTACCATGACCATGTCATAGAGGCACATATGGCATGACACTGTTCTGTGGAGGTGTGATTAGTCCACAGCGTTCCCACTCATGCTATATAGCAACCATGGCCGCCATATTTATTATTATTCTACTAACATACGTATGCACAATCTCGAACTTCTATATGTATATCTATTTTACAGGGAGCGTATGGATGCATCCTAGGTACTTTGTTCAGTTCAAGTATTTAGTGAATGGATGGTGTGTGCCATACACCCCATATCACATTTGGTACATCATGAGATGCATATCATGTGTACATTATATTATGCTTTGCTATGATTATGTTTATCTACTTTGGGTCTATTCATGTATCATGTTTAGACATTTTTGTTAGGGCTCTTGGGCATTCCTTGTTATTTCTAATTTCCTATTCATTCATTCATTTCTCATGATGTATGATATATTGTTCAGCAGATTCCCTTGACTTCGTTTTGTATACTTATTCATATTCAGTTTATTACTTTATTCATTCGTTTGCTTATTACCTTTCATTGTTTATATCTGTTCACTGAGCGTTAGCTCAGCCGCATTTTCTTTTCCCTGCGGCAGGTAATAAGCGGGATGCTAGGCATGAGTGATGAGAGTAGGAGCTTAGAAGATCTACCTTGCTTAGTTTCCCATTGTCGAACTTATGATTATCAGACATATGTTTTGGATATTTTCCTTTGGTTTAGACATCGCTTGGATTTAGTACTTTGGAAGTCTTTGGTTTTGATGACTTTGGTATTTATTTAATAAATATTCCTCTTGCGTTATTTATTATATTCTGATGTGACACCATAAGGTGGCATTTCGACCCTTTTCGGGTTGGGGTGTTACATAGAGGAAGAGGAATAAAAGTTGGTACAACAAGAACAAAGAAGGTTTCTCGAGCAACTAAAAGGAAACCGATGCTCTGAGATGAATCTACTGAAGATGAAGAAGATGAACCGAGCTTAAGGGATGAAAGAAAACGCATCATGAAGATAAAGAAAGAAAAACATGATGAAGATCTGGGTAAAGGCAAATCACCAATGCATCAAGGCAAACCTGATGATACCCTAGAACCACCAAAGACAAAGAAAGAGGAAATAGCACAACTCAGTAAAGCCCTAAAAGAAAACAAAACAAAATATTTGGCTGATCTTGAGAAATTCAAGATAAAGAAGAAAGGTGAAGGATCTGGGTCAAAGGTTGGTGAAGATGAAGCCTTGATTGAGTCTGATAATGAAACAGAAGCCACGTTGTCTAAATCTGAAAGTGCTTCACTGAGTGAATCTGAGGGTGAATCAGAAGAATCAGACCAACTCATTCACTCGTCCTCAGGATCTGATAATGACAATACTGATGAAGAAAAGAAAGACGATGAAGAAGATGAAGAAAAAGATGATGAAAGTGATGAAGAAAATGACAGTGATAATGATAAGGATGACGATAAACAAGACGATGATGATCAAGATGATGACGATTCTGAAGGAGATGATCGTATACCTACTCCACCCACTATACCATCCTCTGTTGATCAACACTCCAAAATCAAGCCTCCCTCACCAAAACCTATACCCCAACAAACTGAATCCAGTGAACTTCAGGCTCTTAAGGAACAGCTCAGCACGTTACAAGCTCAAGTCAACTCACAGCAACAAGACATTGATGAGTTTAAGACGTATGATGTGTCTCAAGCAATGGAAGATTTCCTCAACAACAACTTACCAAAAGAGATCGGCAAACACCTTCAGGAAACACTTCCATCTCTTATGAAGGAATATGTCAAGAGAAAGCTTGATGGAATAGTTGCTCAACACATTCAAACAACACCTCTTACTATCCAAACTAAACCATCAAAGCCATCCGCCGCAGATCTCAAAGGTCAATTGCTTGAAGCCATCGTCAATGATCCAGAGGAAAGTGATCTTCGCAAAAAATTGATCAAGTCAATGAAGAAAGCTGAAAAGAAAGATGATACTTGCAAAAAGGTCAAGTCAATCAGACGTCTTCATGATGATACTGTCGAAGAAGAACTTGTACCACAAGACACTGGAACATTTGATGATGCTGAACCCCATGATGACATCACACACTATAATGAAGCTGAAGCAATTCCTGCACCACCTGCGGATGCACCAATGCAACCTGTTCCTGAATGGATTGATCCCACAGCTGAAAATTTTGATTGGTTTAAAGAAATGGTGGATGCATATCCTGATATGCCAGAAGACGAAGTTCATGCAGAAGGCTCAGTTGTGGATTTCACAAAGAAACTTAAGCAGGTGATGAAGATCCAGAAACTACAACTGTCTAACATTGTCAACATCCGAAAAGCAGGCTTCTTATAGTTCAAGACATCTATTACTTCTCAACTGGAATTCGAATACAATCTTGAACAAGTTGCAAGAGCCTTATCAGAGAATGTTAGTTGGGATGTTTCAAGATCCTCACATGAACCCGACACATTCAAGTTTCGTGACTATTCTCAACCTTTACCGCTCATTGGTCAAGCTCACAATCCAAAGATCCCTAAAGCGTGTTTTTTCAATCATGACTTGGAGTACCTGATATATGGGAACACTGATCCAGAAAAACGATATGCTACATCTTTTACCAAGTTTAAGGCTGCTACTTATGTACAAGAATGACTTGAAGAATAGATTGGAGACTTGTTCAGCACTTCAATTGCAGATTACAATGATGAAGCTGTTCTAGGAGTCTTTCACTTGCCAGAGATGTGCAAATGGCTCTACAAATGAAAACTGACGTTTACCTCGAAACACAAGGTATACTACAAACACAAGATCCTTTCCATCAAGAGTTCTAAAATAGAATCAAAATATGGATACAACTTTCTGACAAAGATCACGGTTCGAAGACAAGATGACAAGGAGTACTCCTTCAACGAAGCAGGCTATCCTCATTTGAATCTCAACGATATTGAAGATATGTACTTGCATAAGATACAAGGAAAACTCGAGCATCTCCCTGGCAGCCTTCAATACAACATCATCAACACCTTACTTCTTTACATCCGAAGAATAGTAATAAAGACAAGAGTCGAGGATGTTCACCTTGGTGTTGAAAGTTACCAGAAGAAACTCAACCTCAATAAACCTGATCTTAGACCTCCGGGAATCGTAGAAATGAAGCCATATTCTTTCATCAAAAGACCGTTTGGAGTAGTATACGTTAGATCTGGGAGAACAAAGTTCATGGGCTACGAAGACATTCACAAGTTCAGTGATGAAACTTTGATACAAGTCAGGTCTGAGCTTGATCACATTCTAGAAAACCATACAGAAGGACGGAAGCAAGGTTGGTTATGACACATGACATGGCAATGAAACGATGTGAAGCAGGCAGTCAAGTTCTTAGCACGTATTGACTACAGGCTCAAGCACCGGGTTCAAATGAGGAGATTGGAAAGCTATGTGGGGTGAAGAGCTAGGGATCCAAACATTCTCACATTTCGTCATCCTGAGTAATCATTGGTATAAATGTCATTTGTTTTTCATCATTACATATTGCTTATGCATGACTATGGCTTGTGCACATATAGCAGTGCACAACCCGTATCTTGTAAAGAAAGGACCCTGAGGTACGCTTTAGTGCCTCAATCCTATAATAAGGAGAAAAAGCCTCTTACTTTTGAGTAGAATTAATCAAACTTTTGATAAGTTTTTCAGAAATTCTTCTCAAAAGAACAAGTATTCCCTCTCGTGTTTAAAACCTCAAAAAGGGATTTCACTTGTTGAGGGTGAGTACTTGAAACAAATCTTTGTTCAAAACATAAAGTTCTGGTTGGATTCTTCCCACAAACCTCAAAAAGCATATTTTAATCAAAATGTTTTCCAAAAACAACATCAATATGCTATTTTTGAGGGGGAGAATAAAAATGTGATTAAAATATGAGAGTGAAGTATGAATATCTCGCATGAGCTCGACTCAGATTTTGCCCAAGAATTGACGAAACTTAGCTGTCATTAAGCAAAAGGACTTGTCCTGGACGGGTAATAACTTCAATCTGGTCTAACCAGTGATGTAAGCGTGTCTCGAATAGGACTTATCTGAGTCGAGTGTACCATTTCGAGAGATTTTCTTTGAATATGACCTGGACGGGTAATAACTTCAAGCTAGTCAAACTAGTGATGTAAGCATGTCTCGAATTGGTCATGTTCACTGAAAATCAATCAATTTAAAAATACAAACTCCACCTAACATGTGCAAATTTATCTTAAAAACTTATGAGCACATGTGAAGGGGGAGTATTTCAGAAAAAGCAAAACTCTCAAGGTGTTAACAAAATATGTTTTATAATCATAAACACTTTGAGAGATTTTCAAATGATTGGTTTATGGCAACATAGGATAGTCATGGAGTTATAAGTGACTAAGGTTAGGAAATACGTCCTATGATCCGCCAGAACAAGAGGGATCTACCCATGCACAATACCAATAGTTTAGAACTAGAAGTCCTTAGGTATGATTGAAAAAAAGAGTAAAGAAATGAAAAGAGAAAGAAGGGGTTGAAGAATTAAAAAGAAAAGTAAATGAAAGGGTGAAAAGAAATAGCCCTCTAAATGTTTAACCTTAGGGCAGAAACCGAGTTCAATTCGTATGCTACTAGTAGTTACTACGGTGACGCCGGTATTGAAGATAAGACGTCATGGACCCAGTGAAGCACTACACCAAACCTTTTAGCCACTCAAGTATCTCTCAAAAGATGCTTGTTTCATTTCTCACAGAGAACCTCTCATAATCTATCGACCTCTCACTCCAAGATGTGTTGATATTGAAAAGGAGGCACTCTGCTCCATGCCTCCGATGACTTAAAACTAAAATGCACTAAATCGAGTCTAGAGCCGCGAGATACATCAAAAGATCTCTTAGGAACACTTAATATTTCTACACTGGTTGTTCAACATTAAGGACACCAGTTGTAAATAACAAGAGTCCTACGCAGATCTTAGCAATCTGCCAAGAACATTCATGAGGGAACTCACAATTGTGATTCTCAGTGATTGAGTGGAAATTCCTGCCAGGTTCAACATCAAACAGCCCTGACAGCAAGTCACTTCGGTAATCCCTTGTGGGTTACGCTTAGTGTTCGCGGTGGTTCCAAACGGTCTACAGTCATGGAATGATACTTCAGTATACTTCAGCGGCTCACCTGAATCATTGATACACTTCGGTGTATCTGTGTAAGCCCTCTTGGGGGCTTTCGATTCAGGAAAAAACTTGCTAAGGATTAAAGAAAGTTTTCACACTATGTTGTTAATGATCTTGAAGTCCGAACCTGTAAGTGTCGGATGCTTTATTGCTAACTGTTTTTCATGCAGGTACATATAAAGATCGGGAGTTCCACCACCACCATTACCATCATGCTCATACTAACATCACAAAGAAAGTTCTCATAAAGATCAACGCAAAGAAAACGTTCAAAAGTCAAAGATCAAAGCTAAAGAATGAGAATTACTTGATGTATAAAATCTAAGTCAAAAGAAGTATGAGCATTGTGGAAAAGACGTAAAGACACCGGAATTAAAGATGTTGATGAAAGGTACATCACAACATTATCTTATCACACATAACAAGAACAAAGAACAAAGATACGAAAGACGTCAAAGCCAAAGAAGCAAAGAAGACGTTAGACGACCTAAGTATTGAGATGACCAACCCTTAGGGGGAGATTGTTGGGATTACGTGTAATCATTATAAAGTGTAGGTCATTTACTCTATGTATTAGGTCTTAAACTATAAGGCTTGAATGTTAGTTACAAGGCCCGCTCATGAAGCAAGCCCATGAGCGGCCTATTATTTGTTATTAGGGCAACGCCCCTTTTGTTGTAAACACTATAAATACCCCCTCCCTTGAAGGGAGAGGGTGTTGGTTCTTGGTTAATGAATGTTTTATTATTACATACATAAGTTCCATCTATCTCTTTCTCTTACTTTCTCTCTGTAGAATCGATATCTTGTGTCATTAATATTGTGACCTAACAAGATAAATGACTCATCAAGATATCTTCCTGATGAGTATCATCAAGAGAATGATCCCTCTAGACAGTATCAAGATGCTGATATTTCTTACTACATCATACCTCATAATCTCCCTCAACCAACCATCAGTCAATTCATTGATGCACAACATGTCCCTGAGAACATCACTCCTCCCATGAATATGATAATGTAAATGATCAATCAGAAATGTTGTAACTCCTAACACTGATGAAAATCTAATGGAAAACTCTGAACATTCAGTACCATCTACTAAAACATCAGTCCCTGAAACAAATCAGTTTCAAACCACTCATAAAGCATCAACAAGTTAAATCTCAATTCCTACTCCTCAGAGTAGATGGACTAGAATTCAAGACATTAAACTTGTAAACATCATTGGTGAACCATCTTAAGGCATGCTCACAAGGAGTATGGCTGCCAAACTGTCAGTTGCCTTAGCCATTAAATGTTTATTTGCTGAATTTCTGATAAGAATTTATTTGATACCTTTTTAAGGGGTCATTTAAGCCTAAAAGTCATATGTAATTGTTAAAATATTGCCCTAAATTGTTTCTTTTTGCATTTAGGTACTTGGGACGTGAATTGTAGAAACTGGCATGTTTTGGACCACAAACGACAAGAAAACAAAGAAAAACGACTAAGTCAAGAATCTTTCAAAGTGGAGACATGACGGCGTCACACCACATAACCTGACGCCGTCACTTGTTCTTGAAGACCTACACTCAATGCAATTCTATAACGTGACGGCTCAGAAGTTTTTACACGTGACGGCCTCAAGCCAGAGCTGACGACGTCATGACGGCGATTACTCAGACGAAAACCTAATTGGAGGCGAGCTGACGGCGTCACAATTTGCTAGTGACGCTGTCACAAGTCTATTCCTGTATATATTTTTCGTATTTTTCTCATTCATTGTAACATATTGAAGTAATACTTTAGAGGATAAAACCCTAGATGAATTTCAGAGCTTTTGTAGGGCTTTTCTAGCCCTTTTCACCCATGTGTAATTGAAGATAAGTTATTCTTTTAATCATTCAATATGTCTATGTGTTGTTTGATTATTTTCTTTTCTTTTCTTCGTTATAACATGCTAGGCTAGATTTACTTGTGTTTGCTTAGATCTAATGTAACCTAGTTATTGATCATTGATTTGTCATCTCTTGTTTAATTGATTGCTTAGCGTTAGGAGTAGGAAAATTGGCTATTTTCTAATATGTGTTAGCCTGAACGTCTTACTAAACGTAACCCTAGAGTGCACTATTGGTTTTTCTCTTTGTATTTATTGCATGAATTGCGGCTTGTAGATCCTGGAAAACTTAATAGACTTTATGGTTTTTAGGGGAGACTTATATGTTCATAGAGTTGGGGACTTCGGCACCTCCCCACGACCGATATTAAGGAATACAATGCTTTAATTAAAACAAGGATGTGACAATTCGACAAATCAGTAGCAGATAGCTAGGGAGTAAGGAAATCTAAGTAAACACGTTTTTCCTATTATAAGAGTTACCAATTTACTTTTCTCGTTTGTTAGTTTAATTTAATTTTATTATTAGTTTTGGTTTAGTTACCTAGTAGCTAAACCACTCACTCTTCAAACCCCAATATTTTAAATTGCTTTTTATAAAATATAAAAATACAAAAAGAATCATCCCTCACCTTTAGACCTATTTTGATATACACTTCGGCCTTTACATACACTATTCCCCTAGAGAACGATCAATCCCCCGTGTCATGCCTAGACTACACTACAATGGTTAGGTACACTGCCTAGGAGGATTGTGAAACTTCTTGTTAGGTCTTACAACTGCCGCATCAATTTCTATCAGATGTTGAACCTAAATTAGTCACTAGGGCATTAAAACATCCTAGTTGGGTGCAAGCAATGCAAGATGAGTTAGAACAGTATGATAGAAACAAAGTCATGTTTCTTGTTAAATGTCCAAAAGGAGTCAGTGCCATTGGATTAAAATGGATTTTCAAAAATAAAACTGATGAAAATGGCACTGTAATAATAAAAAGGCAAGGATTGTATCTCAACGCTATAGTCAACAGTAGGGCATTGATTTTGAGGAAACTTTTGCCCCTATGGCTAGAATGGAAGCTATCAGGACCTTTCTAGCATTTGCTACCTACATGACCTTTAAAGTTTACCTAATGGATGTAAAAAGTACATTCCTAAATGGGAAACTAAAAGAAGAAGTTTATGTCAAACAACCTCCTGCTTTTGAAAGCAGTGAGTATCCTGACTATGTCTGTAAGCTTAACAAAGCCCTTTATGGTCTGAAGCAAGCACCAAGGGCATGATATGAAACCTTATCTGCATTCCTCATTAAGAACAAGTTTTTCAGAGGAAAGATAGACAATACCTTGTTTATCCACAAAACTAAAGGGGAAATCATTATTGTCCAAGTATATGTTGATGACATCATCCTTGGCTCTACCAATACAAGCTTTGTAAACAGTTTGAAAAACTAATGACAAAGCAATTTGAAATGAGCATGAAGGGTGAACTCACTTACTTTTCTGGACTGCAAATCAAGTAACCAGAAAAAGGAATCACCATTGGACAAGAAAAATACACTAGAAATCTTCTGAAGATGTACGATATTTCTGAGTGTTCATCAGTAAAGACTCCAATAGTGCCTCCAAACATTTTGGGTCCTGACCTTTCTGAAAAATCAGTGAATCAAACTTTATACAAAGGTATAATATGATCACTGATGTATCTAACTACAACAAGGCCTGATATCCAATTTGCAGTATGCCTTTGTGCAAGATATCAATCTGATCCCAAAGAATCACACCTCATTGTTACTAAGAGAATCCTCAGATACCTAAAGGGTACTCTTAGTCTAGGTCTGTACTACCCCATTTGTTCAGGATTTGATCTCAAAGGGTATTCAGACTCTGATTATGCAGGATGTAATATGGACAGGAAAAGCACTATAGGTTTCTGTCAAATGCTTGGTGAAAATTTGGTATGCTTGAGTGCAAAGAACCAATAACCAATGGCAATGTCATCAACAAAAGATGAGTATGTTATTGTTGCCAGATGTTGTGCAAATGTATTATGGATGAAAAGTCAACTCAATGACAATGACATTTAGTACAAGATGGTACCAATCTTTTGTGATAATACCAGTGCTATTGATGTACTTTTTCCATCTTGTTTTAAATTTATAAACTAAGAGATACTAGGACTAACACATACTAACGGGCAGTGTACCCGGTCATGTGAAGTATAGCCTAGGTAAATCTGAGTGTCGTCCCCACTGATCATGAAAACCTTCAACCAAGACGAGCAAACAAACTTCCCATTAATACTCTCATACTCCATCTTGCAAAGTCTCTTAAGTGCTGTGGCAGCATCCCCATTGTTAACGGTCTTAAATTCGGCAAAATTGAGGGCCTTGGGCCCCTCAATCTCCTTTCTAGAGAGCTTTGATGAACTCAAATAAGTACATTTTATTACTATCATTTATCCTATTAATTTGACTTGTTTTATTATATTATGTATGAGGATTGATACTTAATCGTTTACTTTTGTAATTCTTAGGTAAAAACAAGCATTTGGTAAAACTTGGCGATTTTGGACTAATTATGGAGCAAAACATGCAAGAAGTTAAGAGTCTACTGAAATGTACAAGATCAAGACAAATCTGCTCCAGATGCGCCGCATCTCACTTATTACATACGGCGCATCACTATCAAGATTTCACCAGATACGATCCAAGATACAAGAGGACATGCAACGCATCCAAGAATGAAGATACGCCGCATCTTCTGGCGATGTACGAATATTCCTGAATATATTAATCTTGGACCCCACGCGAAGTTAAGTCAATGCGCCGCATCTACTTACTAGATGCGCCGCATCTCACCCTCAGACAGAAACTATAAATACCCCAAGACCAGACGAATTCCGTAGCTTTAGTCGAGAATAATATTATATACGAGGTTCGAAGACCAGAAACCTAGGACGAATTCAGACGAATAGGCAGCACAAGACACACCCGAACGAAGATACAAGAGCTGTAAGAAGGTGCTGCATTTGTTTAATTCATTAAGTAGTTTTGTTTTATTGTGTTAGTAAACTTTAATTCATCAGGATTGGTGGCTTGTGTAATGTGACAACGGAAAGGTTGCACTCCCTTAAAACTGCTTTCCCATCAATTAAAGTTTATATGTTGATGTCTTTGGTTACTACTTATTAGTGCATTGATAACCTCTGTGTTTATTAGTGGCCTGCGCATTTGACTGAGGAAAATAATGTGGCTCCCACGGTTGTTACTAAATTGATCACTTAGGAATAACTTTTAGACATAAGTAATCATTAAGGGTTCACTCGCCGATAAGATTAGGACCAACGAGAAAGGATTAACTACATACACTTCATATAAAACTATCAGTAAAACAAGTGACAATCTACTTAATCATAAGGACAGATCTTCTTATTGTCTCAAGTATTTATCTGTGTACGTGTGTGCTATTCGCTGATTCGTGCCTATTGGTTTAGTTTATTATTTAATTGCAACCAAATCGTGCCAGTCTCTCAGGCTGAACCCCCTTGCGTTAGATTAGGTTGTATAGCTAACTTATATATTAAAATACTGATTAGAATAACGAGATAATACGTTCCACTCTTAGTGATCGACACTCTACTTACCATTATATTCATACTGACCGGGTACACTTCTCGTTAAGTGTGTGTGTTATTGATAAGTCGGCTAAATATAAATTTAAAACTTGAGTAGGCATTAATACTGCTAAACCGCAACGACACATCGCACGCATCAAGTTTTTGGCGCCGCTGCCGGAGAGTGAATTGTTATTATCTGTTAATTTGATTAGTATTTTAATTAGGTTTTTAATTTTTTTTATCTAACCGCTAATTCTGTTGTGTATTAGATTAATTTGCATTCATTGTATTATTTTGCATATTTTCGGTTTTTGTGTGCTATTTGTTTTCTTTGTGTTTATTTTCGTTTGTGTTTTTATTTGTTTTTATTTTTTGTATTTTTTGTATTCTGCTATCGTTGTACTGAGCTAAATCGAACGATACGGCGCATCTGATTTTTTAGATACGGCGTATTGCGTTTAATTTTTATAAAATACAACGCGTTTAATTAATTCGATACGACGCATCTTTTCCCCAAGGTACGGCGTATCTGTTTTTGATAAAAAAAATTTTCTAAACGTTAACGCCATACGACGCATCTGCTTTGGCAGATACGGCGTATCTATTATTTTAATTGAAAACAGTTTTTGAATTATTAAAACAGATACGGCGCATCGATTTCTGTCGATACGGCGTATCTTCTGAATCAAAAATCTTATTTTTGAAACGTAACGAAAATACGGCGCATTAACTTTTGTTAATACGACGCATTTAATTTTAAATAAATATCGATTTTTGATAATTAAAATTGATACGGCGCATTCTAATTCCAAAGCGGCGTATCTATTTTCTGAATAAAGTCTGATTAAATTTTAACGATTATAAGATACGGCGTATCCAACTTTTTGGATACGGCGCATCGTCTGCAGATATCAGCTATTTGTATTCTTATATCCGTTTCTGAATTCATTAATTTCTTTTATAGCGAACAAATCCTGCTGATGATTTTACTTGTGATGACAGATTTTGCTATGGAAGATATGTCGAAGAACGGATATCTTGCTATGGAATTCTTGCTTTCGAACTCATCCATGGAAGTTTATGATAATGTCAACTTCAATGTACTCGAGATTGATACGGATTTATTCTCTTGGGAGACCCCTCTTGAAGCTGCTTTTAAGGAATTCATGCGTTTATGCAACATTGACAAAGGGGTATTCTCTTATGATGTATTTGTGAGATACACTGGAGATGAATTGTTGCTCTTATGGCCTATCATTGAATCCAAAGGATTGACTTGGACTACTATCGAAGAAGATGATGGGAAATTCTATCTTGCATACATGGACTCAAGCAACAAAAGCTGTGGTGGAGGCAATACCCAAATCTCTTACATGCCTTATTCCAAACAGTACTGGGGATTAAATGAGAACTATCTGGACGATGAAAGAATTTATGCTGTGGCGGAGTTACTATTTCATGGCAGGTTGGTAAGATTGATGGACCTCTCCCTCAATGATTGGCTTGAACTTAAATATGGTAGTCCGAAATTTGCCCATGCGAATGAAGTCAAGCGGATTATGACTTCATGGTTGACAAGGAGTTTTAGTGAGCAATTTAACGAGTTCATGGAGATAAGGAGGAAAATGATGGGAAAAGCTTGCTTTGACATTGTCCATGATCCTAACAATGTCGATTTTTCAGAGTGGTTGGCTAGTAAGTTCAATAACCATAAGAGTATGGATCGGGATACTAAAGATGCGTTATGGGTATATTGGATGAGAGGTGAAGACGAAGAAGTAGAGAGCGACTATGGGTCATCACTTCATGATTCAACAGTCAATGAGGGCATTGAAGAATTATTCAGAATTGACATTGATGTGTTCGATTATGAGACACCCTTGTGCAAGCAATTCAAGGAATTTAACTACCTTCTTCAAGTTGACGATGATGTGCTAACTGGAGATCTACCAGGATTCAAGACTTATGAAGATTTCAAAAACACCTGGTACTACGAATGGAATGACCAAATACCATGGGTTTGGGATAAACCATGGGAATTTGAGCACATTAATCACACCTGTACACCTTTCGTTTTCAAGGATGGGAGTAGTGTTTGGCCGACCTGTGATTATAAGAGTGACGGAACCTGTAACGGGGGAAGTTTAATTGGGATGAAACGGGTTGGAAATGATGTAACCTTTGAAGATTATGAGTGGTACGATAATGTTGAAGACTGCCCACAAAAAGCGGAGGCTTTGCAAGAAAAGGGTAGAATTGAATACTTGAAAGGACTTAAAGGAACATCGAATACTACTTTCTGGGAATGGGTGCATGAACAATTTGATGATTACACGAAGCTTAGTCGACGGCTACAATGGGAATTGGAAAGAGAGTGGGAGGCAATTCAAGATGATGATAACAATAAGTCATTAATTGATGAACTTGATGACTATTTGATTAAGGATCCTTATTTTAAGTTTGTTGATAAAGACGAGGAAGAATTCACCAAAAGAAAGTGTCAACTACTTGGGATCCCTTATAATGAGCCACCCATGATTATTTCTGAAAAATTTAAAATCATCAAATACTCTTTGGGACCAGAGGAGGAATATGTTGCGACGAAGACCAAGAGTTATAGAAGATTAAGCCGAACGGAAGAAAATGTCGCAAAGCTATACGGGAACATCTTTCGGATGAAGGAAGAAGGATGGACCGTGACAAGGACTAAATGATGAGCTGAACGTGAGTCTAACTTGAAGACTCTGGAATAAAGACAAGTGCTGACCGGGAGACAACCCGGAGAAATTTTTATTATTCTGTTTTTGTGTCGAGTCAGTCAGGCCGCAGAGGATACGGCGCATCTCAATTCTGAGATGCGACGCATCTCCTGCAATGGTCATATCTTTATTTTTTCTGCATTATTTATATTTTAACTTTAAAACTTTTTATCAGCTTATTTTAATGCGGCGCATCCCTGATTAAGGATGCGGCGCATCTTCTATTCTGATCCGTAATTATTCCAGGCTCAACACGGTGTATCTTCTTCCATAAGATACGGTGCATCGACTGACCTGATGATTTTCATTTTTAATTTTTATGTTTATTTTAACTAACTACTAATGTATTATGCAAGTTTGAACCTTTCTTAACTTAGGTGTGTTTTAAAGCCTTGGTGGTATTATAGATTCCTGCATTTCCTGTGGATACATCTATTATGAAGCTTAAACGTTCTCATCCACAAGGAAGATGATTTTTGCTCTTATACAAATGGAAGATCATATCGAGCAAATCTCAGGGGAGTTTTTCTGTTCTAATTCTTTTATTTTCCAGTTTTTAACCTTTTATACAAACAATGAGGACGTTGTTTAACTTAAGTGGGGGGATTGGAGAATTAGAACACTTAACACTTACTTGTCCTAAACTTTTCAAAAATTATGCTTAAAATGTGCTTAATATATCAAAATTTAAAATTTTTTTAGCATGTTTTTGTTTAAGATCTAAGTTGCATAGCTGCACACATGACGTTATTTTCAAAAATTGTGATTTTTCAAAATTCACAAATCTATGAGTGTGCCGGTGACTTGTAAACTTTAGAACTTGGCTTGTAAACTATTCGAGACCACCATAATAAGTATTATTTATATAATTGGAATGACTTGTCTAAATTGGTAAATTTCTAGGATTACACCCAAAAAGCCTATTATATGTTATGTGTTATTAGCTAACTACACTGGTTAGTTAACCCCCGTATAAACCCTTTTGTTACTCTCACTTTTAGAGTAAGATACCCCTAGAAAAACACTCAGAGCCATTCCTTTCGTTTCTTACACCTTTGTTAAAATGTTTCGTTACACCCTTACACCTTAGCCTACCCTGTAGATTAAAATCCGTGGTTGGTTAATTGCTTTAGGCAAAGTGTGTTTCCTTACATTACCTGTGTTCGCGTGCGTAATTCATTATCTATGGTTAGGTCGGGAAATTGCATGGAAGTTGGCATTATATCTATGGATTGAATGGGAGTTGGCAGTTATGGGAACACCAACTTAAGGTTTATTCTTTGATTAAGATCTTGTTGAGTATAATTCGTGTCTACCTAAAGCGTGTGTTTCAAGTGTTAAAGCGTGAGTTATTCTATGATATGAGTCTTATTCATGGGATGGTTGGGATAGTGATTAACCACACTTAGGATTTTAATTTATTTGTTTTGTTTATTTTTCATTTTACACCAATTTATATCCCAAATATTATCCATACCCTGTATTATTCTTTATCCAACCAAACCTTTGATTTATTGAGATTAGGGATTCGAGCAATCTTAAGTAGCGTAGTCATGGATTCGGCTATGTATTTATGATTTTGTCGCCCTTTTTGATATAATATTATTGGTAAAGTTTGGACCTATCTTTAGCATATTCGAGTTAAGGATTTGAGCAATTGCAAGTATCGTGTTCGTGGATTCGATCATGTATTTGTGATTTTGTCGCCTTTTCTGGAATTTGAGATCGATAGAGATTAAGGAGAATAATTAACCCTTAAACCTCAAAACCCTTTTTTACCGCTTTAGACTTGTTATTCCTTGGCTTTAGTGGGGGAGATGTGTATACTTGCCAAGCTTATAATAGAATATTCGTCACGACTGGACAGTTAAACGATTAGATTTGCTTTTATCAAATTATTTTATTTTACTTCTAATTCGTTAAGTGTTTGGTTGTGTGATTATGACAAAAATGAATACATGCTTAAATATAAAAAAAAATCCTAATATCTTTTAGGATACATTTTCATAAGATTAATTCTAAGGTTTACTTGGGGACAAGTAAAGTTCAAGTGGGGGGATATTTGATGAACTCAAATAAGTACATTTTATTACTATCATTTATCCTATTAATTTGACTTGTTTTATTATATTATGTATGAGGATTGATACTTAATCGTTTACTTTTGTAATTCTCAGGTAAAAACAAGCATTTGGTAAAACTTGGCGATTTTGGACTAATTATGGAGCAAAACATGCAAGAAGTTAAGAGTCTACTGAAATGTACAAGATCAAGACAAATCTGCTCCAGATGCGCCGCATCTCACTTATTACATACGGCGCATCACTATCAAGATTTCACCAGATACAATCCAAGATACAAGAGGACATGCGCCGCATCCAAGAATGAAGATACGCCGCATCTTCTAGCGATGTACGAATATTCTTGAATATATTAATCTTGGACCCCACGCGAAGTTAAGTCAATGCGCCGCATCTACTTACTAGATGTGCCGCATCTCACCCTCAGACAGAAACTATAAATACCCCAAGACCAGACGAATTCCGTAGCTTTAGTCGAGAATAATATTATATACGGGTTCGAAGACCAGAAACCTAGGACGAATTCAGACGAATAGGCAGCACAAGACACACCCGAACGAAGATACAAGAGCTGTAAGAAGGTGCTGCATGTGTTTAATTCATTAAGTAGTTTTGTTTTATTGTGTTAGTAAACTTTAATTCATCAGGATTGGTGGCTTGTGTAATGTGACAACGGAAAGGTTGCACTCCCTTAAAACTGCTTTCCCATCAATTAAATTTTATATGTTGATGTCTTTGGTTACTACTTATTAGTGCATTGATAACCTCTGTGTTTATTAGTGGCCTGCGCATTTGACTGCGGAAAATAATGTGGCTCCCACGGTTGTTACTAAATTGATCACTTAGGAATAACTTTTAGACATAAGTAATCATTAAGGGTTTACTCGCCGATAAGATTAGGACCAACGAGAAAGGATTAACTACATACACTTCATATAAAACTATCAATAAAACAAGTGACAATCTACTTAATCATAAGGACAGATCTTCTTATTGTCTCAAGTATTTATCTGTGTACGTGTGTGCTATTCGCTGATTCGTGCCTATTGGTTTAGTTTATTATTTAATTGCAACCAAATCGTGCCAGTCTCTCAGGCTGAACCCGCTTGCGTTAGATTAGGTTGTATAGCTAACTTATATATTAAAATACTGATTAGAATAACGAGATAATACGTTCCACTCTTAGTGATCGACACTCTACTTACCATTATATTCATACTGACCGGGTACACTGCTCGTTAAGTGTGTGTGTTATTGATAAGTCGGCTAAATATAAATTTGAAACTTGAGTAGGCATTAATACTGCTAAACCGCAACGACACATCGCACGCATCAAGCTTAGAGAGCTCACTTTTGCATTCCCTTCTCCCATCGGCGTCGAACTGCAAAAACTTTAGCCGTTGGTTAGGGTTGTTGTTGTTGTTTTCTGAAAACACAATCAAAATTACAATTATCAGTTGTATATCAAAAGAAAGTTACGGCGTAACCCACAAATGTTACGCCATAGAATCAACCTGTAACACAGTTACGGCGTAACTCTATTACTAGTTACGTCATAAATTCAATTTGAGTCTCAAGTATGGCGTAACACATATAATGGTTACGTCATAACTAAATTTTTAATGTAGAAAGTTAATTTTACCCAAACACAAGTTACGGCGTAACCTCATCGTTAGGGTTACGCCGTAAAATTCATCTGAAAGTGACATATTCTTTAATGGTTACGGAACCAATTGTTACGCCATAACCATAAAAATTTACTAACTTTTAAAAAGGTTTTACCCATTCATAAATTCATAACGATATGCGGGGGCCTAGTTCAATTAATCTAATCAATTCATAATCAATTCAAACCCTAAAATAAATTCAATACATTCATAATTGAATGATTGAGACATGATTAAAAGGTTACTGAATCAATTAACACATTCATACGAACTCTAAAACCGTGAAGCCCCAAAACCCCAAATTAAATTGAGCATAATAAGTACCCTAATTAAAAATTGAAAAATCAAAGTAGAGTTTAGGAATAATTACATGCCTTTTGAAATTCTTAGAACAAACACGAAAAAATTGCACGATCTATTTTACAGGTCAATACTATTCAACAAACCCGAATTTCTTATCTTGACATTTATTTGAGAACAATTTACATATAACATTTTACTTGAGCCAACGTGAAATTTAGAATATCTTTCAAGTACACTAGGACTTAGGCTATATTTAGTCCACAACGTTCCAGTACCTTGCTCCTACTCTGGTTCACAATTTTAAACCCTAAAACAATTTCCTTTTCTTTATTTACTTACGGTTGTCAATTCAACAAACGCTATTCGCAAATTAAATTTAACTCCCGATATACCCAATACTCTTAACGATTATTTCTAACGCATTTTTATACTTTCTAAATTATTACCAAAGTTCCAAAAATATTTCCTTACACCTAAGGTAATTTCTTTAATTTTTACGTTTAATTACGTATAACTTACGTTAATCACCAAACCAACAACCAATACCTATTTCTAATACCCAATACATACAACATATACACTCTTGTACCAAAACAACACTTCTACTCCAATTATTCTACATATGCCGCCCCCCCCCCCCTCTTGTCTTACAAATATTTACTAGACAAAAACTACATCTCATTAATGACCAACATTAGTCCACAAAACAAGGAGTGTAACTTTGAAATGATGGCTTGACCACCATATTGTCCCCCCCCCCTATAGCCCCTAATCGGCCTAAACACATCAACCAAGCCAAGGATGATTTTGACCCAACTATGCAAACTTTGACAATCCTTAGTATATATATATGTGTGTGTTCTTGCATCATTATTTGCACTGGTTAGAAAAAAAAAAAAAAAAAAAAAAAAAAAAAAAAAAAAAAAAAAAAAAAACTATCACCTCTCATCTTATACATAAAAGTCAACACACATAAGGGGAGCAAGGAAGAAGAAAGTTGGATTGTGGCTAATTCTAGTGTCATTCGAGTTCTTTAGTAAGGGTTTTGGAAACACACTAAGCTTGGGTTAATCAAAGATATTGCATTCTCAACACACTAATCTCCTTTTGTAAGTAAACTTTACATTGCTAAAACTTCATACTTTTCATATCATGATGCTAGTTCAAGTTGTATATACATAGTTTATCACTTTGTACATGTTAATCAAAAACTTGTAACCACAATAATCTCTAAACTAATGGCTATGTTTTAAACAAGTTTTTATCATAAGTAAACTAGTTGGTAAAAATCTCAACAAGAAAGTGATGATAAACATCACATATATATATGTCAATGAACTTGTAATCTTAACTATGATTGATGAACATTTACATTCATGAACAATGGACTCTTTAATATTGCTAATTTAGTGTTAGATCACTATTGACACGTTGAGAAATTGGTGGATGGACTAGGATTAGTTTTGGAGTTGTTGTTAAGTGGTTATGATAACTAGAAGGCTAGGAAAAATGTTTTGACACTTTTAGAAAGCAATCTGTCCCATTTGACCTCCTACAGAAAACTCAGTAGCTTAGTGACAAAGTTAGGCTTGAAATATATAAAATAGACTCAATAACAAAAACGTAGCCGCTTGAATGAGTTAAAACGGGCTTATAACGAAAAAGATACGTTAGTTTTAAGTTATGCGACGAAAACTAAATTTCTGAAAATATTGCTTGCTGTCAGAATTTTTCAAAGAACAAAACTGGACTTTAAATGATAACTAGACTAGCCGAGGCCTTAGAAATCCGATAGTATACTTACATACCTTCGCGGGGATAGGTAAAACTTAAGAAACGGAGCTACGACGAAAAAGTTATGGCCTAAAGAAGATTACGACGACATATAGGTTTGACAGCTTATTTTTGCTATTAGAAAAAGCTGATGGAAATGTGTAAAGTGGATTTTGGACACTTTAGGGTGTATTTTGGCTAAAATGACGTAAACAAAAATGGTAGAACATTATAAACACTTGTTAGGCACGTTAGAGATTTTCAAAATACCTATTAACAAGACGACTAAAATTTGATCACGAGATTAACAAGTTACGTTTTCTAAAAAGGGTGATTTTCTAAATATAAGATCATATGCAACTACATTTTTGACGATAAATATTAAAACAAACATGTACAAGTGATAAAGTAGTGTATGAACTTTCGTGCATGACCTTGTTTTCGAACCTAAGACATATGAATTATATAGGTCGCGGTTAGAGTATCGGACTTTATTTACCGTTTACCAATTTACCAATCGGGATTTTCTTTTGCTAAGGTGAGTTTCATAGCCCCGATTTTTACATTGTTTATACATGATTTCTAAACCCTCGGGGTGGGAATACATTGTTTATTTTTCGGACACAAGTATTAAAACCGTTACATTGCCTAACTTACCGCATTGCCATTAAAGTCCCCTTGAATCATGAACCATTAATTACTTGTAAGCGCGGATGTTATGAATAGATCTATTTGAGTTGACACCCCGTCCGAGTTGGTCGCGCCAACCTGTCAAACGGACGCATATCATTCAGATTATTTCCGAGTGTCTGGCAAACACTTATTTGGGGCATTATTATTATTATGCTTGATTGCATACCAGTACGTCGAGCTTCGGGGTCATGAGCTTAGGCACTGTATATTATTTTTGGCTGTGACATTATATTTGTTGTAATTGCCTTGCTATTGAAATCTTGTGTTCCGCACATTACTGTTTACTTAAACATATGATCTCACCAACATTATGTTGACCCTTTTAGCGTGTATTCTCAGGTAATTAGGTGATGACAACCATCTATGTATGGAGCACTTTAGAGTCACATTTTGGAAGCACATCATGATGAAGATTTTCTTTGCATTACTTAAGCGTTTGATTATGTATTAAAACCTTACATTTTGATGGTGAACTCTGATATTTATGTTTTCTAAAACGTCATGTTTAATTCAAACGCTTGTTTTAAAATGACTCACTTAGAGGTCATTCTTTATTTCCTTGTACTTTGTTATCCATGTACATCACGCCCCCGGAATTTCATTTCGCTGCAATCCAGATTTTGGGGGTGTGACAAATTGGTACCAGAGCCAAGGTTATTGAGAACTAGGATGCATCATTGACCCTAGACTATAACCACTAGGTCACGACACTTCACAACATCCTGATGTGCATACGATTACGATATATGTTTTTATTTACTTACTTTATACGAGTTACTTATAATTATACTAATATATATTTATATTGACCTGGTTTACAGCAACATGTCTTCACCCTACCACCCTATTATCATTCCAGCAGACTCGGATATCGAGGATGGTTTTTCATCCACTAATACACCTACATCACTACTCTCACCTTCCTATACATCGGCATTCCCATATCACTCACCATCGTTAGATGATAACTCCCAGGTATTTGAGGTATTAGCAGCACCTGAGCCAGACTTAGAAGAGCAGATGTGACACTGAGACTTTTGAGATTCAGGAGACTGCCCCTACCTTCCCACTATGTGACAACTCATAATTTCAGGTCATTTTCCAAAACCTCGACAATTTACTATTCATCATTCACTATTCATAGTCATCATTCATCATTACGTAAACTAGGTTTACGGGTATTCAAATGCGCGTTACCAGTATGGTTTAGCGATCATTTGCATTTTTATCTATTCATGAACCGTGCTTGGAAAGTTTTATATTTTACATTTTCTGTTTCATTGCACGATTTTGTCAAATTCTGGTAACAACTAGCGTTTAACATACAATTAATTCAACCGACACTAGACAATGTCCAATCTACACTTTTTATACAATTTTGGTTCCTTATAATTCCATTTTTAAAGTCATTGTTCACTTTTTCCATTTTTACGTAAACCTTGCACCTTTTACGTCTTACACGTTCTAAACCTTCGTTTTTAGATTTTTACTATATTTAAACCTTCCGATGAACTCACCACGCATCTAAAATAATAAAATAGGTCATGATAACAAGTTTTTATATTTTTAGAAGTTTTAAAATTTTACGCTACCCGGTATTGCATTATGTGTCTTAAAAACCCTACGTTTGAGTACCGGGAGCATCCTACACTACACAAAACACACTATACTCTTTCTATTACTAAAAATCTGCATCTAATTCCCTCCTCACTTGTTGTTGCCGCCCCTTATATGCCACATACCCCAACACTTGTCCAAAAGTGAGGACAAGTGTTGAGATAACCCTTCCATTGTACTAATACTTCAAAAGCCCACTTCCGCTCTCATTTTCTCATGCAAGAACATAAAAAATCTGATCTTTCTCTCCAAAATTTCGTGGTTTCTCAAGCTCAAAAACACCAAACTTTTTTGTTAAATCTATTAAAGTTAGACTACAAAGATGAAGATCCATTGGTGCTAGCTTGTTCTTGGTTTTCTTGATTTTCTTTTTCATCATCATTTGTAAGGAACCAACCCTGATTCTTTCTATTCATTCACTACTGATATTCATGTCATTTTATGTATTTTATATACTACATAAGTTATTTATGCTTGATTATACTTGGTACATACTCTAAACCACTAGAAAACCCTAAAAGGACTTAACATGCAAAACAGTATTCTGATCAGGGGTAAAGATTGAATTAACTGGAAAAATCAGTAGACTTTGGGCCAAAGGGAAAAATATATAATTGTAGATCTATGTTTTGTGGTCATTGACTCAGGTGTTGATTCTGGTGACGACACCCGATGATTAAGATATGATTTTTTTTTTAAAACAGTCAGATCAGGTGTACTGTTCCAATTTGGGGTAAATCTCAGGTTTATGGCATAACTTTTTAAATATCAAATATGTAGCCTATTTTAGAGAAATATGGCTATCATCTCCAATTGATTTCACCTACATAGGATCTGTAGATTTCAAGATATGACCGTTTTGTTAAGACATAAAACTCAGTCAATTTCACCTTCAGGACTGACTTGTAAAGAAAAATTATAAAAAGTGGTTATACTTGGATAATTTTGAGTAAACTTATTTTTACATTAAATTAGGGACTTATTGGAAGCTAGGGATGTAAAGAACAAAATTTTTAGACTTACGGTTTGGGAGATATGTATTTTTGAAAGTGACTAAGTGTGTAAAATTTCCATTAGCTTTGTAAATAAAAGATACAAAAAGATTAAAACTTGTATATTTGAACCTTAAGTTTTTATTTTGAACCACCTAAGATATTTTGGACCCTTAGTCATAATTTGAACCTTTTGACTAAAGATTGAACCCTTAGACTTAATTTGGACCCTTATGACTATTATGGACTTAAAGACAAAAATGGGATTAAAACTTGAAATTGGGTAAGAAACATATTTCATGCTTGACAATCATTTTAATAGCCAAATTCACCCATAAAATTTATTTAAACATTATGTACCAAACATAATTGAGGTTACCACTTACATGGCATATAGAAATAAATGCATCATTATTTTTAAGAAACTAAGACACGCGTATATATCTAGGTTATTTGTAGGATTTCGCGGATATTTCTTCATTATCTCACTTGATCGTGCACTTTGTTTTCGGTGAGTTTCATAGCCCCGAATTTTACATTGTTTATACATGATTTCTAAACCCTCGGGGTGGGAATACACTGCTTGTTTTTACATACGGACACAAGTATTAAAACTGTTACTTTTCCTAAGTTACCGCATTGCCATTGAGGTCTCCTACGTATCATGAACCGTTAATTATTTGTAAGCGCGGATGTTATGAATAGATCTATTTGGGTTGACACCCCATCCGGGTTGGTCGCGCCAACTGGGTAAACGGACGCATATCATTCGGATTATTTCCGAGTGTCTGGCAAACACTTATTTGGGGCATTTATTATTGTGCTTAATTGCATACCAATTCGTCGAGCTTCGGGTTAATGAGCTTAGAGCATTGTATATATATATATATTTTTGGTTATGACGTCATATTTATTGTGATTGTCATTCTATTGAAATCTTGTGGTCCGCACTTTACTTATTTACTTAAACCTATGAACTCACCAACAATTATGTTGACCCTTTTAGTGTGTATTCTCAGGTAATTAGGTGATGATGATAAACCTCTTGTATGAAGCACTTTTGAGTCACATTTTGGAAGCACATCATGATGAAGATGGTCTTTGCACTACTTAAGCGTTTGATTATGTATTAAAAATCTTACATTTTGATGGTAAACTCTGATAACTGTGTTTTGTAAAACATTAACTTTAAATCAAACGCTTGTTTTAAAACGACTTACTTAGAGGTCGTTCTTTATTCCTTGTACTTTGTGACCAAGAGCATCATGCTCCCGGAATTCCATTCCGATGCAAACACAGAATTTGGGGGTGTGACAGATTGGTATCAGAGCCAAGGTTATAGAGAACTAGGATGCATCATTGACCCTAGACTATAACCACTAGGTCACGACACTTTACAATATCATGATGTGCTTAGGATTGCGATACATACTTTTATTCACTTATTATAAGTCATTGATGCGTGGTTTTGCGACCTTACAACAGGTTTTACCTCTCGAGGGATCTCAAGAGGCTTGCAATCCTCACCAGGCAGTGTACCTGACCGATGTAGTATAGTGAAGTGGCAAGTACCGGGGGATTGATCGTTCTCTAGGGGAATAGTGTCGTTAGGATTGAAAAACTACTCTAATAGGTCTAAGGGTGAGGGAAGATTCTTTTTGTATTTTTATAATTTTTTGAAAGCAAGTAAAATCTCGGGTTTGAAGGAGTGGGCGGAATTAGTTGCTAGTCAACTAACCCAAATAACTACAATTGCAATATAAAATAAAATAACTGAAAATGAAAAGGTGGTGGAACTTATATGGGGAGAAATGTGTTTACTTAGATTTCCTTACTCCCTAACTATCTTTTACCGGTTGATTAGTGTGTATTAATTGCGTGGATGACGGGTGTATTCCTTAATACCAATCGTGGGGTGGCGTACGTACTTCCCCAACTCTACAAGCTCCTACTTCACTCCTATGTCGAGCCGGCTAAGAAGCTCCTAACATGGGATCACTAGAATTCGCTCATGCATTAAATACAACCATAAAAACCTTAGTACGTATTGGTTCATGTTTCTTAAGACGTTCAAGCAAATTACCGTATAGGAGGTTAGCCAGTTTTCTTAAGCCTAACATCGATAAACAATCATCCAATACAATTAATAACACACCAACAACTAATAATTAATAGTTAGGTTTCATTAGATCTAAGCAAACACAAGATAAATCTAGCCTAGCATGTTAATCAAAAGACAAGAACAAGATATAATCAAACAACACATAGACATATTGAATGATTAATTGATTACTTATCTTCAATTAAACATGGTAGATCCAAGGGTATAAAACCCTTAAAAATGGCAGAAATTCGTCTTAGGGTTTTTCCTCACAAAGTTGCACCCAATGAATAAAAATTGCAAAACTATATATAGAGTTTAGTGGCTGACGGCGTCACGTTGTAGGAGGTGACGCCGTCACCTCGCCGTGGCTAGGGTTCCCGGATGGTCTTCCTGACACCGTCCCTTTTTAATCCTCCAAAATCCGCTCTAGCCTATCAAGGGTTGACGCCGTCAGAAATGTGCTTGACGCCGTCTCACTTTAACTTAAACCATGATGGCCTTGATCACTTTAAATGGTGACGCCGTCAGACTTTCCATTGTAAAACTCTCTGGCGCGTCACGTGTATTTTGTCATATCCACCTCTTTTACCAAGACGTGACGCCGTCAGGAGCAATCCTTGACGCCGTCAAGTGTACTTTTCCAGCAGCTTTGGAGACTTTGTCGTTTTCTTCACTTTTATGCTCCAAAAATGTCCAAAATGCTTCCTTTTCCAGATTTCTTCTCCAAAGTACCTAAAATGACAAAAGGAACGATTTAGGGCAATATTTGATCAAATAAATACGATTTAGGGCTTAAATAACCACCTAAAAGCGGTACACTTTTCGCTTCATCAAATACCCTTACACTTGAGATTTGCTTGTCCTCAAGCAAATGCGCTTTTATTCTAATCAAAATACAAGTTAGGGGTCATTTAATGCTAATATAAAAGTAATTACAACAAATAGTCGTTCCACTTTAATCATAATAAGCACGGAGATTACAAACTAGCACCTCACAAGTAGTGTTTAGATACTCACATCTCTCAGGTGTCATAAAAGTATATCTCACAAATAAAAACGGATAATATCTCTCACTACCTGTCATAGCAAATAGATTACCATAGGCTTGGGAAAGGATCGAAAACCTTCTCCACTAGGCGTAAGCACCTAAGATAAACTATCAAAGAGGGCTTTTACATGGGTTATAACGTGAGGTGTAGGGATATGATAAACACGGTTTTGTTGGATAAAGGATATTTTACTGGTGGCGAGTTAAAGATCTTGATTAATTACATGTACAATATGGCTTTGCTAAGCCAAGACTAGACTCGACTTAAACTAATGAAAAGAAAATAACAAAAAGATAAAATAAACATAAAATGAAACGGGATGGTAGTCCGTATGTTTTTTCTACTTTTCTTTTTCTCATTTTTTTTTGTATTTTTCTTGATTTTTTCGATTTTTTAGATTTTTTTTTTTTTTTTTTTTTTTTTTTTTTTTTTCATACTCTCTTGCCCTACCATCCAAAATAATACATCATAGGGGCGTCGCATTCCCCTTACACTTGAACTTTTACATAACTTTACAAATAACTATTCTAATGACTCGAATTAAGATAATCGAAACACTTGGAGTACTTTTAAAATATTTAGCACATATGGGGGTAATAATGTTGTTCATCCCCATTACTCCATTACACTAGTACTTTACCCATGAGTCCCAATCGTCCCAAAATAATATGTACAAGGATATGACTCGACTTAGCAACCATGTAATCAATTAGATAATTAACTTGGGGTTTAAAAAAATGTTGTCACAATAATGCACTAAAAATGAGTGCATACAAGGTAGGCTAAGGCGATTTGGGTGTACATTTAAGTGGGGTGTAAACAAATTCTTACTTTAAGTAAAATGCTTAAAGTTAGAAACGAAAAGATAGGCTCTGAGGGGTGTACTAGGGGTATCGTGTGCTAAAAATGAGTACAACGCAAAGGGTGTGGGAGAATTACTTTACCAATGTAGCCAATGTAATTATAACAAAGACACAGGTGTAAAACAATGGGTTAATCCTAATGCCTCTTATCATGTAGTAAATCTATCTACACGAATGTAGTCTCACTTGTGGCCTCGGAATGGTCCTAACGCAAGTTCTAGAATCTAAGTGCTACCGGTACACACATCATAGCATAAATGCTTTTCCTACCAATTCTAGGGGCGAACCTCACATATTTGGGGGTGGAAAATTTTTTAGTGGTACGGTTTTTGTGCTAGTCATATAACTCCTATCCATGAGACGCTCATTAAGACCAAAGTTTCACTTCTATATGTTGTAAAAAATTTTAAATTTGGCACTAAAATTGCCTTAACAGGTATTTCTCTCAGTTTTATTACACATCTACCATTAAACAAACAAAAATCAAGCATAATTGTATTCTCTAAAGTATCATACTTTACCCCCCCCCCCTTACACTTAAGATGAACATTGTCCCCAATGTTCAAATAACAAGATGTAAAAGTAAATAAGGTAAAAGAATGAAATCAAATACTCCCCTGATTCGCTCGGTGGATAAAGAGGTAACATGGTTAGATCTTCTTCCAAGAGAATGTAGAAGCATTAATACTAAAGCATCGCCAAAAGCTTGATTCCACATACATCTCCTTGTCCAAAATAACCTGTTAAACCTGAGAAAACAAACACGAAAACCTGCATAACATCGGCGGGATAAATCTATATAAGGATATAATGCTTGTGGAATGATTATTTTGCAGATTCCTGGAGTTTATAAGTTAGAGATTTAATAAAAACTTTTTATGAAAACAAAACTTTCAAAAATTTCAGAAAATTAAAACCTGATGCTGTCAGGTTGTAATGCCTGACGCCGTCAGAAATGATCTGACAGAATTCTCATGTTAAGTTTCCGGAAAATTTCTGGAAAAACCTATACCTTACTTCCTGGAATTCCTGCAAAATATCATTATGACTCGATACAAGCATTTGACTCAAACAAATACTAATATGTATGTTAATTTATTATTGTTATGATTCATGTTCATTTTTTCTAATAAACCGATTTGGATTTCCCTTACACTTATCTTTTGCAAAATACCTTTATATGTAGTTAAGACGAAGTTAAAAACAAGATAAAGCATTTTCACAATTTAGTTTTGAACATGAGTCAATAATAATAAAAATTAAACATACATACGGAAGCAAATAAAATTAAACAAACAAATAAATAAACACACAAAGCAAATAAAGCTTGGGTTGCCTCCCAAGAAGCGCTTTTCTTTATTAACGAGTCTTGTAGCTAGACTCAAAGTCACGCTTATCTAGTGTCGCTTATGCTCACGTATCTGAGTGTGAGCCATCTAATTGTTGCCTCATCTTTCTTGTATTCATCATTCAGCTCCAGACATCCATGATAATATCTCTTATTTTTCTCATGTGGATATTTGAGCCCCTTTCTCTTATCATTCTCACTTAACAAGTCAATAGGCACAAGTCTATTGCAAGATTCAATGGAGAAGTTCTTAAACCTAGGATGTGATCGGGGCATTTGGTAAACAAAATCTTCATCCCCATCCGAGAATGTAATTAACCCGTCCACAAGTTTTTCGTCAAGGTTGGTCAACCTTTTGAAGGGTTCTCCAAAAATGACTTGGGTTAATTTGTTATCAATAAATTCTCCTAAGTTCTCCATAACCATAAAATCTACCGAATACACAAAACTTCCTACGAATACGTGTAGTGGCTTAATCCTAGCAACAATGTTATCTCCTTGATATTCTAGCTCATCTACCATGATTTTATTATAATTAGCGCGAGAGATAATGTTCATAGGCAAAGATGAGTTAAGATAAGCATGAAAACTATGATAACCAATCTTACACGGAAATTGCATGTTAAAGAGGCTATCCTTTTCGATATTAGTCCTAGGGTCAACATACTTAAAGGGATCAATTTCCTCTTTTCTCCATTCCTCGTTAACTACTTCTCCATTACCAGCATACTCATCGGAGTCTGATTTGTAAAATGGACTAACTGCATAGTCATTCTCATGGTCAGACTCCTCCATCTCAGAATTGTTACCAAAGTGGTGGTCGGGTGAAAGGTTGTTGTTTTCTACGATGGGGGCGGGAACGGGTAGTTGGAAATTTGCACGGCGGAAAATACGAATAACAGGGATCAAGCGATCACTATTAATCATGAGGTAGGTGGAAGGTGTCACAAACAAAAGTACAAAGAAATAAGATAGACTAAAGAAAATCTAGAAAAATAAAATAAAAATCTCACTAGAAAGGAATCTAGTGAGTAGACCTAATAAAATAAAAATTCAACCTAAACAATAACTATTCCCCGGCAGCGGCGCCAAAAACTTGATGCGTGGTTTTGCGACCTTACAACAGGTTTTACCTCTCGAGGGATCTCAAGAGGCTTGCAATCCCCACCAGGCAGTGTACCTGACCGATGTAGTATAGTGAAGTGGCAAGTACCGGGGGATTGATCGTTCTCTAGGGGAATAGTGTCGTTAGGATTGAAAAACTACTCTAATAGGTCTAAGGGTGAGGGAAGATTCTTTTTGTATTTTTATAATTTTTTGAAAGCAAGTAAAATCTCGGGTTTGAAGGAGTGGCCGGAATTAGTTGCTAGTCAACTAACCCAAATAACTACAATTGCAATATAAAATAAAATAACTGAAAATGAAAAGGTGGTGGAACTTATATGGGGAGAAATGTGTTTACTTAGATTTCCTTACTCCCTAACTATCTTTTACCGGTTGATTAGTGTGTATTAATTGCGTGGATGACGGGTGTATTCCTTAATACCAATCGTGGGGTGGCGTACGTACTTCCCCAACTCTACAAGCTCCTACTTCACTCCTATGTCGAGCCGGCTAAGAAGCTCCTAACATGGGATCACTAGAATTCGCTCATGCATTAAATACAACCATAAAAACCTTAGTACGCATTGGTTCATGTTGACGTTCAAGCAAATTACCGTATAGGAGGTTAGCCAGTTTTCTTAAGCCTAACATCGATAAACAATCATCCAATACAATTAATAACACACCAACAACTAATAATTAATAGTTAGGTTTCATTAGATCTAAGCAAACACAAGATAAATCTAGCCTAGCATGTTAATCAAAAGACAAGAACAAGATATAATCAAACAACACATAGACATATTGAATGATTAATTGATTACTTATCTTCAATTAAAAATGGTAGATCCAAGGGTATAAAACCCTTAAAAATGGCAGAAATTCATCTTAGGGTTTTTCCTCACAAAGTTGCACCCAATGAATAAAAATTGCAAAACTATATACAGAGTTTAGTGGCTGACGGCGTCACGTTGTAGGAGGTGACGTCGTCACCTCGCCGTGGCTAGGGTTCCCGGATGGTCTTCCTGACGCCGTCCCTTTTTAATCCTCCAAAATCCGCTCTAGCCTATCAAAGGTTGACGCCGTCAGAAATGTGCTTGACGCCGTCTCTCTTTAACTTAAACCATGATGGCCTTGATCACTTTAAAGGATGACACCGTCAGACTTTCCATTGTAAAACTCTCTGGCGCGTCACGTGTATTTTGTCATATCCACCTCTTTTGCCAAGACGTGACACCGTCAGGAGCAATCCTTGACGCCGTCAAGTGTACTTTTCCAGCAGCTTTGGAGACTTTGTCGTTTTCTTCACTTTTATGCTCCAAAAACGTCCAAAATGCTTCCTTTTCCAGATTTCTTCTCCAAAGTACCTAAAATGATAAAAGAAACGATTTAGGGCAATATTTGATCAAATAAATACGATTTAGGGCTTAAATGACCCCCTAAAAGCGGTACACTTTTCGTTTCATTAGTCATTCATACTTATACTTATTTGTATTGACCTGGTTACAGCGATATGTCTTCACCCAACCACCCTATTATCATTCCAGCAAACTCGGATATCGAGGATGCTTTTTCATCCACTAATACACCTACATCACTACTCTCACCTTCCTATACCCCGACATTCTCGTATCACTCACCATTGTTAGATGATAACCCCCACCCACTTGAGGTATTCGCACCACCTGAGCCAGACTTAGAAGAGACTACCAGATATGACACTGAGACTTTTGAGATTCAGGAGACTGCCCCTACCTTCCCACTATCACCATTGTCATTCTTCTTTTCCATTCTCACATATCAGGAATTAGATGACTCTTTGTGGATAAGTACCAAGATCACCGACTCAACAGGAACATCAGCAGATTCCTCAAGAATGGTTTGGGATCTATACTATCTCAGATAGGATCGATGCACAACTCCAGGCCCCACATCAGAACTCATCACAACACTATGATGCCAATCAGAGGAGCACCAGGAAGCCTCTAGACTAGTCTTATATCTTTACTAGCTTTTACTATTATCCTAGTCACGGGATGTGTGGCATAGTTCAAAGAAACTTGTAGTATTTTGGTTGTTGTACAACGAACTTACCAAGTGTTGACTCTACAATATGGATATAGTTGTGCTATGGTATGATATCGGTCAATGTGAACCGAGACTTTTACTTTTGTATTCATGAATGTTGTGATGATATTATGGTTGACGTGATCCATTCTTATTGTGGTTGATTCTTATCACGCCATATTCTTACCATGATTTATCCTTGTCATGATGTATTTTTATCTTGTTGTGGTTGTACCTACTCATGGTGAGAATATATTATGGTTATTGTGATTTATTAAGGATTATTCTTTTCACGTCATGTTTCTATCATGATTTATTTTGTCATGATCTATTTCTATATCATTGTGGTTGATCTTGTTGTGATTCTCACATGTCATGGTTGCGTATAGGTGATACTCCTTACTACTTATAAATTCTCATGGTCTCTTATGATTTTGAAGAAGTTATGCCGAAGCAAGCCGCTCCAGCCATGACACAAGCCACTGTTGAACAAATCATTGCCAAGAGCATATCCACAGCCCTCGCAAAAAATATTACTTACGAGGAATTTATGGATTGCAATCCCCACACATTTAGCGAAACTGAAGGCGCGAAAGGATTTTGCAAATGGTTCGAAGAAGTAGAAACAATATTCCGAGGTTGTAACTGCCACAAGGAAGATAAAGTTAAGTTCGCCACTTGCACTTTTCGGGATCATGCTCAGGATTGGTGGACTAAACATGTGCAGATAGTAGGGGTCAACGATGCTTACTCAATCTCTTGGGAGAAACTAAAAAGGATGATGATTTTAGAATATTGTTCAAGGAGTGAATTACAAGCTATGGAACAGGAAATCCTGTACTTTACCATGGTAGGAGATGATGTTGCCAAATACACTGGTCGTTTTTATGAATTAGCACGGCTATGCCCTGCAATGGATGAACCGGAATGTAAGAACCTTGAGAGGTACATCGGGGGACTCTCCCCTGAAATTCTTATGTTGGTCGCCTCACTAGAACCCGATACCATGCCTAAAGATATCTGTATGGCGATCTAGGCAAAGGAACACATAGCTCACACCAAGGCCATAGGAAACAATAATGACAACAAACGAAAATGGAACAACAACAACCAAGGTGAAAGTGTTGCACAAAAACCACCTAAGAGACCAAAGTTTGCTAAAGCTCATGTTGCAGGCCCAACTAAGAAGAAAGGGTACCTTGGTACTCTACCAAAATGTAACAAATGTAAAAGGCACCATAATCCTAGTCATTGCCCTACTCCATGTGGTAACTGTAAGAAGATTGGTCACCTGATTAAATATTGCAGAACTCCTACACTTGTCGAAGATCAGAAACCTCCAATAACATGTTTAGGTTGTGGAATGAAAGGGCACTTCAGGAAGGACTGCCCAGAGCTGAGGAACAAGAAAACCAAAGTCTAAACCATCTATAATTGTATTTTCCTATAGTACTTCACCTCAGGAAGTTAATGTAACCTAGTTGTAACAAGTACCTTTTATTTAATGTAATCTCTATCTTTTATTATATCCGTGATACTCACAACCTTTATCTATTACACTTTCTATTCCATTTATCTCATTCCTAACCATTTCGTAACGACATACCGCTATCCTATTAGGGGTTAGGCAAATTTCGACTTTGACTACAGACTATTACCATCCCGTAAGATTCTCCCACATATCCTATAAACCATTCAACAAATTTTATTACAAGATATATTACTACCACTTTCTAGAATTGTTTCATATAATTTTATTTCAAGATATTTTACTATAGAACTGTTTCACACAATTTCATTACAAGATATTTTACTACCACTCTATGAGACTATTTCACATAATTTTACTCAAAGCTATTTTACTACCATCACAGGAAATTATTCCACGAGATTTTTTTTAAAACGTGTTATATTACCATCACCTCATAAATTGATTTTCTAACATTCTACCAACTATTTACTACTGTATTATGCAAACCGATTTTTCTTGTTAAAACAAAAATTTAGAATACCATTTTACCAAACAACACGTTGAACATCATCTAAAACTTTTGAGAAACATATACCAGTTTGACTAAACCGAGCATAGGTGAAAGTGCGTTTATATAAATCACATACCTTGTGGGAAAATACTTTTCAAAAGTGCCTATTTTGACTAGTAAATTTCTTTCGGGTAGCCTTAAACAAAGCTATCGTACGTTAAGAAAGGTATAACATCAATCTTTACTAAACGGTTATATTCACATTATGGCGAAAACCCGCCTATAAAACTTTGGGTCACAATTGAAAATAGTACAATCTTGCATAACCACTGAAATTATTCAAACTTGAAAATTTATTTATTCAAAGAAAAATTTCAAACAAAACACTCCGTATCGAAAGAAAGATTTCTTTTATTCAAACTTGAAAATTTATTTATTCAAAGAAAGATTTCTTTTATTCAAACTTGAAAATTCATTTACTCAAAGAAAGATCTCAAACGAAACACTCCGTATCGAGAGAGAAACTTCATTTACTCAAACTTAAAAATTTCATTTATTCAAATTTGAAAATTTATTTGTTCAGACTTGCGAATCCATTTATTCAGAAAAAGGTTTCAAACAAAACACTCCATACCGAGAGAAGTTTTCATTTGTTCAAACTTGAAAATTTATCTATTCAAACTTGTAAATTCAGAAAAGGAATTCAAACAAAAACTCTATACTGAGTCAATTTTTTTTATATCAACCACTGTACTAAAACACTCCATACATTTAGGACCTTGTGATCGACAAATAGTAGCATGGAAAATTCGATGAAGGAACTCTAGGGAGATACTATTGAGCAGTAATAATCTTAGTAATGAAGACCAAGCATCCTAGGCGAAGAGAGACTAAAACCGTAGCATCATTTAGAGTGAAACACGAAGGAATCAAAACGGTTACCATAGCCTTATCCTTCCAATAACGTCCCTTTGACGGACTTATTATTGTAAAATTAATCACGAAATATGCTGTACCAATTTCAAATACTCCCAATAAAAGGTAGTCGATGCACCTCGAACTTCTGGCAATCATCTAAGATGTTTTTACCCAAGTAGATCTAAGCAGGATCTACCATCCTCAGACAAATGAACACAGTAAGAGAAATATCTAAACACTATAGGACATGCTCAGTGCCGTAGGATCAACTTTGAATTGTTTAGAGTAATCTTTTGACATTGACAGATTTTACCTTCAACAAAAGTCAACACACGAGCATAAAGACTGCACCCTTTAAGGCACTCTATGGTCAAAGTACCA
Source organism: Artemisia tridentata subsp. tridentata (assembly GCA_021014915.2). Lineage (NCBI taxonomy): Eukaryota > Viridiplantae > Streptophyta > Magnoliopsida > Asterales > Asteraceae > Artemisia > Artemisia tridentata. The sequence goes on from CP139501.1 coordinate 127,976,939, forward strand.
ATCACCTGTTGACAGGCCGAAGTCGGAAAAGCCCAACTCACTAGTCTAGGACTTATTCGTGAACAGCAAAGGAAAATCGTACAGATCAAGAATCAGTGACAAGCGACAAGAGAACGATAGAAAGTTATGTCGGTACATGACGTAAATCATTGGAAATTAGGTCTCCCTAAGCCACGAACCATTGGGAATTTTATAGTTGGGGAAATGAATTATGTTGAAAATCTTGCCTTGGGAAGGCATGATACGATTTGGGAGACGCGAGAAATTGAACACTAGGCATATTGGACCTTTTAAGATTCTCGCAAGAATTGGTCCAGTGGCATACAGACTTGAACTCCCGCCAGAACTTAGCAGTGTGCATAATACCTTTCATGTTTCTAATCTCAAAAAGTGTTTATTCGACGAATCCCTCGTCATTCCATTAGAAGAGATTCAGCTTGATGGCAAGCTTAATTTCATCGAAGAGCCAGTAGAAATTATGGATCGTGATGTCAAGCAATTAAAGCACAGTAGAATTCCTATCATTAAAGTTCGCTGGAATTCTCAACGAGGTCTCGAGTTCACTTGGGAACGAGAAGACCAGATTCGTCGAAAATACCCACATCTTTTCACCATGTCCACTTCAGAGACCAACGCTAACTGAATTCAGGGACTGAATTCCTTTTTGGGTGGGCGACTGTGACAACTCGTAATTTCAGGTCATTTTCCAAAACCTCAACAATTTACTATTCATCATTCACTATTCATGGTCATCATTCATCATTTCGTAAACTAGGTTTACGGGTATTCAAATGCGCGTTACCAGTATGGTTTAGCGAACATTTTCATTTTTATCTAGTCATGAACCGTGCTTGGAAATTTTTATATTTTACATTTTCTGTTTCATTGCACGATTTCGTCAAATTCTGGTAACAACTCGCGTTTAACGTACAATTAATTCAACCGACACTATACAATGTCCAGTCTACACTTTTTATACAATTTTGGCTCCTTATAATTCTATTTTTAAAGTCACTGTTCACTTTTTCCTTTTTTACGTAAACCTTGCACCTTTTACGTCTTACGCGTTCTAAACTTTCGTTTTTAGATTTTTACTATATTTAAACCTTCCGATGAACTCACCACGCATCTAAAATAATAAAATAGGTCATGATAACAAGTTTTTATATTTTTAGAAGTTTTACAATTTTACGCTACCCGGTATTGCATTATGTGTCTTAAAAACCCTACGTTTGAGTACCGGGAGCAACCTACACTACTCAAAACACACTATACTATTTCTATTACTAAAAATCTGCATCTAATTCCCTCCTCACTTGTTGTTGCTGCCCCTTATATGCCACATACCCCAACACTTGTCCAAAAGTGAGGACAAGTGTTGAGATAACCCTTCCATTGTACTAATACTTCAAAAGCCCACTTCCACTCTCATTTTCTCATGCAAGAACATCAAAAATCTGATCTTTCTCTCCAAAATTTCGTGGGTTCTCAAGCTTAAAAACACCAAACTTTTGTGTTAAATCAATTAAAGTTATACTACAAAGATGAAGATCCATTGGTGCTAGCTTGTTCTTGGTTTTCTTGATTTTCTTGTTCATCATCATTTGTAAGGAACCAACCCTCATTCTTTCTATTCATTTCACTACTAATATTCATGTCATTTTATGTATTTTAAATGCTACATAAGTTATTTATGCTTGATTATATTTGGTACATACTCTAAACCACTAGAAAACCCTAAAAGGACTTAACATGCAAAACAGTATTCTGATTAGGGGTAAAGATTGAATGAACTCGAACAATCAGTAGACTTTGGGCCTAAGGGAAAAATATGTAGTTGTAGATCTATGTTTTATGGTCATTTCCTCGGGTGGTGATTCTCGTGACGACACCCGATGATTAAGATATGATTTTTTTGGAAAAAACAGTCAGATCTGGTGTACTGTTACCATTTGGGGTAAATCGCAAGTTTTATGGCATAACTTTTTAAATATCAAATATGTAGCCTGTTCTAGAGAAATTTCGCTATCATCTCTAATTGATTTCACCTTCATAAGATCTGTAGATTTGAAGATATGGCCGTTTTGGTAAGACATAAAACACAGTCAATTTCACCTTCAGGACTGACTTGTAAAGAAAAATTATAAAAAGTTGTTATACTTGGATAATTTTGAGTAAACTTATTTTTACATTAAATTAGGGACTTAGAGGAAGCTAGGGATGTAAAGAACATGATTTTTAGACTTACGGTTTGGGAGATATGAATTTTTGAAAGTGACTAAGTGTGTAAAATTTCCATCAGCTTTGTAAATAAAAGATACAAAAAGATTAAAAACTTGTATATTTGAACCTTAAGTTTTTATTTTGAACCACCTAAGATATTTTAGACCTTTAGTCATAATGTGAACCTTTGGACTAAAGATTGAACCCTTAGACTTAATTTGGACCCTTATGACTATTTTGGACTTAAAGACAAAAAAGGGATTAAAACTTGAAATTGGGTAAGAAACTTCTTTCATACTTGACAATCATTTTAAAAGCCAAATTCACCCTTAAAAATTATTTAAACATTATGTACCAAGCATAATTGAGGTTACAACTTACATGGCATATGGAAATAAATGTATCATTATTTTTAAGAAACTAAGACACGCGTATATATCTAGGTTACTCGTAGGATTTCTCGGATATTTCTTCTTTATCTCATTTGATCGTGCACTTTGTTTTCGGTGAGTTTCATAGCCCCGACTTTTACATTATTTATACATGATTTCTAAACCCTCGGGGTGGGAATACACTGCTTGTTTTTACATACAGACACAAGTATTAAAACTGTTACTTTGCCTAAGTTACCGCATTGCAATTGAAGTCCCCTACGTATCATGAACCGTTAATTATTTGTAAGCGCGGATGTTATGAACAGATCTATTTGGGTTGACACCCCATCCGGGTTGGTCGCGCCAACTAGGTAAACGGACGCATATCATTCGGATTATTTCCGAGTGTCTGGCAAACACTTATTTGGGGCATTTATTATTGTGCTTAATTGCATACCAATTCGTCGAGCTTCGGGGTCATGAGCTTAGAGCATTGTATATATATATATATATATATATATATATATATATATATATATATATATATATATATATATATATATATATATATATATATATATATATATTTGGTTATAACGTCATATTTATTGTGATTGTCATGCTATTGAAATCTTGTGGTCCGCACTTTACTTATTTACTTAAACCTATGAACTCACCAACAATTATGTTGACCCTTTTAGCGTGTATTCTCAGGTATTTAGGTGATGATGATACACCTCTTGTATGAAGCACTTTTGAGTCACATTTTGGAAGTACATTATGATGAAGATGGTCTTTGCACTACTTAAGCGTTTGATTATGTATTAAAAATCTTACATTTTGATGGTAAACTCTGATAACTGTATTTTGAAAAACATTAAATTTAAATCAAACGCTTATTTTAAAACGACTCACTTAGAGGTCGTTCTTTATTCCTTGTAATTTGTGACCAAGAACATCACGCTCCCGGAATTCAATTCCGCTGAAAACACAGATTTTGGGGGTGTGACACACTATCACCATTGTCCTTCCCTTTTTCCATTCCCACATATCAGGAATTAGATGACACTCTGTGGATTGTACCAAGATCACCGACTCAACAGGGACAACAACAAATTCCTCAAGAATGGTTTGGGATCTATACTATCTCGGATATGATCGATGCACAACTCCAGGCCCCACATCAAAACTCATCACAACCCTATAATGCCACAACCCAGGATCCAATCAGAGGAGCACCAGGAAGCCTCTAGACTAGACTTATATCTTTACTATCTTTTACTATTATCCTAGCCACAGAATGTGTGGCATAGTTAAAAGAAACTTGTAGTATTTTGGTTGTTGTACAACGAAATTACCAAGTATTGACTCTACTATATGGATATGGTTGTGCTATGTCTGATATCGGTCTATGTAGGCCGAAATTTTCATTTTATATATTCATGTGTGTTATGATTATATTTATGATATTTTCGTGGTTGCATCTTGTTGTGATTTCACTTCATTTATACATGTCATGGTTGCGTATATGTGAGTGTGATGATCCTTACTACTTATAAATTGTCATGGTCTCTTATGATTTTGAAGAAGTTATGTCGAAGCAAGCCGCTCCAGCCATGACACAAGCCACTGTTGAACAAATCATTTCCAAGAGCATAGCCACAGCCCTCGCCAAAAATCTTACTCACGAGGAATTTATTGATTGCAATCCCCACACCTTTAGTGGAACGGAAGGCGCGAGGGGATTTTGCAAATGGTTCGAAGAAGTAGAAACAATATTTCGAGGTTGTAACTGCCGCAAGGAAGAAAAGTTAAGTTCGCCACTTTCACTTTTCAGGATCGTGCTCAGGAATGGTGGACTAAACATGTGCAGATAGTAGGGGTCGACGTTGCTTACTCAATCTCTTGGGAGAAACTAAAAAGGATGATGATTTTAGAATATTGTTCGAGGAGCGAATTACAAGCAATGGAGCAGGAAATCCTGGACTTTACCATGGTAGGAGATGATGTTGCCAAATATATTGGTCATTTTTACGAATTAGCACAGCTATGCCCTGCAATGGATGAACCAGAATGCATGAAACTTGAGAGGTATATCGGGGGACTCTCCTCTGAATTCGTATGTTGGTCTCCTCATTAGAACCCGATACCATGCCTAAAGCTATCCGTATGGCGATCGAGGCAAAGGAACACATAGCTCACACCAAGGCCATAGGAAACAATAATGACAACAAACGAAAATGGAAAAACAACAACCAGGGTGAAAGTGTTGCACAACAACCACCTAAGAGACGAGAAGTGGTGAAATCCTATGCTGCTGGGCCAAGTGATAAGAAAAGGTATGCTGGAACCCTACCTGAGTGCAACAAATGTAAGTATTACCACACTGGACCTTGCCCCGCTATATGTTGGAATTGCAAAAGGGCCGGTCATCAAGCTAAAGATTGTAGGGTCCCTACCCTGGTAATTTGCTTTGGATGTGGTGAAAAAGGACATCTCAGGAGTGATTTCCCAAAGCTGAGGAATCAAAATGGAGGAAGAACCAGTGGAGGAGCATACGCATTAATAGGAGGAGAAGCTTGCCAGGATCCTGTCGATGTTACAGGCAAGGATAATGTTTAAGGAAAAGTTTCTTCTTGTATAATAAAGCCGAAATCTAAACCCTCTAGGTTGTGTTTTTCTACTGTACTTCACCGTAGGAAGTTAGAGTAACCTAGTTGTAACCAGAACCTTTTTATCTAATGTAATCTCTATCTTTTATTATATCCACGATACTCACAACCTTCGTCTATTACATTTTCTATTTCATTTATCTTATTCCTAACCATTTCGCAATAACATACCGCTATCCTATTAGCGGTCAGGAAAATTTCGTCTTTGACTATAGACTATTGCCATTCCGTTAGATTCTCCCACACATCCTATAACCCATTCAACAGATTTTATCCCAAACTATTTTACTATCACTTTATAGAACTGTTTTACATAATTTTAATACAAGATATTTTACTACCACTTTATAGAACTGTTTCACATAATTTTACTCAAAGCTATTTTACTACCACCTTCGGAAATTATTTCACAAGATTTTAAAACACGTTATATTACCAACACCTCATAAATTGATTTACTAGCATTCTACCAACTATTTACTCCCATACGAACCGATTTTTCTTGTTAAAAAAAATTAGGCTACCATTTTACCAAACAACACGTTGAACACCATCTAAAACTTTTGAGAAACATAATAATACTTTGACTAAACCGAGCATCGCATCATTAGTCCTCAATTATACATAGCCTGATCACCTATGTATAATTCAGGAAGGATTATGCCATGAAGGAAACAATTATATTTTCAAATTAAAAAAAAAAAAAAAAAAAAAATCTTCATTCAAAACATCCAAAAAGCAAAGCTTTGTAAACAAATAAATTTTTCATAAAAATCCATTTTCACAAACCCTCTCTAGATACCTACACCACTTGTCACTCACTCAGCCGTTAAGTTGGATTTTTACCATTGACCTCTCTAGGAAAGACTTTCCATCTACGAGGAGTATTCCATGGCATAAGAAAAGAATGAAAGGATTATGAAACCACAAACAAGGACTAGAAATATACAGTAAGTTGATTCATAATGCAACGGAAATCATAAGACCTCACGAGGCAATCCAAATCACTATCTTTGGCATAGTCACCCAATCCTATCATTTCAGAAGTACTAGTTAGACCAAGTAAGATAACGAACCTAAGTAATGATCCATTTTAGAAATGACCAAGTAAGTTGAATACTCATACCTGTAAGTCTTGCCTAATATTAACCAATAGGCATTATCCGACACCAGAAACAAGACGTTAGACATCTAAGCATTCATGCAGACATACCTACCCGACTATTTCATCCTTTCTAATACTTTCAATTCAAACGAATTTTCTCTAAAGTGCGTCTATACAAAACATATAACTTGTAGGAAAATGTTTTTCTAAATACCTATTTTGACGAGTAAATCCCTTGTGGTCAACCTGTAACAAAACCATTGTGCGTTAAGAAATGTATAACATCAATCTTTTCTAAACGGTTCTATTCACATCATGTTGAAAACCCGACTATAAAGCCTTGGGTCGTATTTGAAAACAGTCCAATCTTGCATAACTACTAAATTTTGAATCATATTCAGAGAAAGATTTCATTTATTCAAACTTGTAAATCCGTTTATCGAAAGAAAGAGAGTACTTAAGAAGTCGTTTGATCAAACTTGTAAATTCATTTATTTAGAGAAAGATTTCATTTATTCAAACTTGTAAATCCGTTTATCGAAAGAAAGAGAGTACTTAAGAAGTCGTTTGATCAAACTTGTAAATTCATTTATTCAGAGAAAGAATTTCATTTATTCAAACTTGTAAATTCGTTTATCAAAAGAAAGAGAGAGTACTTAAGAAGTTGTTTGTTCAAACATGAAAATTCATTTATTCAGAGAAAATTTCAATAAAAACACCCAATGTCGAGTCAAATTTTGAAAATCAACCACCGTACTAAAACACTTCATACATTTAGGATCTTGTGATTGGCAAACAGTAGCATGGAAAATTTCGATGAAGGAAATCTATGGAAATACTATTGAACAGTAAAATATTACTAAGGAAGACTAAGTACCTTAGGCGAAGAAAGACTCATATCGTGACATCAGTTAGAGCAAAACACGAGGAATCAAAACTGTTACCATAGCTTCATCCTTCCGATAATGCCCTTCCCAATGAACTTATCATTGTAAAATTAGTCACGAGACACATTGTACAAATTTTAAATACTCTTAATAAAAGGTAGTCGATACACCTCAAACTTCTAGCAATCCATTTAAGATTTTTTTTAGACCTAATTAGATATAAGCACGATCTACCATCCTCAGACCAATGAACATAGTAAGAGAACTATCCAAACACTATAGGACATGCTTAGCGCCGTATGATCAACTTTGAATTGTTTAGAGTAATCTTTTGACATTGACAGATTTCACCTTCAATAATAGTCATCACACGAGTATAAAGACTGCACCCTTTAACGCACCCTATGGTCGAAGTACCAATCACCTATTGACAGGCCGAAATCGGAAAAGCCCAACTCACTAGTCTAGGACTTATTCGTGAAACAACAAAAGAAAATCTTGCAGATCAAGAATCAGTTACAAGCGACAAAAGATCGATAGAAAAGTTATGTTGGTACATGACCCAAATCATTGGAATTAGGTTTCCCAAAGTCGCGAACCATTAGGATTTCGAGTTGGAGAAGCGCGGGAAATTTAACCCTAAGCATATTGGACCTAGCTAGAATCGGCCGAGTAGCTCATAGACTTAAACTTCCACCAGTGCCCAGTAGTGTGCACAATATCTTCCATATTCCAACCTTAAGAAGTGTTGATCCGATGAATCCCTTATCATTCCGTTAGGAGAAATTCAACTCGATGACAAACTTAACTTTATCGAAGGGTCGGTAGAAATTATGGATCATAATGTCAAGCGATGGAAACTTAGTAGAATTCCTATCGTCAAGGTTCGCTGGAATTCTCAACATAGTCCTGAGTTCACTTGGGAACGAGAAGACCAGATCCATCAAAAGTATCCGCACCTCTTCACTGACAACACTCCGAGGACCAACACTGACTGAATCTCGAGGATGAGATTCATTTTTATGGGTGGTAGACTATGACAACACGCTATTTTACAGGTCAATACTATTCAACAAACCCGAATTTCTTATCTTGACATTTATTTGAGAACAATTTACATATAACTTTTTACTTGAGCCAACGTGAAATTTAGAATATCTTTCAAGTACACTAGAACTTTGGCTATATTTAGTCCACAACGTTCCAGTACCTTGCTCCTACTCCGGTTCACAATTTTAAACCCTAAAACAATTTCCAATTCTTTATTTACTTACGATTGTCAATTCAACAAACGATATTCGCAAATTAAATTTAACACCCGATATACCCAATACTCTTAACGATTATTTCTAACGCATTTTTATACTTTCTAAATTATTACCAAAGTTTCAAAAATATTTCCTTACACCTAAGGTAATTTCTTTAATTTTTACGTTTAATTACGTATAACTTACGTTAATCACCAAACCAACAACCAATACCTATTTTTAATACCCAATACATACAACATATACACTCTTGTACCAAAACAACTCTTCTACTCCAATTATTCTACATATGCCGCCCCCCCCCCCTCTTGTCTTACAAATATTTACTAGACAAAAACTACATCTCATTAATGACCAACATTAGTCCACAAAACAAGGAATGTAACTTTGAAATGATGGATTGACCACCATATTGTCCCCCCCTTATAGCCCCTAATCGGCCTAAACACATCAACCAAGCCAAGGATGATTTTGACCCAACTATGCAAACTTTGACAATCCTTAGTATATATATATATATATATATGTGTGTGTTCTTGCATCATTATTTGCACTTGTTAGAAAAAAAAAAAAAAAAAAAAAAAAAAAAAAAAAAAAAAAACAACAAGAACAACTATCACCTCTCATCTTATACATAAAAGTCGACACACATAAGGGGAGCAAGGAAGAAGAAAGTTGGATTGTGGCTAATTCTAGTGTCATTCGAGTTCTTTAGTAAGGGTTTTGGAAACACTAAGCTTAGGTTAATCAAAGATATTGCATTCTCAACACACTAATCTCCATTTGTAAGTACACTTTACATTGCTAAAACTTCATACTTTTCATATCATGATGCTAGTTCAAGTTGTATATACTTAGTTTATCACTTTGTACATGTTAATCAAAACCTTGTAACCACAATAATCTCTAAACTAATGGCTATGTTTTAAACAAGTTTTTATCATAAGTAAACTAGTTGGTAAAAATCTCAACAAGAAAGTGATGATAAACATCACATATATATATGTCAATGAACTTGTAATATTAACTATGATTGATGATCATTTACATTCATGAAAAATGGACTCTTTAATATTGTTAAGTTTAGTGTTAGATCACTATTGACATGTTTAGAAATTGGAGGATGGACTAGGATTAGTTTTGGAGTTGTTGTTAAGTGGTTATGATAACTAGAAGTCTAGGAAAAATGTTTTGACACTTTTAGAAAGCAATCTGTCCCATTCGACCTCCTACAGAAAACTCAGTAGCTTGGTGAGAAGGTTAGGTTATAAATATAGAAAATAGACTCAATAACGAAAACGTAGCCGCTTGAATGAGTTAAAACGGGCTTATAACGAAAAAGATACGTTAGTTTTAAGTTATGTGACGAAAACTAAATTTCTTAAAATATTGCTTGCTGTCAGAATTTTTCAAAGAACAAAACTAGACTTTAAATGATAACTAGACTAGCCGAGGCCTTAGAAATCCAATAGTATACTTAAATACCTTCGCGGGGATATGTAAAACTTAAGAAACGGAGCTACAACGAAAAAGTTATGGCCTAAAGAAGATTACGACGAAATATAGGTTTGACAGCTTATTTTTGCTATTAGAAAAAGCTGATGGAAATGTGTAAAGTGGATTTTGGACACTTTAGGGTGTATTTTGGCTAAAATGACGTAAACGAAAATGGTAGAACATTATATGCACTTGTTAGGGACGTTAGAGATTTTCAAAATACCTATTAACAAGTAAAATTTGATCACGAGATTAACAAGTTACGTTTTCTAAAAAGGGTGATTTTCTAAATATAAGATGACATTGACGCAACTACATTTTTGACGATAAATATTACAACAAACATGTAAAAGTGATAAAGTAGTGTATGAACTTGCGTGCATGACCTTGTTTTCAAACCTAAGACATATGCATTATTTAGGTCGCGGTTAGAGTATCGGACTTTATTTACCGTTTACCAATTTACCAATCGGGATTTGCTTTTGCTAAGGTGAGTTTTATAGCCCCGATTTTTACATTGTTTATACATGATTTCTAAACCCTCGGGGTGGGAATACATTGCTTATTTTTTGGACACAAGTATTAAAACAGTTACTTTGCCTAAGTTACCGCATTGCCATTAAAGTCCTCTTGAATCACGAACCGTTAATTACTTGTAAGCGCGGATGTTATGAATAGATCTATTTGGGTTGACACCTCGTCCGAGTTAGTCGCGCCAACCTGTCAAACGGACGCATATCATTCGGATTATTTCCGAGTGTCTGGCAAACACTTATTTGGAGCATTATTATTATTAAGCTTGATTGCATACCAGTACATCGAGCTTCGGGGTCATGAGCTTAGGCACTGTATATTATTTTTGGCTGTGATATTATATTTGTTGTAATTGTCTTGCTATTGAAATCTTGTGTTCCGCACATTACTGTTTACTTAAACCTATGATCTCACCAACATTATGTTGACCCTTTTAGCGTGTATTCTCAGGTAATTAGGTGATGACAACCATCTATGTATGGAGCACTTTAGAGTCACATTTTGGAAGCACATCATGATGAAGATTTTCTTTGCATTACTTAAGCATTTGATTATGTATTAAAACCTTACATTTTGATGGTGAACTCTGATATTTATGTTTTGTAAAACGTTATGTTTAAATCAAACACTTGTTTTAAAATGACTCACTTAGAGGTCATTCTTTATTTCCTTGTACTTTATTATCCATGTACATCACGCCCCCGGAATTCCATTCCACTGCAATCCAGATTTTAGGGGTGTGACATTTTGTGGTAAAAAATGGCCTCTACGCCGGAACTTAGTATTTATATTATCCGGAAGTTACGGCGTAACTCTATAAATAATTTACGCCGAAATCTCGTTAATGAGCCCTAATTTTTTCATTAATTAAAAATAGTTACGCCGTAACCCACTATATGGTTACGTCGTAAGTTTATAATAAAAAAATTTAGAATTATAATTTGGAATATATTTCTTATAACGAGATATTGTATTCGCGTACCTGAACATCCATGCAACTTATTATTAAGGGGCCGTTTGGTTTGTTGCTAGGAATCACAATGGGTATCAGATTTGGTATGAGGTAGAACGACAATGGATATGAAAAAGTGTATCATTACGATTGTTTATGTTTGGATGACAAAATATGGTATGAAAAAGTGTATAGATATTTAAATTTTGTAGCGGAAAAGAGAGGGACCCACGGAATGGATTTCATAGACATTAAATTAGTGGGTAATAAATCTATGGTTATGATATAACCCTTTTATTACTAGGCCCACAAAACGAACACGTTTAATGACATTTAAAGTCATGGTCGTATTCTCATTCACCCCAACCAAACGGACCCTAAGAGTCATTTACGAAGTTATTTCTCGTGTGTAGAATTTCAAAATATGTCTTCGTCCTGATATCAACTTCAAAATGCCATATAATTATTAGAAATTAAGATTACCTCAAATCGCCAAAATAAAACTGCTCCCCGGCAGCGGCGCCAAAAACTTGATGTGCTTTTTCCATCCTGTTTTAAATTTATAAACTAAGAGATACCTGGACTAACAGATACTAACGGGCAGTGTACCCGATCATGTAGAGTATAACCTATGTAGGATCGAGTACTTCGAGCTAGATTGAGCTTGGTATAAACAAGAACCTCTGTATGCTATACAAGTGTTTATGCGGAAACTAAACAGCAAGTATAATAAAGAAGAAAACTCTAAACGACAATGATCCTCTATGGATCAAACTATGAACTTGGAATTGTGATATTGAATATTGAAAACGTTAAAGGTGTACATAAACTCATAGACGGGTTTATCTTTTATACTAACAAGATGACCTAACCCTAACCCGTTCTACAAGAAAACGTATGAAGAGATAAACAACAATCTCTTCTAAAAATAAATCTTAACAAACATTCTAAATATACGGATAACAAACAATACTATCCGCAGTAACAAACACCATCGGTAGAAACAAGATAACACTGTCGGAAGCAATGAGCTTTTAGCAGGAACCAAAGCTATCGGCAGGAACCAACTTAACACTATCGGAAGCAACAATGAAACTCTTATTTCCCAAAGATCCCAACAATCCTCCCCTAATCTTGAGGTTGACTAGGTTAACCTGCAAGATTCCAATGTGATAGAGCTTTGAACTTCTCAGGCTTGAGGACTGCGACTTAGCAGCAGCAATAAGTAGTAACCAGCAAAATCCTTAACTTGCAAGATTCCAGCCTCTATAGCATCCAGCAGCAACTTCAATAGTTCAGCAGGAATAGGAAATCTTCTTCAAAACATATTGACTGGTCACCATAACATTCACTTGAACTTGACTGCTACTTATGACAAGATGTACATCAAATCACTTAAGTTTCATACTATTCTCATCACATCCAGGTGTGTTAACTCCTGTGAGAGGTGAATCATTGAAAATTAATGGATTTGATGTCTCTTTACCAATAGCCATCACTACTGGAGTAGCCAATGTTTAGGTGTATTAGACCATGGTACACTGATAACCATCTGATTTATTAGCAAATCAACAACTATAAACGGATTTGACTTGTCTTTACCTGTAGCCGTTTGCTCAGGACTAGCCAATTCTTAGGTTACAGCAAAACCTTGGTGAATTGAATACCAAATATGGATACCAAGTGTCTTTACCACAAGCCATACTTTTGTGGACTAGCCAATCCTTTGGATCCCATAAAGGGTTACATCCATGGTGAATTGAGAACCATTTTCAACTCTCAGAACTGAATCATGGGTGAGTTGAAGTACCCTATAGCTTTGAGCAAGCTATTACAGCTATCAACGGATTTGATTATCACACCTGAGCCGTACCCTCATGGTGAGTCAACTCTTTGTTGTCTGCAAGACATGGTGAGTTGAGCACCATTTATTGTGCAGGTGTAAACACCAACACTGTACCTGCAAGGTGTTGCTCAAAACTAACTTATTAGCACACAAAATATACAAAAGATTTTTTTTTTTTTTTTTTAACTAGGAAAATTAAATCAGAAACACACCAAAAGAAAAGAAAAAAATAAGAAAAGAAATCAAAAGAAAGAAAGAAAGATAGAAAATATACAACAACAACAAGAATTATCCTCCCCTTGAGCTTCAATCCTCCCCTTAATCTGCAATCCTCCCCTTAAGCTGATGATCTAGGGATTTACCATCCCAATATGGACCACCAGATGTTTAAACCTTGGTCCATCAAAAGCCTTGGTCAGCAGATCAGCAACATTATCATCTGTGTGAATCTTAACCACCTGAATAAGATGCTTCTCATAAGCATCTCTTATGAAATGGTGTCGAATCTCAATATGCTTTGTCCTTTGATGATAAACAGGATTCTTAACAATACACATAGTACTTTGATTATCAATAAAAATCTTAGTGTTCATATAATTGAACCCATAATCCAACAGCTGATTTTGCATCCAAAGTACCTGTCCACAGCAACTAGCAGCAGCAACATACTCTGCCTCAGTAGAAGATGTAGCCACTATAGTTTGCTTCTTGCACTGCCAAGAAACCAACCTCCTACCCAAAAACTGACAACCTCCTGTAGTAGACTTCCTATCAAAGTTAGCCCCAGCATAATCACTGTCACTATAGGCTTCCAACACAAAAGGAGAGTCTTTGGGATACCAAAGTCCCATCTTTGGCTGTCCTCTCAAATACTTGAAGATTCTCTTTACTGCATTTAGGTTAGAAGTCAATGGTGTAACCTGATGTCTAGCACATGCACCAACAGCAAACATGATATCAGGTCTTGAAGCTGTCAAATACATGAGTGATCCAATCATGGACCTATAAAGATGAACATTAATAGCAGCATCAGGTTCATTATTGGACTTAGGCTTTGGACGTTCAAAAGGAGTTGTAGCAATCTTCACATTTTCCATATCAAACTTCTTAAGCATGTCATAAACATACTTCTCCTGGCAAATAAAGATCCCATCTGGTTTCTGCTTAACCTGAAGACCCAAGAAGAAAGTCATTTCACCCATAGCACTCATCTCAAATTCACTCTTCATCAATTCTTCAAACTCCCTGCACCAGGCTTCATTAGTAGAACCAAAGATAATATCATCTACATAAACTTGTACCAGAATGATATCTTTGAAGTTCTTTCTGATAAAAAGAGTTTTATCAATAGCCCCTCTTCTGTAACCATGTTTTAGCAAAAAAACTGATAGCCGAGCATACCAAGCCCTTGGTGCTTGATGAAGACCATAAAGTGATTTAACCACTTTGTAAACCAAATTAGGATTCTGAGGATCTACAAATCCCTGTGGTTGAGTAACATAAACTTCTTCCTCAATCCTTCCATACAAAAATGCACTCTTCACATCCATCTGATATACTACAAACCCCATAAAGGAAGCAAAAGCCAGGAACAATCGGATAGCTTCAACTCTTGCCACTGGTGCAAACACCTCATCATAATCAATCCCCTCCTCTTGTCTATGACCCTGAGCTACCAACCTAGCTTTATTTCTAACCACAATTCCCCTAGCATCCCTTTTATTCTTTAGAATCCATTTAGTTCCAATAGCATGCTTTCCAGCAGGCAAAGGAACCAACATCCATACTTTCTGATTCTGGAACTGCTGCATTTCCTCTTGCATAGCCTCAACCCAATCATCATTAGAAAGAGCTTGAGCTATGCTAGTTGGTTCAACTTGAGATAAGAAACAAGCATACAGACAATGTAAATAATCAGTATGATTGCTCCTCAACTGATCCTGTATATAACTGAGAAAAGCAGATTCTCCAAATTTGGGTTGATGAAGTTTACTTCTTGTCTGAACAGGGGAATTAATATCTCCAAGAATCAAAGACTGAGGATGAACAGTATTGATCCTCTTGGTAGCAATGGGATTGACTTCAATGGAGGATGCCTGATTAGTAATTGAGGGGTTGAAGTCATCATCATATGAAGAAGAAGTAAAAATGCCAGTTCTGGACTGATGATGAGGATCATTCAACTTATCTCTTGAAGAGACTGAATTTCCAAGATCAGAAGGAATTGGAAATCTTTCAGGGGAGTTAACAACACCCAGAGTGTCAACAGATGGAGAAGACACAGGAGCATCAGCAGAAACTCTAGAAGGTTCGGCAGGAACAGATTCACTTTCAGCAGGAATGGAATCAGCAGGAACATAAATACCACCAGTTGAATTCAGTTGTCTTCTTACTTCAGCTTCAGCCTTTCTCAGAATCTCCTCTATCTCTTTAGAAAACCCAGAATCAAACATCTCAGCAGCTCTTTTGGCATTAAACTCTTGTCTTTGAAGCCTAGCAAGATCTTCTGCATAACTAGAATCACCTCCAGCCATATCAAAAGAATCTTTGAGCTTTGAACCTGAAATGTTGTTAGAGGGAAAAGAAGGAACAACTATAGGTCGTTCATCACTCTCTACATCAGAATCATCATCTGAGGTACCTGCATTGTTAGTTTGAGAAACATTTGTACTAGCAGATAGATTTGATTTGAATCTATTATAACCTAAGGTGTCAGATAGATAATCCAGATCAAAGTACCACTCTGGACCAGCACCCTGCAAATTAGGTTTATCTTCAAGATATCTTAAGTTGAGAGTCTCTTCTATTCTCTTAGAGGACAGGTTATAAACCCTATAGGCTTTACCATGAGCAGAATATCCAACAATAAACCCTTCATCAGCCTTCCCATCAAACTTGCCTAGGTAATCACTAGTGTTCAAAATAGTGACATGACATCCAAAAGGCTTAAGGTAACTAATGTTAGGAACCTTCCCAGACAAAAGTTCATAAGGTGTTTTATTATGAGGACTAGTAATAGATACCCTATTCAACACATAACAAGCAGTGCAAACTGCTTCAGTCCAAAACATAGTGGGCATCTTAGATTCAGCTAACATAGTCCTAGCTGCTTCTATCAGGGTCCTATTTTTCCTTTCTGCAACCCCATTTTGTTGTGGAGTTCTATCATTACTATAGTCCCTTTTTATCCCCTTAGTCCCACAGAGTTCAATAAGATTAGAGTTCTTAAACTCTGTGCCATTATCACACCTTATAGACTTAACCTTTTTACTTAGCTGATTTTCTATTAAGGCAATAAAATCCCTAAGAACTGGATAAGTTTCATCTTTAGTACCCAAAAAGAAAGTCCATGAAAACCTGCTAAAATCATCTGTAATCACCAGGCAGTAGTTCTTATGGTCAATACTTCTGATAGAAGTAGGACCAAAAAGATCCATATGAAGAAGCTGCAAAGGCTCAGAGATGTTGCTCACAGCAGTTATGGCCTTGTATGATGCTTTGTGCTACTTTCCTTTGTTGCAAGCAACACAATCGTGCTCATTAGAGAAGATCTTCATAGGAAGCCCTTTAACCAACCCATTCTTAGCCAACTTGTTAATGGTCTTGAAATTCACATGGGCCATTCTTCTGTGCCATTTATTAGATTCATCCACAGAAGCTTTTGCAACCAGACAAGCAAGTGATCCCTCAGGCTGAACATCACTAAGATTGAAGCTATAAAGATTGAAAGTCCTAGGAACTTTAAGTTCAACCTGACTTTCATCAGGCAGCTTGAAGTCTTTGGACAACACAAAGCAATCATTCTCAGTGAAGAGAACACTGTTCTTCTTGTCACAGATTTGGGAGACAGAGAACAAATTGAAGTCTTGAAGTTCCTTCACATAAAGTACATCTTCAAAGTCCAGCTTAGCAGTCTTGATAGTTCCCTCACCAGAAATTATTCCATCTCCTCCTCCAAATGTCACAGTACCTCCATTCAAAGGTACAAAATCATGCAATCTTTCCAAATTCCCTGTCATACTCCTGGAACACCCACTGTCAACAATTCCAACATCTTTGCTTCTAAAAGGAAAATCCTGAGAAAAAGAATACATATACAACATTAGATACAAGAGAGACTCAAGCCATTGCTGACTTGAGCCTGCCTAGTGGATCAATAAGAATTAAACCCTGGAGATTGATGAGATCCACCATTGATCTTGGACCCTATTTTCATATGTTGGTTATTGATTTTCCAAGAACAACCTGCTGAGGACTTAACAGCAGTTTTCCATCTTGCCCCTCCCTTGTGCATGGTGTCTAAACAAATAGGTCTCAATTTATTTTGAAAGTAAGTAGGTCTGCTGAAAGGTCTAGCAATATTACTTCTCCAACCAGCAGGATTGATCCTACCGGCAGGAGCAGTATAGTCAGCAGCAACAGGTCTATCGGCAGGAATGAACTTATCAGCAGCAACAGGCTTACCAGCAGAAACTGGCTTGCCAGAAGCAACTGAAGTTCTCCTTGCTGCTTGAGGAATATAAGGGGGAATATCATTAACATTTTTCCATACAGACCTATTTTGACAGGCATATTTACTCATCTGTTTTTCATAATAGTCACAATCTTTAATAAGATGATCATAACTACGACACACAAAGCAAGATTTCTTTCTAGGGATCTTTTTCTTAACAATAACTTTCTCATTGCAAACAGAATTATTCAAACCAACACATGAAACAAAATTATCCTTAACAGAAACAAAAGCCCAACCATAATTGTTTGAAACAGAATCACAACTAGAATTGTTTGAAACATAACCACAACCAGAAACATTATTGTTCTTAACACTATCAAAAGAACTATCTTCAAGTGCAGCTGTCTTTGAATGAGATTCATTAGTAGCTACTTCTGAGGAGAGATCTTCTGACTTTATTGATGCTGACTTGTCACTTGATCCACATGTGGCATAGTCATCTGTCTTGATTTCTGAAGATTTGTCACTGTAAGAACAAGAGACAAATTCATTAGAGTCACAATCAAGATTAGGCAAGTCCTTTGCCTATTTGCCATACATCATTTGTGAATCATCAAAGTCATCAAAAGGATTAGCAGGCTTAAATGTTCCAGTTATTGGTGGAGGAACATCATTCATTCCTCCCTCTTTTACATACTTTACAGGTTTTCTATAATCTACAGGTTCAGGGTTAAAAACACTATACTCATTAGGGTCATAGTATTGATTTGGCCCTATCAGGTCACCGTACCCTAAACCTCTTTTAGTTTTAGTAGACATAGAACTATCAATAAGCATGTGAAGGTTTTTGGATGAGTCTTTCCAC
Organism: Artemisia tridentata subsp. tridentata; assembly: GCA_021014915.2. Classification (NCBI taxonomy): domain Eukaryota; kingdom Viridiplantae; phylum Streptophyta; class Magnoliopsida; order Asterales; family Asteraceae; genus Artemisia; species Artemisia tridentata. The sequence goes on from CP139501.1 coordinate 127,995,618, forward strand.
TTATCAAATCTAGCCAAGGAATTATCTAGCTTAGATTGTAAATCCTGATTTTCTAACACTACCTTAGCTTTTTCCCTTTCAGAATGTTTAAACTCATTAATAGCATTTTTTAAATCTCATTCCAAAACCTTTAGTTTTACTTCATAAGCAGACTGTTGTTGTTGATACCAGACCTTTTGTTGTTCTAAAGTTTTAACAGCCTTTTTATGAGCCTTAAGTTGAATAAAGTTATCCTTATTTTCACTTTCTATATCATCAAATTCCTGTTTCAATTTATCATATTTAGAATCACAACCAAATGGACAGTTTTGTACCTGAGATGGATGACCCATCATTCCAAACTGACCAGCCACTTGTTTCTTCTCACCATATCCAGCTATCATCTCAAAGACCTTATCTGCCCCACTTGCAATCGTCTTCTCATGATGCTCCCAGTCCACCATCGCATCCACAGATATCAATGCCTTGGGGTCCTCTGAGTCCAGCTCTTGAATTTTGAAAGCAGAATATCGTACCTTGTCATCTACCTTCTTATCTGTACATTCCCTGGCAAAATGTCCTGTTTGAGAACATTTATAGCACCTCACCTTCCTTCTGTCAAACCTGGCAGGTTCCTGTCCATCAAAGTTGACCCTTCTTCCTGCCTTCTTTTCAAACCTATCCAATTTCAACGATATCATAGCCACTTGCCATCTTAGGTCCATCTCTTCTAGATCCAATTCATCAACCTGATTGAAATCTTCATACACAATCTTCTGCTGTGGTGTACTCTTAGCGACAAATGAATGAAGCACATCCACTACAAGATTATCAGATCTAGTCTGAGCTTTTGGTGTGACAGGTGAGTAGGAGATTGATGATATTGATGGTGTTGGACTGTTTCCATATGATGTTTTGTTAGGACCAGAGTTACTAACAAAAGCAGTATGGGCTGGATTATGAGATGTATAGGTGGAATACCCTTTGATATCAATTTCAAGGGTTTTCAACTTGTTGTACAGATCATCAAAGCTCATATAATCCAGTCCTCCTTTGGCCTTGAGTGTAATGGAAACCTGAGACCATGATGGTGGCAAAGCCCTCAGAAACTTAGTGTTGCAGTCTTCATCATCCGGCCTAGCTTTCAACTGGTTAAGTTGGCTAAGGTTCTTGTGGAATCTGTCATACCCTTTATGAATCCCCTCAGCCTCAGAGATCTTGAATTCCTGAAATTCTTGCTTGAGCATAGACCTTCTCATCTTTCTGGATTCATCATTCCCTCCAAATCTGGCTTTTACAGCATGCCAGATCTTTCTAGCATCATCCAAGTGATGAAAATCACTCATATGATCTTCTGGAATAGCTTGAAGTAGAAGGGTTCTTGCCTTGGTTTCCCTTTGAACAGCAAGGTGTTCTTCTGCAGTAACAGGTGGCTCTATATAGATATTGCCATCATTATCCCTTCCAGTATTCTTCTTACTATTTCCCTTAAGAATCACATTCCACAGATTGTAATCAGTGTTTGTGATCCAATATTCCATTCTCATAGCCCAGACTTCATACTCATCTTTCTTCAGATATGGGAATTTAGCATTGTTGGTGGACATGGTGGTGAGGATTTGTGTTTGGACTTGTGAGGTTTCAGGTTTGGGTTGTTGTTCTTCAGGGTTAATGACATTGTTTTGAGGGATTTCGTCTTCCATTGAAAGAGGGTTGTGAAATATGAAATCGAACTTTTCCTTCTTTATCAGAGATCCTTACCAGGCTCTGATACCACTTGTAGGATCGAGTACTTCGAGCTAGATTGAGCTTGGTATAAACAAGAACCTCTGTATGCTATACAAGTGTTTATGCGGAAACTAAACAGCAAGTATAATAAAGAAGAAAACTCTAAACGACAATGATCCTCTATGGATCAAACTATGAACTAGGAATTGTGATATTGAATATTGAAAACGTTAAAGGTGTACATAAACTCATAGACGGGTTTATCTTTTATACTAACAAGATGACCTAACCCTAACCCGTTCTACAAGAAAACGTGTGAAGAGATAAACAACAATCTCTTCTAAAAATAAATCTTAACAAACATTCTAAATATACGGATAACAAACAATACTATCCGCAGTAACAAACACCATCGGTAGAAACAAGATAACACTATCGGCAGCAATGAGCTTTCAGCAGGAACCAAAGCTATCGGCAGGAACCAACTTAACACTATCGGCAGCAACAATGAAACTCTTATTTCCCAGAGATCCTAACAACCTAGGTAAATCCGAGTGTCTTCCCAAGAGCTGTTGGTCTGGTGAAATAAGGTATTAAATTCAAGTAGATATAATTAAGTTAAAGATATTTGATAAATAGTAAATTTTAATATAATAGAATAAAAACGTTAGGATAGAAAAGAGAATAATATGACTATTCAAGGCTTAGTGTTTATATAATTCTTGCTTCTTTTAGTCAATATAGTGGGTGAATGTCACTAGACTCATTGGGTCAATTTGTCTAGCCTATTTTCCATAGTTTCCTATTCCATAACCAAGTGATTACAAGAGTTCGTAGGTTTACCCTACGGAAGAGTCATTAAGTACCATGTTTAATAGACTTGTTTAAGCAAAACTCGGCCTGTCGGAACTTAGGTTCCCTCTAACTTCTTAAGCTTCTCCATTTAGTAAGAGCTCATATAATTTCGCACACAAGGAAATGAGAGTACTATGGCCAATTCCTATCAATCCTCGCAACCTACTCGTCTAGGGTCCTATGGTCAATTCTCCTAGCTTAATAGATATTACCAAGCTTAAAAGCTACCAAAACAAGAGTGTCCACACACAAGCAAAGAAAACGTCTATATAGAGAAACAAAGATAATATACTAAACCAAAGCTTAAATTAGCAAAATGAATTCATCGAACGATTAATAGAAAAACATAAGAGAATTCAAACTTGAAATAGACTAGAATGATTCCTAGCTACATGAACTGTCATTTCTTCAATCTTCTAATCCTATATTAATCTTTTGGGGTTGCTCTCCCCAAACCCTAGTAAGGGTTTGGGAAAGGGGAGATATCTTAAATGCAGAATTCTTCAAGTATATAAAGTGCTCGTCTTTGTTACTGCGTAACCTTATAAATGGTTACGCCATAACCCTTCTTTCAAGCTGATCTTCAATTAAAGTTTATCCATACTTACGGCATAACTGCAACATAAGTTACGCCGTAACATTACTCCTTGGTCAACACGTTGGTCAACATACGACGTAACCCAAGGGTGAGTTACGATCGTAGAAATCTCGTTAAAACATTTACATTGTAACCTTATGATTAGTTACGGCGTAATCATCTTCATGCAGGAATTTGGCTAAGTCATAAAATATCTACGGCGTAACTTCAATGATAAGTTATGCCGTAACCTTGTGTCTATATCTTTAGTCTTTACTTTAGCTTATATCAATCAAAATTTGTCTCAAATCCATTCAAATGCTCTTTTTTGTCCTGAAATGAAATGTAAAGAAATAAGAGCATATTCGAATGTAATTTTGCATAATTTGTTATCATAATGGGGGAAATTGACGCTTAGAATATCAAGACTATTTGATATTATTAGCTATTACAATTTCAAACAATCCAATACTTCACTCCAGAACCAAACACATTGATATCAGATATCATTTCATCAGGGATCATATTATGAAAGGTGATATTGAATTACACTTCATTCCCACTGAGTATCAATTAGCTGATATCTTCACCAAACCTTTTGAAGAACCAACCTTCAACAGACTGAAGGTTGAACTTGGTATGCTCAACATTGACTAATCATTCTCTAATGATTAATCATCAGGGTCTAAAGAGTCATCTCATATCCTGATAGACGTACCTCTGAACACTCAGAGTCTAAGAATCCATCTAAGTCTCTGATGTTCAATACCCTTATCTCCTGAAAACAAGATCCTCTGGCAAAAAGCATATTAAATGTGTAACTAAATGCTCTAAGTATTTTGTTATGAAATGTCTAAGGTTGGTAACTGAATATCCATTAAATAATAGAATTTATTCTGAAAAAGTGCACCTATTTCCTAAAACTCTACACTCAACAGTTATCCAACTGTCATAGGGTCCCACAAAAAACTTACCGGCATCCCACTAACATTAATGTGGATTTGAAAAGCCCTTGAAAATTGCAACTCAAAACTCAAACTGTCTTTTCAAAACCCAACTGTCATCACATGTTTAGTATAAAAGATTTACCTTGTACTGTGATGATAACTTTCTTCACGATTAAGTAAAAATCGGGTAGTGGGGATTGGTACATTTAAAGCGGATCTTAAAATTCTTCAAAACTTACAACTTGGTTTAAGATCCAAGTTTTATCTCCTCACTATAAAACCTTCAAAACATACACACAGTCAATATCTTTGCAAAAACACACGCAAACCCTAATTCAAAATCAAAGAATGAGAGGATCAATCAGCCCTTTACCACTTGTGAGGATTGATTAATAATACACTTAGGATCTTAGTCCTTTTAATGTATGTATATGATACTTTGAATGAATATAATTAAGTATGCGGAATCTACTTAACCACACTTAGAAGGATATTGGTTATGGGAATGGAACAGTAATGTTTTTGTTATTGAAGAATGAACACAGAAAGTATAACACCAAACGATTCAATATTATTGAAAATATTACGAGTGATCTTCACTATCACTAGGGTTACAAAACCTTGAATCTCTATAACAAAGATAACTATTTCTATTATGTTCAACACAATGTATATTTTCTAAGCACATGCACACTTGAGTATTTGTCTACTTGCTAGTTTGTGTGTGTCATTAGCTAAGATACAACTTGTTCTGTATATTCAACATGTTGACTGAACACATATCTAAGATATTATCTACCGTATATATTTGACTTTTATACACAAATACCTTTTTCATACTTATCCATTCAGCAGTAGAATACGCGACACTTATCCACTCAGCAGTAGTATGAGTCACTCCAACAGCAGTATCTGATACACTAGATGTAGAATCTTGCAGTAGTAGAATCTTCAACACTAGCAGTAGTATTGAATACATTAGCAGTAGTATCGACACTTAGAGTATTTTCCTTTATTAACCAGCACTACTCATCTTCAGTGAACATTCAATTCCCAATACTAATCTTCAGAAGATTTAATTCCCAACAATCATCCCCTAAACTTGTGATTTATCCCAAATCATCAAGTTTCTTCTGAATTAAATGAGGATTGTGAGAGTCTTCCAAACACTAAATAGTTAGACTCTTGATCTGAGCTTTCCTCTGTTCTGCAAGATTAAATATCTTTCTGACTAACTCATCTGCCATCTGTGAATCACTTTCAGCCATTTTCTTTGTCTTTAACACTAGCAGTACCATGCTTAGGCTCCATTCATTGCCTAAAAGATGGTGCAATTTCCTTGGATGGAGGAATTATAAGAGGCAATGGTGCTGTGTATCTTGGATGTTTGAAGGCTGATATTTTATTCCCTGTAATTGCTCTAAGAAGTCAAGTCATCTCTCAGCAAGCCATGCAAGTGATGAACAAACGTAGTGAACTGAAATTGAAACTGAAAGGGCTTATTCTTATTATTGGCATGATTCTGAAGGTGAAGCTTCCATTGTAGGAGGAGATACAACAACTGCTGCTGAGCCAGGTGTGGGAAAAGATAAGAGCTTTATCATTTTAAGTCAAAGATGTCCGAACATGAAGAAGAGAGATGAAAGAGCTTATTCTTAGCATCCATCAACTAAAACTGGAGCTTGTTCTTATTATTGGCTGAATAATAAGACATGTTGGCAATGATGATGCTTTTACTGGACTCATGCACTTCTTAAACCAAAGAAACTTCTGGCTCTTGATCAATTTGGGCAATCTTCCTCCCCAATTTTTCTATTATGTTTGATCAATTTAAACTTCCTCCCCTGTTTCTAAGCATACACATTCACAGTCTTTCATCCTCTGAAAATCTTCCTCCCCAATATTTTCATCAATCTTCCTCTCCTATATTTGGTTAATCTTCCTCCCCAGTTTGGAAGATCTGTCACCATCATCTGAACTTGACTCCTTTAAAATTATTGAGTTCATCTTTCATTTAGGATACCTTAACAGACAATGTTGTACATAAAGCCATCAATTCCTTAAATTTCACTCTGCCCTCATCACTTCCAGGTGTGTTAACTCCTGTGAGAGGTGAATCATGGGGCATTGACTCATAATCCATCATAAGATGGTTTTTCTGAGCCACCCTGAATCTAAAAGGTTTTAAGAAACTTTTGACTTAGCAGTATAAACTTGATTTTAATGAAAAATCATACTGCTAACAACCATTTTGAAAGGATTAAGTGTGAGAACCAATGTATTCAGTTATAAATAACTGCCTGTGTACAGATAAACCCATTCAAAGGGCTTTCTTGACAGGTTTTCCAGCTCGTGGCAGTTGTTGCCTCTAACACAAGTGTTAGATTCACATTTGCTCGCTGTTCTTTCTATCAGATGTCCTTAGACTTGCTCATTATACTAAAAAGTATAAAATGATAGAAAGTGAGTTGAGTCAGTTACTATCTGATCAACTAAGCCATTAATTCAAAATGAAATATCATAATAAGTTTCAAGAGAGAAGTTTCAGAGAATTTATTAACTTAGACATACACCTTTGCTAATGAATTCCCAAACTCTGACTATCATTAACCTATTATGTTAGCAGCTTGAATTACCAACTTTTGCTTGTTCACACTTGGGACTTGAAACTTCCTTTGTGCTTAAATTTTCAGACCTGAAAATGTTAGTCCAAAACCAAGAAAACAAAATGCAAAGCATTTGTCTTATAGCAGTATGAACCTTATATGACTAACAGTATGAACCAAACAATCAAAATTTGTACTAGCATTACAAACTTTTCAATAACAGTACTAATTGATAATGGTAGCAGTAGAAATCCAATTTATATACAAAAAACACATAGTTTTAAATCATTAAGGATTAAGCATCCCAATACTTGCTACCAAGTATTGAAACCTTCCAACATCAAAAGCTTTTGTGAGAAGATCTGCAAAGTTGTGATCAGAATCAATTTTAACCACTTGAATCAACTTTTTCTCATTGCAGTCTCTAATAAAATGATGTCTAATTTCTATGTGTTTTGTTTTAGAGTATTGCACTGGATTTTTAATTATACATATTGTGCTACTATTATCAGTGTTCATGAAATTGTACCCATAGTCAAGAAGTTGATTTTAAAGCCAAAGCACTTGACTACAACAACTAGCAGCAGCTACATACTCAACTTCAGTTGTTGAAGTAGCCATAATTGTTTGCTTCTTACACTGCCATGAAATGAGTCTACATCCAAGGAATGGACATCCTCTAGTTGTTGAATTTCTATCTAAGCTTGCACCTACATAATCACTGTCTGAATATGCTACCAGGTCAAAAGGTGATTCCCTAGAATACCATAGTCCCAACCTAGGTTGACCCTTTAGATATCTAAAGATCCTCTTGACTGCTGTTAAGTGAGAAACCTTAGGAGTTACTTGAAATCTTGCACAAACACAAACAGAGAACATGATATCAGGTCTTGATGATGTGAGATACATCCAAGAGCCTATCATAGATCTGTATGTGTGTACATCCACATTGTCTCCATCTACATCTTTAAGAAGAGGCTTCTCAGAGTCCATTGGTGTGCTTGCCACTTTTGAATCAGCAAATTGAAATTTCCTTAGAATCTCTGTTACATATTTATCCTGGCTGATAAATATGCCTTCACTTGTTTGCTTAACTTGCAGACCCAAAAAGAAAGTAAGTTCCCCCGTGGAACTCATCTGAAACTTATCATGCATAAGTTTCTCAAACTCTAAACACATCTCCTTCCTTATAGATCCAAAGATGATATCATCCACATACACCTGAACTAGCAAAAGATCCTTCTTGTTCTTCTTGATGAATAATGTCTGATTAATCTTGCCTCTTTGATATCCATTTTATATTAAATAGGAAGCCAGTGTTTCATACCATGTTCTTGGTGTCTGATGAAGGCCATAAAGAGCCTTGACAACCTTGTACACCTTTTCTGGGTCAATAAAACCTGGAGGTTGTGATACATAAACCTCCTCTTCAATAGTACCATATAAGAAAGCACTCTTGACATCCATTTGATAAACTGTGAAGCCCATAAATGAAGCATAAGTGATGAGTGTGTAAATACTCATCATTTTATGCCCATTTTAGACCATAAAAATACCAAAAACACCCAAATAGACCATATTATACTGCATATATCCTTGGTTTGTGTTTTTATGTGTTTCGGGTACAAAAGGATCGAAAACAGGGCAAAAACAGACAAAACGGAGCACAAGATTGGAAAAGCGTGAAAAGCCGGAGCCGGGAAAGGAATTTACAAAGATGGACCACATTTATCTTCAAATTGTCAAACTTGGGCCCTTGGAAGTATTTTTCAAAAATTACAAGATTGGTCCCTGAAATTTCAGATTTGGCAAATTTGGTCCCTCAAAGTTAAAACAAGTCCAAATCAAATCCTTATCCCAATTTACCCTTTAACCCAAAATAAATAAAACCCAAAACACTAAACCCGGCCACAAACCCAAGCCCACTCCACAAAGCCCAAACAATTGACCCAACCCCGTATTTTTGCTAAAAACCCGGTCAACTAAATAGTCAAAACCATCCCTTCTTCCCTATACCACTATCCCGCCTAAAAACCAAACCAGGATACCACCTCCACCTTCCTCCTGACGAACCCCTCCTACCCCATGCTTTTCAATGAAACACGCCTCCAACCCTCCCCCTACACTTGGCTACTCACACCAACCCTCTTCACGTGCTCTAAATACCAAATCCCACTTATTCCTGTTTTCCCGCCAAAATCCATATCAACGATTGAGATGGACTTAGCCCAATCCAAAGGGTGGGATTGAATCAGAAGAGAGAGATGAAACTTATGGGATTGTTATTTAAAGAGAAGAAGACAAAGAGAGAAGTTTGTCACTAGTTTTTAGACCATTTCGTAGTGTAAATTTAGTTTAAATCTGTTTTCTTAAATTATTGTAATTTAATTTTCAGTATTGGTTAACTTTTATAAGAATTATACTCGTTTGATTTTATTGCAATCCAAGTTTAATCTTCATTCAGTTCTAGTTCACAATAGTCAAAAAGTCAACGAATTGGCCAACTGCTTTTTAGCTTATTGTTAATGCTTATTTGGTTCCTTGTTTTCTCAGTTAAACGAAAGTCTTTTTAAGTTGTTAATTCTAGTTTGATCAAATTCAGTTTCCATTTCCAAATTTCCAAAAAAAGTTCAAAATAGTCAATTTTAGTCAACTCTTAGTCAAACAGCTTATCAGCTTACTTTTTATGCTTAATTACCTGTTTTTATTGTTTCTGTAATCTCATTATGGTATTCAATTCATATGTGTTTGCTTCATGTAGTCTTGCTTAGTTCATAGGTCAAAACAGTCAAAGTTAAGTAGTGTTTGGGTCAAGAGGGTAAAATGGGTCAGCTTGGTTCATCACTGTTCAAATACCATTGGTTCAGTTTTGGTTAGCTCTAATTTGGCCTAATTAGCTAATGTTAAGTTGATTGTTGCTGAATGGATGAGAAGTGCATGATCCCAGTTGACTGTCCTAAGTTCTTTTTATCAGTTGCTCAGGTTAGTCTCCCCTGATGATTCTTGAATTTTAATGATGCTTTTGCAAATTTTAGTGATGTTAGTTTAAAGTTAGGAGTTGGTTTAGTATTAGTAGCATACTTGTTTTTCTTGACTCAGTTTTAGTTTATAGGAATAAACCTGCATAAGCAGTTGTGCGGACTGCATCAGGTTTTTGGCCCCTATTCTAGTGCTTAATTTTGTTATTCTCAGCTTTTATCTTTTGTTTTTCAGTAGTTTGCTAGTTGTAGTATTAGATTTTGCAAAGTAGATCCCAGTGTTGAGCTTATTTGAGCTTATCCATAAGCTCAAAGTTTCCCCCTTTAGTCCTGATTTACCCTGCACAGTTGTATGATTTTTAGCCATCTGATCTAGGTCCCAATTAAGGTAGCAATTGTTGATGAATTTTGGGCGTTTTAAGTTTTCTAGTAGCTTGTTATATGATCTTTTAGTTTGTGCTTTTGGATTTCCCAAATAAGCTTATGCTTAGCTTATAGGACAGCTGCAAAACTACTTCTCACCCTCTCATTTCTGCCCTTTATTGAACCTGTGCAGCAGCTTAACTGCTTATTCCTAGTGCTTATTTAATCTCATTCTGTTGTTTTAAGCTTCAATTAGTATGATCTTCAGTTTTTGAGCTTTTGATAATTTTCAGAGATTTTTAGCTTATTTTTAGCTTATTTGCAAACTGCTTATTAGCCCATTCTGCTTATTTGGGTTGAATAAGGTCCAATTTCATTTTTCCTGGATTCCTAGCATCATTTTAGATTTAATTGAAATTTTTTAGATTTTTCTAAACTGTTTTGGTATTTTTAATAATTTAATTATTTTAAATTAGTTTTTAATTCATATTAAATTAAATAAAAATCAAAAAAATATAATTCTTTTTTGTAAAATTTTCTTTTATCATTTAGGATTTAAAAAAAATAGATTTGTACCCGTAGAATTAATATTTCATAGTTTTGACGTGTTTAGGTTCGTTCTCAGTTCCCATTTTCTTTAATTCGCGTTTCTTAGTCCGTTTACGTTTTTAATCGCATATGCTTTTCTTAAATTGTTTTTCTTGCCTTTTAAATCGTTTTTAATTTATGTTCACTTATCTTAGCGTAGAAACCCAAATTCCCTTTATTCTCACCATTCAAACACGTTTCACGAATCGAGATCACGAATTCCATTCACGCCTTCGTTGGCGATAACGACCCGGGTTACACATACTTCACTTGTGTTTCCTAGGAAATAATTTATGCATTGATTTCAAGCGATCAATAAGCCAAGAATAGCCTAATTGCTTCAATTCTTGCTACTGGAGCAAAAACCTCTTCATACTCTATACCCTCCTCTTGTGTGTACCCTTGGGCTACAAGTCTAGCCTTGTTTCTTATTACTATGCCCCTTTCATCCATTTTGTTCCTGAAAACCCATTTAGTGCCAATTACCCTTACACCCTTGGGTAAATCCACTAGCACCCAAACCTTCTGAATTATAAATTGGAGAAGCTCCTCTTGCATAGCTTCTACCAAGCTTGAATCATCTAAGGCTTTGAGAACATTCTTGGGTTCTGCTTGTGAGAGAAAACATACAAATAAGTAAGAGTTTGCATCTTCATGCTGCTTTGATGCATAAAGAGCATCAAGTAACCCTTGTTGGTCTGAAGACATAAGTTGATTCCTTGTCTTCACTCCTGATTGCACATCACCAATCACATTGTCGAGGGAGTAGACTTTGTGAATCCTTGTGTGTGGTGTAGAAGGAACTTGATAATTGTAAGGAATTAAATGTTCTGAAGATAAGTGTTGAGAATTAAATGTTCACAAGGTTTGTACTGCTCAAGAAAATACACCTACAGTACTAACTGCTAAGTTAGTACTGCTAGTACAAAGAAGGTACTGCTAGTGCAAAAAGGAAAATTCTCTAAGTGTCGATACTACTACTAGTGTATTCATACTACTGCTAGTGTTGGAGTTTCTGCTGCTAGTGCAAGAGTAGTACTGCTAGTGTATCAGATATTGCTGTTGGAGTGAGTCATACTACTGCTGAATGGATAAGAATGAAGAAGATATTATTTGTATAAAAGTCAAATATATACGGTAGATAATATCTTAGATATGTGATCAGTCAACAAGTTGTAAACACAGAACAAGTTGTTTTTTTTGCTAATGACACACATAACAAGCAAGTAATTGACAAGAATTATCCATATTATAAAGATCTCCTTTGTTCTATAAAAGGGAGATCTTAGCTTAGATTAAAGTGTGTGTCACTATGTGAACACCAAAAGTGTGTGTGTATGGGAAAACCAGGCTTAGGGTTTGGGTAGAAACCGCATGGTTGTTACTTTTGTTTAAGCCTCAAGGATCTTTGATCCCTGTTAGAGTGTAACCGTGCTATATTTGATCACATAGCATTGGGGCTGTTGGTGTTGTTTGTCATCTCAAGGATCTTAGAATCCATGTTACAGTCATTGATGTAACCGTGTTATGATAAATAATATTGAGAAGATATAGAGAAAGTTTGGCAAAACCTTGTTGTGATAATATTGATTCTACAATTGAATATTCCGCCTATGTTATCATGTTCTCTAGATCAAGGTATAAACAACCCAGAGTCCAAAATGGTCAAAGAACTTTTTACAAAAGTTCACAATTGGTATCAGAGCGGGGGGCTCTCGATCTAGTGATTACAAGGTGTTTTTGTCAAAGAATAAGGAACAAGAATTCAATTTTGGTTTATTTTTGAAACTTTCTGCAGAGCAATTTTGCAAAGGCTATAGCTCATTCGTTAATCGTTGGATCGGGCTAAAATTTTTGTTGAAGGTTCTTGGCATATCAAGGAATAATTTCACTGGAAGGATCTTCAATCTGAGCTTTAGATTGAAAGATATACATCATTGAAAAGTGTTGCAGAAACAGTTAAGGTATGGTTGAATTTTTGGTTTTCTTTCAAGGAATATACACACAAAAGGGGAAGAACACACACACACAGATGTTGGATTATGGTCTTAAAAGATTAAAGGGTCGTTATTATTTATTATTAATGAAGAAGGTTATTTGCTACTTATTTGAAGATGAAGTAAAAAATTTCAAGGTTGTGTTTTATCATACCTTTTGAAATAAGGTAACTTGTTCGTTCGTTCAAGTGACTACGAATTGACAAACACTTAAAGGAGTTACATTGTAGTGCTCAGTGTCTCATTGGAGATGAGTTTATTGTCAAGAGATTGCGGTCTCACTATACATCGAAGTTGGGTATACGTTCAAAGTCAGTTTTAGTACAAGATATAAGATACAAGGTTGTTTTCTTCTACTTCAGCATCAAATTGGTAATAATTAGTTTTCTTCAACAATATTTAAAGCCTACAGATTTGAAGTGCATAAGTCTACTAAAAGCATCATCATTTACTGAACAAGCTCAAGTTTCAGTTGATGGATGTTGGGAATAAGCTCTTTCAGTTTCAATTTCAGTTCACTACGTTTGTTCATCACTTGCATGACTTGCTGAGAAAGGTACTGCTAGTGTTAAAGACAAAGAAATGGAAAGCTCAGATCAAGAGTCTGACTATGTAGTGTTTGAAAGATCTTCATAATCCTCATTTAATTCAGAAGAAACTTGTTGATTAGGGATAAATCACAAGTTTAGGGGAGGATTGTTGGGAATTAAATGTTCTGAAGATTAGTGTTAAGAATTAAATGTTCACAAGGTTAGTACTGCTCAAGAAAATACACTAACAATACTAACTGCTAAGTTAGTACTACTAGTACAAAGAAGGTACTTCTAGTGCAAAAAGGAAAATTCTCTAAGTGTTAATACTACAGCTAGTGTATTCATACTACTGCTAGTGTTGGAGTTTCTACTGCTAGTGCAAGAATACTACTGCTAGTGTATCAGATACTGCTGTTGGAGTGAGTCATACTACTGCTGAATGGATAAGAATGAAGAAGATATTATTTGTATAAAAGTTAAATATATACGGTAGATAATATCTTAGATATGTGATCAGTCAACAAGTTGTAAACACAGAACAAGTTTTTTTTTTTGCTACTGATACACATAACAAGCAAGTAGTTGACAAGACTTATCCATATTATAAAGATCTCCTTTGTTCTATAAAAGGGAGATCTTAGCTTAGATTAAAGTGTGTGTCACTGTGTCACTATGTGAACACCAAAAGTGTGTGTGTATGGGAAAACCTGGCTTAGGGTTTGGGTGGAAACCGCTTGGTTGTTAGTTTTGTTTAAGCCTCAAGGATCTTTGATCCCTGTTAGAGTGTAACCGTGCTATATTTGATCACATAGCATTGGGGCTGTTGGTGTTGTTTGTCATCTCAAGGATCTTAGAATCCCTGTTATAGTCCATTGATGTAGCCATATTATGATAAATAATATTGAGAAGATATAGAGAAAGTTTGGCAAAACCTTGTTGTGATAATATTGATTCTACAATTGAATATTCCGCCTATGTTATCATGTTCTCTAGATCAAGGTCTAAACAACCTAGAGTCCAAAATGGTCAAAGAACTTTTTACAAAAGTTCGCAATAATGAGGTGGGAGATTGTTGAAATCCACTTCATCTTCTGAGAATTCTGCTTCATTTGAGTTTGATGATCCAGCAGTAGGATCCATTGGCTCAGCAGTAGAAACTTGTGGCTCAGCAGTAGAAACAGTTGGCCTAGCTGTAGAAACATTTGGCCTAGCAGTATCAAGTTGGGTGTCAGCAGTACTATCATCAATAGTTTTGTTAACTTGATTCTCTTGTTTCTCAGTTACATCTTCCTTGTGTTCACCTTCAATCCCTTCTTTAGCTTCATCAGAAGAAGGTTCATCATTCATTGAAGTAGAATCCACACTTGTCCATATTGGCATCATCACATAATCTTGATCTTTCTCTTTTCCTAACCCTGCCTCATTTTTTGCATTATCAGCTTCTGAACCTGAAAAGTCATTAGTTTATGCAACAACAGGCACATAATTCATTGATTTAGTTAGAATCTTAAGATCAAATAGCCATTTGGGACCTTCAATGGCTACATTGGATTTGTTTTCTAGAAATTCCATATTCAGGTTTTCCTCAACTCTCCTAGTTCTTGAGTTGTATACTCTAAATGATTTGCTATTGAGAGAATATCCAACCAAGAATCCTTCATCTGCTTTACCATCAAATTTTCCTAGATGGTCTAAGGTATTCAGAATTGTCACATGACATCCAAAAGGTTTAAGAAATCCTATTGTAGGAGTTCTACCTCTAAAAAGCTCATAGGATGTCTTATTGTGATATTTAACAACCAAAACCCTGTTCTGGACATAGCAAGCAGTATTAACTACTTCAGCCCAAAAAGTGATAGGCAACTTAGAGTCAGCTAACATGGTTCTAGCAGCTTCTATGAGTGTCATATTCCTTCTTTCAGCTACTCCATTCTGCTGAGGAGTTCTAGCAACACTAAATTCTCTTCTAATACCTTTTTCCTTGCAGAAATCATCCATAACTCTATTCTTAAACACTGTCCCATTATCACATCTAATGACTTTTACTTTCTTGTCTACTAGGTTTTCTATCTCTGTAATGAATGTCTTAAGAATGCTAAAAGTCTCATCCTTAGAGCCTAAAAAGAAAACCTATGTAAACCTGCTATAGTCATCAGTAACAACTAGACAAAATCTTTTATGCTTAATACTACTCACAGAAGTAGGTCCAAATAAGTCCATATGAAGCATAAACAATGATTGATCAATAGAGTTAAAAATCTTGGGCTTACAAGTGGCTTTATGTTGTTTGCCTTTGAGACAAGCAACACATGTTTGGTCATTTTCAAATCTTTTCTAAGGCAAGCCTCTTACCAAACCATTTTTGACAATTTTATTTATGGTTTTGAAATTAATGTGACCAAGCCTCCAATGCCATTTCATAGATTCATCCAATGTGGCCTTTGCAATAAGACAAGTAAGGGCCTCTTTAAGGACAATCTTCTTCGAATCAACACTTTAAATGTTTCCCTTTCTTGGAATTTTAAGAAGTACTTGACTTTCATCAGGCATCTTAAAATCAGAAGAAAGCACAAGACATTCAGTGTCAGTAAAAAGAACTTTGTTCTTTTTGTCACACATTTGTGAGACACTAAACAGGTTATACTTAAGCTCTTGCACATAGTACACATCTTTAAAAATCTAATTTACCGGTTTTAAGAGTACCGTTAACAGTAATTCTTCCTCCAATTCCTCCCCCGAAGGTAACATATCCTCCATTCAATGATTGAAAGTCTGAAAGATAAGACATGTTGCCTGTCATGTGCCATGAACACCCACTATCTGAATATCCTTGATCTTCATCATCTGTTTGTGAATGTCCCTGCACATAAATAAGAAAATTCGATTTCTTGGGGAACCTAAGCCATTACTGACTTGGATTTGCCTCGTGCATCAATGTAATTAAATCTTTTGAGAACAGTTGATGCACCATTGGATTTAAGAGGTCTCCAAATCCAACATGCTGAGGCCTTAACAGCATTAGCCCTCTTTTCCCTAGCAGCAGTATGAACTGCTTGCCTAGCAGTATGAACTGCTAGCTTTGTAGTTGTACCTTTTGGTTTCCAAATTTGTTTTTGGACCACTGCTTTTGATTGAAAAGGCTTTTGAGCAATTGTAGATGCATATTTGAAAGTTGTTTTTTTGCATTTTGAACTGCTGGTTTTGGGTAAACAGTCTTAAATGGTCTAGCAGTAGGAACTTGTTTTGGGCCATACTTTAATGAAACTGCTCTGGGTGTTGTTCTAGTAAAATTAGAGTGACCTTTAGTTGCATGCCTTTTTAAATTCACCCTATGGTGTGAATACCCAGATACCCTTAGGTTGCAGAAGGCTGCAAGATGGTCAAAATCTCCACAAATGAAACAAGCTTTGTTATAAAAGACAATGTCATCACCTAGTTGGTGAGACTTGAGGTCATTCCAATTCCTTTGGTTACCTCTGGGCTTGTTTGTGGTTCTATATTGTTCACAATATCTTACTGGTTGCCTAACATGTTTAACATTTGTTTTAGGCCTATCAGTATGATTCTTGACCACTTTAGGAAAACTTGTTCCTTTTGCCTTAACAACATCAGGTTTAGACATAACCTGTTCTTCCTCATCATCATCAGATTTCCAGTCCTCAATTACTAGAACATATGATTTTCTACCAGAGGATACCTTGTCCTCAGGAAGTGAAGTATCACTTGAACTCTTAAGGGGTTCACTTACTTCTTCAGGCTTATCAACATCTACATTTTCTTTTGACTAAACACCATATTGTAATTTTGGTAGTTGAAATTCAGACAAGCCTGTGTGCTCTAGGTCTATCCCTGGGGGTGCAGGGATGCCTCTGTAAAGAGGTGGGACATTCTTATATCCTAACCCAGACTTGGCTTTGTTGATTACTTGACATATAATTATTTTGGTTACACCCTTAGAGGCATATTCTAATGTTTCAACACTTAATTGAATGTTTTCTTTAGTCTTGTTAAGCCTATCCAGCTCAGCTTTTAAATTACTAATTTCAGCATCTCTAAACATTATTTCTCTGTTAAGAAGTATTTTGGCATCAGTAAAAGTAGCTTCATTGGTCTGATAGTGTATGATCTGCTCTTCTAGAATAGCTAAACCTCTCTTATGATTCGACAAGTTAGAATGAGTTTTGTTTAGTTCTATCCTTTGATCATCATAATGTTTTCTTAATGTTTCTAGTTCTTTAAGAGCAGTGCAAGTATTAGAAAAAACTTTATCATTTTGTACCTCAGTAGCAGAGAAAGCCATGAGTGTCATCTGAGTAGACGCTTGTTCTTCATCTTCCATGAAACTCCAATCAAATCCTAAGCCATCAATACCTACCATAGCTTTTGAATATGGCTCAGTAACCTACCCTTCTTTGGACTTGCTTCCAAAACCTTTGCTCTTGCCATCTTGATGCCTAGGTCTTCTACATTCCCTTGAGAAGTGCCCCATCATGTGGCAGTTGTAGCATTCTATCTTTGATTTTTCAAAACCAGCAGTATCATTGCTGCTGATAGTGATTTTCTTCCCAGTTCTTTCATAGAATTTCTTAGCCCTCATGCTAAGAAGATAAATTTGCCATTTAAGATCCATCTCCTCCAAATCATCATCATCATTGATTTCCTAGAGGTCTTCATGTGTAAGCATAGACCCATCATTCTGGCTTGTTAAAAAGGCACAACAATTTTTCTCATCCATAATAACAATAGTACTGCTTGATGAACTAGCAGTACCAACTCCCACATCAACTTTCACATCTTCAACTGGATTTGAGGTACTAGGAGATGACACAAATGCCATGTTCCCAGTGTTTGAAATAGATCCTCCAGTCTTCTTCACATTTTGTTCCACAATTTTGAAGTTGTTATACAAGTCTATTAGGTTCATGGTGTCAATGTCTGGCTTGTTCTTCCAGACAACAACATGCATAGCCCACTCTTCAGGTAAGCTTCTCATAAATTTGGAGTTTAGATCCTCTTGAGGTATATTCACCCCAAGAATAGCAAGTTGGCTCACAATTCTCTGAAGCCTGTTAAACATGTGGTCCAGTGATTCATTGTTGGTTGAAGAGAAGTTTTCAAAGTTCTGCTTGAGAAGAGTCTTCTGGGTCTTCTTGGTGGCTTCATTCCCGCCATACCTTGCAACAATGGCCTCAAATAATGACTTGGCATCTTTGAGCTTGCTGAAATTTAAAAGTTGATCATTTGGAATGGTCATCATCAGCATACTTCTGGCCTTGAGGTCATTCTTCTTCTTTATCCTCTCTTCTCCAGTAGATGGGGTGGTCTGCACAATAGTTTCTATCTTACCATCAAGTGTGGATGTAGTAGTTGAAGGCTTGAAAGAGTTTCCCTCTTCAATAATTTCCCAAAGTGCATAGTCTTGCACTTGGAAATATTGCTCTATCCTTAGCCTCCACATATCAAACTCATTTTGCTTGAGCATTGGCAATTTAGCAGCAAAATTCGTTTTAATAGACTCCATGTCCATTTCTTTTTCTTCTAAATCAAAGATATCAACCAGGCTCTGATACCAATTGAGAGGATCAATCAGCCCTTTACCACTTGTGAGGATTGATTAACAATAAACTTAGGATGTTATTCCTTTTAACGTGTGTATATGATACTTAGAATGAACACACATGGAAGGATATTGGTTATGGAAATGGAACAGTAATGCTTTTGTTATTGAAGAATGAACACCGAAAGTATAACACCAAACGATTCAATATTATTGAAAATAATACGAGTGATCTTCACTATCACTAGGGTTACAAAACCTTGAATCTCTTTTACAAAGATAACTATTTCTGTTATGTTCAACACAATGTATATTTTCTAAGCACACACACACATAATATCTAGGCTAATATCTCCCTTTTATACAACAAAGAAGATCTTTACAATATGGAGAAGTCTTGTCAAACTACTTGCTTGTTATGTGTGTCAGTCCCTAAGATACAACTTGTTCTGTGTATTCAACATGTTGACTGAACACTTATCAAAGATATTGTCTACCGTATATATTTGACTTTTATACATAAATATCTTTTTCATACTTATCCAGTCAGCAGTAGAATACGCGACACTTATCCACTCAGCAGTAGTATAAGTCACTCCAACAGCAGTATCTGATACACTAGCAGTAGAATCTTGTGGTAGTAGAATCTTCAACACTAGCAGTAGTATTAAATACATTAGCAGTAGTATCGACACTTAGAGTATTTTCCTTTATGACCCAGCAGTACTAATCTTCAGTGAACATTCAATTCCCAATACTAATCTTCAGAAAATTTAATTCCCAACAATCGTCCCCTAAACTTGTGATTTATCCCAAATCATCAATTTTCTTCTGAATTAAATAAGGATTGTGAGAGTCTTCCAAACACTACATAGTCAGACTCTTGATCTGAGCTTTCCTCTATTTTGCAAGATTAAATATCTTTCTGACTAACTCATCTGCCATCTGTGAATCACTTTCAGCCATTTTCTTTGTCTTTAACACTAGCAGTACCATGCTTAGGCTCCATTCATTGCCTAAAAGATGGTGCAATTTCCTTGGATGGAGGAATTATAAGAGGCAATGGTGCTGTGTATCTTGGATGCTTGATGTAACCACTGTGAAAATCCCACTTTAAGATAAACTAACACTCAGAATATTTATCCCATTTCTACGTGTAAACTTTGTTTTTATTTGTTATCTGATTATAACTATTATCTTATGTGACATAGATCACATCCTCGATAAACGTGCTCGCATGCAACCTAACCTCAACGTATTTAATGTTTATTTTATATAAACATTTTCTTATGAAATATTAAGATATCCTATTTGCCACTTTACGTTAATTCAATAACGTACGTTCTTTATCAAAAAAAGATTCTATAAAATCCTAAACTATCATAACAACAATAGTAAGTGACAAAACCCTAAAAATACTAAAGTACAACTCATTCAACTAAGGTACAAGCATCTAAAGCATAGAAACCCTAATTCCATAATAACTCCCGATAAAACCCTAATTTCATTTAAACTATGATTTTATGAACAAAGCTCACAAACCCTAATTTATTTATAAGAGATTTTTATAAAATATTAATGTACAAGTCATTTAAAGCCAAGGTACTAGTCTTTTATGCATAAAACTATATATTTATAAAAATCCTATTAAAACCATAATTATATTTATTTAAAAGCACAATTTGCATATTTTTCATGCACAAACCTTAAAAATTAATTTTCCTAAACTCATTAAATATTAGTACAAGTCTCTAAACCTAGTGTACAAGTGTCTAATGCACAAAATCCCAAAATCCCCTTTTATATACATTTTAAACATAATAAAAGTTACATAAAAATTATATAACTTAAGGAAACATTAAAACTATAATTTATATATTTCTAAACCCTAATTACAACTCTATTAAGCTATTAGTACAACTCACTTAAACACAAAACCAATTTCTTTTCCATTACTATAAAATTCGACAAATACAAAATAAATACAAATCTTAATAAATTTTCTAGCTAACTAATTCTTAAACCAAACCATAAAACTAACTAGTTACCTTCCTAAAACCTAGAGTACAATTCATTAAAACCCAAAGTACCACTACCTAAAGCCCATTTGGTCCCATTTTCCCCTCCTAGTTCGATTTCCACTAAACCACAACCAAATTAGTTTCTTAAATATAACCTACCCTATAAGTCCCCTCCTTAGTTCCCCCTCCTCCACCTCATCATGACATAACCTTGTAAAACACTTGTATGGTTTTTAAATAAACACATCACCCTCTCATTCCCTACTCCACACCTTCCCCTCTCCTTCAATCTCTTCCAATCTCACCTCCACATGTCCCCTCCTACCCCACATAACCCTTGAAAACCCTACTTCTCCCTTTCTATAAATAGCAACCCAACCTCACCACTTATTTCCACACCAATTCGACCCAACCCTTAAAACAGCCTAACCACACCAAAACACTGAATCTATAACTCAATTAGAAGTTAAATAAAATCCTTAAGAAGGCTTAGAAGTGGGGGAGCAACTAGTGTTCAAGATACAAACCCTTTCAACATCTAAAACCCTAATCGAACCAAGAATCCAAGTAAGCAATTTAATCCCTTTTTCATTCAGTTTATACACTTTAAATACTCTCAAAATCATTATTACATAATCCTTAATAGAAGCTATAATCAAAAACTAGATAACTTTTCTTTTTCTTTTCTTCCTGATCGAACCAGAAAACAAACACACCCTATATGTATTAATTTTTGTAAAAACGAGTTAAGAAATTATAAAGTATGTTAAAAAGGGTTTTAGCCGTACAATAGCAATGAACTTTCATTTTTGTTCCATTTTGGTACGTGAACTTTTTTTTGTTCCATTTAATGTTACGTACTTTTGTGTTTTGGGTTACCTTGGTACGTGATACTTTCTGTTACCGGCTACAAATGTATTTTTGCTAATTGGACATGGCACGTAGGCAGTCCAATATGCTTACATGGTTCCACTTTTGTAAAGTTGCAACATTAGTCCTTTAACCTAACGGTCGTTTGCAACGTTCGTCCTTTATACCAAATATCGTTTGCAATGTTTGCACCGTTAGTCCTTTCAGTTAGTTAGTTTAAAAAAAAAAAAAAAAAAAAATTAAATCGAAAAAAATTAGAAAAAAATCTAAAAAAATGATTTTTTTTTTTCGAAATTTTTTTTTTCCAAAGAAAATAATTTAAAAAAAAATCTAATAAAATTTTTTCTTAAAAAAGTCGAAAAATATTATAAAGGACTAATGTTCCAAAAAATATTAAAAAGTCGAATTTTTTTTTTTTCCAAAAAAAATAATTTTAAAAAAAAATTCTAATAAAAAATTTTCTTAGAAAATTTGAAAAAAATTCTAAAAAAATTTTTTTTGACGAAACCCTAAAAATAAAAAACCCAGTCGGGTTTCTTTTTCTGATTTATAACGAGCAAAACAGTCCGAACACCCAACTTGTGACTTAAATATCGACCACCAAATGACTTTCATAAAATCTGAAACTCAGTAGATTTAAAGACCACCTGACTAACTACATTTAGAAAGAAGAACTTTGAAATATGGTTGAGTCTTCACAAAGTTATCGAGTCTTAACTTTCTGCCTATCACTAAGGCCACAACAATTTTATTTCGGTTTTTGTTAAAACTATGTCCCAACTCGCTGACTTTAGACCTATTTTTCGACCTCTAAACAATCTCTAAAAATTCTGGATTTTGCCATATAAAAGATCACCTAGCTAATTTATTTTAGGAGAAAGAAGTATGTAAAAAGATTGAATGGATAAAAAGTTATTCGCAACCAAAAATTGTTCTATCGCTAGAACCAAGAACCACTTTTCCAGTTTTTATAAAAATTGTGTTCTACTCGACTGATTTTGGAAAATAGTTTCGACCTTCAAACGATTATCAAAAATTATGAAACTTGGCCGAATTGAAGATCACCTAGCTAGCTTTACATAGGAAAAGAAAACTCGCAAAAAGCTCTATTATTCACTAAGATATTCGAGTCTAAAACTCTTCCCTCGCCACAGATTTTAAACGCACCATTTTAAATGTTTTCGAGCTAATAAGCTCAGATAATAATCCATAAGCCATGAATAAGTTATTTGGAAAATTATTATGACTTCCATAAAAGAATCATAACGAGTCTTGCCTTTCCCAAAATTTTTACAACTCGTTTATATAAACTAAGGACCACGCGTGTAATAACTAAAATACTTTGAGGGTTATTTTTGCCAAAACTCTAACTAGTTTTATAACCTGGATTTAATTTGATGTTGACATGTAACTCAGGGGTAGAAAGTGTCATTTTTTTAAAACTAGAGGGTAGAAGTTGTCATTTTCTAAAAGTTCAGGGGTATAAACTATCAATACATAAAACTTCAGGGGTAAAAGCATAACTTTTCATAACTATTATTATTTCCGATCTAATAGAAATTAATAAACGTAATACGTTTATATCAATAACCAACAAACGAAAGATATATTTAATGAACAAACAGAACGAAAACATACCAATAAGAAATAAGATAAATCTTATCCAACATTTGAAGAGACTTCATGTTGTCTCAAACTTAACGTTTAACCGATAACCAGAGCGAAACGAAACGAATATTAAAAACTTACATATTGGAATGTGATTACTGAAAATTGACATAACAAACCAGGTTGCGTGCCGGAGACGTTTATCAACTTTAGTTGACTTTGTTTTCCATCCAGACTATCAAGGTGAGTTCACAGTCCCACTTTTCTTTATATGTTTTCCAAACTTGTGGGAAGATACATGCTACTAAACCGAACACAAGTATTTTTGTAACACCCCAAACCGACAAGGGTAGAGATGTCACAATAATGGTGACGTATCAGAACAAACACAAGCATATGACATAAATAATACAATTGAATTTCAATGGTTACAATGGAAAATCTGAAACTACAAGGTTACAAATGAGAAATACAATAATTACTAGTCTAAATATAAACTCTTCTAGTCATCTCTAATCCAATTAGCTAGTAAGGTCTTCTAAGTCCAAGATACTCTCCACTCATACCCAGCTTCCAAACTAAAACCTGCCGCAGGAAAAGAAATGCGACTGAGCTACGAGAGCTCAGTGAACAGATATAATGATAACAAAGCAGTAATACAGAAGAATGAACAGTAAATGAAGTACAATCAATAATAGTTAAGGCATAAGTAAAGGACAAGAGTAAAGAAAAAGGTTAGGAACAGTAATCCTCCACGAGCCAAGTCAAATCAAGTAAACAAGTATACATGTATACGGAGGTGTGACCTCGGTATACCAAGTATTATATGAGGGGATTACTCCAAGGGGTTGGAGTAGCTAACTCCCAAGAGGTGAAAGACGTGTATCGCACACACCCATCAGTCACCTAATATAACAAGTAATATAATCAAACAAGTCAAGTCAAGTTAAGTCAAATCAAATCTAGGATGCATCCATACGCTCCAGTAGGCCACAATGTCTTCCTCTACGTAACAAGTCAAATCAAGTCAGGGACGGGGTAGGACATCACTCTCCTACCCTAGAGTCATGCCATCGGTGCATCAATGACATTGACATGAAACCCTCATGCCTAGTAGTGGCTCGTAGTTTCAAACTGTGGGTCAAGGGTCAAGTATCAAGTATCAAGTGGACCAAGTATCAAGGATCAAGTATCAAGTGGACCAAGTATCAAGTATCAAATGTCAAGTATCAAGTATCAAGTGGTCCAAGTCAAGTATCAAGTAGTCCAAGTATCAAGTATCAAGTGGTTCAAGTCAAATATCAAGTTTATGTCAAGGTTCGAGTCAAGGTTCAAGACAAGAGATCATAGCAAAGGTTTATAGCAAAGGTTCAATTTAAAAGTTCATTTAAAAGCAATCTTTTAATAATGGTTTTCGTAAAAATGATCTTTCAAAAATAGTTTTTCATAAAGATAGTCCTTAAAAGTTATTTTCAAAAAACTTTAGTAAAATTACCTTTAAAAGTGGTATCGCATCGTTTTAAAATAGCTTTTCTCAAAACAATTTCATATATATATAATTAAGAATGTTTTTCGCATTCAGTTATAATATCAAATGAACCTTCAAGGTATCCAAGGATTTGAATATTCATGTTACAAGGTGATGAACGAATTTTATCAAGTATCAAGTGAACATAGCATGGTTCAATTTATCAAGGGGAGCATAGCAAGGTTCACAAATCAAGGGGAGCATAGCAAGGTTCAAAGGAGTAAGATAGACAAGAGAGAGAGAGAGTTCATGAGAAACCTGTGAGAAGGTCAGAATATCTGTACCTTATACCTCAAGATGAAAACAACTATCTTCACGAATCTACACGAATACATGGTCGTCTTATAATTAATATCTTATTTAAATCAGATTTCTCATTTTAGTCGGCTTTCTATTTTTAGTAACTTTCCATTTATAGCAGGTTTCCATGATTAGCAAGTTTCCACTTTTAGAAAGTTTCCTTATTTAGCAAGTTTCTGAAAATAGCAATTTTCCATAATTAGACAAATTCCATAAAGTAATTAGGTTAAGTCATCAATTAATTATTATTATGGGAATAGGGTTCATTTTAGCAAGTCATGATAGTTTAGGGTTCATTATGACAACTTTCCATATTTTAGGGTTTCAAATGTAAATATGCCAAATTTAAGGTCCAAAATGCAAATATTACAAGTTATTCAGTTTAATCCATAAGTTATCCATAATTACAATTCTAACCCTTGTAGTTTTACCAATTTACAATTTAAACCCTTTTAATTAAATAAATTGCAAATTAAACCTTATAATTTAATTTTATCATAAATTAATCCTTACAACATTTATAATTACACATCAAGCCCCTAGTTTTCTAAATTTACACAATCTACCCTTTTTAATAAATAATACGAATACACCCTCAGTTATATATGAATTACACAACAAGTCCCATAAGTTATTTAATTTACAAATTAAACCCCTTAATTTACAAATTCGATTCTCAATTATTAATAATTACACACTAGGCCTTTAAATATCCAAAATTACACATTACACCCTTGATATATTTATTTATACGAATCACCTTCAAGTTTCCAGAATTTACGCTCTTAGTCCCTCTATTTAATTAATTATAATTCGAATACTAATTTACCAATTAAACCCTTATCTTTCAAATTTTACACATAGCACCCCCATATTATAATTTTTACAATTTACCCCTGGTCTAAACTACGTTACAAAAATAGCCCATGAGTTTAAATATTTACAAAACACACCCTATATTTTTTAAAAACAATTCGATATGCTTTTTAATTATCAAAACCCTAACCCTAATTTTCTAATCATCATCTAATCATTACACACTCATTAAAACATCATTATTAAATCAGATAAATCCACAGGAACCCTAACCCAAATCGTATATCTAGGGTTTTTATTTTTTTCCTTATTTTCTTAAAAATCCGATACATAAAACAATTAACCACAGATTATTTAGGCTTCAACAAATCAAACTAACATTTTTCCAGAGCTATATGATTATAATAGAACCCAGAAAAATTATGTACATGACCCAAAAAAATTGTATGAACTGATTTGTATTTTATTCACGTTTTTAGGGTTTTAATCCCATTAATTTCCATATGATCAAACAAACATGCATGATTCGAATCCAGTATTTTTTATAAGTCATATGTGTTGTAAAGAACATAGGAAAAATGCCAAATGAATTTTAGAACGTGTGAATTAGGTGTATGAATTTTTGGTACCTCGTATGAGTAATTCGACACAAATAAATATCCCACATTCGAATCAGGCTATCCACGACCCCAAGCTTATTTTTTCTAGCCTCCTTGGATGTACAAGAACACCAAAAAAATACCCAAGAACCTCCAGAAATTCGGATGAAGAAGAGAGGAATTTTTGTGTGTTTTAGGGTTCGAATGGAAACAAAATAATGGGAATTGGAATAAATAAATGTAATGGCCGTGATTAGGGGGGGGGGGAGGGCTTAAGACTCAGCCTAAATGGGTTGAAAAAATCAGGGATTTGATTTGGTACAATTTTCTTAATTTAATTTGATCATTATCTTATCTTAAATGGATTTAAAAATACAAAATATATAAATAATAAGAATTTCGGTACATTTATTATTTTGTAGGTGATAATTTATTTTTATTTTTTATTTTTTTTATTTATTTTTTGTACATGGTAAATTTTAATATGTTGCCTCAAAATTTTCTTTACTTCATATGAGGCTCATTTCCAAAGGTTTGAGAATTATTTGATATTTTATGTAAGCTTTAATTAAATTTTAAAGTTTCAGGGGCAATTTGGTCATTTTGCATGTTTTAGATTTTTAGGTATTACAACTTCTTCCCCTCTAAAAGAAAATTTTCGTCTTTGAAATTTGAAGTCGCAAAATTTGACGAAGTCGCCGCAAGTCGCAAAAGATCGTCGCGAACATTCTCATGCCCAGGGAGATTCTTCCAAAAAGGATCATCAAACCAAATAGTTTTTCATGACTCAATCAAAATAAGGTGGGTTCAAGCTTCTCAGACGGAGATAAATTGGGTTGATTCTGATCGAAAGGTCCATGCAACATAAAATGGATGATAGGTGAATCTTCAGGAAAGCTCATATGGAATACGAACAAGAGTTCAAATCGAATTAACTGTATCAACAGTAGAGAGCTTTACAAGAGTTCAAGATTTATAACTGAGGTCAACAGAATGCAAAACGAGTTTCCAAACTCATTCAGATATCTAATGAACGAAGGCAAGGTATACGCATAGGTAGAATGAACCTAAAGTCTCACTAATCGCGGATAATCCAACGGAGATCAAGTTCTAAACTTCTTAGGTACTTCCCAAGATATCCTATGGCCACAATGAGTGCACGTTATATGGTGTAAGTATTATCACATTGGCCAGGCGTCATAATACTAGCACCACATAATTATGCCCTCATGATGATCATACTTTATCTCGAGTCGTAAAAAAACAACCTATCTTAATCCACCTAGTACTTCTATCGCCTCAGAGGTCAACAAAATCAATGTCATAGTCAAGAGGGAAAACAAAACTACTTGCAAAAATATTGGAATCCCAGATTGCCTAGCAGAATAAGGTACGCCGTCCACAAGCATCAGATCTTTCACAATTCGCCAAAACTCCACAAAACGAAGCCATCATCGAACATAAACACGGAACTGAAATGCTTCTAGGGAATTTAAATCATCAGACGATCTTATTACTATATAACGAAGCTTAAGTGAGTCAACTGAAATGAAAGTTAGTCGTCAATAACTTCGGTCTTCACAGAATCAATTCTTTCAAACATGAAAGGTCTGTTTCAAAAATCCGTTCGTTCAAAACATCCAATCTCTTCAAGTCCGGTTAATCTGTCGTCGTTTTGTCCATCAATCTGGAGGTGAAACAAAATCGTGAACTTGTGTCTGGTTCGTCAAGCCTCCTGCAGTTCTTCTTGGAATGTGATGGAGTAATGTGAATTTCTGGCACGATCTTCAAATCCTTCATCATCCAGTCTGCTTCCGCTCTCAATTCATCTTAGTACAACCAAGATGAATAGGGAAGTTAGACTGCATGTCTTCATCAGCTTCAGGTTCGCCATCTTTACTAGATTTTCTTTTTCTGCATCGCCCACACTTCTGCTTTGTAAGGAATGTCTTCACTCTTCAGGGTAGCCACCGTTGCTGTCAACTCCAGGTCATGCAGTGAATTAATGCTTCTAGTTGTCTCAACAAATACCAACCTCCCAGAATGTACAAATGATCTTTAAATTTCTAAGAAGGTGTAAACATGATTTTCATGCTCTTCCTCGTCTCCGAATGTACTATTAAGTCATACAATGACCATTTGCCCAAGTACCCACGAGAAAACATCATTTATCAAATTCACAAAACAGTCAGAGCTTTAGCTAATACTATTAGCGTCACTAACCGTCATAGCAGTCGTTACGAACATCTGAAGGAAACTTCGCGCTCTTAAATTGAACAGATACATAGTCGTTTCGTGGTGGAGAAAATAATGGTTCCTAACAGCAATACGGTTCAGCTTCTGGTAATCAACACATATCCCCTGTCACCATCCTTTTTTTATCGCGAACGAAACTGACACACGCCCAGAAGATACACTTATGCAAACTCACTCCCTGGTCTTCGGTTGTTGTTCTTACCGGTTCCTCAAATCAAATGGTATGATTCCGGAAACATCTGAGAGACATCTTTACTTGGTGACTAGACAATCTCTCGGTATCATGTCAAATCCTACTTCACACTCTGATGGAAAACTTGGTGGTTCAACCAGGAATCATATTCGAAAAATTCAGAGTGCCACATAACTCTCAAGATAAGGTTCATTCATTGGTGTACGAAATGGGTTCTAGGAAAACTTCATAACCGCGAAAGTAACACACGAGTCTCCAGAGTAATAGTGATAGCCAAAAGTTTAACAATCGGTAATCATGGTAGGGAGTTCAAAGTTGTTTCAGATGTCAAAGGTGAGGCATAGGAGGATAGTTGTCAATATTTTGAATGCTCAATCAACCAATCCCTTATCAGAATAAAATCGGAGTTAACTATCCAAAGAAAGACAGATCAACATAGCAAATCTTATCATTCAAAAGTGAGAGGAAAACATTCTTATAATCGTGGTTAAACACCACAAGACTTCTCATAGGGATAGATATGGGTAAGACGAAATCAAATAGCGTCGGAAGATTCATAGATGCTTATCAAAAACAAGAGACAAATAACAGAATGTGTCAAGTACGTCATCGCCATGGAGATTCTCAGAATGCCCGAAGAGGCATCAAAATGATTAGCAAAAGGATCAAAGGTCAGAGTCGGAATCTGAAGATAAGGATCAAATAGTTTCAGGCAATTACTATGCAATTCTCAATGCCTTCAGGATTTATTTAGGTTTCAAATCTTAGGTGGTGCAAGACATAAGCTTTCAATCTCCAAAAGTGATCTCAACTGACAAAAGCAAGGCACGAATCAGAGTGATGCAGAAGCAATAATACTTAAACAAATGCCTTATAGTCTATCCATTCCTCACTGGTCAAAACTTAAGTTCATATTAAAAAATCCTAAAGCAAGGGTCTCAAGGTGTTCTCCTATGTTCCTACAGTGGAAACCTAATGGTCCAAAACGCACGGGTCAAGGGTAAATGTATTACAAGTCGCAGCCTGTTTCTCTGATACCATAAATTGTAACACCCCAACCCGACAAGGGTAGAGATGTCACAATAATGGTGACGTATCAGAACAAACACAAGCATATGACATAAATAAAACAATTGAATTTCAATGGTTACAATGGAAAATCTAAAACTACAAGGTTACAAATGAGAAATACAATAATTACTAGTCTAAATATAAGCTCTTCTAGTCATCTCTAATCCAATTAGCTAGTAAGGTCTTCTAAGTCCAAGATACTCTCCACTCATACCCAGCTTCCAAACTAAAACCTGCCGCAGGAAAAGAAATGCGGCTGAGCTACGAGAGCTCAGTGAACAGATACAATGATAACAAAGCAGTAATACAGAAGAATGAACAGTAAATGAAGTACGATCAATAAGAGTTAAGGCATAAGTAAAGGACAAGAGTAAAGAAAAAGGTTAGGAATAGTAATCCTCCACGAGCCAAGTCAAATCAAGTAAACAAGTATACATGTATACGGATGGGTGACCTCGATATACCATGTATTATATGAGGGGATACCTCCAAGGGGTTGGAGTAGCTAACTCCCAAGAGGTGAAAGACGTGTATCGCACACACCCATCAATCACCTAATATAACAAGTAATATAATCAAACAAGTCAAGTCAAGTCAAATCAAATCTAGGATGCATCCATACGCCCCAGTAGGCCACAATGTCTTCCTCTACGTAACAAGTCAAATCAAGTCAGGGACGAGGTAGGACATCACTCTCCTACCGTAGAGTCATGCCATCGGTGCATCAATGACATGGACATGAAACCCTCATGCCTAGTAGTGGCTCGTAGTCACAAACTGTGGGTCAAGGGTCAAGTATCAAGTGGACCAAGTATCAAGTATCAACTATTAAGTGGACCAAGTATCAAGTATCAAATGTCAAGTATCAAGTGGTCCAAGTCAAGTATCAAGTGGTCCAAGTATCAAGTATCAAGTGGTTCAAGTCAAATATCAAGTTTATGTCAAGGTTTAAGTCAAGGTTCAAGATAAGAGATCATAGCAAAGGTTTATAGCAAAGGTTCAATTTACAAGTTCATTTAAAAGCAATCCTTTAATAATGGTTTTCGTAAAAATGATCTTTCAAAAATAGTTTTTCATAAAGATAGTCCTTAAAAGTTATTTTCATAAAACTATAGTAAAATTACCTTTAAAAGTGGTATCGCATCGTTTTAAAATAGCTTTTCTCAAAACAATTTCATATATATATAATTAAGAAAGTTTATCGCATTCAGTTATAATATCAAATGAACCTTCAAGGTATCCAAGGATTTGAATATTCATGTTACAAGGTGATGAACGAATTTTATCAAGTATCAAGGGAACATAGCAAGGTTCAATTTATCAAGGGGATCATAGCAAGGTTCACAAATCAAGGGGAGCATAGCAAGGTTCAAAGGAGTAAGATAGACAAGAGAGAGAGAGAGTTCATGAGAAACCTGTGAGAAGGTCAGAATATCTGTACCTTATACCGCAAGTGAAAACACATCTAGAAATATAAAGATCGGAAACAAACTCTATCTTCAGCGAATCTACACGAATACATGGTCGTCTTATAATTAATATCTTATTTAAATCAGATTTCTCATTTTAGTCGACTTTCTATTTTTAGTAACTTTCCATTTATAGCAGGTTTCCAAGATTAGCAAGTTTCCACTTTTAGAAAGTTTCCTTATTTAGCAAGTTTCCGAAAATAGCAATTTTACATAATTAGACAAATTCCAAAAAGTAATTAGGTTAAGTCATCAATTAATTATTATTATGGGAATAGGGTTCATTTTAGCAAGTCATGATAGTTTAGGGTTCATTATGACAACTTTCCATATTTTAGGGTTTCAAATGTAAATATGCCAAAGTTAAGGTCCAAAATGCAAATATTACAAGTTATTCATTTTAATCCATAAGTTATCCATAATTACAATTCTAACCCTTGTAGTTTTAACAATTTACAATTTAAACCCTTTTAATTAAATAAATTACAAATTAAACCTTATAATTTAATTTAATCACAAATTAATCCTTACAACATTTATAATTATACATCAAGCCCCTAGTTTTCCAAATTTACACAATCTACCCTTTTTAATAAATAATACGAACACAACACACCCTCAGTTATATATGTATTACACAACAAGTCCCATAAGTTATTTAATTTACAAATTAAACCCCTTAATTTACAAATTCGATTCTCAATTATTAATAATTACACACTAGGCCTTTAAATATCAAAAAGTACACATTACACCCTTGATATATTTATTTATATGAATCACTTTCAAGTTTCCAGAATTTACACTCTTAGTCCCTTTATTTAATTAATTATAATTCGAATACTAATTTACCAATTAAACCCTTATCTTTCAAATTTTACACATAGCACCCCCATATTATAATTTTTACAATTTACCCCTGGTCTAAACTACCTTACAAAAATAGCCCATGATTTTAAATATTTACAAAACATACCCTATATTTTTTTTAAAACAATTCGATATGCTTTTTAATTATCAAAACCCTACCCCTAATTTTCTAATCATCATCTAATCATTACACACTCATTAAAACATCATTATTAAATCAGATAAATCCACAAGAACCCTAACCCTAATCATATATCCAGGGTTTTTATTTTTTTCCTTATTTTCTTAAAAATCCGATACATAAAACAATTAACCACAGATTATTTAGGCTTCAACAAATCAAACCAACATTTTTATAGAGCTATATGATTATAATAAAACCCAGAAAAATTATGTACATGACCCTGAAAAATTGTATGAACTGATTTGTATTTTATTCACGTTTTTAGGGTTTTAATCCCATTAATTTCCATATGATCAAACAAACATGCATGATTCAAATCCAGTATTTTTTATAAGTCATATGTGATGTAAAGAACATAGGAAAAATGCCAAATGAATTTTAGAACGTGTGAATTAGGCGTATGAATTTTTGGTACCTCGTATGAGTAATTCGACAAAAATAAATATCCCACATTCGAATCAGGCTATCCACGACCCCAAGATTATTTTTCCTAGCCTCATTGGATGTAGAAGTACACCAGAAAAATACCCAAGAACCTCCAGAAATTCGGATGAGGAAGAGAAGAATTTTTGTATTTTTTAGGGTTCGAATGGAAACAAAATAATGGTAATTGGAATAAATAAATGTAATGGCCGTGATTAGGGGGAGCTTAAGACTCGGCCTAAATGGGCTGAAAAAATCAGGGATTTGATTTGGTACAATTTTCCTAATTTAATTTGATCATTATCTTATCTTAAATGGATTTAAAAATACAAAATATATAAATAATAAGAATTTCGGTACATTTATTATTTTGTAGGTGATAATTTATTTATTTATTTATTATTTTTTTTTTTGTACATGGTAAATATTAAATATGTTGCCTCAAAATTTTCATTACTTCATATGAGGCTCATTTCCAAAGGTTTGAGAATTATTTGGTATTTTATGTAAGCTTTAATTAAATTTTAAAGTTTCAAGGGCAATTTGGTCATTTTGCATGTTTTAGATTTTTAGGTATTACAATTTTTCTGTATGTTTTCTTGATTTATATTGCATAAGTTTAACTGTTGCCTATTTAAAGACCCTTTATCATGAACCATTAATCACTTTCGGGTGAGCGCGAATATAATGAATAGATCTATTGGGTTGACAACCCCTTTGTGTTGCTGTATAAGTGACCCAATGCATTTTATTTGAAAACGTTTAATAAAGAGTTTCAGGCAGACTCCTACTCGAGGGCATAATTGCTACATTTAATTATGTAGTGATTTACATCATTAGCTTATAACTATGATGTCCATCGTGTTAACGTCTTGCGACTCATGAGACTTAGAGCAATATATAACAAACTGCAATATTATCGATTTACTTTATATTTAGCTTGTGTTCAACTAATTTTAACTTTAAACGCTATGGATTCACTCAACCTTTGTGTTGACATTTTAAGCATGTTTATCTCAGGTAATTTAAGGACTGAACATGGCACGGAGTGGCCGTGGACTCTCTTATAAAAGAGTGTCCGTTTTGTTATCATTCAAACGAATAATGTATCATTTATAACGTATTTTGAAACCTCCCGCTGGGACCTCTATATGTAAACTCTGATTTAATAAATGAATGATAACAATTTAA
This sequence comes from Artemisia tridentata subsp. tridentata, assembly GCA_021014915.2. Classification (NCBI taxonomy): domain Eukaryota; kingdom Viridiplantae; phylum Streptophyta; class Magnoliopsida; order Asterales; family Asteraceae; genus Artemisia; species Artemisia tridentata. Next base: position 128,029,725 of record CP139501.1, read on the forward strand.
TTAAAACGTCTCTTTTTGAGTCGTTTTCTATACTCATGAATGTGAACCTTGAAGTAGCACCCCAAACTTATATTTCTGCTACGAATATCAGAAACGAGGGTGTTACACTTGAAGGCTGATATTTTATTCCCTGTAATTGCTCTAAGAAGTCAAGTCATCTCTCAGCAAGCCATGCAAGTGATGAACAAACGTAGTGAACTGAAATTGAAACTGAAAGAGCTTATTCTTATTATTGGCATGATTCTGAAGGCGAAGCTTCCATTGTATGAGGAGATACAACAACTGCTGCTGAGCCAGGTGTGGGAAAAGACAAGAGCTTTATCATTTTAAGTCAAAGATGTCTGAACATGAAGAAGAGAGATGAAAGAGCTTATTCTTAGCATCCATCAACTGAAAATGGAGCTTGTTCTTATTATTGGCTGAATAATAAGACATGTTGGCAATGATGATGCTTTTACTGGACTCATGCACTTCTTGAACCAAAGAAACTCCTGGGTATTGATTAATTTGGGCGATCTTCCTCCTCAATCTTTCTATTCTGCTTGATCAATTTAAACTTCCTCCCCTGTTTCTAACAATACACATTCACAGTCTTTCATCCTCTGAAAATCTTCCTCCCCAATAATTTCATTAATCTTCCTCTCCTACATTTGGTTAATCTTCCTTTACCACTTGTGAGGATTGATTAATAATACAATTAGGATGTTAGTCCTTTTAACGTGTGTATATGATACTTTGAATGAATATGATTAAGTATGCGGAATCTACTTAACCACACTTGGAAGGATATTGGTTATGGAAATGGAACAGTAATGCTTTTGTTCTTGAAGAATGAACACAGAAAGTATAACACCAAACGATTTAATATTATTGAAAATAATACGAGTGGTCTTCACTATCAATAGGGTTACAAAACCTTGAATCTCTATTACAAAGATAACTATTTCTATTATGTTCAACACAATGTATATATTCAAAGCACACGCACACTTAATATCTGATACACTCAGCAGTAGTATGAGTCACTCCAACAGCAGTATCTGATACACTAGCAGTAGAATCTTGCGATAGTAGAATCTTCAACACTAGCAGTAGTATTGAATACATTAGCAGTAATATCGACACTTAGAGTATTTTCCTTTATGAACCAGTAATACTAATCTTCAGAACATCTAATTCCCAACAAAGAACATTCACAAACCAATCATAACACAAACTCATCTACTACATCCACAAGTGATACTCTTGCTAAGGCCATACTACTGTGAGTTCTATTATTAAATTAAACTCCTATAGTGAAGTTTCTTATAAGATCATTCACCTGGAACCATAGGGATTAGTTTGTATGTTAAAACCCAACACTCATTTTTTTTCAAAACATACCTTACAATGGCAACCTCTTCAGTCACTCCACAGTTTACAGTCAAGAAATTACCACTTATCACCAACTATGATGGTGTTCTTAGTGTTGAAACTGCAGCCAACAATGTCATTGCAAGGTATAATTTTCCAAAAGCTCACACACATTATAAACTAGTTGTTAGATATTTGAAACATTGTTTTCTGGCAAATGCTTTTACCAAAACCCCCAGTAATATACAACAAACTTTTAAGAGAATTCTGGTATACTGCTGAGGTTCTGAAGCCAGATGAAACACAAAAGTCATTCAGTTCACAGTTATGGGTGGGTCTAAAACCTTATCATTCAACTATGATGATTTTATGAAATACTCAGGACTCAACTACTCAGAAAACTATGTTGAAAACCCTTCTACTGAAGTAGTTGAGTATGAACTTTCACTATTAAATCCTTTTTCTACAAAAATTAATCTTGCACCCTTAGACCTTATGAAAAAGAAACCACTTTTCACAAACTACTTCCATGAAACATGGAGGATACTTTTTGGCTTTGTCACTAAGGTTCCGGGGGGAAAGAAATCGAGTTTTGACCAGTTGAATCAACACCAGCAAATGATTGTCTTTTCTTTACTCACTGGTGTAAAAGTTGATATAGGGAAGATCATCTTTGATGATCTTATGAGTAAGCACTCAGAGGAACCCCGATCAAAGAATGTAGTCTATTCTTGGTTTTTTTTCTATTATGATAGAGCACTCCCTTGGGGATGAATATGCTCAACCTAACATAGAGAGTGTTCCTCAAGGTTCACCCCCTGATGTTTTAAGTGAGAAATCTTTTCATTTTGCCAACCATCTAACCACTATGGTCATAACACCATATATTCAATCACAGATTGAACAGGCTCCTGATTCACCACCTGATTCTGAGGAAGTGGTGACCAAAAAAGACAAAGAAGAAAAGGAAAGTGGCTAAACCCAAGTCATAGTCTTCCCAATCTTCTTTCAAACAACTTAAACCTGAGAAGGCTAAGATTACAAAAGGGACTTTCAAAAGATGACCCTCCTAACTCTGACCCAACCGACACAAAAATGACATTAAAGGGTGCTGGAAAATCACAACCAGTATCCTCGGACAAACCCTCTGCATCCTCAGTTAGTCAGAACAAACCGGCTAGGAAGGAAACCAAAAATCAATCACATCCCGATGAGGACACGCGCAAATAACAGCTTTTATCTGAGGGAGTAACGGGTCCTATATCCTCAGGGGAGCAGCATTACTCCTCACAGATGGGTAATCATACCAAATCACATCCTAAAGACGGTTTGAGTAGCTCACAACTTGGATCGAGTGAGTACATCAGGGTCCTATATCCCTAGAAGGTCAGAACAAACCTGATGAGAAGGGGACCCTTCCACACTCACAACTAACCAGCTCCCAAGAAGGTTCCACTATTAAATAACCATGGCCTAAGGAGTATATTATCTCTTTTGCTGATTTTGAGGATGTCATGGATGAATCTGATGGTGAAGGAGTTAAACAAATAGTTAAATTCACTGAGGAGGATGATACATTTTTCTTTGGGAAAGATGATGATACTGAAATACCGTCTTCTTCTCAGGAACCTCCTACTGAACCTCACACTGAACCTAACTCTGATGATCAAACTCCTGATACCTCACACTAGAACCTTGATGATGTTAAACCAGTCACTGAGAAGGTACTCAATCAGAATCTAGAAAATTGTGCTGGTTATATCTTGGGAATCACTGAAGAAGCTGCTAACAAAAGGCATTCAAAGGCTGTTGTGACTTACTCTCTATTACATCACAAAGTGAAAAAATGCATAATGAATCAAGGAAGTTCTTCGAGGATTCTGAAAACTCCATTGCGGCCCTAACAAAGTCCAATGATCAATTACATGACATTCAAGAGAAGACCATTTCCCCTCTTCAAGAGCATATGGATGACTTTCTCAGGAATGGAGTTCCAAGCATTAATAACAAGTTCAACTAGATGGTCCAAGCCACCAAACCCCTCAAAGACTTTACCAAATAGCTATCTAACACTAATGACATTCTGGATCCTTCAAAAATAAAGAAGTCAGTGGAAGATGTGAAGAAAGATGTCAAGGGTCTGATTGGTATTCAGGGTCCATCTCAGGATTATAGATCCTTGTTTTGATTAACATGGGATAGGCTCTCAGGGGTTGAAAGTGCTCAAGAAAGGATGACCTCTGATATTTCAACTTTGAAGACTAATGTTTCTTCATTACAAGCTGACACTTCATATATAAAGAACATGATCTCAAAAATGTTTCAAATCTTAAAGGTTTCATCATCCACCCCCTCAGCCAGTGCTTCTGAACCAACAGCTCCTATTGTTGAAGCAACAACAACTGTTGGGGGGGAGGGAATTTATCAGCACCAACTCCTCTTCCAAGATCAACCATTAGTCCTTTGAAGCAATTATTTAATCAACTTGGTGGATCAAGGAAGACTCCTTCTTATGCTGAGGGGGAGAAAAGTTCAAGGTTAGGAGCTCAAGTACAGTTTGATTCCCTTTTCGTGCTTGAAAGCCCTAAACACACCAAAGCCTTGGTAATTGTCAAACCACATACTTCAGAAGCTGAGTGGGATTATACTTCAACCTGTTATCATTCAGCTATCCCACTTCAAAGCATCAAGATCATTGATTATCCAACAATCTCTGATGTTGACATGTATGAAGCTAACACTCCATCAGCTGAAGTACCAACCTCTGAAATCCAACTAACTCATCAAGAACCTCCTATCAATCATAGAAAAGAAAAGGCTATTGCCTCAAAGTCAGCTCAATTTCCTCCAAAGCTTGTATGACAAGATTCTTCAACTCTAAGTCTGATAACAAAGAGTCCTGAGAAGATCCCAGTTGAAATTGATGGTCAGATGGTAATGGTAATTGCTGAAGAGGCTTACAAACTATTTGATGAAATTGAAGCTAGAAAACAAAAGAATGCCACAACTTATGAACTGAGGAAGATTGCCTATGAAGAGACTCAGAAGTCTGATCTGGATGTTGAGACCATCAAGGAAATGAAAAGTTTTCAGGCTCAGACATACAAATAGCTTCAGTAGGATAGAAAATAAATTGAGAAAGAGTAATCACTGATACGAAGTTTAATGTCAAGAAAATTCCTCCCACTATCACCATCATAAGAGACAATGACAAATCAAAATATGAAGTAATCAAGAGTTCAAATTTTGAATGTTTGGTGTGAAGGAATGGGAAATGATGCTCCCCATTCTTCAAAAGAAGCAAGGAAAAGCTGCAGCTAGGCTTCTTGAAACTTTGAGCAAAAGATTTGATGAACTAAAGAAAGTGGGTGAGTCCCTGACGGCTGAAACTCTGAAGCCAGTTACTAACAAAGACACTTCAGGGTCAAAGAAAAGTGTTGGGTTAAATTATCTGACTTAGTACTGCTAGGGAGAATTACACTAACAGTACAAACTGCTAGTGTGCAAGTAAAGACTGCTGAAGAAACAACTAACAGTACAAACTATTAGTTAGTACTGCTAGCTATTTGGAAGGTACTGCTGCATGGATAAAAGTTTGAATTAAGGATAAGTATGGAATAGATATTTTGTATATCTTAATTAGTTAGAATTATACGGTAGAATACTTATCTTGTACAGGACTCCTTAAGTTTATAAAAGGAGATCCTAGGTTATATATATATCAGAGATATAGAGTTTTGTTAAGATTCAAGGTCATTGTAACCCTAGTGATATCAAGATCACTCGTATTATTCAAGCAATAATATTGAATCGTTTGGTGTTATTCTCAGTGTGTTCATTGTTCATATACAAACCATTACTGTTCCATTAAACAAACCAACATTCTTCTAAGTGTGGTTAAGTAGATTCCGCATACTTAACTACATACACTCAAAATATCTCAAACACGTTATAAAGGAGTAACATCCTAAGTGTTTTATAATCCTCTCAAGTGGTATCAGAGCCAGGTTGATACTATTGATTTAGAAGAGAAAGTAATGGACATGGAGACTACCCAAACAAACATGGCTGCTAAATTACCAATGCTCAAGCAGAACGAATTTGATATGTGGAGGTTAAGAATAGAACAGTACTTCCAGGTGCAATACTATGCACTCTGGGAAATTATTGAAGAAGGAAAGACTTTCAAGCCTTCAACTTCTACAACAGTTGATGGTAAGGTAGAGACAGTTGTGCAGACCTCTCCAGTAACTGCAGAAGAGAGACTTCAAAAGAAGAATGACCTCAGCAAGTACAAGGATGCTAAGACCTTGTTTGAGGCAATCATTGCTAGATATGGTGTGAATGAAGCCGCCATGAAGACACAAAAGACTCTCCTAAAGCAGAATTTTGAAAACATTACTGCAACCAGTAATGAGTCCTTGGATCACATGTTCAATAGGATGCAAAAGATTGTTAGCCAACTTGCTGTTCTTGGTGTGGATATACTATAGGAAGATCTGAACTCTAAGTTCTTGAGGAGTTTATCTGCAGAGTGGGCTATGCATGTGGTGGTCTAGAAGAACAAGCCAGACATTGATACTATGAGCCTGATGGACTTATACAGCAACTTCAAGATTGTTGAGCAGGATGTGAAGAAGGCTGGAGGAACTAGTTCAAGCACTGGGAACATGGCCTTTGTGTCATCTCCTAGTAATTCAAGGCCAGCTGAAGAAGTGAAGGTTGCTGTGGGAGTTAGTACTGCTAACCCCAATGTTAGTACTGCTAGATCATCAAGCAATACTACTGGTATTTTGGATGAGAAAACCTATTGTGCCTTCCTGACAAGCCAGAATGATGGGTCAATGCTGACTCATGAAGACGTCCAGGAGATTTATAATGATGATTTAGAGGAAATGGATCTCAAGTGGCAGATCTCTCTTCTTAGCATGAGGGCTAAGAAATTCTACCAAATAACTGGAAAGAAGATCACCATCAGCAGCAATGATACAGCTGGTTTTGACAAATCAATGGTAGAATGCTACAACTACCATAAGTTGGGGCACTTTTCAAGGGAATGCAGGAGATCTAGGCAACAGGATGGAAGGAGCAAAGGTTATGGGAACAAGCCCAAGGTTGTGGAAGAAGCTGAGCCAACCTCAAAGGCTATGGTAGCTATTGATGGCTTAGGATTTGATTGGAGTTTTATGGCAGAAAATGAAGAAGCACCTACTGAGATGGCACTTATGGCCTTTTCTGAATCTGAGGTATAATCTGCTAAATATTGTTCTAAATCATGTACTGCACTTAAAGAATTAGAAACTTTAAGGAAACACTATGATGAACAAAGGATTGAACTGAACAAAACAAATTACAATTTGTCAAATCATAAGAGAGGTTTAGCAGCCCTAGAGGAGCAAATAGTGCATTATAAGAACAATGAGACTAGTTTTGCTGATGATATAGTAGTTCTTAAAAGGGATTTATCATTTAAGAATGCTGAGGTTAGTCTGTTGAAAGCTGAGTTGGATAGAATTAAAAAGGCTAATGAAAATATTCAATTAAGTGTAGAAACCTTAGAATATGCCTCTAAGGGTGTAAACAAAATAATTGAATGTCAGTTAATTAACAAAGCTAAGTCTGGGTTGGGGTACAAAATAGTTCCACCTCCTCACAGAGGAACTCCTGCACCCCCAGGAATAGACCTAGAGCATACAGGTTTGCCTGAATTTCAACAACCTAAGTTAGAATATGGTCTTAAGTTGTAGTTATTGATAAGCATGTAGAAGTATGTGAACCCTTTGAGAGTGCAAGTGACACTTCACTCACTGAGGACAAGATATCCACTGATAGGAATTCAGATGGTCCAACCATTGAGGACTGGACATCTGATGATGATGAGGAAAATCAGGTTGTTGTTAAACCTGAAGTAGTTAAAATAGGAGGAACAAGTGTTCCTAAGGTGGTTCATGATGAAACTGTTAGGCCTAAATCAAATGTTAAATCAGTTAGGAAAACAGTTAGGTACTGTGAGATGTATAGATCCACAGACAAGCCAAGAGGTAACCAGAGGAACTGGAATAACCTCAAGTCTCACCAACTAGGTGATGACTTTGTCCTGTATAAGAAGGCTTGTTTCACTTGTGGTAGTTTTGACCACCTTGAGGCTTTTGTGATAACCATTAGGGTAGAAAGATGGTTACTGGGAACAACAGGGTATCTAGGAACTCAAATGATAGGGTGAACTTAAACAGGCCTAAAACTGGGAACAACAGGGTATCTGGGAACTCAAATGTAGTAGTTTTAACCATCTTGCAGATTTTTGTAACAACAGGGTAACTGGATACTCAAACCATAGGGTGAACTTAGAAAGGCCTCAAACACACTCTAATATTGCTAGAATAACACCCAGAGCACTTTTATTAAAGTCTGGCCCAAAACCAATTCATACTACTAGACCAGCAGTTAGTACTGCCAGACCCTTTAAGACTGTTTACCCTAGACCAGCAGTTAAAGGTGCAAAAGCAACTTTCAAATATGAACCAACAATTGCTAAAAGGCCATTTCGAAAGAAAGCAGTGGTACAAAAATAAATTTGGAAACCAAAGACTACAACTGCAAAGCCAGCAGTTAATACTGCTAGCCAAGCAGTTAGTACTGGCAACTTTAAAAACACTGCTAGGGATCAAAAGGCTAATGCTATTAAGGCCTCAGCATGTTGGATTTGGAGACCACTTCAGTCCAATGGTGCATCAACTTTTTTGAAAAGATTTGACTATATTGATGCATGAGGCAAACCCAAGTCAGTGATGGCTTGGGTACCCCAAGGAAACTAATTTCCTTATTTCATGTGCAGGGACATTCACATGAAGATGATGAAGATCAAGGTTATGCAGACAGTGGGTGTTCCAGGCACATGACAAGCAACATGTCCTATCTTTCAGACTTTCAACCATTGGATGGAGGATATGTTACCTTTGGGGAGTAATAGGAGACAGAATTACTGGTAAAGGTACACTTAAAACCAGTAAATTGGATTTTAAAGATGTGTACTTCGTTCAAGAGCTTAAGTATAACATGTTTAGTGTCTCACAAATGTGTGACAAAAAGAACAAGGTTCTTCTTACTGACACTGAATGTCTTGTGCTTTCTCCAGACTTTAAGTCACCTAATGAAAGTCAGGTATTACTCAAAGTTCCAAGAAAGGGCAACATGTACAGTGTTGATATGAAAAAGATTGTTCCTAAAGAGGCCCTTACTTGCCTTGTTGCAAAGGCCACATTGGATGAATCTATGTTACGACATAAGAGACTTGGTCACATTAATTTTAAAACCATTAATAAAATTGTTAATGATGGTTTGGTAAGAGGCTTGCCTCAGAAAAGATTTAAAAATGACCAAACTTGTGTTGCCTGTCTTAAAGGCAAACAACAAAAGCTTTTTGTAAGCCAAAGGTTTTTAACTCTATTGATCAACCTTTGTTTATGCTACATATGGATTTATTTGGCCCAACTTCTGTGAGTATTATTAAGCATAAGAGGTTTTGTCTTGTAGTTACTGATGACTATAGCAGGTTCACATGGGTTTTCTTTTTAGGTTCTAAGGATGAGACACCTAGCATTCTTAAAACATTTATCACTGAGATAGAAAACCTAGTGGATAAGAAAGTAAAAGTCATTAGGTGTGACAATGGGACAGAGTTCAAAAATAGAGTTATGGATGAGTTTTGCAAAGAAAAAGGTATTAGAAGAGAGTTTAGTGTTGCTAGAACTCCTCAGCAGAATGGAGTTGCTGAGAGAAGAAATAGGACACTGATAGAAGCTGCTAGAACCATATTAGCTGACTCTAAGTTGCCTATCACTTTTTGGGCTGAAGCAGTTAATACTGCATTAGGATTTCTAAGACCTTTTGGGTGTCATGTAACTATTCTGAATACCTTAGACCATCTAGGAAAATTTGATGGTAAAGTAGATGAAGGATTCTTGTTGGATACTCACTCAATAGCAAAGCCTTTAGAGTATACAACACAAGAACTAGGAAAGTTGAGGAAAACCTGCATGTTGAATTTCTAGAAAATAAATCTAATGTTGCAGGAGAAGGTCCAAAATGGCTGTTTGACCTTGAGACTCTAACCCAATCAATGAATTATGTGCCAGTTGTTGCAGGAACATTTTCTAATGATTTTGCAGGTTCAGAAGCAGATGATGCAACAAATGAAGCAGGCTTGGGTAAGGAGAAAGATCAAGATCATGTACTGATGCCAATATGGACAAGTGTGGATTCAACTTCAATGAATGGTAAACCTTCTATTGATGAAGCTAAGGAAGGTATTGGAGGTGAAAACAATGTAGATAGAGCTGAGGAACAAGAGAATCCAAATAACAGTACTAATGGTGATTGTACTGTTGAGCCACAAGTTGGTACTGTTGGGCAACATGTTCATATTGCTGGCCCATCAGATACCAATACTGCTGATTTCTCAAAAGATGAGGTGGATTTCAATAATCTACCACCTACATATGCAGTTCTCACTACACCACACATAAGGATTCACAAAGCTCACTCCCTAGACAATGTGATTGGTGACATGCAATCTAGAGTAAAGACAAGAAAGCAACTCATGACTTTAGATCAACAAGGGTTTCTTCGTACTGTCTATGAAGCAAAGCAGCATGAAGATGCCAACACTTGTTTATTTGTGTGTTTCCTCTCACAAGCTGAACCCAAAAATGTTCTCAAAGCCTTAGAAGATTCAATCTGGGTAGAAGCAATGCAAGAGGAGCTTCTCCAATTCAAAATTCAGAAGGTTTGGGTACTAGTTGATTTACCCAGGGGTATGAGGGTAATTGGCACCAAATGGGTCTTTAGAAACAAAAAGGATGAAAGGGGAATTGTGAATAGAAACAAGGCTAGACTTATAGCCCAGGGGTATACACAAGAGGAGGGTATAGACTATGAAGAAGTTTTTGCACCAGTAGCAAGGATTTAAGCAATCAGACTATTCTTGGCCTATGCTTCTTTCATGGGCTTCACTGTATATCAAATGGATGTCAAGAGTGCCTTCTTGTATGGTACTATTGAAGAGGAGGTTTATATCTCTCAACCTCCAGGTTTTGTTGATCCAGACAATCCTGATAAGGTGTACAAGGTAGTAAAGGCTCTTTATGGACTACATCAAGCTCCAAGGGCATGGTATGATACTTTGGCTTCCTATTTGCTAGAGAATGAATTCCAAAGAGGCAAGATTGATCAGACATTATTCATTAAGAAGCACAAGAAGGATATCTTGCTAGTTCAGGTGTACATGGATGATATTATTTTTGGATCCACAAGGAAGGAAATGTGTGTTGACTTTGAGAAACTTATGCCTGATAAGTTTCAGATGAGTTCCATGGGGGAACTTACTTTCTTTTTGGGTCTGCAAGTAAAGCAATCTAATGAAGGCATATTTATCAGCCAGGATAAATATGTTGCAGAGATTCTAAGGAAGTTTCAGTTTGCTGATTCTAAAGTGGCTAGCACACCAATTGATCCTGAGAAACCTCTACTTAAAGATGCAGATGGAGAGAATGTAGATGTACACACATACAGATCAATGATAGGATCCTTGATGTATCTTACATCATCCAGACCAGATATCATGTTTGCTGTTTGTGCTTGTGCAAGGTTCCAAGTGACTCCTTAAGGTTTCTCATTTAACTGCAGTCAAAAGGATCTTCAGATATCTTAAGGGTCAACGTAGGTTGGGTCTGTGGTATCCTAGGGAATCACCTTTTGACCTGGTGGCATATTCAGATAGTGACTATGCTGGTGCAAGCCTAGACAGAAAATCAATAACTTGTGGATGTCAATCCCTTGGATGCAGACTTAGATCATGGCAGTGTAAGAAGCAGACAATTGTGGCAACTTCAAAAACTGAAGCTGAATATGTAGTTGCAGCAAGTTGCTGTGGTCAAGTGCTTTGGATTCAGAATCAGCTGCTTGACTATGGGTATAACTTTGTGAATACCATGATATACATTGGCAATAGCAGTACAATTTGTATAATTAAAAATCCAGTACAACATTCTAAAACAAAACACATAGAAATTAGGCATCATTTTATTAGAGACTGCAATGAGAAAAAGTTAATACAAGTGGTTAAAATTGATTCTGATCAAAACTTTGCAGATCTTCTCACAAAAGCCTTTGATGTAGGAAGGTTTCAATACTTGGTAGCAAGTATTGGGATGCTTAACCCTTAAAGATGTTAAACTGTGAGTTTTTGTACATAACTTGGATTTGTACTGCTAGCTTTGTCAATTAGTTCTGGTATTGTATAGTTTGTACTGTTAGTACAAATTTGGTCTGTTTTTGTTAGAACTGTTAGTCATATGTTTATACTGTTATGAAGCAAGTGCTTTGCACTTTGTTTTCTTGGTTTTAGACTAACAATTGTAGGTGACAAAGTTGATAATGACAAAACTAAGTATGAAAGATCTGGACTTCCCCTTAAGCATGAACTTCCCCTGAATTTGGAAACTTTTGTCTTGATCTTGGAATTTTAGCACAAAAGGAATTACTAGTGCATTGTGTGAGCAGCAAATGGTGGTTCAAGTTGCTGACATAATAAGTTGATGATGGACAGAGTTTGGGGATCCATTACCTAAGGTTTCTACCTAACTTAATTGATTATTTAAAACTTCTTTCTTGAAACTTAATTATGATGTTTTGTATTGAATTGATGGCTTAGTTAGTCAGACAGTAACTGACTTAACTCACTTTCTATCATTTTATACTTTTATTAGTATAATGAGTTAGTCTAAGGACATCTGATAGAAAGAACGGCGAGCAAACGTGAATCTAACACTTGTGTTATCTGATCACAGGCAGTTATTTATAACTGAAAACATTGGTTCTCACACAACCAGAGGTTGCTTTAAACCGAAATCTTGATTAAGTGTCTGTCTTTATACTTAATCCCTTCAAAAAGGTTGTTAGCAGTATGGTTTTTCATTAAAATTTAGTTCATACCGCTGAGTCAAAACTTTTCTCAAAAAGTTTGTATTGTCAGGCTTAAAGTTAGTACTGATAGGCTTAATTTGTACTGCTGAATAGACGTTAGTACTGGTACAAAATAACAGCTATTTGAAACTAGCCATTGAAAGTTAGTTGAGGTTTTTACTGCTCCAATTCCTTGTTTTCAGGGTTTTCCTATTTGGATATTTTAACTTTTATTCTATTATGTTAAACTTATCTTCAATCAAAAGTTAATTTTTTCTTCAAGTCGGTCCAATAGAAACCCTAACAAGCCTTTAATAATATCTCAATTCACTTTCTTCTTCTACTTTCTACCCTACAATTACACTATTCCCACCAGTCAAATCACTTTTTACTGAAAATAAAATGGCTTCTTTATCTTTCGCTGACAAACACAACGTGGTCGCTTACATGGAAAAAGCAGAAGATGACCCAACTTTTCATCAGATTGTGGACTTTTTAAAAGGTACTTACATAAGTCATTCTTTACTATTAAATCCCACAATCTATGTCTCCCACATCAAGCAGTTTTGGCAGACTGTTACTGTCAAAACATTTGAAAATGGTGACAAAGAATTAAAAGCTAAAGTGGATGGTCAATCTATCATCATTACTGAATCATCACTCAGGAGGCATTTCCACTTGAATGATAAGAATGGTATTAATGCTATGCCAAACACTGAGATTTTTTAAACCTTATCCAGGATGGGGTACAACACTGACTCACAAGCTTTAACTTTTCAAAAGAGTCGTTTGCCCCTCAATGGAGATTTTTAATACATACCATCCTTCACTGTCTTAGTCCCAAGAAAACCTCATGGGAACAGTTCAGTAGTAATATTGCTACTGCTCTCATTTGCTTGGCTACTTACAGAACCTTCAATTTTTCTAAACTCATTTTTGAAGACATGTTTAAAAATGTTGACAGCAAAACAAATTTTTTGATGTATCCCAGGTTCATCCAAACAATTTTGAACATGAGGAAACATCAACTGCTTCCACACAAAACAGTTTATCCAACCCCAAAGCTTACTCAAAAACTCTTAGAAATATGAAAATAGCTTCAAGAGGGTATGGTGGGGAAGCAGTACCACTTTTTGACTCTATGATACAAGCTCAGGGTGAAGGAGCAACAAGCCCAGTTGCCTCCCATCACACACCCACAACATCAGAAAATTCATCTTCACAACCATCTTCATCAACACATAGGACTTTATCCAGACAAGACTCTGATGTACCTCAGCACAGAGTTCCTACTCCCACAAATGTAGCAGATGAGGCTGACTTTGTCAGTGTGGAAAGGGCTACTTCTACTTTCTCTGGCTTAGAAGCTGGGCAGGACAGAAGAAACATAGATAAGACCCAATCCATGGCAACACCAGCAGTACCTAGTACTCCTGGTGGAATCCCTAGCCAAATGGAAACTCAGGGTGACTCAGAAACTCATCATATGATGGATTATGAGTCTATGCCCCATGATACACCTCTCCCTGAAGATAACACATCAGGAAGTGTTGAGGGCAGCAAGACACTCAATGAATTGATGGATTTTTGTACCAAACTGTCTAAGAAAGTAAATAACTTGGAAGCTGAACTCAAGAGCCACAAGAAGAATTTTGGGGTTGTCTACACAAAGCTGGTTCTCAAAGTGAAGAAGTTAGAGACAGCAGTTAAGAAACTCAAAGGCAAAAGATCAACAAAGATGGTGGTTTCAACAAGTTCTTCTTCTAGTTCCTCCAAGGGTCCAAGTACAGATGATGGTGAGGAATCTTCCAAACAGGGGAGGAAGATTGCCTAGATGGATCAAGATCCTGATATTACTTTGGTTCAAGAAGAGTATGACACTCAGGGGAGGCAAGTAGATCAGATGGATCAAGATACTGCTCAGATGGATGAAGGTACTGTTGGGTTTGAAGAAGGTACTGCCAGTGTTCAAGGTACTGCTAGTCTTCAGGATCTGATTGCTGCTGGATATCAAGGTACTACCAGTGCAGTTTATTCAAGGAAACCAAGAATTTCAAGAGCAGATAAGGGCAAAGCAATAATGACAAAGCAAGAACCATCTACTAAACAGTTGTCCAAGAAGGAACAAACTCAGTTAGCCCTGGATGAAGAGTTAACACATAAATTCCATGAAGAAGAATTAGCTAGAGTAGTTGATGAAGAACAAATGGCAAGATTCATGGTTGAAGAGATGTATCAGACAAAAGCAGAACAGACTGCTGCTCAGGTTCTTGCACATCAGAAGTTAGCTGAAAACTTCAAGAAGATGAAAGATCTAAGTATACCATAGAAGAACAAAATTCAGCTATTAATTATTTATTGGAGGAGATCAGAAAGAAGCAAAATAAAAAGAAAGTTTATATAAAGAAGATTCCTTCAAAAAGTGAGCAGTTAAGGTTTATGAAGAACTTCTTGAAGCATCAGGATTACTGGAAGGAAAGTTACTTCAAAGGGATGTCTAATGAAGAAAATGAAAAGGCATACTTTGAAGCCTATGCAAGAATTCAGAGGCATTTGAAAGATGACAAGGATAAAGAGTTATCGGTTGAACTAAAAAGGTTATATGAGCCAGATGCTACTGATTCACTATGGAGATTTCAAGCTCATGATTTGGCTACTACTTGGAGATTATTTGATAGATGTGGTATTCATCAGGTTGCGACAAAAGCAGGAGTACAAGTCTACATGCTAGTAGAAAAGGATGATCCATTGAGAGCAGGAATTTTATGGGTATTGATAGGTACTAGACTTGAAGTGGCTGAATACTTAGAAATGGCCAGAGAGTTGATAAGAAAAATCTATCAGCAATTTGAAGACACAAAGGTCAAAAGATAGTGTTTGGAAGAATCCTCACAATTCCTAATTAATTCAAATAAACTTGATGATTTAGGATAAATCATAAGTTTAGGGGAGGATTGTTGGAAATTAAATTATCTGACTTAGTACTGCCAGGGAGAACTACACTAACAGTAAAAACTGCTAGTGTGCAAGTAAAGACTGCTGAAGAAACAACTAACAGTACAAACTGTTAGTTAGTACCGCTAGCTATTTGGAAGGTACTGCTGCATGGATAAACGTTTGTATTAAGGATAAGTATGGAATAGATCTTTTGTATATCTTAATTAGTTAGAATTATACGTTAGAATACTTATCTTGTACAGGACTCCTTAAGTCTATAAAAGGAGATCCTAGGTTATATATATATCAGAGATATAGAGTTTTGTTAAGATTCAAGGTCATTGTAACCCTAGTGATATCAAGATCACTCGTATTATTCAAGCAATAATATTGAATCGTTTGGTGTTATTCTTAGTGTGTTCATTGTTCATATACAAACCATTACTGTTCCATTAAACAAACCAACATTCTTCTAAGTGTGGTTAAGTAGATTCCGCATACTTAACTGCATACACTCAAAGTATCTCAAACACGTTATAAAGGAGTAACATCCTAAGATTTTATAATCCTCTCAAAAAGGAAGAAGAAGGTAGAACCTAAACCTGAGCAATTCATTGTTGGACTTCATTGTGACATGTCTCTACTAGAAGGAGTCAAGTTTGTTGATGGGTTAGTCATAGGGAAACTTAAGCACAGCATATTCTTCCATGATGTTTATGATGAGGCTGCATTTCAAAGAGTGTCTGACATTCATATTGTTCAAACAAGTGCTCTATTCTACTATAAGTTCAAGGCTCTGCAACATAAGTCACCAAAGAGTGAAAAATTTATAGAGATGCTTGACAACCTGATTAAAGAAAGACATGACAAAGAAGAGCACACTCTAAATAAGGTGAAGCTTGAACAGCTGGGATATGTGATAAGGATTTATTTGGTACCTTTTTAAGGGGTCATTTAAGCCAAAAATCGAGTAAATATGATCAAATATTGCCTCAAATCATTTCTTTTTATATTTTAGGTACTTGGGACGAGAATTGTGGAAAACGACACTTTTGGAGCATATTTCTTTTTATCCCTTTCTAACGCTGTCAGAGCGGCGACACAGACGAAACCCTAAACCACAGCGAGTTGACGACGTCAAAGGCTATAACCTGATGTCGTCAGAACTGTATTCCAATATATATTTTCGAAAGTTTTCATTGTTATGGGGTGACATCTTTTGAAGAATAAACCCTAGCCGAATTTCAGTAGCTTTGTAAGGGATTTTCAACCCTTGAACCTTATGCTTTATTGAAGATAAGTTATTCGTTTAATCATTCAATATGTCTATGTGTTGTTTGATTAATTGTTTATCTTTTCTTCTATCTATAATGCTAGCTTAAGTTTGTTTGTGTTTGCTTAGATCTAATGAAACCTAGTTATTGAATATTGATTTTTTGTCTCTTGTTTAGTTGATTGTTATTGCGTTAGGTTAAGAAAATTGGCTGGCCTCTTATATGTAACTAGCTTGAACGTCTTAAAAACGCAACCATAGAGTGCACTATTGGTTTTGTTCGTTGTATTTATTGCGTGAATTGCTGCTTGTAGATCCTAGAAAACTTAATGGATGTTAAGGGATTTAGGGGAGACTACTATTCATAGAGTTAGGGACTTCGGCACCTCCCCACGACCAATAACAAGGAATATGACGCTTCAACTAAAACAAGGACGTGACAATTCAACGAATTAATAGGAGATAACTAAGGACTAATTAAATCTAAATAAATACGCCTTTCCTATCATAAGAAGTTCACCAATTTACTTTTTCCTGTTTTCAGTTTAATTTTAGTTTTATAATTAGTTTTTGGGTTAGCTGATTAACAACTAATTCCGCCCACACCTTCAAAACCGAGATTTTAATTGCTTTTTAAAAAATATAAAAAAAAATACAAAAACAGGCATCCCTCACCTCTAGACCTATCATCTCATACATCTTGACCTAATGACACTATTCCCCTAGAGAACGATCAATCCCCCGGACCTACCTAAACTGCACTACAACGATCAGGTACACTGCCTGGAGGATTGCAAGCTTCTCAAGATCCCTTGAGAAGTAAAACCTTTTGCGTGGACGCAATCCTCGCATCAAGTTTTTGGCGCCGCTGCCGAGGAATAGTTATTGTTTAGGTTCAATTTCTATCTCGTTTAGTTCTACTTACTAGATTCCTATCAAGTGAGATTTTTGTGGAAAACTAGAAGGGGGGGTTGAATAGTTTTACAAATTTTTAAGTTCTTTAAGTTCTTTTAACGTTTCTTAAAAACTTTTCTATTGGAAACCTTTGATTCGATTCTTGTGTGCAATCAAACAACACCAATATGAACTACACACTAAACTAACTAATAATAAGTAATGAAAGAAAAGAGTAGAGATGGAAAGATCAAACTGGGACAAAAGGATTTATAGTGGTTCGGCTAAGAAGCTCTTCTTCGCCCTACTCCACTCCCCGGGTACCGCACTTGCGAGTTTCAAGCACTATGTCAACAACCTCCCTTAAGGCGGAGAAAACCATACACGTCGGTTAACTTGTTTTCCAACACTAAGTTAGATGCCGAGTGTTAATCTTAGCTAGCACCAATCTACCACGATCCACTTGATCCTTTACAACTTCACACAAGACTCGATCTACCCGATCTACCTATGATCACACTTGATCGAACACACAAGCCCAATGGCTTCAAGAGATCTCCAAGATCTCGACACAATCACAAAGATCAACTCTCACTTCTCTCAACCTATTCTATCTATCTATGATCATCTTGATCAATCACACAAGCCCAATGATTTCAAGAGATAATCAATATCTCTATAAGATCACAATGATCTTAACTCACTCTCTCACAAAATAAAAATGATCTTGATGTATGCTATGATACAACAAGTGTGTAACAAATGTTACAAGACCTAACAACTACAACTCTTGTATCTTCTTGGATACCTTGAGTTCTTCTCTTGCAAATGAAGAGGAATGACAACACTTTGTATCTACTTGGATACTTTGTGTTCTTCTCTTGCTATTGAAGAGGAATGAAGAGGATCACTTGAATGGATGATTGGATCACTCTTGAACAAAAGAAAACCTAACTAAATGATCAAGAAGAGAGAGTGGAGTGGGAGTGTTAAACTCAGAAGTTTCTGTGTGAAAAAGGATGCCCAAGAACTGTGAACAGGGCTGGTATTTATAGGCAGAAAAAATTTGACCGTTATAAGGGGAAGTTTGGAGCTAATTTTGGGGGGGAAAATAGCTGTTATGTATTTTAAACTTATTTTTCCATTAAAACATTTCTTAATTATTCAAAAATAATTTGTAAAGTATATTTTTGAAAGAAATGTTTTGTCACATAAAAATGTGATGTCTAAAACTCAAATTCACTTCTTTGATCATTAGTTAAGTTGTAACTTTGTTCTAGAGTGATTTGTGTAGAAACGGGATCTTCCGATTAAAAACTTGTTTACGTTAATTTTAACGTAACGTGATTTCACATTTTGTCATCCTCAAAATGTGAAGTTATCGAAAGATAGAAATAACGTTTTTAGAACATTATTTGTATCAACAATCTCCCCCTTTTTGATAATGACAAAACATAAACTCATCTTAGGTTAAAATTAATTTTAACAAGTTTTTAATGAGTTTACTCCCATTTCTCCCCCTTTTTGTCGAATCAAAAAGGTTGCTAAGGCTCCCCCTTGATGTATACTCCCCCTCGTTTGGAGGGCACCAAGGAATCGAGCAATGATTCATGCTACAAAACAAGGTTAGCTAACTAGTATACAAAGTCTAACATATAGCACACATGACAAATATCCAACCACAAAAATGACTAAATAGCCAAGCCCCCAAACATAAAACAACCTCATAAAAGAGAATATCCATTCATAAAGAAAAGCAAGGGTCATACATAAGTATGACTACATAATAAGCATAAAGAAAATGGACAGCAAGAAGCATAAATCCCTAATGACTAGAGGCAAGCTTCATTTCCAAGAAGTGTCCTAAAGGTGTATTGGTGAAAAACTAAACAAGATCATGTTTAGTTGTGTGGGCTATGTGGTGGTGGAGATGGTGACATCATGGGGGGTTGTGGTGGTGTTAAAAGATGTTCCACATAGGAGAACATGAAGTGAATTTCATCTCTCAAAGAGAAGATGAGGTTACGGTTGTGGAGGCAACATAGGCAATTAGCACTATGTATATCAAAAGGATAAGGTTGAATGGGTTGAGCCATGATAGGAGAAGGTGGTGGTGGTGAGTTTTTTGGTGATGGAGTTGGCATGGCATAGTCCAATGGAGTAATGGGTGAGAGTGTGTAATCCATTGAGGATGGTATGGTGTTGAGGGAAGGAGATGATGAAGATGTTGTGTAGGTAGAGGATGTTTTGGAAGGTGCATTAGGTGGTGATGGTGAGTTGGGAGTAGCTTGGGAAGGTGGTGTCATTGCTTCATCATCTTTTGTAAGATCCACAAAGAGGGGTCTTGTTGGTGGTCTTATGGTTATTCTAGGTTTCTTTGAGATGTAAGAGGTAGATCCTTGTGTGGAGGACATGGTGTGTATGTGTGATGTGAGGTTGAAGATGATGTGCAAGGTAATCTTGCAAGGATGAGGCCTTATATAGGCAAGATGGGTGAAATTTGAATTAAAGTGGATGAGAGTGTCCTATGGTGTAGGAAGGGAATCTTAGGATGTATGTAAGGTTGCAAAATTTGCAGGTTTGAGGTTAGGGTTGCAGGGATTTAGGAGGAACATTGAAAATTCATCAAACAGGTACACGGTTCCTCTAAATATCACACGGTACCATTAAATTTAATGGTATCGTGGCCTATTTAACGGTACCGTGACATTGTAATCACGAATTTTCCTGTGAAGGCTAGTTCTGGGCAGCTAGGGGGATGTTTTGTAGGGGAACTAGTTCCTGGAAATGATAGTGCCTCAAATCACTAGAGATTTTTTTTCCTAATGTGTCCCATATCAAGCTACTTCTAGCATATAAAGATCATCATGTGATTTGCCAAGATAATCATAAGCATGCAAGCAAAATGGACAAAATAAGCTATCATCCAAATATCACATAAGATATCCATGCAAGGTGATAGATTAAACTTTAAGCATGCAATAGTATTAATCTATTATAGATAAATCCTAATAGTAATACTAATCTCTTCCTAACTACTTATGTCTTGAGCTTTCTCCCATTTTCATCACACTCTTAGTATAGGCACATTGCCCATGATTGGGAATTCGGAGAATTTGAGCAAATTGCTCAAGGGTTAGGACAAATTTGAAATTTCGGACCCAAAACCAATGTGACAAAGAGTGATCCTCGTTACGTACGAGTTCAACTTGTTGAAAGAATTCCAACACAAAACGAGGACAAATGTGCTCGTTAATGTGGAGTAAGCAATCGAATCCTATTGCTCTAAAGGAAGTGTTGATATCTCGATGATAAATTAGGGATGGATCAACGACTCTGCCTTCATGAAACCGACGGGTTTCAATATTGACATAGGCACGGATGTGGTTTCTGGGTGTTGTGGGTTCACAAGAGATTTGGGGTGTATAGGCATCGGTTAGAAGATTATCAAAATCATACTCATGAGACATTTTTGTTTTCTATAAAGAAGATTTTAGGAAAAATTAGAATAGTGAGTGGTTGCATTAATGACACGAGCCTAGTGTGTGCCTATATGCAAACTATGTGGAGGTGCGGTAATCTCGACACTAGAATTAAACTTAATGAGTTTACCCAAACACTCCTAATTCACTTTCGCTCAGACAAATATGTCGGAAAGTACATATTGATTATGTAATTCGATCAATATTTGTGAGATCATGTATGCATGAGAAAACATTTTTAGTTTGCATCAACAATGCCTGAAAAATGTTTCATGATCCTAGTTTTGTGAAATCTTTCGAAAATAATGGTATTGGGGTGTTTGGCAATTTTAATGTTTTGTTCCCAAAAGGTTTGAAAGATTTGTGTCTTGATAACTTTAAATTGCAAATTTCCTAGACATGATAAAAAATATGTGATTCAATTTGGTTTATGAAAATCCTATGTTGAGGGAATCACATTTTATCTAATCCTAGTACTAATTGGATAAAGACTCAAAAATTGAAAAACCCCAATTCAATTTTCATGAACAAACCCTAGACTAAAAATTAAAGAAAATTTGAGTAAGATGACTTACAATTTATGTTGAATAAGGAAAAGTGATTGATAATCTTGAAAATCAACGTCTTGAATATGATCTTGAAGGGGTGTAATTGAATTTTGGAGTGTGAGGTTTGGTTTTTACAGTAGTTGCAGAAATTGGGAAGGTTTGAATTTGGTAATGTGGGAAAAAGGGGACTGAAATACGGGATGTATCAGATACACGGTTCCACGGTACCGTTAAATTTAACGGTGTTGTGCCACCTTTAGTGGAGCCGTGATCTGATGGGATGATATTTCGTCCCATTTTGATTTTTGACGAATAAGTCTCGCTGATTTAGTGAGACTTTTTGACACGAGGAAAGAATTTATACCTAATAAATTCTTTTGACGAGGGGAACCTAGTCTAGACGAGATGACTTCAAAGAGTCATGAGATGAGACATACGAGATGACTTCAATATTTCCCGTGAGATATTGACATAGTCATGAGATTTATCGAATATGTTCCATCATTCCTAGACCTAGACGAAGATAATTGAAGGATTCTCGTTTGAGAGGTTTGGTTAGGATGTCGGCGATATTGTCTTGAGAAGGAACTTTCTCAATAGAAATATTTCCTTTCTGAACATTATCGCGAAGGAAGTGGTGACGAATTTCGATGTGTTTAGTACGGGAGTGTTAAACGGGATTTTTGCTCAAGTCAATAGCACCTTTATTATCACACATAATGGGGACATCATCTAAATGGATGTCATAGTCTTTAAGGGCTTGTTTCATCCATAGTTCTTGTTGACATTCCTTTCCGGTGCTTACGTACTCGGCTTCGGTCGTGGAGATAGCAAGAGCCGTTTGTTTCTTGGAGAACCAAGAAGTTAAGCAACAACCTATGAAGGTACAAATGCCACTCATACTTTTTTGATCCACATAATCTCCCGCATGATCAGAGTCGGCATAGACAACAGTTTCTACACCGGTCCCCTTGGGATAGAATAATCCCAAGTGTATAGTGCCTTTAATGTATCAGAAGATACGCTTAACCTCTTCAAGGTGAGAGGTTTTGGGATCCTCTTGGAAGCGAGCAGAAAGGCAGACACTAAACATGATGTCGGGCCTACTTGCCGTGAGGTATAGCAAACTTCCTATCATACCTCTATACTTAGTGCTATCCACGGACTCACCTTCTTCATCTTTCCTGAGTTTTATTTTCGTGGACATGGGAGTTTTCATGGGCTTAGCCTCTTCTAAACTAAACTTCTTAAGCATCTCCTTACTATATTTAGATTGGTTAAAGAAGATACCATCTTCCATTTGTTTAATTTGTAAACCAAGGAAGAAATTTAATTCGCCCATCATGCTCATCTCAAACTCGTCACGCATGATCTTAGAGAAATCATCGCACAGTTCTGGACAGGTTGAGCCAAATATGATGTCGTCGACATATATTAGAACAATAATGAGATGTGAATTACGTTTCTTTGTGAAAAGTGTGTTATCTACCACTTCCATGGTATATTCATGTTCGATCAAGAATGCCTTTGGTCTATCGTACCAAGCTTTAGAAGCTTGTTTGAGACCTTAGAGTGCTTTCTTGAATTTATAAACATGATTCGGTTTCTCTAAATCAACGAATCCCGGAGGTTGTGCAACATATACCTCCTCGTTGATATAGCCATTTAGGAATGCACTTTTCACATCCATTTGGTATAACTTAAAGTCTAAGGCACAAGCAAAGGCAAGGAGTATCCTAATAGACTCTAATCTAGCTACGGGTGCATAGGTTTCATCGTAGTCTATTCCTTCTTGTTGGTTATAGCCTTGTGCTACCAACCTTGCCTTATTCCTAGTTACGACGCCATTTTCGTCGAGTTTATTCCTAAACACCCACTTAGTTCCTATGATGGTTTGATTCTTATGAGGAGGTACTAAATCCCAAACTTTGTTTGCAGTGAATTGATTAAGTTCCTCTTGCATGGCGAATACTCAACTTTCATCCTTAATCGCTTCACCGACATTTTTAGGTTCTACAGTTGATATGAAACATAAGAAATTACTTTTGTTTTGGGTTTATGACCTAAGAGTTCTTTGGTTAAGGTTTCCTATGACATTTTCAATGGGATGGTTCTTGGATTCCTTAATGTTGACAACTTCGTCAACTTCAACTATTTCATCCTCAATGTCATCGTCTAAGGGTTTCTTGCCATTAACCTTAATGGCTTCATCCTCATCTAAGTGATCATCTACCAAGGGTGATGTCTTGGTTGGTGGTGGACTTTCATCGAATGTCACGTTGAGTGACTCTTCGACTTTCATTGTTTCCATGTTTAGGACTACATAGGCCTTACTGTTTTAGGAGTATCCTAGGAAACACCTTCGTAAGACTTTGGGTCAAACTTGGTGAGGTAGTCTTTAGTGTTTAGTATGAAGCACTTGCTTCCAAACACTCTAAAGTAATCAAGAGAAGGTTTTCTACCTTTCATGATTTCATATGGGGTTTTTCCTAAGATAGGTCTAATTAGAACCCTATTTAGTATGAAAGTTGAGGTGTCCACCGCATTACACCAAAACTTTTTCGGAAGTGATTGTTCATATAACAACATTCTACTCATCTCTTGTAGAGTACGATTTTTCCGCCCAACTACCCCATTTTCTTGTGGAGTGCGTGTAGCCGAGAAATTGTGTGTAATACCATTAGCATCACAATATGCTCCAAATTGCACTTCATTATCAAATTCCCAACCATGATCCGTCCTAATAGAAACTATTGTACATCCTAGTTGATTTCGGACTTTCTTACCAAAGACTTCGAATTCCTCAAAGGCTTGTGTCTTATTCTTAAGAAATCTAGTCCAAGTATACCTAGAGTAGTCATCAACTATCACTAAGGTGTAGTAGTTTCCTCCGTAGCTCCGTATGGCGGATGGACCAAATAAGTCCATATGAAGGAGTTCTAGGCATCTAGAGGTCGAGACCATATTCTTAGCTTTGTGACTAGAATGAGCTTGTTTTCCAACTTTACAAGCATCACAAAAGTGTTGATCAAACTTAATCTTGGGTAGGTTTCTAACTAGTTCCTTAGACGCCAATGATTGTATCAATCACATATTGGCGTGACCTAACCTTCTATGCCATAGAGTTGAATTGTCATCTATGGTTGCTAAGCATATCCTATCCTGAGGCTTATTTCCAATTTTCATAACAAATAAGCCATTCCTCCTAACTCCTTTGCCTATGGTTTTACCATCCTTAATGATCTCACTACCCTCTTCGGAGAATATAACTTTACATTTATTATCTACCATTTGACTAATGCTAAGCAAGTTAAATCCTAAGTTATCTACATGTCAACATTTCTAATAGTGAGGGAGGTTTGAGTGATCGTACCATTGCCTATAATGTTGCCCTTAAGTTTGTTACCGAAAGTGACATTACCTCCGTTGTATGCTTTGTATGATGAGAAAAGACTTCGGTTACCCGTCATATGATTAGTGCATCCACTATCCTTGACCCATTCGTCAGGCTCCAAGTTGATTCCCAAGCATATCTATTGAATAAGACAAACATTCAAACATTTGGTCCCCAATATCTCATGGGTCCAAAGTTGTTAGCATTAAACGTCCTATGCATTAGTTGCATTTGGTTAGGATGTTGGAACGGAGGACAAATTTCCCATGGTAAGTAACTTTGTAGTTGACGGTCATTCCAAGTTACGGGATAGTTGACGGTAGAGGAGTTCTTGACCGAGGTTTAGGAGTATTTGTTTTTCTAGGTTGAGGAGTCTTAGACCTAGTGTCGGGTTTTACAAAGCCAGACCTGGGGGTTAACACAGGTTTGTAAAAGCTTTTGGCTTCCTTTATATTAGCAATAGATACTTTGGTACCATTTACAACTATTTGTCTTGGTTTAGGACTTGAATTATTTTTCAAATTCCACTAAGTTCTGTCTTCAGTAACACACGGTACCACGGTACCATTAACTTTAATGGTGCCGTATGTACATTTAGTGGTGTCGTCTGTTGTTTTGACAGAACTTGTGGGTTTGACAGATTCTACTTGTTTCGTTTTACTTGTCGAAGCATTATCTGTTTCTTTGTCAAACCTAATGATCCTAAATGTATTTTCTTTGAGTTTATCATTTTCTACTCGAAGACTTATGCATGACTTGCATCCTACCTCTACTTCTTTATTTTTCTCAAGTCTTTTGACTTGATCCTTTAGTTCTAAAACTTGCATTTCGAGTTCATGCAATTTTAATTTTAGTGATTTGTTTCTGCCAAAAATTTTAGTACTAATCTCGCATAGTTTATTATATTCACCATTTAGTGTGTTAATCAATTGACAAATTATCATCACTATAATCAGGATAGTCGTAACGTACCTCATGAGAAGCTTGAGCCATTAGGCACGTTTCGTCCTTGGGCTTCTTCTCATCATCTTCACCACTATCACTCCAAGAGCCTCCTATGAAAGATCGTTGGTTGTTGGATTTCGGTAGTTTGGGACACTCTCCTATGAAGTGATTAGGATCTCCACATCTAAAGCATTTCCTATCACTTGTCCCTTTCTTTTCAACTCGGTTCTTTTGTGATGTCTTCTTTTCATCACGAGGTTGCCTAACGAACCTACCTCTTCTCCTAAAGAACTTTTTAAAGTCCCTAACCGCTAACGCATATTCTTCATCTTCACTATCGGAACTCGAACATTCCTCATCACTAGACTCCTTCTTGGCTTTCAATGCTAGAGATCTAACTCTTTCGCTTTTGCCTTTAACTATATCGGAATCTTTCTTGATTATCATCTCGTGAACCTTCAAGTTTCCTATTAGTTCATCGAGTGATAGCGTCGCCAAGTCCTTTGACTCTTCTATGGTGGTGACCTTTGCTCTCCATTTAGGATGTAGAGCCCTAAGAAACTTCCTAACATAATTCTTGCTAGAGTAACCTTCATCAAGAGCTTTAAGACTAGTGATAATAGTATTAAATCTAGCAAAGGCAATATCTATTGACTCATCTTATGAAATGGAAAATTGTTCATATTGTTGAACAAGAAGATCAATCTTGTTCTCTTTGACTTGGTTATTACCTTGGTGAGTGACTAACAAAGTTTTCCAAATATCTTTTGCCGTATTACACATAAAAATTCTTTCAAACTCCTTTTTAGGCAAAGCATTGTAAATCATCATTTTAGCCTCATTATTTTTGGCTAGTTTTCTTTTAAGTTCATCACTTTGTTTATCATAGGGAACTATTTCATCCCTTTTGGTTTCCAAATTCTTTTGAATTGGTTGACAGTCACCCTCGGTAATAGCATGCCAAAGATCAATGTCTTTTGATTTCACATACGTTTCGAATCTTGTTTTCCAATAGATAAAACAATCGGTTTCAAAAAATGGTGGTCTTTGCATAGATTGCCCTTCTAGATATTTGTCGGAATCCATTGATCGATTCAAGTTTTAAAATACAATATACTTTAAAATCTTGACTGACGTGGCTCCTGATACCAATTGTGGAAAACTAGAAGGGGGGGGGGGTTGAATAGTTTTACCGATTTTTAAGTTCTTTTAGTTCTTTTAACGTTTATTAAAAACTTTGCTATTGGAAACCTTTGATTCGATTCTTGTGTGCAATCAAACAACACCAATATGAATTACACACTAAACTAACTAATAATAAGTAATGAAAGTAAAGAGTAGAGATGGAAAGATCAAACCGGGACAAAAGGATTTATAGTGGTTTGGCTACGAAGCTCTTCTTCGCCCTACTCCACTCCCCGAGTACCACACTCGAGAGTTTCAAGCACTATGTCAACAACCTCCCTTAAGGCGGAGAAAACCGTACACGTCGCTTAACTTGTTTTCCGACACTAAGCTAGATGTCGAGTGCTAATCTTAGCTAGCACCAATCTACCACAATCCACTTGATCCTTTACAACTTCACACAAGACTCGATCTACCCGATCTACCTATGATCACACTTGATCAAACAAACAAGCCCAATGGCTTCAAGAGATCTCCAAGATCTCGATACGATCACAATGATCAACTCTCACTTCTCTCAACCTATTCTATCTATCTATGATCCTCTTGATCAATCACACAAGCCCAATGGTTTCAAGAGATAATCGATATCTCTATAAGATCACAATAATCTTAACTCACTCTCTCACAAAATAAAAATGATCTTGATGTATGCTATGATACAACAAGTGCGTAACAAATGTTACAAGACCTAACAACTACAACCCTTGTATCTTCTTGGATACCTTGAGTTCTTCTCTTGAAAATGAAGAGGAATGATAAAACTTTGTATCTACTTGGATACTTTGCATTCTTCTCTTGCTAATGAAGAGGAATGAAGAGGATCACTTGAATGGATGATTAGATCACTCTTGAACAAAAGAAAACCTAACTAAATGATCAAGAAGAGAGAGTGGAGTGGGAGTGTTAAACTTAGAAGTTTCTGTGTGAAAAAGGATGCCCAAGAACTGTGAACAGGGCTGGTATTTATAGGCAGAAAAAATCTGACCGTTATAAGGGGACGGCTCCATTAAATCACCCACGGCTCCACTAAATTTAGTGGAACCGTGGAGCCGTGTCAGACAAAGACGCTCCATTTTTTGTCTTTTCTGATGAAAATTTATTTGGGGATGTTTGGAGCTGATTTTGGGGGGAAAATAGTTGTTATGTATTTTAAACTTATTTTTCCATTAAAACATTTCTCAATTATTCATAAATAATTTGTAAAGTATATTTTTGAAAAAAATGTTTTGTCACATTAAAATGTGATGTCAAAAACTCAAATTCACTTCTTTGATCATTAGTTAAGTTGTAACTTTGTTCTAGAGTGATTTGTGTAGAAACGGGATCTTCCGATTTAAAACTTGTTTACGTTAATTTTAACGTAACGTGATTTTACATTTTGTCATCCTCAAAACGTGAAGTTATCGAAAGATAGAAATAACGTTTTTAGAACATTATTTGCATCAACAATTTTTATTTTATTTTTTATAGCTTTCTCGTAGTCTATCTTTTTCTTTGTGTCTTTGTTCGTAAAAAAAATTTCATTTACTATTCCCTTAGACATTATGGAGAACGCGAATCCACAATACTACCCACCAAGAAATCCACGCATTCTATTCCAAAATAATATCTTGATGTTCCAACAACATCATGATGAATCTCTCTACGATGCGTGGATTCGTTTCAAATACTTACTCCAAAACTTCCCTCATCATGCCCTCGATTTATGGTCCCAAATTCAAATCTTTTACGATCGTGTCGACCAATATACCCAAAGGGACATTGACTATGTGGCCGATGGGGACCTTTGGGAATTAAGTGCTGAAGAAGCATGGGACGCCATAGAGAATTGTTCCCCACTCGATAAAAAGTTGGACAACCCAACAAACGTTATTTTGGATGAATTGTTAACAAGTCTTAAGGCTCAAGAAGGACGTTTGTATGGAAATGAGATGGTTAGAGTTGAGATACCTAGGTGGATGTCATGGTTAGGTGCTACCATAATACAAGATGAACACATAGGCGATCAAGATAAGATCGAGGATAGAGTCGAAAGTCCAAGCCCACCGAGTACCCCACAAGTTCTACCATCATTTGAGGCATACACACCACCCGTGACTAACCCGAAAGAAGTAGAAATGCCTATAGGAACCCCAATAGAGGTAGAACCCTTGGACTAACCACAACTAGAGGAAATAGGTTTGAATACTTGTAGTCACAACCTTTCTCTTAGTTCTATGGAAGTTCCTAGTTTTGATGAATCAGAGCCTCAACCAAAACCATTACCTAATCTTCCACCCTTAGATGAAAATTTAGGAATTGAAATCGGTCCTGATCCACCCATCAACCCATATAGTTTGGGTAATGTTAAGATAAAGGTAGTAGACTCTAAGCCATGTGGAGTGGAAGCAAATATGGGAGTGAAACATGACTTTGCATACTTACATCACCCATTCATGATTGATCACAAGAAACATTATGGGTTTAAACCAGGTTTATTAGGTCAAAGTGGATTCTTAACTAGGAGTCTCTTGAAGTTGATAGAAGATGATCCCTTTCTAGAAGAAAATCTTAATCCGCCCATTAACCCAATTGAATTAGGTAAGGTTATGATGATAGGATCATACATCTTTGAGCATATAATTTATCTACCACTCTTTCCTCACATGACATAGTCCTACCAAATTGGTGTGTATCATTACAATCACCCGCACTTAATCTTAAGTGTAGGAAAACCTCCACTTTGTCTGTTAAATTAGGGTAGAGTCAGGCTCGTGACTCGAACAAAAACAAGCACTTCTTGGGAGGCAACCCAAGCTTTTTAATTGTTTGTTTGTTTGCTTTTAATTTGTTTGATTTCATATATATGCTCCATCTTTATTTGTTTATATTTCATGTTTCAAAAAAAATTTGTGAAAATGTTTTATCTTGTTTTTAACCCCGTCTTAATCACATATAAAGGTATTTTACAAAAAGATAAGTGTAGGGAAGATCATAATTTGTTTATAAGAACGAATTCGAACATGAAAGATAACAAGTAATGATTAACATATATTTATGTGATTGTTTAGAGTTAAATGCTTGTATCGAGTCACAATGAATGTTCTGCAGATTTTCCAGGTTTCAATACTCATATTTTTCCAGAAATTTTCCAGAAACAAAACGTAAAAATACTGTCAGGTCATACCTGACGGCGTCAGGCACTGTAGCAGCACAGTTTTCCAGATTTTTGTTCTTCTGCTGGAATTTAAATTTTTGAAAAAGTTAAAGAATTTTAAATTTCCAGGAATCTGTAGACATTTATATTGCATGCATTATATCTTACTTTGCTTTCTAGTTTAGTTTTAGTATATATAGTGTTTACCGACGATTTTATGCGAGGTTTTGTGTTTCGTTTTCTTAGTGAATTACAGGTTATATTAGACAAGAAGGCGAAAGTATACATTGGAAGTGAAGCTTATCATGTTTGTTTTCTTGGAGGAAGATCTAATTATGTTTTCACATCGTCCATGCCGAGCAAATCAGGGGAGTATTACTTTTTTTCTCTATTTTATTTTCCCGTTATCATAACTTTGATACTTTTCAAGAATATTGGGGACAATGTTCAATTTAAGTGTGGGGGGGGGGGTAAAATGGGATACCTTAGAAACTATAACTTTGCTTGATATTTGTTTTTTCTTAGAGTAAATGTGTAATAAAACTAAGAAAGTTACATGTTAGGGCAAGTTTAGCACCAAATTTAAAATTTTTTACAACATATAGAAGTGAAACTTTAGTTTTAATAAGCGTCTTGATGAGTGTGTAAATACTCATCATTTTATACCCATAAAAGACACAAAAATGACCAAAAACACCCAAATAGACCAAATATTGTTGCAAATACTCGTGGTTTGTGTTTTTATGTGTTTCAGGTACAAAAGGATTGAAAACAAGGCAAAATGGACAAAAACCGAGCACAAGATTGGAAAATCGTGAAAAGCCAAGGACGAGGAAGAAAATTACAAGTTTAGACCGGGATTTTGCTCAAGTTATCAAAAGTCAACTCCCAAAAATATCAAAGTGTCACAAATAGTCCTTGGAGATAAATTTCAGATTTGGCATCAATGGTCCCTGGATTTTCAGAAAGTGACAGTTTTGGTTCCTAAACTTAAACCTAATCCAAAATTAACCCCAAACCATTTTACCCTTTTTAGTTAAATAAAACCCAGGGTCAAGAAATAGTCAACCTCATCCCCAACCTTTTCCCGCTTATCTCTTTTCCACAGAAAAGCAACCCCAGACCATCATGTCTCCCATGTCCCCCCATGCTTTTCTCTGGCACACGCAACTTCCTCCCCCCTCCTTAGCTAGTACCCTCTTCACGTGCATAATCCAAGCTGGAAATCCACTATCACCGTTTTCCCGCCAAAAGTGAAAAGAATGGCTGAGATGATTTTGAGCCAATCTAATGGCTGGGATATGAGAAGAAAGTCTGAGAGAGACTTTTGGATGCTATAAAAAGCCTCACTCTTACAGAAGAAAGAAGTTAGTTAGATTTTAGTTTTTAGTCAGTAGTTAATTAAATTAGGAGTAGAGTAATTTAGCCAATTGAAATGTAGCTTTAATTGTTTAGTTTAATTTCAGTCTGTTGTAATTTGAATCTCAGTTCCAATTTAATTTCAAAAACATTGTACTAATTTAGTTATAATTCAAGATAAGTTGTAATTCAGTAATTCGAAATTAAATGTTGTTTAAGGTTTAAAAGATCTATTTTCTGTTTCATAAGCTCTTTTAAGCTATTTCATAGCTTGTTGGGAATTTATTGTTGCTTAATTCAGTTAATTTCAACAAAAGTTCAAATAGTCAACATAAGTCAAACCTAGCTTATTGCTTATTTTCAGTGCTACTTTTCAGTTTAATTTCACTTGTTTGAGCTTATTCATGTCATTTTAATATCCTAGTTCCTTAAGCTCGGCTTAATTTGGTTTTCCTTGTTCAAAATATAAACCAGTCAAAGATAAAGGACTGTTTGGTTTAGTGTAAAAACGGGTCAAAATGGTGACCACTGTTCATGTGCTCTTGGGTCAGTTTTGACCTTCCCTAGTGTAGCTGATATTAGGCGTTTGATTAGAGATTAGAGCTTGTTTGGAGGTTTTCACAGTAATGGTTCAGTTGTTATAGGAATTAGGCTCATTTTTTAGCCGTGCAGCTTATTATAGCCAAAAGCTATTTTCATAATAGCTTTTGGTGTTTTTCTAGTCATAGTAAGTTAGAGTAATGGAATATCTAGAGTTGGTTTCATTTCTATTGGTTTTGAGTTTTGTTTATCCTATTGTATCAGTTGTCTGCATTTTTCCACATCAGCCCCTTATAGCCCCTTTTTAATCTCAGTTTTAATCTAGTGAAAGTTAGTTTTAGTTCTTGATCTTTTTAGCATAAGTAGCTTATAGGATAATATTTATCTTTTTGAGCTTTTTGTGGAATTTAGAGCTCTTTTGAGAGCTTATTTAAGGTCTGCAAATAAGCCTCAGTTGGCCTATTATGCCCTGCATCAGTTTACCCTTGTCCCAACTGAGCTCCATTCTCAGCTTATTTATAAGCTTACGATAAGGTCTTAAGGTCTGAATCTTGGCCTGATAGCTTTTTGGTAGATGAACTTCAATGTTCATAAGCTGTTTTGGAATTAGGATATAATCCTTTAGCTTTTTATTAAGCTCAAAAACACCCTCAGTACCCCATAAGTTCCCCTGCACATCAGCAGCCTCTTATGGCTCTTTGTGCTTATTCTGAGCTTATTGCCTTTGTTCATGCCTTATTCTTAGATTATTGGTTCATCTAGTTTGTGCGTAGTTAGGTGTAGCTTTTTTCAATTTCATTCTAGCTTAATTTTATGCTTATCAGTCAAATTGCTTATTTCATTTTGCTTGTTTTCCCTTTATTAAGACACTGCTCTGTTTCCCTTAACTGTTTCTCAGCTTATTCCAAATTTGTTATAATAGTTGTTTTGCAAAAGTGCTTATTCTTAGTGTGCTTAATTAGTTTGTTAAAAGAAAAATCAAAAAAAATATTTAACCTTGGCTTATTAGACCAATTTAGCTTATTATCAGCTTATCTGGATAAGCTGGCCTTGTGTTTTTATTTTTCCTAGATTTAGTTTATCAATTAGGACTTTTCTGTATTTTTTTCATAATTTTCCCATTTCATTTAGTATTTTTAATGCATTTTTCTTTTTAATTCAGTTTTTAATTCATATTAAATTAAATAATTATCAGAAAAATATAATTCTTTTTTGTAAAATTTTCTTTTATCAATTAGGATTTAGGAAAAATAGATTTGTACCCGTAGAGTTAGTATTTCATCGTTTTCACGTTTTAGGCTCGGGATTTCCCGGTTTAAACGTATTTTCAGTTTTCCTTTACGTTTTTAATTACGCGTTCCTTAGATTATCGTTTTCCTTATTTCTTAAGTCGTTTTTATTTTATGTTCACTTATCTTAGCATAGAAACCCAAAATCCCTTTGTTTTCACCATTCAAACACGCAATCACGAACCGAATCACGAATTTCATTCAAACCTTCGTTGGGGATAACGACTCGGGTTTACATATTTCCTTTGTAAATCCTTGATGAAAAATATGTGTTGATTCCATCGGATCAACTTTTGGCGCCGCTGCCGGGAAGGTTGAAGCGAATTTTTAATTCTCGTTTGTCGATTCGTGTTTTGAAGACCCTTCTCCCGAGAAGTTATCGTTTTCTCTCGTAAATATTTTCTTATAAAAGCCCAAAAAGATTTTCATTTCAAATTTATTTTCCTTTTTCCCTTTGTATTTTTCAAAATGTTTCTAAAAATCCAAAAATATTCTTCTTATCCCTTCTATTCGTTTAATTCTTTAACTCACCCTCTATTCGTTTAATTATTTTTATGTCTTCATCTTACCATTATGGTTGTGAATTGTGTGGGGGACCTCCAAATGGTGGAAATTGCCCCGGTTGTAGCATTGTAAATTCGGGAAACGGGTTTGTCTACGACCAAAATCCCTACAATGAAACAACCAATTTCCTTAACCAACCTTCACACCATGAGATGGAAACATATTCTTCTGAATATTGTGGAAGTTTTCCTCATCCGGAATTTGATTGTCGAACGGGAGACATGCTTGTCTATGAGCACGACCCTTATAACAATCAGACACCATCCGGATTTGAACCACCTTCACAATACACAACCCCTCAGCACCTTCTTCAAAACGAGTTAACCAGAGCTGAATTAATTAGTAAAATGATTATTGCTCAAAATCAAGTCAACACGAACTTTCAAACTGAAATAAACGGTCTTAAGGAGATGGTTCTTAGAAAACAAAATCCTCCTATTGACTTATATTACTCAGAAGAGAGTGATGAGGAGGAAGAAGAGAACCCAAAGATCAATCCATTTGTTGAAAACCCTTTAGATACCTTTTTAATGGGGGACAAGGAAGTCGAAATCAATCCTCTTGAGGAAATTGATGACCTTGTTCCAATCCCAATGGTGTCCGAGGAACCTTGCGATCTTCCTGATTCAACTTCCCAAACATTCGATATGACTATCACAAATCCTTTATTTGATTTTGATTCTGAATTTACTCTAATTTCAGACAATCAAATTTTTGGAAGTGATGAGTCAGATACGGAGACAATAATGGACGAAGTGCAAATTTCTAGCACACAAAGTACAGCACATGTCCCACCTCCGTATATCCTTCCAGAGCCCAAGCTCAAAGACGTTCTTCATAAGAGTGATTATCTTCTCGAGGAGTTCACCGATGAACTCACTCACATTGATCCCATCCCACCGGGGGATGAAGATAAAAAACTTCAATTTTAAATCAGATCTGAGAGAATTGGAAGTTTTGATAAGTCATGATCAGTAAACAAATTGTGTCTCTAGTCTGGGGGAGTTCGCCGATGAACTCTCTCACATAATATCTCCGCCAGAGTATGATCACTCTAAGGACTCTGAGGGAGACGTGTTCTATGGTGAGCATTTGCTTATTAAAGACACTATCCCAAACCGCCCTCCTGAGATACTTTTAGATCATGGTTTTAAAAGCTTAAATGACAAATCTGATAATGATGACGATTATATCATAATTATTATCGGGATCTTTCTACCTTTCTTCACATATAAGGTAGCTTGTCCTTTCCTTCACTCGTTTGGGAGTGAAGACACCATTTTTTACCCCGGCATCTCAATTTATCATTCTTTTGAGCCGGATGTATCTCATCGAAGTGGAACTTTCAAGAACTTCAATGTTTATCCAAACATCTTGAATGAAAGTCCAATGGAGATTTTCTCTTCTACATGCTTCCCCAAGAACAAATGAATTCGGGGTCGAGTCAAGCTAGTGACTCGGTTAACAAAAACATTAGCATTTCATGGGTGACAACCCATGTTTCTGACTTCTTTCTATATTCTGACACTAAGTGTGGGGGGATTCCTCTGCTGTGCTTTGTTTTGTGTGTTGTTTGCTCTTGTTTGCAGGTTTTCCTTAGATCGTGATGATTGATGCGCCTGTTTTCAATCCAGCCGCCTAATATCCGATCTTTTTGCTAACGATTATCTAGGGATATCTTTTTAATCTTGTTTGTGAAAATAGAGAATTCTTTCACACACTTGGCTATTAGTATTACCTTTTTACGTTCTAAGTGTCGGCATAATAGCCGGTACTTTGAATATTGAGGGCAATATTCAATTCTAAGTGTGGGGGGGAATTCTCGCGAATTTTGTCACATGTGTACCTTCTAGTGCCCTAGTACCCCCGTTTTCGCCAAAAATTTAAAAATTTTTCATTTTTAGATAAGAAAATTGCAATAAAATAAAAAAAAAATGTTTAGTCTTGATTAGGTTAGAACAAAGGGAATCCCGACTCTGCCAGAGTGTTGATCTGGCTGCTTCCTTAACGGTTAGACTAAGGTTTTACGATATGTGCAAATGAAAATGCTAAGCGTAGAATAGTTGATTTTCTTTAGAGCTTATATAAGTAATTTATAGCTTTTCCTCCCAGGAGATAACTAATCTGACTTAATAAGTGCTTATTTTCAAATTTTTGAACACACAAAATCATTTTTTCATACGATTTTGAAAAATACTAGTTCAAAGCATTATTTAAACTTCGGAACAAGCATATGTCATAGTTGCAAAAGTTAAGTAATAAATGTATGTGCAAAAAGGCTACGGTTCAAGATCGGCCCTTGGACCCTTATTTTCGGAAGGCGTTTAGGTCTTGGCTACCCTCTTACACCGGCCCTTGGACCTCTAATTCAGGAATGTGTGAGGTCTTGGTCTAACACCCTTGGATCCTCATTTCAGGAATGTTTAGAGTCTTGGAACTCTCCGTTGTAACGGCCCTTGGAATGTAGCTAATTAAATTAGGAGTAGAGTAATTTAGCCAATTGAAATGTAGCTTTAATTGTTTAGTTTAATTTCAGTCTGTTGTAATTTGAATCTCAGTTCCAATTTAATTTCAAAAACATTGTACTAATTTAGTTATAATTCAAGATAAGTTGTAATTCAGTAATTCGAAATTAATTGTTGTTTAAGGTTTAAAAGATCTATTTTCTGTTTCATAAGCTCTTTTAAGCTATTTCATAGCTTGTTGGGAATTTATTGTTGCTTAATTCAGTTAATTTCAACAAAAGTTCAAATAGTCAACATAAGTCAAACCTAGCTTATTGCTTATTTTCAGTGCTACTTTTCAGCTTAATTACACTTGTTTGAGCTTATTCATGTCAGTTTAATATCCTAGTTCCTTAAGCTCGGCTTAATTTGGTTTTCCTTGTTCAAAATATAAACCAGTCAAAGATAAAGGACTGTTTGGTTTAGTGTAAAAACGGGTCAAAATGGTGACCAATGTTCATGTGCTCTTGGGTCAGTTTTGACCTTCCCTAGTGTAGCTTATATTAGGCGTTTGATTAGAGATTAGAGCTTGTTTGGAGGTTTTCACAGTAATGGTTCAGTTGTTATAGGAATTAGGCTCATTTTTTGAGCTGTGCAGCTTATTATAGCCAAAAGCTATTTTCATAATAGCTTTTGGTGTTTTTCTAGTCATAGTAAGTTAGAGTAATGGAATATCTAGAGTTGGTTTCATTTCTATTGGTTTTGAGTTTTGTTTATCGTATTGTATCAGTTGTCTGCATTTTTCCACATCAGCCCCTTATAGCCCCTTTTTAATCTCAGTTTTAATCTAGTTAAAGTTAGTTTTAGTTATTGATCTTTTTAGCATAAGTAGCTTATAGGATAATATTTATCTGTTTGAGATTTTTGTGGAATTTAGAGCTCTTTTGAGAGCTTATTTAAGGTCTGCAAATAAGCCTCAGTTGGCCTATTATGCCCTGCATCAGTTTACCCTTGTCCCAACTGAGCCCCATTCTCAGCTTATTTATAAGCTTATGATAAGGTCTCAAGGTCTGAATCTTGGCCTGATAGCTTTTTGGTAGATGAACTTCAATGTTCATAAACTGTTTTGGAATTATGATATAATCCTTTAGCTTTTTATTAAGCTCAAAAACACCCTCAGTACCCCATAAGTTCCCCTGCACATCAGCAGCCTCTTATGGCTCTTTGAGCTTATTCTGAGGTTATTGCCTTTGTTCATGCCTTATTCTTAGATTATTGGTTCATCTAGTTTGTGCGTAGTTAGGTGTAGCTTTTTTCAATTTCATTCTAGCTTAATTTTATGTTTATCAGTCAAATTGCTTTTTTCATTTTGCTTGTTTTCCCTTTATTAAGACACTGCTCTATTTCCCTTAACTGTTTTTCAGCTTATTTCAAGTTTGTTATAATAGTTGTTTTGCGAAAGGGCTTATTCTTAGTGTGCTTAATTAGTTTGTTAAAAGAAAAATCATAAAAAATATTTACCCTTTGCTTATTAGACCAATTTAGCTTATTATCAGCTTATCTGGATAAGTTGGCCTTGTGTTTTTATTTTTCCTAGATTTAGTTTATCAATTAGGACTTTTCTGTTTTTTTTCATAATTTTCCCATTTCATTTAGTATTTTTAATGCATTTTTCTTGTTAATTCAGTTTTTAATTCATATTAAATTAAATAATTATCAGAAAAATATAATTCTTTTTTGTAAAATTTTCTTTTATCAATTAGAATTTAGGAAAAATAGATTTGTACCCGTAGAGTTAGTATTTTATCGTTTTCACGTTTTAGGCCCGGAATTTCCCGGTTTAAACGTATTTTCAGTTTTCCTTTACGTTTTTAATTACGCGTTCCTTAGATTATCGTTTTCCTTATTTCTTAAGTCGTTTTTATTTTATGTTCACTTATCTTAGCATAGAAACCCAAAATCCCTTTGTTTTCACCATTCAAACACGCAATCACGAACCGAATCACGAATTCCATTCAAACCTTCGTTGGGGATAACGACTCGGGTTTACATATTTCCTTTGTAAATCCTTGATGAAAAATACGTGTTGATTCCATCGGATCACGTCTCATTGATAGGAATTATATAGATAGCACAAAAACCCTTCCACTCAAAAATTTCCACCACAAAAATGTGAGGTTCGCCTTTAGATATATTGGAAAAAGCATTCACCTTTAATGCTTATGAGTGTACCGGTAGTATATAAATTCTAGAACTTGCATTTGTGACGCATCCCGATATCGCTAGTGAGACTACATTCATGTAGTTAGGATTTACTAAATGATAAGAGGCATTAGAATAACCCTTGTTTTAAACATGTATTATAATTACGTTGGCTACACCGGTCAAGTAATTTCCCCACACCCTTGCGATGTACTCATCTTTAGTACACGATACCCCTAGTACACCCCTCAGAGCCTATCTTTTTCGCAATTCTCGTGATATTTAGGTGGATTCCGAAATATTAATGAAGAACATTGTTTACAATCCAATCCCAAATGTACACCCAAATCGCCTTAGCCTACCTTGTATGCACTCATTTTTAGTGCATTATTGTTACAACATATATGTCTAAACCGTTTGTCAATTGTCTAATCGGTTACATGGTTGCTAAGTCGAGTCATATCTTGTAAATACAGTTTTGGGACAATTGGGACCCATGGGTAAAAGTACTAGTTGTTATGTAGTAATGGGGAAGAACGTCAATGATTATTACCCCATATGTGCGTTAATGTTTAAAGTACTCCAAGTGTTTTAATTTTCTTAAATCGGGTCATTAGTTAGTTATGTGTAAAGTATGTAAAATTCAAGTGTAGGGAGGTTGTAAGATCCCTTTGATGTATTATTTTGGATGTAAAATTCAACGCCTCATTGTACATGTAATTGACCAAGATAATTGACTTGCCACCAGTAAAATTCCCTATATCTAACAAACCGTGTTTTCCATACCCTTACACCTAACGTTACAACCCTTGAAAAGCCCTCTTTGATAGTTTATCCTAGGTGCTTACGCCAAAGTGGTGGAGGTTTGATCCGTTCCCAAGCCTATGGTAATCTATGTACCATGACAGGTAGAGAGTGTTTCAATTTCAATTTTCCATATATGTTATATAACTTTATACACCTAAGAGATGTGAGAATCTAAACACTTTTTGTGAGGTGCTAGTATATAATTTTCGTGCTTATTTTGACTAACATGGAACGATTGTATGTTGTAATTACTTTTATATTAATGTTAAATGAGCCATAGCTTGTAAATTGATTAGAATAAAACCTCATTTGCTTGAGGACAAGCAAATCCCAAGTGCAGGGATATTTGATAAGGATTTATTTGGTACCTTTTTAAGGGGTCATTTAAGCCAAAAATCGAGTTAATATGATCAAATATTGCCTCAAATCATTTCTTTTTGTATTTTAGGTACTTGGGACGAGAATTGTGGAAAACGGCACTTTTGTAGCATATTTGGACGATAAAGTGAAGAAAACGACGAAGTCGCGAAAAGTACTGTTAATACAAATATCGTCAAAAAAACGTTATTTATATTTTATGATCTTTGCTATATTTTGTTAACGACAATTATAAACTTTATTTTTAGCAAAACATAAATATAGTTAAGTCTTTTACATATATAGTCACAAGTCTTTTATAAACACAAAACATCATCTAACTAGTATATACATGTTACATATTCACTTTCATATACATTTTACAAATTTACTTTCATATACATTTTAATCTAAATTTAGAAATGTATTATGACATCATGGCATGCATCACTTTGAAATCTTTAGGAGATTTTGAAGATCATATGGATATCTTGTTTAGATCCTTACTCAATGAATCCTTGGAAAGATATGGAAATATCTTGGTTAGATTTGGTTAAGATTTTTGAAGATTTTCTGTCAGGTTCCCACGGAACCAAACAGGTACAAGGATGGATCCCTCATTTTGGATCCGTCCCATCCGTGGCTTGTCGAGGCAGTTGGCCTATAAATAACAAGCCACACATTCATGTTTTCTTTTCACTTACAAGCATAAACAACATCATACATTCTTTCATATCTAACTCATTCATATTTCATATTTCATTGAGCTTTTTTGTAGCAAGAAGATCAAAAGCATCACAAGCTTCAACAAAGCGTTGCAAAACTTGTTAGTTAGTTAGTTACTGTGTGAATATTTGTTGTTCACACATCATTGTTTGTACCAAACAATCATAATACCTCTGTAGTGATCTGGTTAGTATTTTAGTCCTCAAAATACATAGTGTGAACGGGAGTGGTTGTACACTTGTAAAAGAACTCGGCATTTAGCTTTGTACCTGAAAAAGTGTAAGCGACGTTTGTAAAGGTTTTCTCTGCTGAGAAGGGAGCTTGTTGATTAGTGAGGAAAACTCTCGAGTTAGAGACTCCGGGAGTGGTGTAGGGCAAGGAAGAGAGTCCTTGTAGACCGAACCACTATAAACAATCGTGTTTTTGTTTGGTCGTTTCTTTCTTTACTTGCATGTTATTTATTGTTTGTTATTTGCATTAGTTGAATTCACACTAAGTATTCAAAGCAAATAAAATTTAAAAACGGTAAAACTATTCAACCCCCCCTCCTAGTTTTCCACAATTGGCATCAAGAGCTACGTTACTCAAGACTTCTAAAATATATTGTATTTTAAAACTTGGATCGATCCATGGATTTTGAAAACTTCAAAGAAGGGCATTCTATGCAAAGACTACCATTATTTGAACCAAATGGTTTTATATATTGGAAAACCCGCTTTGAAACTTATGTGAAATCAAAAGACATAGATCTATGATATATTATTATAGAAGGTGATCATAAAGCTATAATAAAAGATATCACAAGTGGTCAGGATGAGGATACTTTACTTACTCATCATAGTGATGAGCAAAAGAAGTTGATTGCTAAAAATAATGAGGCAAAAATGATGCTTTACATTGCTCTACCTAGAAAAGAGTATGAAAGACTCTTTATGTGCAAAACTGCAAAAGAAATTTGGCAATCTTTAATAATCACTCATCAAGGAAACTCACAAGTCAAGGATAACAAAATTGATCTTCTTGTTCAACAATATGAACAATTTGTTATCCCTGAAGATGAGATCATCGATAGTCCGTTTGCTAGGTTTAATACTATCATTACTTCTCTTAAGGCACTTGATGAATCTTTTTGTAGTAAGAACTTTGTCAGGAAATTCCTTAGAGCACTTCATTCAAAGTGGAGAGCAAAAGTGACGGCCATTGAAGAATCCAAAGATCTTGCAAGCATGTCACTTGACGAGCTAATCGGAAATCTCAAAGTTCATGAAAAGGTAATGGAAAAAGATTCGGAAATAGTTAAGGGTAAAAAGGAAAAAGTCAAATCCATTGCCTTAAAAGCTAGAGTAGACTCAAGTGATGATGAAGAGTCTAGTTCAGGTAGTGAAGATGAAGAATATGCCATGGCCGTAAGAGATTTCAAGAAGTTTTTTAGAAGACGAGGAAAGTTCTTAAGACAACCTCGAGAAGACAAGAAATCCTTTCGAAAAGATCGTGATGACAAGAAAGGAAAAGGGGAAAGAAAATGTTTTAGATGCAGAGATACAAGTCATTTAATAGGAGATTGTCCCAAGCCACCCAAGAACAAAACTCAAAGAGCTTTTGTAAGTGGTGCTTGGAGTGACAGTGAAGATGATGACGAAGAGCCTAAGAATGACGAAGTTGCTCTCA
The DNA here is from genome assembly GCA_021014915.2 of Artemisia tridentata subsp. tridentata. Lineage (NCBI taxonomy): Eukaryota > Viridiplantae > Streptophyta > Magnoliopsida > Asterales > Asteraceae > Artemisia > Artemisia tridentata. Next base: position 128,071,793 of record CP139501.1, read on the forward strand.
TGGCTCAAGACTCAAACGAGGCACACTCTGACTCATCTTATTCTTCTATTGATGACGACACCTTGCAAAAGGAATACAATAAACTATGTGAACTTAGCTTAAAAATCATAAACAAAAACAAGTTTTTGAAAACTAAAAAGGAATTTTTAGAAAATGAAGTTTATGAGTTAAAACAAAAAGCTAAACGATTAGAAAGGAGTAAAGCTATTGACGAGGTATGTGTATCATGTCAAGAGCTTAGACTTGAATTAGAAAAACTTAAAATCACACAGGACGCACTTATCAAACAAAACTCTAAATTCAAAAGATTTGTTAAAAATATTAGTTGTGTAGATGAAATAATGAAAATCCAAAAATTACCACATGATAAAACTGGACTAGGTTTTATGAAATTAGGAGATTTAAGTAGTTTAAAGAAACAAGCACAAGAAACTGTTCCAATAGTCTCAGAAACCCACGGATCAGACGGAACCAAATCCTTGGTTCCGCCAGTGGTAGAGAAAGGATCCGTGGGAACTGTAGCAGAACAAAAAGCTTGCATATCGGCTCGTACAGAGTTTGTTAAAGTTACAAAGAAATTTAATACTAGTTCAACTGTAAATAAACAAAAACCAGCTGTTACTATAGGAGTAGGACTTGCTAAGAATGTGTTTAGAACTAAATACTCAACAAAGGCCTAGGAAGACTATTCCCAAATGCCCCTTTCCAAAAAGCAACTACAACACACAACCTAATTATCAAAATGGTTGGAACCAAAACTTTCCTAGGCATTATCAAAGTCCCAACTACATGCCATGGAACCCATATCCACAATTTCCATACATGAATCAAGTTAATGGGATGGTTAACCAAAATGGACCCATGAGATATTGGGGACCAAATGCTTGAGTTTTTCTATAACTTAGGTATGTTTGAAATTCGGCATAGAACTAGGCGAGTGGATAAAAGATAGCAGTTGTTCAAGGCATGTGACGGGAAACAAGAGCCTTTTCTCAACCTACCAAGAATATGACGGATGTAATGTTACTTTCGGTAGCAAGTTAAAAAGTAAAATCATCGGAAAAGGTACTATCTCTCATGACTCTCTCTTTCTATTGATGATGTTGCTCATGTTGATAACCTAGGATTTAACTTGCTTAGCATTAGCCAACTATGCCATAAAAAGTATGATGTCCTCTTAGTGAAAACGGAAGTAAAATACTAAAAGACGGTATAACCATAGCTAAAGGAGTTTTGAAAATTAACGTATATGTTATGAAAATAGATAAAACATCTAAAGATAAACTTTTCCTCACCTCTCTAGATGATACCTCAACTCTTTGGCATAAACGCTTAGGGCACGCAAATATGAGACTCATCCAATCTCTATCATCTAAAGAACTCGTTAGGAACTTACCCAAGTTGAAATATGACCAACACTTTTGTGATGCTTGCAAAATTGGGAAACAAGTTCATAATAGCCATAAAGCTACAAATATGGTGTCTACATCTAGGTGTCTAGAACTTTTGCATATGGATTTATTTGGTCCATCCGCTATACAAAGTTATGGAGGTAACTTCTACACTTTAGTCATAGTACATGATTATTCAAGATACATTTGAACAAAAATTTTGAAAAATAAAAATGAAGCTTTCAATAAATTTGAAATTTTTAGTAAGAAAATTCAAAATCAACAAGGAAGTAGCATTGTGTCAATTAGAACAGATCATGGCTGTGAATTTGATAATGAAACACAATTTGGAGCTTTTTGTGATGCTAATGGCATAACACATATTTTTTCAGTTCCTCGTACTCCTCAGTCAAACGGTGTAGCAGAACGCAAAAACCAAACTCTCCAAGAAATGAGTATAACAATGCTTAATGAACAAAATATACCAAAAAATTTTTGGTGTAACGCCGTTGACACATTTACCTATATTTTAAATAGAGTTTTAATATGACTATTTTTGAATAAAACACCATATGAACTATATAGAGGCAAAAAGCCTACACTAGGCTACTTTAGAGTTTTTGGAAGCAAGTGGTTTACTCTAAACACTAAGGATTATCTCACCAAATTTGACCCAAAGTCTTATGAAGGTGCGTTCCTTGGATATTCTCAAAATAGCAAAGCTTATATTGTTCTAAACAAAAAACCTTAAGAGTCGAGGAATCGTTAAACGTAACATTTGACGAAAGTCCACCTCCCTCTAAGACATCACCTTTGGTAGATGATGACTTAGTTGAAAGTCAAATGGTTGAAAACCAAGAAAATCTAGATAATGACAAGGAAGATGAACTATTAAACAAAGAAATAGTCAATATCAAAGAATCTAAAAGTCATCCACTAGATAAGGTAATAGGAGAAATTAATGAAAGAACCTTAAGATCAAAAGTCCAAAATCAAAGTAACTTCTTTTGTTTCATATCAACCATTGAACCCAAAAATATAAATGAGGCTATAAAAGATGAATCTTGGGTCATAGCAATGCAAGAAGAATTAAACCTATTTGTTAGAAATGATGTTTGGACATTAGTTCCTCAACTAAATAGCCAAACCATAATTGGAACAAAATTGGTCTTTCAAAATAAAATTGATGAAAATGGTGTAGTGTCTAGAAACAAAGCTAGGCTAGTAGCTCAAGGTTATAATCAACAAGAAGACATTGACTACGATGAAACTTTTGCTCCGGTTTCTAGGCTCGAGTCAATTAAATATTACTTGCATATGCATGTGCGCATGACTTTAAACTTTTTCAAATGGATGTCAAACGTGCATTTCTAAATGGTTTCATAAATGAGGAAGTATATGTCGCACAATCTCCTGGCTTTGCCAATTTTGAAAAACCAAATCATGTCTACAAACTTAAAAAGGCTCTATACAGACTTAAGCAAGCACCAAAAGCATGGTATGATCGACATAAAACATTCTTAGTTTAACATAAGTATACCATGGGACTAGTAGACAACACTTTCTTCACTAAGAAAAAGGGATCACATATTATCATTGTTCAAATATATGTGGATGGCATCATATTCGGATCAACTTGTCAAGAGTTATGTGACGATTTCTCAAAAATCATGCATGACGAGTTTGAGATGAGTATGATGGGAGAACTAAACTTTTTCTTAGGTCTTCAAATAAAACAACTAGAAGATGGGATATTCTTTAACCAATCTAAATACATAAAAGATATGCTTAAGAAATTTGGTCTTGAAGACTCTAAACCTATGAAAAAACCTATGTCCTCGGAAACTAAACTCACCAAGGATGAAGAAGGTGAATCCATAGATAACACTAAATATAGAGGAATGATTGGTAGTCTACTCTATCTCACGGCTAGTAGACCCGACATTATGTTTAGTGTTTGTCTATGTGCTCGCTTTCAAGAAAATCCTAAAACATCCCATCTTGAAGTCGTAAAATGAATATTTAGATACATTAAAAGTACTACACACTTAAGATTATGGTATCCCAAAGGAACAGGTGTTGAAACCATAGTGTATGCCGACTCGGACCATGCCGGTGACTATGTCGATAGAAAAAGTACAAGTGGTATTTGTACTTTTGTTGGGCATTGTATTACCTCATGATTTTCAAAGAAACAAACAGCTCTAGCCATCTCAACAACCAAAGCCGAATACGTGTCAGCAGTAAAAGCATGTCAACAAGCTCTTTGGATGAAGCAAGCTCTCATCGACTACAAAATTCAACTTAATGACATCTCTATTCTTTGCGATAACAAATGAGCTATCGATCTTAGTAAAAATCTAGTTCAACATGCTCGAACCAAACACATTGAAATCCGTCATCACTTTCTTCGTGACAATGTTCAAAAAGGAAACATCTTAATCGAGAAAGTATCCTCAGAAGACAACATTGCCGATATCCTAACAAAACCCCATAAGCGAGAACCATTTAATCTTCTTAGACTTGGATTAGGACTAATGGAACCTAATTTATAGTTAAAATCTTAGCTTAGACCTTAGCTTAACCAAACACGACAAAACTGACCAAAACCCAAAACTGGTCCCAAAGAACCCTTCGACAACAAGGGCGGAACCAAATATTTGGTTCCGCCCCATCCGTGGGTTCCTAGGTTAGTTTTTGAATTTATTTAACAAACACTCCTTTCTCATAACCATAACACACAAATAACTCAAACTCGTCCCATAGCACATCACACTCAAAATTTAGGCATCTCCTTCAAAGAATTTGTGCTCCAATCAACACTGTAAGTCTCCTAACTACATTTGCACTCCTGATCTGAGTCTAGGGCTTCTATTTCTTGCACAAAACCTAAACTTGGGGATTATGCATCTTTTTGATAAATCATGAAGTACATTTGTTAAATTACATAACTAATCATGTTTCCCTTAGTTAAGAATTTCATCTTGTAAGACATTATCATAATTTACTAAAAACCCCATGTCAAATTTTTTGTAAAAAGCTTCTCACAATTAGGAAAAATAATTTTTCACATTGTTCATACAAATAAAAACGTTATGTTTAAAACATCATTTGCATGATGTCTCTTGAATGCTGAAGGAAGTACATAATTAATATGTATTTTCGGGTACATTCAATCGAAGCTACATTGAATTAGGAGCCTTTTTTTTATCTCTCATTTTGTTACAAAATTTGCTAAATGAAATTTTTATGCATTAAAAGGAGTCGAGATAACCGCACCTCCACATTGTCCTCATATAGGCATACACTAGAACTTTATATCTAAATTCCCGTTAGTTTCAACTAAAGTATGTAATTTTTGTATCTAGGATCAATCATGCCTCCCGCAACCTTCTATGACCACAAAGACACTCTAAACTACCTTCCCAAACATCACAAAACTAAGGGTCTTACTCCGGCTCAAGTCAAAATCTTTAAGGCTCTAGAAAAATGTTATGTTCATGAGGGTAGAACCATTGACCCACCCTTTCTAGAAGGAACCAATATTCGTCAAGAACTTGCAACTATTCACTTTGATGGTCTCCTAGACATCAACGAACAAATTTTTCCTAGATTTGTCTTAGAGTTTTATGCTAGTGTTGTTCTCACAACCAATGATTATGGTCTCATATCAATCCAATTCAAAGTAAACCAAAATGACTTCAACATACCTCTAAATCAATTTGCAGAAGTCCTTAGAATTCCATGTGAAGTTACATGCCTTTACTCGGATAAATGGTCTTTATCAACCCTTGATTCTATTGTTGATCATATGCCTCCATACGAAACTCCTTTAGTTCCAAAAAGGAATAATCCGAGAACATCTTTTCCTTCCTAGAACTTACAAGAACAACCCGCCAAGGTAATGAAGTCAACGGAGACCCATTTGGCATGGAACTCAATGAACTTAGGCCACAATTCAAAAATTGGGAAGAAATCCTTAGGGCCAATGTCTTGTGTACCATAGGCAATCGTGATCACATCAATGCTTGCCTTTGTTACATGCTTTATAGCTTGTCAACCCATCAACCTTTCAACTTAGCCTATTGTGTTGCCAAAAGGATGGAGGACATACCAATGTTAGGAACCACCGCTCTTCCATACAGGATGCTTCTCACCCGTCTCTTTAGATCCTTTGCACCCATTCCACCCAATGCTAGAGGTTTTTGTCCCGACTACTCCCTTGTTGATCACATATTTATGCCTTTGAGTGATAAGAGAGTAGCAAAAACTCAAGAAAAACGTCATCATCCACCTACTTCCTCTTTATCATCATCAATGAGCAAGGATGATGGACTTCCAAACTCTAGGCTTCCACCTCTAGAATACTTCCAACAACTCCTGGTCATTGAAAATCAATCGAAAGAATTCAAGCAAACAAGAGGGATGTTCAAGTGCATTGGAAGATTCCTAACAAAGATTAACAAAACATTGGATAGGCAATGAGAGGCTTTATGAGTGTTTGGTACATTTGCTCCAAAACAATGATGTTTGATGTATTTTTATGGTCGTGGGATGATAACTTAACATAGAACAATTATGTAAACTAACCTTGTCTTGAAGGGAGATAACATCATGATGTTATCACTTTTCCATTTTTACACATTATTAGTGAAATCATTAGCCCCTGTTTGATTTATACTTTTACATGTGTTAATACCTGTTTTATTGTTATTTTCTATTCACAACTAATTAATTACACATGTTTTAGAAAAAAATACGGGATTTGAACGGGGTTCGAGGGTTCAAAAAAGGTCTCTATTTACTTTTTTGGAATGGAGGATTGGACGGAACCAAAAATTTGGTTTCGTCCGTCCAAAATTTTGGTGCCACCAAAATTTGCCTAACGGATCAGGCGGAACCAAAGTCGATTGGTTCCGCCATTTAACAGCTATATTTTTTTTAAATTTTCATTTAATCCCGCACTCTAGATCATTCATTCTTGTTATTATGATACTTTAACTGTTATTCCTTCATATTAAGATCATCTTAGTTTACTTAGACCAATAGGAAAACCATTTCCCACCAAAACTTGAAATTTCAAAAATCCACTCAAGTTACCTTTTCCATAAAGCAAGGATCCCTAAATTTGGTTTCTTGCTATCCGTGGATCACTGACATCAAAAGATCTTGCACTCATTGCCATGCATTAACTGCATATCCTTCCTCTTTCACTCAACTCAACCTCATTGGATTGACTTTGATGATTTGACAACCTTCCCTTCTACTTCCAAATCATTAGAAACCACCATTTTTGTATGGTTTAACATCAAATCCAAACACACTCTTCCATAAATCTTGGATTCTATAAATTAGAACCGCTAGGATGATCAATTCTCACACCTTCACCACCATTTCTAGTAAATTTCTGCATATCTCAAGCTTTTCTCACAATGAAAAAATCAACTAACTCTTCATCACCCTCAAGACCACCAAGAAGAACGGCTAGGATTAGTGTAAAACCTTGTTGCTTTGTCAACCTAAACTCATCATCATCAGACTCATCACCACTCAACATCTCATCTCCAATCCATGATGGAAACTTACTCACCTTGTCCACTCCAACACCTTCACCTATCATCATAACAACTCCACCACCAACAAAGACACTAGTGGCCACTACACCACCTCCCGCACCATCTCAAATACCCAAATCACCATCACCTCCAAGATCTCCAAAACTTCAACCATTAGAGTTATTTGCCACACCACCAACCTCTCCACACCCCTTCTTGTAAACTTTAGAAGACCTACCTCTAAGATCAACCAATCCACCACCATTGCCATTTGAGTGTGAACCATCACAACAACAACCCTTACTCTTCCACCCTATTTATAGGGAAATCCATGGCCCACTCTACGGAGACCATGCTCCACCACCTCAACAACCTCAACCTCAACCCTTTTCACCAACCTCAACACTTAGAGGCATTGACGAGTCCATGTGGATTGATCCTCCACAAACTCAAGGTCAAATCAATGAGGAACTTGACCACCTCTATGCCTTTTCCAACATGGTGGATTCTCACCTCCATGAAGCCATGCAACTACAAACCACCTTACTTTCATCCATCATAGCTCCACCGAATCCCAACCACCAATCAACATATGTTCCACCACCACCACCACCAACAAACGAACCTACTCTACCACCAAACTTCCCTCGCCATGGTTGCCCCATGTGTGAATGAACCGCTCATCTTACTCAAAGAACCAACATATTGGTTCATTAGCTCCAAAACGAGATGAGGTTCATTTTAAACCACATCCTCAAGCGTCTTAACGCTCTTTCTCATCCTCCTCAATAGATGCTCACATTAGGAGCTTGACATCTTAGGATTTTTTTTCTTTTCTAAGTTATTTCTTTTTTTTTTTAGGATTTTTATTCTAGGACTTTTCTTTCTAAGTTATTTTTCTATTTATTTCATGCATTTCCTTTATCTCATCTACATTATAGTCCAATTTTGTGACTTTTGTCAAAAAATATTTTCTAATGAATGATGTTTGTTGATGTTTGTGTGTTAGTTGTGACTTATTATTGTACATTATATCCATGGTTGGTTTGAACTATTTATCACTAACCTTTGTTTTGTAGCACTTATTTATACTTGGCACCCTAACTAGGGGGAGTATTGACTAAGGGGGAGCTAATCAAGCACTCAAAATCCATGCATCATTATACTTGGCACCCTAACTAGGAGGAGTATTGACCAAGGGCTTGCACTACATTCCGCTACGCTTTTCTTCGTTTTGTTTCGACAAAAAAGGAGAGATAATATTAAACTCAAACATCACACATTTTATACAATTTAAAATGGCTAAATTGATTTTAAAAGTTGCATAAAACTAGTTTAATCTATATTTTTAAAGACTTGCACTTTATTTATCTCATTGCTTAAAAATAAACTTTATGTTTTCTCATCAATAAAAAGGGGGAGATTGTTAATACAAATATCGTCTAAAAAACGTATTTATATTTTACGATCTTTGCTATATTTTGTTAACGACAATTATAAACTTTATTTTTAGCAAAACATAAATATAGTTAAGTCTTTTACATATATAGTCACAAGCCTTTCATAAACACAAAACATCATCTAACTAGTATAAACATGTTACATATTCACTTTCATATACATTTTACAAGTTTACTTTCATATACATTTTAATCTAAAATTAAAAATGTATTATGACATCATGGCATGCATCACCTTGAAATCTTTAGGAGATTTTGAAGATCATATAGATATCTTGTTTAGATCCTTACTCAATGAATCCTTGGAAAGATATGGAAATATCTTGGTTAGATTTGGTTAAGCTTTTTGAAGATTTTCTGTCAGGTTCCAACGGAACCAAATAGGTACAAGGACGGATCCCTCATTTTGGATCTGTCCCATCCGTGGCTTGTTGAGGCAGTTGGCCTATAAATAGCAAGCCACACATTCATGTTTTCTTATCACTTACAAGCATAAACAACATCATACATTCTTTCATATCTAACTCATTCATTTTTCATATTTCATTGAGCTTCTTTGTAGCAAGAAGATCAAAAGCATCACAAGCTTCAACAAAGCGTTGCAAGACTTGTTAGTTAGTTACAGTATGAATTGTTGTTGTTCACACATCATTGTTTGTACCAAACAATCATAAAACCTCTGTAGTGATCGGTTAGTAGTTTAGTCCTCAAAATACATAGTGTGAACGGGAGTGGTTGTACCCTTGTAAAAGAACTCGGTATTTAGCTTTGTACCGGAAAAAGTGTAATCGACATTTGTAAAGGTTTTCTCCGCCGAGAAGGGAGCTTATTGATTAGTGAAGAAAACTCTCGAGTAGACACTCAGGGAGTGGAGTAGGGCAAGGAAGAGAGTCATTGTAAACCGAACCACTATAAACAATCGTCTTGTGGTTTGATCATTTCTTTCTTTACTTGCATGTTATTTATTGTTTGTTATTTGCATAAGTTGAATTCACACTAAGTATTCAAAGCAAATAAATTTTAAAAACGGTAAAACTATTCACCCCCCCCTTCTAGTTTTCCACAAGTACGTCAGACTTGGAGGTCTAACGGCGTCATTAAACACAACATGACGCCGTCCCTTGTAAACTCATGGAAGATTTCTAGTGTTGAGCTAACAAGTAACGCCTCAGAATATTTTGAAGGATTTAATACCTGACGCCATCAGGAGAAAAGTGGATATGGGCGTCACGCTTTATGCAAACAAGAGACGGCTTAGATGGATTTTACAAGTGACGACCTCAGATCCCTTTCTAACGCCGTCAGAGCGGCGATTACACAGACGAAACCCTAAACCACGGCGAGTTGACGGTGTCAGAGGCAATAACCTGACGCCGTCAGAACTGTATTCCTATATATATTTTCGAAAGTTTTCATTTTTGAGGGGTGACATCTTTTGGAGAATAAACCCTAGTCGAATTTCAGCAGCTTTGTAAGGGTTTTTCAACCCTTGAACCTTATGCTTTATTGAAGATAAGTTATTCGTTTAATCATTTAGTATGTCTATGTGTTGTTTGATTAATTGTTTATCTTTTCTTCTATCTATCATACTAGCTTAAGTTTGTTTGTGTTTGCTTATATCTAATGAAACCTAGTTATTGAATATTGATTTGTTGTCTCTTGTTTAGTTGATTGTTATCGCGTGTGGTTAAGAAAATTGGCTGACCTCTTATATGTAACTAGCTTGAACGTCATAAAAACGCAACCTTAGAGTGCACTATTGGTTTTGTTCATTGTATTTATTGCGTGAATTGCGGCTTGTTTATCCTAGAAAACTTAATGGATGTTAAGAGATTTAGGGGAGACTAATATTCACAGAGTTGGGAACTTCGGCACCTCCCCACGACCAATAATAAGGAATACGACGCTTCAACTAAAACAAGGACGTGACAATTCAACGAATTAATAGGAGATAACTAGGGAGTAATTAAATCTAAATAAACACGCTTTTCCTATCATAAGAAGTTCACCAATTTACTTTTTCTTGCTTTTAGTTTAATTTTTGTTTTATAATTAGTTTTTGGGTTATTTGATTAACAACTAATTCCGCCCACTCCTTCAAAACTGAGATTTTAATTGCTTTCTAAAAAATATAAAAAATACAAAAAGAATCATCCCTCACCTCTAGACCTATCACGTCATACATCTTGACCTAACGACACTATTCCCCTAGAGAACGATCAATCCCCCGGACCTACCTATACTACACTACAACAATCAGGTACACTGCCTGGAGGATTGCAAGCTTCTCGAGATCCCTTAAGAAGTAAAACCTTTTGCGTGGACGCAATCCTCGCATCAAGTTTTTGGCGCCGCTGCCGGGGAATAGTTATTGTTTAGGTTCAATTTCTATCTCGTTTAGTTCTACTCACTAGATTCCTATCAAGTGAGATTTTTATTTTATTTTTCGTAGCTTTCTCGTAGTCTATCTTTTTCTTTGTGTCTTTGTTCATAAAAAATATTTCATTGATTATTTCGTTAGCCATTATGGAGAACGCGAATCCACCATACTACCCACCAAGAAATCCACGCATTCTATTCCAAAATAATATCTTGATGTTCCAACAACATCATGATGAATCTCTCTATGATGTGGGGACTCGTTTCAAATACTTACTCCAAAAATTCCCTCATCATGGCCTCGATTTATGGTCCCAAATTCAAATCTTTTACAATCGTGTCGACCAATACACCCAAAGGGACATTGACTATGTGGCCGATGGGGACCTTTGGGAATTAAGTGCTGAAGAAGCATGGGATGCCATAGAGAATTGTTCGCAACTCGATAAAAAGTTGGACAACCCAACAAACGTTATTTCGGATGAGTTGTTAACAAGTCTTGAGGCTCAAGAAAGAAGTTTGTATGGAAATGAGATGGTTAGATTTGAGATACCTAGGTGGATGTCATGGTTAGGTGCCACCATAATACAAGATGAACACATAGGCGATCAAGATAAGATGGAGGATAGAGTAGAAAGTCCAAGCCCACCGAGTACCCCACAAGTCCTACCATCATTTGAGGCATACACACCACCCGTGACTAACCCGGAAGAAGTAGAAATGCCTATAGGAACCCCAATAGAGGTAGAACCCTTGGACCAACCACAACTAGAGGAAATAGGTTTGAATACTTGTAGTCACAACCTTTCTCTTAGTTCTATGGAAGTTCCTAGTTGTGATGAATCGGAGCCTCAACCAAAACCGTTACCTAATCTTCCACCCTTGGATGAAAATTTAGGAATTGAAATAGGTCCCGATCCACCCATCAAACCATATAGTCTGGGTAATGTTAAGATAAAGGTAATAGACTCTAAGCCATGTGGAGTGGAAGCAAATATGGGAGTGAAACATGACCTTACATACTTACATCACCCATTCATGATTGATCACAAGAAACATTATGGGTTTAAACCGGGTTTATTAGGTCAAAGTAGATTCTTAACTAGAAGTCTCTCGAAGTTGATAGAAGATGATCCCTTTCTAGGAGAAAATTTTAATCCGCCCATTAACCCAATTGAATTAAGTAAGTTTATGATGATAGGAGCACAAATCTTTGAGCATATAATTCATCCACCACTCTTTCCTCACGTGACATAGTCCTAACAAATTGGTGTGTATCGTTACTATCACCCGCACTTAATCTTAAGTGTAGGGAAAACATCCCCTTTGTCTGTTAAATAAGGGTAGAGTCAGGCTCGTGACTCGAACAAAAACAAGCGCTTCTTAGGAGTCAACCCAAGCTTTTTAATTGTTTATTTGTTTGCTTTTTATTTGTTTGATTTCATATATATGCTCCATCTTTATTTGTTTATATTTCATGTTTCGAATAAAATTTGTGAAAATGCTTTATCATGTTTTTAACCTCGTCTTAATCACATATAAAGGTATTTTACAAAAAGATAGGTGTAGGGAAGATCATAATTTTTTTTATAAGAACGAATTCGAACATGAAAGATAACAAGTAATGATTAGCATATATTTATGTGATTGTTTAGAGTTAAATGCTTGCATTGAGTCACAATGAATGTTCTGTAGTTTTTCTAGGTTTTAATACTCAGATTTTTCCAGAAATTTTCCTGAAACAAAACGTAAAAATACTGTCAGGTCATACCTGACAGCGTCAGGCTTAACACCCGACGACGTCAGGCACTGTAGCAGCACAGTTTTCCAGATCTTTGTTTTTCAGCTAGAGTTTAAATTTTTAAAATTTTTAAGAATTTTAAATTTCCAGGAATCTGTAGACATTTATTTTGCAAGCATTATATCTTACTTTGCTTTCTAGTTTAGTTTTAGTATATATAGTGTTTACCGCCGATTTTATGCGAGGTTTTCTGTTTCGTTTTCTTAATGAATTACATGTTATATTGGACAAGAAGACGAAAGTATACATTGGAAGTGAAGCTTATCATGTTTGTTTTCTTGGAGGAAGATCTAACTATGTTTTCACATTGTCCATGCCGAGCAAATCAGGGGAGTATTAGTTTCTTTCTCTATTTTATTTTCCTGTTGATGAACTCAAATAAGTACATTTTATTACCATCATTTATCCTATTAATTTGACTTGTTTTACTATATTATGTATGAGGATTGATACTTAATCGTTTACTTTTGTAATTCTCAGTTGAAAACAAGCATTTTGTGAAACTTGGCGATTTTGGACTAATTATGGAGCAAAACATGCATAAAGTGAAGAGTCTACTGAAATGGACAAGATCAAGACTAATCTGCTCCAGATGCGCCGCATCTTGCTTATCACATGCGCCGCATCACTATCAAGATCTCACCAGATACGATCCAAGATACAAGAGGACATGCGCCGCATCCAAAGATGAAGATACGCCGCATCTTCTGGCGGTGTACGAATATTCCTGAATATTATAATCTTGGACCCCACGCGAAGTTAAGTACATGCGCCGCATCTACTTACAAGATGCGCCGCATCTCACCCTCAGACAGAAACTATAAATACCCCAAGACCAGACGAATTTCGTACGACATATATTATAACCGAAGACCGAAGACCAGAAACCTAGGACGAATTCAGTCAAGGTAGCAGCACAAGACACACCCAAATCAAAGATACAAGAGCTGTAAGAAGGTGCTGCATATGTTTAATTCATTAAGTAGTTTTGTTTTATTGTGTTAGTAAACTTTAATTCATCAAGATTGGTGGCTTGTGTAACGTGACAACGGAAAGGTTGCACTCCCTTAAAACTGCTTTCTCATTAATTAAAGTTTATATGTTGATGTCATTGGTGACTTTTATTAGTGCATTGATAACCTCTGTGTCTAGCTGAGCGTTGATCGGGTCGCCATGCCTCTGCCCTCGCCTGTTTATTAGATGCCTATGCATTCTATGGTCTGTAGAAAAGTAGGAGAAAGATAAACGGGATAGTCATAAGTAATCATTAAGGGTTTACTCGCCGATAAGATTAGAACCAACGAGAAAGGACTTAATCTCGGTGCGTTGCATCGAACTATACACTTCATATAACACTAGCAATAAAACAAGTGACAAACTACTTATCATAAGGACAGCCCTCTTATTGTCTCGAGTATTTATCTGTGTACGTGTGTGCTACTTGCTGATTCATGCCTATCGGTTTAGTTTATTATTTAATTGCAACCAAATCGTGTCAGTCTCTCAGGCTGAACCCCCTTGCGTTAGATTAGATTGTATAGCTAACTTAATATATTAAAATACTGATTAGAATAACTAGATAATACGTTCCACTCTTAGTGATCGACACTCTACTTACCATTATATTCATACTGACCGGGTACACTGCTCGTTAAGTGTGTGTGTTATTGATAAGTCGGCTAAATATAAATTTAAAACTTGATTAGGCATTAAAACTGCTAAACCGCAACGACACATCACCCGCAACGACAGTACCCGTGCTGATTACACTTCAGGAGTTGCTAGACCAAAGTTTGATGATAAGTCAAAATTCGAGTTGAAGGGTCAGTTTCTCAAAGAGCTCAGAGAGAATGCTTTCAGTGGGACGGAACATGAGGATGCTAATGAGCATGTTGAAAAGGTCATGGAGATTGCAGATTTGTTTACTTCAGAAGGAGTCACTAACGATCAACTCATTCTTAGAATCTTTCCAATCTCACTAAAAGGAGCTGCTAAAAAGTGGCTAAGGAATGAACCTGCTAGTTCAATCACTACATGGGAAGGTTTGAAGAGCAAATTCCTGAAGAGATATTGTCCACCTGCTAAGACTGCTAAAAAAATGGAGGCTATCAACAGTTTCAAGCAAGAGCCTGATGAAACTCTTTATCAAGCTTGGGAACGATTTAAAGATTTATTGATAAAATGTCCTCAACACTATCTAACCCCTATGCAGGAGATAATATTGTTTTATCAAGGATTGGACGTGCCTACTAGACAGATTTTGGATGCTAAGGGAGCTGTACCTCAAATGAGTGCAACTAATGCTAGGAAAGCGATCCAAGAAGCTGCTGATCATTCTCAGAAGTGGCACGATGGGACCTCTACTAGATCTAAGAGCAGCACTAATTTTGACGGGATTGCTGCTATTCAAGCTCAATTAGATAAAATAAGTAGAGAGATGAAGAAGCGTGATGAAAGAGTGTATGCTGCCCAAGTTGGATGTGAAAAGTGCGAAGGACCTCACTACACTAAAGATTGCCCGAATAAGAATGAAAGTGAGACATTTGAAGAAGCATATTACACCCAATTTGGACAACCATTCCGACCTTCAGGAAGATTTAGGGAAGCTACCCCGGGATTCTATCAAAAGAACAACTTTAACCCCGCTTATCAAGAGAGGAGGCAGACTTTAGATGACACTCTAAAGCAAATTATGGCCGATGCTGCTAAAAGACATGAAGAGAATACTGCTATGATCAAAGAAATCCGAGCTTCAACGGACACTACTACAAGAAATCAAGGAGCTTCGATCAAAGCATTGGAACAACAAATTGGTCAAATGAGCAAAGTTCTTCAAGAAAGGGGATATGGAAGTTTACCTAGCTCAACCGAAACCAACCCAAGAGATCATGTCAAGGCCATAAGCACCACTGAAGAAGTCACTCCTTGCTTACCTAGAAGATCGATGAATGGTAATGATGGTGCAAGACCCGAATTTTTCTTTAATTCTTCAATCAGTTTAAGGAGACTACTCAAAGAAAAGACAAAGATTGAAGAAGAGATCAAGGCTACAATGAAAGAAGGGAGCTCTGCAACCGATTTAAATGCCTTGCCTAATAAAGAAAAAGACCCAGGAAGTTTTACTCTCCCTTGTTCAATTAATAATATATCTTTCAATAATGTGTTAGCTGACTTAGGAGCTAGTGTTAGTGTTATGCCTCTTAACACATTCACTACCCTAGGACTAGGTAAATTAACACCAACTAAATTACTTATTGAATTGGCTGATAAAATGGTAAAACGACCTGTAGGGATTGCTAATAATGTGCTAGTTAAGATTGAGAAGTTTGTTTTCCCTATAGACTTTGTTATATTAGATATGCCCGAGGATGTTAAGGTTCCTTTAATCCTTGGAAGACCTTTCTTGTCTACTGCCCATGCTAAGATTGATGTGTTTAAAAGAAAAATCTCGTTAAGAGTAGGGAATAATAAACTAGTCTATAAGTGCCAAGATCCTGTTAAAAGCATAATTAGAGGAGTCTATGTGCTAGGATTAAGAGAGCGTATGGACCTCGATCTTGAAGCTAGGCTCATGGGAGAAACATTGATTCAAAACAACTCAACTAATCCTAATCATGAGAACTTTGAGGAATTTATTGACCTTAATGTACCTACCGAACTTAGACGTGATGTTGTCAATGATTCTGATGATGAGTGGTATGATTGTGTAGTAATTAACAAACGCAGGAGAATAGTTGAGAATACAAATTTGAATAATGGTGTTTCTATTGAACTACCACCCCACCTTGCTTATTTATGCTTATATGATAATAAGAATTTCCCGTCTATCATTTTGTCATCTCTGCCCATAAGGGACAGGACTTTGTTTATACAGATATTAAAGAAGAACGGCGTGGAAATCAAGGACGAGCAAGGAGTGTTCAATATTACTGAATTGGGAATGAGGGAGCGCGATGTTTCCGACTTCTTCAATGATCGATATTAAAGAGCTGAACGTGAGTCTAACTTGAAGACTCTGAAATAAAGACAAGTGCTTACCGGGAGACAACCCGGATCTATCTTTTAATTTTCTGTTTTTGTCGAGTCAGTCAGGCCGCAGAGGATACGGCGCATCTCCATCATGAGATGCGACGCATCTCCTGCAGATGGTCATATCTTATTTTATTTTTCTGCATTTTTTATTTTCGAATTTAAAACTTTTTATCAGTTTATTTTAAATGTGGCGCATCCCAGGTTAAGGATGCGGCGCATCTTTTATTCTGATCCGTATTTATTCCAGGCTCGATACGGCGTATCTTCTTCCATAAGATACGGCGCATCGACTGACCTGATGATTTTCATTTTAAGTTTTTATGTTTTATTTTTTACCTAACTACTAATGTATTATGGAAGTTTGAACCTTTCTTATCTTAGGTGTGCTTTGAAGCCTTGGTGGTATTATAGATTCCTGCATTTCCTGTGGATACATCTTATATGAAGCTTAAATGTTCTAATCCACAAGAAAGATAATTTTTGCTCTACTACTAATGGAGGATCATACCGAGCAAATCTCAGGGGAGTTTTTCTGTTCTAATTCTTTTATTTTCCAGTTTTTAACCTTTTATACAAACAACGAGGACGTTGTTTAACTTAAGTGGGGGGATTGGAGAATTAGAACACTTAACATTTACTTGTCCTAAACTTTTCAAAATATGCTTAAAATGTGCTTAATATATCAAAATTTAAAATTTTTAGCATGTTTTTGTTTAAAGTCTAAGTTGCATAGCTGCACACATGACGTTATTTTCAAAAATTGTGATTTTTCAAAACTCAGAAATCTATGAGTGTGCCGGTGACTTGTAAACTTTAGAACTTGGCTTGTATACTATTCGAGACCACCATAATAAGTATTATTTTATATAATTGGAATGACTTGTCTAAATTGGTAAATTTCTAGGATTACACCCAAATAGCCTTATATGTTATGTGTTATTAGCTAACTACACTGGTTAGTTAACCCCCGTATAAACCCTTTTGTTACTCTCATTTTTAGAGTAAGATACCCCTAGAAAAACACTCAGAGCCATTCCTTTCGTTTCTTACACCTATGTTTAAAATGTTTCGTTACACCCTTACACCTTAGCCTACCCTGTAGATTAAAATCCGTGGTTGGTTAATTGCTATAGGCAAAGTGTGTTTCCTTACATTACTTGTGTTCGCGTGCGTAATTCATTATCTATGGTTAGGTCGGGAAATTGCACAATGCAATTGGAGTGAAAGTAAATATTGTATATCTTTGAGTTTATTTTTCGTGTGTTTACTACTTTCACTATTACCGTTATTTCTGAAGTCATGAAAAGTATGGAAAAATTATCCAGGATTATTGTTTTGGTGATGTGGTGAAATTTTATACATCTATGTTTATGCTTAGTAAAAAGAAAAAAAAAATCGAAAAAATGAGAAAAGAAAAAGAAAAAGAAGAAAGTTGGATGTTTGATTAAACCAACGATGTAAAGTTATGCAAGTGGTCGATATCACCACTATTTGTTGTATATTATATCTATGGATTGAATGGGAGTTGGCAGTTATGGGAACGTCAACTAAGGTTTATTCTTTGATTAAGATCTTGTTGAGTATAATTCGTGTCTACCTAAAGCGTGTGTTTCAAGTGTTAAAGCGTGAGTTATTCAATGATATGAGTCTTATTCATGGGATGGTTGGGATAGTGATTAACCACACTTAGGATTTTAATTTATTTGTTTTGTTTATTTTTTATTTTACACCAATTTATATCCCAAAAATTATCCATACCCTTTACTATTCTTTATCCAACCAAACCTTTGATTTATTGAGATTAGGGATTTGAGCAATCTTAAGTATCGTAGTCGTGGATTCGGCTATGTATTTATGATTTTGTCGCCCTTTTTGATATATTATTATTGGTGAAGTTTGGACCCATCTTTAGCCTATTCGAGTCAAGGATTTGAGCAATTGCAAGTATCGTGTTCGTGGATTCGATCATGTATTTGTGATTTTGTCGCCTTTTCTGGAATTTGAGATCGATGGAGATTAAGAATAATTAACCCTTAAGCCTAAAAACCCTTTTTACCGCTTTAGACTTGTTATTCCTTAGCTTTAGTGGTGGAGATGTGTAAACTTGCCAAGCTTATGATAGAATATTCGTCGCGACTGGACAGTTAAACGATTAGATTTGCTTTTATCAGATTATTTTATTTTACTTCTAATTCGTTAAGTGTTTAGTTGTGTGATTATGATAAAACGAATACATGCTTAAATATAAAAATACATCCTAATGTCTTTTAGGATAATTTTCATAAGTTTTAATCTAAGGTTTACTTGGGGACAAGTAAAGTTCAAGTGGGGGGATATTTGATGAACTCAAATAAGTACATTTTATTACCATCATTTATCCTATTAATTTGACTTGTTTTACTATATTATGTATGAGGATTGATACTTAATCGTTTACTTTTGTAATTCTCAGTTGAAAACAAGCATTTGGTGAAACTTGGCGATTTTGGACTAATTATGGAGCAAAACATGCATAAAGTGAAGAGTCTACTGAAATGGACAAGATCAAGACTAATCTGCTCCAGATGCGCCGCATCTTGCTTATCACATGTGCCGCATCACTATCAAGATCTCACCAGATACGATCCAAGATACAAGAGGACATGCGCCGCATCCAAAGATGAAGATACGCCGCATCTTCTGGCGGTGTACGAATATTCCTGAATATTATAATCTTGGACCCCACGCGAAGTTAAGTACATGCGCCGCATCTACTTACAAGATGCGCCGCATCTCACCCTCAGACAGAAACTATAAATACCCCAAGACCAGACGAATTTCGTACGACATATATTATAACCGAAGACCAAAGACCAGAAACCTAGGACGAATTCAGTCAAGGTAGCAGCACAAGACACACCCAAATCAAAGATACAAGAGCTGTAAGAAGGTGCTGCATATGTTTAATTCATTAAGTAGTTTTGTTTTATTGTGTTAGTAAACTTTAATTCATCAAGATTGGTGGCTTGTGTAACGTGACAACGGAAAGGTTGCACTCCCTTAAAACTGCTTTCTCATTAATTAAAGTTTATATGTTGATGTCATTGGTGACTTTTATTAGTGCATTGATAACCTCTGTGTCTAGCTGAGCGTTGATCGGGTCGCCATGCCTCTGCCCTCGCCTGTTTATTAGATGCCTATGTATTCTATGGTCTGTAGAAAAGTAGGAGAAAGATAAACGGGATAGTCATAAGTAATCATTAAGGGTTTACTCGCCGATAAGATTAGAACCAACGAGAAAGGACTTAATCTCGGTGCGTTGCATCGAACTATACACTTCATATAACACTAGCAATAAAACAAGTGACAAACTACTTATCATAAGGACAGCCCTCTTATTGTCTCGAGTATTTATCTGTGTACGTGTGTGCTACTTGCTGATTCGTGCCTATTGGTTTAGTTTATTATTTAATTGCAACCAAATCGTGTCAGTCTCTCAGGCTGAACCCCCTTGCGTTAGATTAGATTGTATAGCTAACTTAATATATTAAAATACTGATTAGAATAACTAGATAATACGTTCCACTCTTAGTGATCGACACTCTACTTACCATTATATTCATACTGACCGGGTACACTGCTCGTTAAGTGTGTGTGTTATTGATAAGTCGGCTAAATATAAATTTAAAACTTGATTAGGCATTAAAACTGCTAAACCGCAATGACACATCACGCGCATCACCTGTTATCATTACTTTGATACTTTTCAAGAACATTGAGGACAATGTTCAATTTAAGTATAGGGAGGGTAAAATGGGATACCTAGAAACTATAACTTCACTTGATATTTGTTTTGTCTTAGAGTAAATGTGTAATAAAACTAAGAAAGATACTTGTTCGGGCAATTTTAGCACCAAATTTAAATTTTTTTACAACATATAGGAGTGAAACTTTAGTTTGAATAAGAATCTCATGGATATGAATTATATAGCTAGCACAAAAACCCTTCCATTCAAAAATTTTCACCCTAAAAATGTGTGGTTCGCCTTTAGAAATATAGGAAAAAGCATTCACCTTTAATGCTTATGAGTGTACCGGTAGTATATAAATTTTAGAACTTGCGTTTGTGATGCATCCTGAGATCACTAGTGAGACTACATTCGTGTAGTTAGGATTTACTAAATGATAAAAGGCATTAGGATAATCCTTGTTTTAAACCTGTATTATAATTACGTTGGCTACACCGGTCAAGTAATTTCCCCACACCCTTGCGATGTACTCATCTTTAGTACTACCTCCGTCCCATATTAAGTGTCCATAATGGAATCTTGGGATGTCCCAAATTAAGTGTCCAGGGAATATTTTCAACCAATGAGAAGAGACTTTAGTGGGTAATAGTGATATTTGATTGGTGGAGAGTGTAGTTAGTGGAATTTCCTAAAACTTTGTGCATTTGGAAAGTGGACACTTAATATGGGACGGAGGGAGTACATGATACCCCTAGTACACCCCTCAGAGCCTATCTTTTTCGCGGTTCTCGTGATATTTAGGTGGATTCCGAAATATTAATGAAGAACATTGTTCACAATCCACCCCAAAATGTACACCCAAATCGCCTTAGCCTACCTTGTATGCACTCATCTTTAGTGCATTATTGTTACAACATATATGTTTAAACCCTTTGTCAATTGTCTAATCGGTTACATGGCTATGTCGAGTCATATCTTGTAAATACAGTTTTGGGACGATTGGGACCCATGGGTAAAAGTACTAGTTGTAATGTAGTAATGGGGAAGAACGTCAATGATTATTACCCCCATATGTGCGTTAATGTTTAAAGTACTCCAAGTGTTTTAATTTTCTTAAATCGGGTCATTAGTTAGTTATGTGTAAAGTATGTAAAATTCAAGTGTAGGGAGGTTGCAAGATCCCTTTGATGTATTATTTTGGATGTAAAATTCAACGCCTCATTGTACATGTAATTGATCAAGATAATTGACTTGCCACCAGTAAAATTCCCAATATCCAACAAACCGTGTTTTCCATACCCTTACACCTAGCGTTACAACCCTTGAAAAGCCCTCTTTGATAGTTTATCGTAGGTGCTTACGCCAAAGTGGTGGAGGTTTGATCCGTTCCCAAGCCTATGGTAATCTATGTACTATGACAGGTAGAGAGTGTTTCAATTTCAATTTTCCATATGTGTTATATAACTTTATACACCCGAGAGATGTGAGAATCTAAACACTTTATGTGAGGTGCTAGTATATAATTTCTGTGCTTATTTTAACTAACGTGGAATGATTGTATGTTGTAATTACTTTTATATTAATGTTAAATGACCCCTAGCTTGTAAATTGATTAGAATAAAAGCTCATTTGCTTTGAGGACAAGCAAATCCCAAGTGTAGGGATATTTGATAAAGATTTATTTGGTATCTTTTTAAGGGGTCATTTAAGCCAAAAATCGAGTAAATACGATCAAATATTGCCTCAAATCGTTTCTTATTGTATTTTAGGTACTTAGGACGAGAATTGTGGAAAACAACACTTTTGGAGCATATTGGACGATAAAGTGAAGAAAACGACGAAGTCGCGAAAAGTACGTCAGACTTGGAGGTCTGACGGCGTCACTAAACACAACGTGACGCCATCCCTTGTAAGCTCGTGGAAGATTTCGAGTGTTGAGCTAACAAGTGACGCCTCAGAAGATTTTGAAGGCTTTATAACCTGACGCCGTCAGGAGTAAAGTGGAGATGAGCGTCACGCTTTATGCTAACAAAAGATGGCTCAGAAGGATTTTACAAGTGACGGCCTCAGATCCCTTTCTGACGCCGTCAGAGCGTCGATTACACAGCTGAAACCTTAAACCAGCGAGTTGACGGCGTCAGAGGCTATAACCTGACGCCATCAGAACTGTATTCCTATATATATTTTCGAAAGTTTTCATTGTTAAGGGGTGCCATCTTTTGGAGAATAAACCCTAGTCAAATTTCAGCATCTTTGTAAGGGTTTTTCAACCCTTGAACCTTATACTTTATTGAAGATAAGTTATTCGTTTAATCATTCAATATGTCTATGTGTTGTTTGATTAATTGTTTATCTTTTCGTCTATCTATCATGCTAGCTAAAGTTTGTTTGTGTTTGCTTAGATATAATGAAACATAGTTATTGAATATTGATTTGTTGTCTCTTGTTTAGTTGATTGTTATCGCGATAGGTTAAGAAAACTGGCTGACCTCTTATATGTAACTAGCTTGAAGGTCTTAAAAACGCAACCGTAGAGTGCACTATTGGTTTTGTACGTTGTATTTATTGCGTGAATTGCGGCTTGTAGATCCTAGCAAACTTAATGGATGTTAAGGGATTTAGGGGAGACTAATATTCATAGAGTTTGGGACTTCGGCACCTCCCCGCGTCCAATAATAAGGAATACGACGCTTCAACTAAAACAAGGACGTGACAATTCAACGAATAAATAGGAGATAACTAGGGAGTAATTAAATCTAAATAAACACGCTTTTCCTATCATAAGAAGTTCACCAATTTACTTTTTCTTGTTTTTAGTTTAATGTTAGTTTTATAATTAGTTTTTGGGTTAGTTGATTAACAACTAATTTCGCCCATTCTTTCAAAACCGATATTTTAATTGCTTTCTAAAAAATATAAAAAATACAAAAAAAAAAATCATCCCTCACCTTTAGACCTATTTCGTCATACATCTTGACCTAACGACACTATTCCCCTAGAGAACGATCAATCCCCCGGACCTACCTATACTATACTACAACGATCAGGTACACTGCCTGGAGGATTACAAGCTTCTCAAGATCCCTTGAGAAGTAAAACCTTTTGCGTGGACGCAATCCTCCCGTCAATATGAGTTTTGAAGGTTCACATAGATGTTTTGTAAAAGTCTTTTGTAATTTGTAATGATGATTAATATCTATCGGTTTATGTTTCATATCTTAGTTCTTTAATATACTTTCAGATTGTAAGAAGTTTTATTTGCTCACTTACACTGAAAAACGCTTAGGCTATTTTTCTATCAAAAGAGGGAGAGATTGTTGGGTCAATTCGGAGCCTAAAGTCTATTAGTATAGTTTTGAATGAAAAACCACCCTAAGTGTATATGGTCCCTGATGCTATATTATCAGGGAGTCATCTTCAAGATGTTCTTCAGAGTCTAAAGAAGAAAGACTCATCACAACCTGAGGCGGGACTCAGAGAGTGAAGATAAGAACCAAGACTTGGAGGATGGAGTCAGAGTGTGATGACAATAACACTCTGACTCCCTGAACTTCTCAGACACTGATGCATTACAAAGACTTAGTACCTCGGATGATCAAGTAAGGCTCCGAAGTCTGGGCGGGAAACTTCTTGGGAAGATAAGTTCAAAGCGCTTATCAAAAGTCAAGAAGTACCATAGTTGGTATAAAGTGCAAACAATTGTCATCACTGTTAAGCCGAAAGTATGGTTTGTAGCCATACTAGGAATAGAAGCTAAAATACAAATTGTACTTTAGCATATCAAAAATTGACACGCTACTTTTACCTCACTGGTATACACATCGCACCAGCCTATAAAAAGATCATTGTAAAGTTGGAAAATGTACCTCTTGTATTAAAAGTTATGACACTTTCAATAGCTCATTTTCTTTCTCCAAGTAGAACTTAGTCCTAGAGTTTAACTGTATTGGTTAGCATAGTTCTTACTTAAACACTTAACTTTGGTTAAATGTTTATGTTTAGTGAGAAGATCACATACATACTTGCCATTTAATCCCAAGTGTAGTTCCGCAAACACTTGTGTATGGTTCTTGGATATATATCTAATAAGGATTAAACGTTGAAAACTTGGTGTCTTTACTTTAAACGTATTTACTTCTTACATAAGTTTTCATTACATTTTTGTTAAGCATTGAACTAGGTTAGATTAACTTTGTAGTTAAGCTAACCTTGTAAAGGGGACAACAAAAAGAAAAGAACGACATCCAAACATTTTCTTCTTGGCTACTTGAAAACGGAGATGGCAAACTTGGAGTGCCAAACGAATTAGACACATGAAATTCTTCATGGCTCCATATACTAGATAACTACTACATCAGAGACGACGACAATGGCTTATTAGATTTTATCGGCTTTATTTATGATGAGGAAACACTACGAAGACCAAGTACAAAGAAATTGCAGCAAAAGACAATTGTTTGCCTAAAAAATGAAATGGACAACGTCATAAATTCACAGGTTATATCAATGCTTCCAAGCGAAAGTACAGCCTATGTCTGCTCAGATGGAGCTACTCCATATTGCAATGACGGAGGAGAAACAGAAATGCTATATCCGACTGGATATCTAAACACCCTTAGTTTCCAAGGTCTGCCAGCCCATCAGTTGGAACTTAAAATAGGAGCACCAATCATGCTTCTGAGAAGCCTTAACTTGGCTGGAGGATTATGTTACAGCACAAGAATGATCGTCACGCAGTTATTAACGAAACTCATCGATGCGCAGATCATCACAGACACAAGAGTGGGACAAAAAGTGTTCTTTCCAAGGATTCCCTTGATAAACAAAGACCCAAAACTGTCATTTATTTTCATAAGAAAACAGTTTCCGGTGAAAATTTGTTACGCGATGACGATCAACAAAAGCCAAGGGCAGTCTGCGAACAACATAGGCATATACTAGCCTGAACCCATATTTGGCCATGGGCATCTATGTGTCGCTTTATCTAAGGTGACATCACCAAAAGGCCTAAAAATCCTTATCGGGCGGCAATAAGACAAGTCTGGGAATACAACCAAGAATATCGTATACAGTGATTTCTTGAAAAAAGTTAAATAAACACAGGTAAATTTCACATATTCCAACATTGGGCATAATAGCTTTCATGCACATTGTTGCCGATCACTAGCATCTCACCAGAACCCGAAGTGTACAACAACAACACAAGAGATTATTGACATAGCAAAGTAGTCTATTACATCTTTTTTTTGGGTTCTGCTAATTTTGATTCATATTCACAGTTTCACAGAAATTATAAAATTGTAACTTTGACACTGAAATATATACCAGACCAAAATTATCAGATAATTATAGACGGCATACAAAAGGCTCCGCTGCAACGCCGGCAGCCTAATTCCTCGATACAAACAAAGAAACAGTTGATTACTACCATGAAAATAAAAAGTTAATTACATGGGAAGTCTTGCAGTGTCATTTCCTTATCAATGACCCTTCCTTAAGTATACAATGACCCAAATCTTAAAACATTAACAGCCATAAAGTTTCGAAATCCCCCCTTTAAAAACACTATATGAATCCCGAAAATGATTATTTGTCTGCATTGATCATGCATTAATTCACCTGCAACACAGAAATCTAACAAGAATCATAAACCTGTCCTGGATTTAATATTCTAAAATTTCTAACTTTCTTTCCAAAAAGAATGAGGCATCACCATGATCTTGTTGCTGTCAATGGCATGTCAAGAGTCCTCCGACGCTCAGGTTGACATAGCTGGAGGTTGATCGGGCTACAAGCTTGGATGACACTAGAGTTACATGCAAGGAACCCACTATTCTCATCACAGGTAGCTGCATATGCTCTTGCTTCATAAATCTGATAAAAATATATTTCTTGACTAACTATATATATTGATAGAAATTCTTTGTAGAAAATAAAAAAGATTTATTATTATCTAAACAAAATAACTTTGTTTCTGAACGGCGAAGAAATAATTTATCATAAACTAGAACTTGGTAGAAACATGATATATAATTACCTTCTTGTAGAGTTCAATGTTTTCTTGATGTATCAGGTTCCCCTATACAGAAATAATCAACATCTTTCTTAGTGTATAACAGATTACAAAGAATTGGTATTCCAACACTTTCAGCTTTAATTTGAGTTGTGAAGAATCATCACAATTTTATATTTACAAGATTTTCATTGAAAATTTATTTGGTTGGCCATTAAAAACTTTACGAGATACCAATGATCTGAAGTCTAAATTTTCTTATCTTGTCTTATTAAGAAGAATTTTCTTTGGATATTTATTCATCAACCAAAGAGGATTGTTAGTGGAATTAAAGTTTAATAAAAATGCAAGGGGAAAAAGATAGAATAAAGACCTTCCTGGTGAGTTCTTGGATCTCATTAGTTAGCATCTCTTCCTGGAAGCCATATATACAGACATTATTTTCAGGTTATTTGAAAAAAAGAACCCTTACAAGCTAATCAAAATGCATAATTAACATTGTTTGAATCGTTAGAAATCTTTTTAATATAATCTACACGACTCTAACTTGTATTGCTTGTCTGTCTAACAAATAACTTCGTCTACTCAGATTGACATAATTTCTTAAATTTTCTAACACTAAGATAGCAATTCATAACTTGGAGGCGCTTAAATATTTTCACATTATTTAACAGGAAAAATTAACTCTATTAGATCTTCAAAAAGAAAAAAAGAATCTAGTAATTAGGGTCTCTTCGTGACCTTTTTCAAGCGAATTCCTTGTAGACTTGTTTCCAACTGGTTCTCCAGTTTTTGCAAGTCTTCGACTCCCAAACCACATAGTTCCTCTCCCATTAGTTGCCTGTTCTTATGCAAACAATCGATCAAACATCAAACAGCAAAATATTGAGATATAAAAGTCGGTCTTAGAAGATTTCTATTTTTTTTCTCTGGTTTAATCACTGTAGCTAGGTATGACTTACCGATGAGCTTCATGCAAGTTCTGCAGTTTTTGCTTCAATATTGCTGCCTCCATTTGCCAAAGCTAGCAATACCGCGTTAAATTTGGGTTGATCAATTGTATGCACTCAACAAAAAGATGAGCATACTTGCAATAACTTATTCAGCAACTCCACATATGCAATACACAATATCACAAAGTAACCCTTCTCTTTTTAAGTCAATGTAACATGTTCTTGGTCATATATATTGTCATTTCCTATTTACCATGAAGTGCACAATGCAAATATTATTCTTCTAAGATTTATATTGAATATTGTTGTTCTTATGTATGTGCTTCCAGATACACCATGAATGCTGCCAAAGCAAGATAAACAAACTACCTTCCAATGGAACTATATGTCTAGATATGAGTGTGGGTCACAATGTACTATGCATTTTCACCTGTATCATTACAAATAACAAGCTTAATTATGGACATACTTTCACAAGCGTTGAGTATGAGGAAATAGCTTGTTTCTTTTGATGATATGAGATTCATATTACATTATATATGTTGTGATCAAATGAGTGATTTAACACATATGTTTTTAAAATGGCGTCTTACATTTTGTTATATTTTTATCATGATCGTCTCACACTCGATATGCAGTAACTATATCGTTTTTATTTGAGTTAAAGATACTATCAACTTTATGTGTCACATATTAATTAGTATCATAGCCAGGGAACTGTTAGATGATTGATTAGTAACAGTCCATGATTCACTTATCCTAGTTAATATATTTAATATTCATGCTTATTTTTTCCTGGTAATGATTAATGAGTTTATGGAATCCAAGAAGGTATGTAAAAGGTATAAGGTGCTGCATATATCAGAGACCAAACATACACAACTTGACGATCATATAATTCCATTGAAAAATAGTTCGTTTATCTTGTTCGGGAAGGATTTCATGAATATCGTTATGGTGTCTATTATAGCCAGTTCATGTTTCTCAATACTAATAATTGTATTATCAATATAAATTAGGTTTACTCGACATTTATCTTGAGTAGTTAATCTGAAATATTGATCCCTCCGATGATTCAAAGATTCATATAATCCTATTTATTAAATTGTACATATATTACCTTGACGTCTGACATTGAGTTTGCCAGTTGATTGTTTTCTTCTTTCGATCTATTGTAGCGTTGAATTGCTGATTTCATGCTGAATTATCAGAAAAGATGACAAAAAGCACTTAGTTAGCAATGAGAAAGTGATTATCATTGTAACTAATGAAAGTACCACAATGATTTACTTGTCATTAATTAAGGATGAATACCACAATATTTTTTCAGATCAAGACACTAATAGATCTTGTAGTGAATGTACAAAACAAAAAGAAAAAAAAATTGCTTGCGCTATGAATTAAATCCATTTTTACACATTCATATATGTCTCCAATGTAGATATATGAACCAACCATATATTGAAATTTTATCTCTTATATGAAACACAATCTCCCTGATAATAGCCAAGACGTATATTGAAAAAGCACACATATTTAGCTAGCATTTTGCTAGTTCTTTAATAGTTTCTCTTATGTCCGTCCAGAAAACAAATTAAACATTGTTCTAGAGAGGTAATACAGAAAGACAGAGGCCAGACGGTGTGAGTTTATATATCGGAACGTTTTTATCTATAATATAAATTCATAAATCATTCCCAAGCTAGTCTTGATCGCATCTTTGTGCTCATAAGCTTTTCACTTTACATATAAACATGGAAGATCGAGTATCGATATCACATCCATCTAATTCAGTGTATTTCAAAGTAGTCACCATGACCTAATTATTTATTTGTATGCTTACCAATTGGTTTAATTGCAATTGAGTATAGATATAAGTCTATATACATAAAAATAGCTAGATTAGTTTGTAATATTTTAATCTATCAATATATTCTACTACGTAGTTCAACAAAAGATAGTTAGATTATAGAATAAAATCAAGGAGAAAGTATGATGAATATAACACTTATATAGCAAATATAGATTGATGTTAATTAACCTGGTGCTTGAAAATTCATAAAGCTTGTTGGTGCTTGAGAAGATGATAACTCCAACTTCCGCATCACATAAAATGGCCAACTCTTTTGCTTTCTTCAGTAACCCATTCCTTCTCTTTGAGAAAGTGACTTGCCTACTGGTTGAGTTATCTATCCTCCTGATTGCAATCTTCCCTCTCCCCATCTCCCACTCTTCAATTTTTTTATTTTTTTTTTCTAGCTAGGGTTTCTTAAATTTTAATGTGTGTGTGAGTGAGATATATATATATATATATATATATATATCTTAGTGACTGGTTGAGCAAAGGTCTAAAAGCTGCTTGGTGGATTTTTATTCATGAGATCAGTTTTTTCATTAGAAATTGATAAAAGATTCTTTTTCTTTTAAAAGTTCGTTTATGTTTAAATTTAGAGTAAATTGCATTGATGGTTCATGTGGTTTGTCAAAAGTAAAAACCTTCGTCCCTCGAAGTTTGAAATAGCATTGGTAGTCCCTAAGTTGGTAAACAAATAACACACCACGTCCCATAGTTTAACTGGGGTTAAGTGAGGTCCATTATAATTTACACGTTAGCCCCTTTGGTTAAAGATCGCTGCATCGTCTATCCTTAATAATAACGGTTGTTTCTAATTTAAAGTTTTCATACTTTTTTATTCGTTTTCGTCAATTTTATACGTTTTTGCCCGTTTTTCTTACGTTTTTATCCGCTTCTATAGTTTTTCGGCCGTTTTTATACGTTTTCGTCCATTTTTCTTACATTTTTATACGTTTTCACCCGTTTTCTTACATATTCATACGTTTTTGTCCGTTTTTATTACGTTTTCGCCCGTTTTCTTTCATTTTCGTACGTTTTTGTATATTTTCATACGTTTTCATATGTTTTTATCCGTTTTCGTCCATTTTTATACGTTTTTATACATTGTCTTACGTTTTGATCTGTTTTTGTCCAGTTTTATAGGTTTTTCTTACGTTTTCATACGTTTTTATCCGTTTTCTTACGTATTTATCCGTTTTGTCAGTTTTTAAACGTTTTCATCCGTTTTCCATACGTTTTTATCCGTTTTGTCGGTTTTTAAACGTTTTCATCCATTTTTCTTACATTTTCTTACGTTTTTATCCATTTTTATCCATTTTTGTTACGTTATTATCCGTTTTTATATGTTTTCTTACGTTTTAATCCGTTTCCGTTCGTTTTATACGTTTTCTTATATTTAAAAATGGACAAAAATGTATGTACATTTAAAAAAACATGTGAAAAACGTATAAAGACGGATAAAAATGGATGAAAACGAACCGAAACGGATAAAAATGTAAGAAAAAGGGACGAAAACGTATAAAAACGGACGAAAACGGATAAAACGGGCAAAACGGATGAAAAAAGTATAAAAACAGGTAAAAACGGACAAAAACGTATAAAAACGGATAAAAACGTAAGAAAACGGATAAAAACATACGAAAACGTATAAAACGGACGAAAACGTAAAAAAATAACAAAAACATATGTAAATGTAAGAAAACGGGCGAAAACGTATAAAAACGGATAAAACGTATGAAAATGTAAAAAAACGGGCAAAAACGTATAAAACGGATAAAACGTATGGAAACGTATAAAAACAGATAAAAACGGGAAAAAACTTATGAAAACGTTAGAAAAACGGACAAAAACGTATAAAACTGGACAAAAACGGATAAAAACGTAAGAAAACGTAAGAATACGTATAAAAGTGGATGAAAACGTAAAAAAAAGGCAAAAACCTATTAAGATGAAAGAAAACATGCCAAAGCGTATAAAAACAGATAAAAACGTATGACAACTTAAGAAAAACGGACGAAAACATATAAAAATGGACAAAAACGGATAAAAACGTAAGACAATGTATAAAAAGGTATAACAACGGACGAAAAGGGATAAAAACGTATGAAAAAATGTAAGAAAACATACAAAAACGTATGAAAATGAAAGAAAACGGGCGAAAACGTAAAAATCGGACAAAAACGTAAGAAAATGTAAGTAAACGGGCGAAAACGTATAAAAATGTACGAAAAACAGGCGAAAACGTATAAAAATGGACGAAAATGAATAAAAACGTATGAAAACTTTAAATTATAAACAGCCGTTATTATTAAGGATAGACGATGCAACGATCTTTAACCAAAGGGGCTAACATGTAAATTATAATGGACTTCACTTAACACCAGTTAAACTAAGGGACCTGGTGTGTTATTTGTTTACCAACTTAGGGACTAGCAGTGCAACTTCAAACTTCGAGCGACGAAGGTTGTTACATTTGACAAAACACAGGGACCATCCATGTAATTTACTCTTAAATTTAAAAGCTTCTTTATTAGACTCAGTGTGGTGACACAACCTTAAAAAGATGCATGTTTTCAGTGTTGTATTTTAATCCCATAATCCATATCACAGATGAGTCTAATAACATTTGTTAACTGTAAAAAAATGGGGTAATATACGAGGGACCAAACTTATAATTTTTTCACATATACAAGTCACTCGTTTATTAAAAATAACTTATATGCCACTCAAGTGAATGTTTACTTTCGATTACGCCAATTTTGAGAAAATTTAGTCCAAATAAATTGATCACGAAATAAATAATTGATCGCGAAATATCATTTTTTATCTTTTTAAATTACTTTTGATGATATATGGTTGCACTTAATGTTAGCATTGAATTTATGCTACTTTGAAGTGATGGTCATTTTGGCTTTTGTATAAATGTGTCAAGTGTAATATGTATCAAATTAGTGGGCTTATGGCACTAGCAATATATGTATCTAAATGTGTCTAAGTGTAGTGCAAGACATGAGTCCACTTTAGGTCCAACAAAAGCCCATTCAACCCTTTGTGAATGTGGCTGGTTCGTATATACACACACACACTTCTTTAGTTTCAAGTATGCCTCATTCAAGATAAGAAAAAGAGTGTGTGTGTGTGAGAGAGTCCCACCCAAGTCTCTTGTATTATTTCTTTTCTCTTTGAAGATTAATAAACATTTGACTTGAAAATTTACATATGATCCATACAACTCTTGTGCTATAAATGTGTTTGTGAGTGTCATCTAGTAAGCTTGTGTTGTGTGATAAAGAGGAGAAGCTTTGGCTGTTACAAGTGGTATACATAGAGCAAGGTTTCAAGGTAGGACTATCTTTATTTTTGTATGATCCTTCAAGAGTAAAAAACATCCTTTGTCATTTTTCTTTCACTAGGAAAATTACAACCTATGTTTTTTCTTCTAATCGATCTATACAAGATTCAAGGTTAAGTTTGTTTTGTGTTTATTCGAACTTGGGTACTCAAAGTTTCCAGTTTTTCTACTTGTTTAAAGCTTGTGGAATCTTGGTTTTGGTCTAATATTCACTTCTGTGTTCGTATGAATCATTAACAATTCTTGTATAAGAATTGTTTTGATTATTTTAGTGATAGATTTAATTATTGAAGTGGGTAAAGTAAGTGAAAAGTTGGCAGTGAAAGGACAGAGAAGTATGGGAATTGCATGGCCTAGTAGCTAGAAGTCAAAAAGTTGGTAATAGTTGGTGAAAAAGTCGTGTTATCGCATTTGGATTGCTTCAGCGTTTTGTCGCAATTCACCTGATCTTATCGCAATTGAGTAATCGCATTTCTTGTATTAGAATTGCGATAAGTGTCGCAATTGGCTATCGCAGTTGACACATCTTATCGCTATTGAGATTTGTCCGTTTTTATCGCAGTTCAAGTCCTTATCGCAGTTGTCAACTCTGAAAATTTATCGCAATTGCAATAGCGATAGTTATCGCAATTGGCAATTTGTAGCCTTATCGCAGTTGATCTTTCCACAGTGTCATCCGAGATCCTTGGCCTCGTCAGATATCGGACAAAGAAGACTTCTAGGATATCGGACAACAAAGAGTTTTCACCAGTTTTCAGAATTTGCATTTTCAGTCCCTGTACTTTCTAGCAGCCTTTGGGAACTTCCAGATTTGGCAGTTTTGGCCCTCGTACTTATGTGAAACTTCAAAAGGTCATAACTTTTGAACCGTAACTCCGTTTTCAGCGAAACACCTGTCAAAACGACCGTGAGAACGAGGAGAATGACACGTTGAATTAATTTATTCAT
Source organism: Artemisia tridentata subsp. tridentata (assembly GCA_021014915.2). Lineage (NCBI taxonomy): Eukaryota > Viridiplantae > Streptophyta > Magnoliopsida > Asterales > Asteraceae > Artemisia > Artemisia tridentata. The sequence continues at coordinate 128,105,260 of CP139501.1, forward strand.
TCAACCCAAGTTTCGAGGCCTAAAAACGCTCCAGAAGGAAGTTATTGATTTTCTAAGTTTTCAGACCAAAATTTTCACCGTAACAAAGCTTCACAACAACAACAATCAAGTTTAACCGTCAACAACAACCTCTCCTACTTTGTTGCAAAGATCCTAAATCCACTTTATCATACATTATATTTTAAAGATGACTACACAACAAGACATTCATGCCGCAGGTTCAGAAAACCGACCTCCAATGTTAGAAAAGGGTGGTTACCTTCCATGGACGAGTCGTATGCTTCGATATATGAGATCCAAACCTAATGGACAAGGTATCCTCTTGGTTAACTCTGTCAAAAAAGGTCCATTCCAACCTGGTGAGATTGAAGAAACAGCTGGAAACCCTACTGCAGAACCTCCCGTCGATCCAACGTACCGACCCAAAGAGGAATCGGATTACACTGAAGCAGATTGGAAGCAAATTGAAGCTGATCACCTAGCAATGCATCTAATCCAACTCGGTCTACCACAAGAAATATTTTGTGCTGTAGATAGCTGTGAAACTGCCAAAGAAATGTGGGATCGAGTTCGACGTCTTTGTCATGGTACAGAAATTGGCATTCAGGAAATGGAAAACAAGCTTCTGACAGAATGGGAGAAGTTCACAGCAACACCAGCTGAACAGATTGAATCTTACTACACACGGTTTTGTACTCTAATGAATGAGTTGATCAGAAACAATTTGGCACCTAAGCAAATTGTTCAAAACATCAAGTTTATCAACAACCTTCCAGAAGAATGGGGACGATATGTTACTATTGTCAACCAAACTAAGAATCTTCATGATGTGAACTACGATCAACTCTATGACTTTCTCAAACAAAACCAAGCAGAGGCAAATGAAGTCAGAAAAGAGAAGCAAGCAAAACAACAAGATCCTCTTGCACTCATAGTCCAATCACCTACACCTGCAACAGTCAGTGCACAACCATCATCATCATCATCCACTCAGCAATTCATGCAACAACAGTATATTCCACAATCACCATTCTACCCACAACAACATGTAATCCCACAACAACAATACCCACAACACCCAGATCAAGACGATCAGGATGAGTCAACTGCTGCTTTGACTCAAGCTTTTGCTTACCTATCAAAAGCATTCCAAGGACGTTACTCCACACCCACCAACAACAATCAACGAATCTCATCGAACACTCGCAACAAGCAGATTGCACAGCCGAGTTTCAACATGGGACAGCAAGGACAGATGGTTGGGGGATATGGGAATCAGCAGGGATATGCTCCAAGATTTCAGATGGGTAATCAAAATGCAGGGCAGTATGTTGGTAATCAGATGGGTCAGTTTGCAGGGAATCAGATGGGTAATGCTGTTGGTAATCAAAGGGTACAGAATGCTGGGAATCAGTTTGGGAATGTTGCTCAGGGAGCTGGGAATAGAAATCAGGGGAATATGATGAAGTGCTTCAACTGTCAGGGTATTGGTCACATGGCTAGGAACTGTCCAGACAAGCCGAATAAGAGGGATCCAGCGTATTTGCAGAAAGCATTAATGTTGGCAAACAAGGAAACGGCTGGGCTTCAGTTGAGTGCAGAAGAGAATGACTTCATGGCTATTATGGATGCTTCAGAAGATCAAGAGGACATCGATGCAAACTGCATTTTTATGGCAAATCTCCAGGAGGCAAAGTACGACACAGACTCAGAAGCACCTCCTGCTTTTGATACTAATGCGGTTTCTGAGGTACAACCATATGCTACATGTCACAATAATGAAATGTTTGATATGTCACCTCAAAATGAACAGCATCCTGAGACTCCTAATCTCATTTATGATACATACATGGACGAACCAAGTTGTAGTAATACTAATTTGGAAACTCCAGATATGGATCCTGATGAAGAATTCGAGTCACAGCATACTGATAATGATGAGGAAACACGTGCTATGTTTGAATCATTATTGCAAAATTGTAGTGTAGAAATAGAAAAGGTCAAAAAGGTCAATCGCGATGTTAAGGCCGCGAATGAAAAATTGACCACTGAGCTTGAGAGATATAAGGTGAATGCAAGAGCTTATGATTTTCATAACAAAAAACAGTCGGAACTTGAGGTTAGTTTAAAAGATTCTGAGTTAAGAGAAAAACGTTTACAAATCAAATTTAACACTCTAGATGTTAATTTGAACAATCAAATCAAATCTCTAAACAAGGAAATTTCTGAACTAACCAACCAACTTTCAAAACAAAAATCAACTTATTCCAATCTTGAAAAAGAAAAGAAGGAGTTGAATGAAAGGTTTTTAAAACGTGAAAAGGATCTTCTTAAAGAGATCAATGACAAAAAGGAAACCATTGCAAAGTTGGATGAGTTGCTTGTAAAAACGGGTCATTCTGCACAAACAGTTAACTTGTTAATAAATGATCCAAACCCGATTTTACATACAATAAAGAAAGTGGCTATCGGTTATGAAAACCCTTGTAATCTCAAGAAAGCTCAGAAAGGACAGAATGTGTTATATGATGGTAGTGTGCTAAATGATAAACATGATCCGATTGAAATTTATGATTCAGATGAAACTATTGAGCGTACTGAAAAGAGACGAGTCAAAATGAGACAAATGAACCCAGAAATTAAACCAATTGATTATAACAAGCTTAATAAAGATTCTGGTGTTCATCTTATTAAAAAAGAGTCACAATTGTTTTTTCAAAGACCAGTGGTCTTCACAAAACAAAAAGCAGTTTCAAAACATCTGCCTAACATCGAACAAATGGCATCTAAAAACACTTATGATTCAAGTGCAGCTAGACTATATTTGGTCGATCTTAAACAGAGAATTGAGAAACTTCAACGTATTGTGGCTTCCAAAATTAACAATAACAAGTTTGAATGGTTTCCGGGTGTTCAGGATGAACTGAAAAAGATTTTTGCAAAGGAAATTAATCCACATGTTGCTGCAATCTATGCGGTTGTTCAAAATGTGGAAAATAATCTTTTAAAAGAGTCCGCAGAATTCGTTAAGGATCACAAATCCTTAGTGAAGGAAGCAAATGAATACTTGGAACGGATAAAGGTTTTGGAACATCAAAATGACTCTCTCTCTTTCGAAGCTCTCTCGACCGATATCATGTCTATTATTTTCCAAACATATTCTGTTGAGGATGATGAAACACTTCGAGCTGAGACTTCTCAAATTGTTGAAAAATATGAAAAGGCGCTTTTGAAACTCGAAAAACAAAACTGCACATATTTTAAACAACTTGATACTAAAAAGGAAGAATGCAAGTATGACAAATTGTCGTATGAGCGCTCTTACAAAAATATGCAAGATCAAATCAATCTTTTGAAGTCTCAGCTTGCAAGTCAAAAAGGGAAGGGTGAGGAAACTATGGGTAGTGCACCATTAACCCCCTTGCCTAATGAGAAACAAAAAGAGAAAGCTGTTGTCAAGAACACTAATGTTATAGCACCTGGCCTTTATAGGATTAGTCCCACTACTGCGTCTGCCTCTACATCTAAAACATATAGGGCGATAGACAAAAGTAAGAAAGATACTCCAAATGAGTCTAGGAATGCTAATACAACATCAAAGGACAACAACAAAAATTCTGATGAGTGTGCCTTACCTTCTACAGGAATAGAAAGCAACTCTAGGAGCAACAGACAGTCTAGGAGCAATAACAAGAAACCTAGTGTCTCGCCTGTTTCTGAGAGTGCAAGCAAGAAAGTAGAAGAACACCATAGGAATTTACCGCTTTCCAAGAAGAAACATGTATCATCTAGTTGTAATGATAAGACTCCTGTTTCTAATGCATGTAATGATTCTGATTGTTTAATGCAAAAGAAAACTTTGTCTGTAAATGCTTGTGATGATAATGTTTCTAATGATGTGAAAAAGAATGATATGCCTGAACAGAAAAAGGTTCCTTTAGTAACTAAGGCTAAGTCTAGATATATTCGACGACTTATTGCAAAAGCTAGAAAAACCACTAGCAGCCTATTGCCTAAGGATCACTCTAAGTTTTGTGTATGGAAACCGACGGGTAGAAAGTTTACACTTAAGAATGGCACATTAGAAATAGTTCCCAATGCATCTAAGGAAACCATATCTAAGTGTGACTCACCTGTTACATCTAACCCCTTGGAACCAAATGTTAAACGGTTTCCATATACAAAATCATCTGTTCTTTGCAGGTCATTGAAATTTGTCTTTGGATCGTCGACTCGGGTTGCTCCAAGCACATGACCGGGAATCTGAAGCTGCTGATCAACTTTGTATGGCAGTTCATGGGGACTGTAAGGTTTGGGAATGATCATGTTGCAGCTATTCTGGGTTATGGTGATCTTCAGTTTGGGAATTACTTGATCACTCGGGTTTACTATGTCGAAGGGTTGGGACACAATCTGTTCTCTGTCGGACAGTTTTGTGATGCTGATTTAGAGGTGGCATTTCGGAGAAACACTTGCTTTGTCAGGAATTTGGTTGGGGATGATCTCTTAATTGGGGATCGTGGCACCAATCTTTATGCAATTGACATAAACCAAATGGCCTCTTCATCACCTATTTGTCTCATGACCAGGGCAGGCGAAACAAAATCCTGGTTGTGGCATAGACGTTTGTCCCATCTGAACTTTGACACGATCAACAAGCTTGCCAAAGACGACATCGTCTCCGGTCTTCCTAAATTCAAATACACCAAAGAACACCTATGTCCATCATGTGAGCAGGGAAAGAGCAAAAGAGCAACATATAAACCTAAACCCGTACCTAGTTCGGTTGATAGGTTGCATCTGTTGCATATGGACTTATGTGGCCCGATGAGAGTTCAAAGCATAAATGGGAAGAAGTATATTCTTGTAATTGTTGACGACTATTCAAGATATACATGGGTGAAGTTTTTGAGATCAAAAGATGAAGCACCAAGCACCATCATCACCTTTCTGAAGCGGATTCAAGTTCTACTTCAAGCTCCAGTTAGGATAGTAAGAACGGATAATGGCACGGAATTTGTCAATCAGGAGTTAAGAACATTCTATGAAGAAACTGGTATTACTCACCAGACATCAGCTGTTCGAACTCCACAGCAGAATGGGGTAGTTGAAAGAAGGAATCGAACCCTTGTAAAAGCTGCTCGCACTATGCTAATTTATTCCAGTGCTCCGTTATTTTTATGGGCTGATGCTGTTTCTACTGCTTGTTTTACTCAAAACCGATCCCTAATCCATCCAAGATTCAATAAAACCCCATATGAACTTGTCAACAACCGAAAACCGGATATTTCTTATCTTCATGTATTTGGCGCTTTATGCTATCCAACAAATGACAGGGAAGATCTGGGAAAGTTGAAGGCTAAGGGTGATATTGGAATCTTCATTGGTTATTCTGAAAACTCGAGGGCATTCAGGGTGTATAACAGGAGAACGAAAAAGATAATGGAGACGATGAATGTGAAGTTTGATGAAATTTCACAAATGGCTTCTGAGAGACTCGCTCTAGAACCCGCGCTTAACCCGATGACTTCCGGACATATCAGTTCGGGACTCGCACCTCAAGGCGCTCAATCAATTCATGACGAACAACCCACAACTCAAGAACTGGATAATTTCTTCGAGTTCATGTACGATGAATACTATGGTGGCGCTTCGAAAAATGCATCTAACCAACATTCCGCTGCAACCACTCAACATCAACAACCACCACCACCTCCACAAAATCAAGATGCATCCACAACATTCGAAGCTGGTGCACCACCTCCCTCACCATCAACATCATCTACATCTACTCCAGCAACTCCATTCATTGAAATTGTTCTACCAAGAATTGATGAGCAAGAACAAAATAATGCTGTGTTAGACGATGAAGTCTTTGAAAACCCGTTTGGAACGGAATCTGGTGAATCATCTTCCAGATTACATGAACCGACTAACACGCAGTTATTCAGTCCAAGGTATCCTTCAACATTACAGTGGACAAAAGACCATCCGATTGAACAGGTTATTGGTGAACCCTCAAGACCAATTCAGACGAGAAAACAACTTCACACCGATTGCGACATGTGCATCTATGTCTGCTCAGTCAGTCTCATAGAACCTAAGAACATTCGGGAAGCAATGGCAGATAATGCCTGGATTGAAGCGATGCAGGAAGAACTTCTTCAATTTCAAATCCATGACACCTGGGATTTAGTTCCAAGACCAATTGACAAACTAGTCATTGATCTTAAGTGGTTATGGAAAAACAAAAAGGATGAAGAAATGACTGTGATTCGCAACAAGGCTCGTCTGGTGGCAAAGGGATTCAGACAAGAAGAAGGAATCGATTTTGAAGAGTCATTCGCACCGGTTGCAAGGCTTGAAGCTGTCAGGATTTTCTTAGCTTATGCCGCTCACAAGAACATCACGGTTTATCAGATGGACATCAAGACGGCGTTCTTGAATGGAACTCTGAAAGAAGAAGTGTATGTGAGTCAACCAGACGGTTTCGTTGACAAAGATCATCCGGAATACGTCTACAAGCTAAAGAAGGCAATCTATGGTTTGAAACAAGCCCCACGGGCGTGGTATGACGAGTTATCATCTTTCTTGTTGTCAAATAATTTCACCAAAGGAACGATTGATCCGACCTTGTTTACAAGAAAATACAAAAATGATATTTTGATTGTTCAGATTTATGTGGACGACATAATTTTTGGGTCTACTAATCCGACACATTCAAAACATTTTGAAAATCTCATGAAAAGCAAATTCGAAATGTCCATGATGGGTGAATTAAAATTCTTTTTAGGCTTACAAATTCATCAATCCCCACGTGGAATTTTTCTTAATCAAGCTAAATACACACTTGAGATTTTGAAAAAACATGGTTTGGACAATTGTGACTCTGTTGGTACTCCTATGGTCACTTCACCAAAAATTGGCGCTGACCTATATGGGAAACCCATGGATCCGAAGAAATATCGGAGCATGATTGGTTCTCTCATGTACCTAACTGCAAGCCGACCAGATATTCATTTTGCTGTTTGTTTATTAGCACGGTTTCAGGCAAGGCCTACCGAACTTCACCTCCAAGAGGTTAAACGGATCTTTCGATACCTTCGAAGAACCATTAACATGGGTCTTTGGTATCCGAAGGATTCGGAGTTTACACTAATTGCCTTTTCAGATGCCGATCATGCTGGATGCCAAGTTACAGCAAAAAGTACATCAGGCGGAGCACAATTTCTGGGAGAAAAGCTAGTAGGCTGGTCGTCAAGAAAACAAGATTGCACTGCTTTATCAACAGCAGAGGCCGAGTATGTGTCTTTATCTGCGTGTTGTGCCCAAGTTCTATGGATGAGGACACAGCTCACGGATTATGGTTTCTCTTTCAACCGCATACCTTTGTATTGCGATTCAAAAAGTGCCATAGCCATCTCGTGCAACCCAGTGCAACACTCGAAGACCAAGCATATTAGAGTCCGCTACCACTTCATAAAAGAGCACGTTGAAGAGGGTACTGTTGAATTGTTTTTCGTTAAGACTGAATACCAGCTCGCCGATCTATTTACTAAGGCCCTCCCAAAAGAGCGGTTTGAAAACTTAGTTCGTCGAATTGGAATGCGAAGCCTAACTCCCGTAGAGTTAGAAAGTCTTCTCGAATCTCAATGATTTACTTCATAAAGCTTCGCATGTAAATATTTATGTAAATATTTTGGTAAACATTTTTTGTAAATATTTATGTATATATTTTTGGTAAATATATACATACCTTTTAAAAAATCAAAATATAAAAAAAAAATAGAAAATTTGAAAAAGCCATAAAAAATATAAAACATCAAAAACCAAAAATATTCTTCTCACGACATGTCTCTCGTCTAATCGATATTCTGTACGTACTTAGAAATGTCATTCAACAATGATACGGGTATTTACAGATGCTTGAGCGAGAGTTATTTTTTATGTTTTTCTAAAACATGTCGTTTCTCAAATTTTTCTTCAATAAGGCTTTCGTGCATTTCAGTACGAAACCCGTGCTTTATTGTGAAATCTTTTATCGTGGACCGAGTTCTCAACTCGAAAAGATTTCATACTAAAGGCCACACTGATGACTTCTGATTATTTCCGATCAGGACTCGCAATGTTAATGGCGAAAAGCAAATACCTTGAGCACTTAATCAAAATGATTTCTAAGAGATTTTTTCAAAGTCTTTAAAATGCATTTTGTGCTCAAGATCACTCCCTCTAACACCCTTAACTGCTTTTAAACTCAATTGTTTAAATAAAATGCTTTGTTAAAGGGGGAGTATAAAAAGAAAAATGTTCCATTTTTCATGCTAAAATCAGTCCGTCTCTCCACAAAAAAGTTTCATTTTAATCAACTGCTTTCAAAAATACCACTTCATGCTATTTTTGAGGGGGAGATTAAGTGTTTAAATATAAGGGGGAGAGGACGTGATTAAAATGTGATCTAAATGAAGTTTTGTCGTTTGAATCTTAAAACGAGTTCTTCAAAAAGACTCAGCATGAACCCTCGAATTGACGAAACTAACTGTCCGTTATCGAAAAGACTAGTCCGGGACGGGTAATAATTTCAAGATGGTTATCCATTGATGTAAACGTGTCTCGCAAAGGACTTGTCTGAGTAGAATGTACCAATTCGAGAGATGATCTTTGAATATGACCAGGACGGGTAATAATTTCAAGCTAGTCTAACTAGTGATGTAAGCGTGTCTCGCGAAGGTCGTGTTCATTGAAAGTCGATCATTTCAAATGTGCGAACTCTACCCAACATGTGCAATTTATTTCAAAAATGCATGAGCACATGTGAAGGGGGAGTGTTTCAAAAATGCAAAACTCTTGATGTGTTAACAAAATGTTTTCTCATAAACACGTTGAGAGATTTTCACAAGGTTTAATGGCATGTGACAAATAATCTAGGATAATCATGGAGTAATAAGGTGATTATGGTTAGGTTATGTCCAATGATCCGCCAGAACCGGAGGGATCTACCCAAGGACAATTCCAATAGCTTAGCATTAGAAGTCCTTAGGTATGATTGAAAAAAGGAGTATAATGAGAAAGGAGAAAGAAGGGGTTGAAGAATGAAAAAGAAAAGTTTTTGTAAGGGTGAAAAGAAATAGCCCTCCATGAAAACTTAGGTCAGAAACCGGGTCAATACATCTGCTATCGGTACTCACCAAGGTGATACTGGTATTGAAGACAAGACGTCATGGACCCAGTGACGCAATGCACCACCCCTCCTATCCACTCAGATATCTCTCAAAAGATATTTGTTTCATTTCTCACGGAGAACACTACATAATCTATCGACCTCTCACTCCGAGATGTGTTGATATTGAAAAGGTGGCACTCTGCTCCATGCCTCCGATGACTAAAACCAAAACGCACATAATTGAGTCTAGAGACATGAGATTCATCAAAGATCTCTTAGGAACACTTCCTATGCAATACACTTGTGTTCACCTCAAAGGATACAAGTTGTATGAGTCTTAATGAGATCTAAAGAATCTTGCCTCACGACATGATGGCCGAAGGACGATTTATTGCTAACTGTTTTATGCAGGTACCGACGAAAGTCCATTCACCATCATCATCTACAACGGCGAAGCAGCTGAACTGAAGATGTAGATCAAGGCGAGGAAGACCACAAGACGACTCTATGAAGATCACAGCGCATGAAGGAACATTAAATGAAGAAGATTACACATTGACACACGAAGTTCAAGATGTCAGAAGCTAAAGACCAATCAAGGGAGCATCATTTGAAATGACCATCCCTTAGGGGGAGATTGTTAGCATTGAATTTATGCTACTTTGAAGTGATGGTCATTTTGGCTTTTGTATAAATGTGTCAAGTGTAATATGTATCAAATTAGTGGGCTTATGGCACTAGCAATATATGTATCTAAATGTGTCTAAGTGTAGTGCAAGACATGAGTCCACTTTAGGTCCAACAAAAGCCCATTCAACCCTTTGTGAATGTGGCTGGTTCGTATATACACACACACACTTCTTTAGTTTCAAGTATGCCTCATTCAAGATAAGAAAAAGAGTGTGTGTGTGTGAGAGAGTCCCACCCAAGTCTCTTGTATTATTTCTTTTCTCTTTGAAGATTAATAAACATTTGACTTGAAAATTTACATATGATCCATACAACTCTTGTGCTATAAATGTGTTTGTGAGTGTCATCTAGTAAGCTTGTGTTGTGTGATAAAGAGGAGAAGCTTTGGCTGTTACAGGTTGCACTTAAAATAAGGATATAATCGGTCTTTCACACCATACTTAATATTAGTAATTTAGTATTGCCTTGATAAGTTAAAGTTGGTTGCAAATTCATGCTTTACAGTATTTGAGCATATATTTGGTTGGAATTGATGTTAACGAAAACAAATATAGAGTTGGACGGTCTGTAAATTTTATTTCAATTAATGGGTAACCTATATGTAAAAGTCAGAAAACTTGGATGGCCAACAAACACATTATCCTTAGAGAAAATTAACAGTCATATTTGAGGAAGTATGTACCAATAAATTATATATTGATTTTAATTCATCCAGGTTTAATTATGATTTCATCACTACTTTTAAATCATACTTCAATTTGTAATCAAAATGTATATACCATTTTAACATTATTTTCTTATTCTAAGAAAATCTTTTGATATTAGTTACTCATATATTCAAGCCTTTTAAATCACACTGTAATATTCTATTTACTAGCTTATAGACCCGTGGAATCACGGGTATCTCGAAAGAATATATGCATTAAAAAGTTACATGTATAAATAAATTAACAAACAGCAAAGAACTTAAATAGTTTACATTATTTTTTGATAGAAGTAACAAGTAAAGAGTCAATGATAAGATAAACAACTTGGTCTGTAACTATTAAGAAAATAAACGTACATGTATCGTCTTCTACAATTGGTAATAGTGAGAGCAAAGCTTGTTGGATTTAATGTCCAAGTTCATAACTAATTGGTAAGACTGTCATTTAAAGTAAAGTCCTTTTTGGGTTACCCTCAATGAACAGTTAAGAGAAATAATAAAGGTGAGACTAGTCGTTTGGTGTTGGCACAATGGCGCACACCATGTGGCCATATGGAAAGCTTGGGACGATTTTGGGGGAATCCCACATCGCCCCAAGGAGCTTTTTCTCATTCCTACTCCTTGTAAGAGTTTGCTCGACTTGTGTCGGGACCTCAGGAGTTCGAATCCTTTTTCTCTTTGGTTCGTGGGTGTGAGCCATTAGAGGTACTCTCGTTTGAGTACTTGCCTCCATGTTCGACCAAGGTGGTCTGTGTGTGAGAAATCTGATTTTCTCAAAAGGCTAGTATCTTCTTATTTATTTATTTATTTTAAGTTGCTTTTATTTATTAGGTCAATATCCTTTAGGGTTTTGAAAACCCATCAAAGTTATGCAGTCAACGTCAAACACTTGAGTAGTATGTTGATTCCGTGAACACCTAAATATGAAGAAAAAAACAAGAGTGAAACTAAAATGGAGTTGTTGATAAGAGTATAGAGAGTTAAAAAAGCGTATAAAACATGTCATTTTTATACTTGTACATGCCGTTTGAACATTGATCATAGACCTTAAAGTACTTCTTTGTAGACAACGTTTATTGTATAATTTGATATCGTCTTGATCACAAATGACAACCTTCAAACCTCTTTTGATTTTTACCCTGGAAACAGCAGCGTACAGTTGTCCATGTGTGAAAATTGGACGTGGCAGATACAAATCTATGGGATTTACATAAGAAAAGCATGTATAATTTGAAACAATGAAATAAATCAATTTAAGAGCTGTAAAAGTTACTTGAACTATTTAAATCATATTTTCTTAAATTGTCTACAATAAAATTCAAATGCACAAATATAAATCTTTCTTTAGCTTAATACATGATTTAAATGAAAAATGGTGCATCGAATGATAAATCGCCAGTCCTTTTTTAAAAGCATAAGACAGAGGAAAAATCATTTGTTCATCTCTATCATTCATAATATTTTTCTTCGGTTATTATGTATTTTTGTTGTTAGAGACCTCATACTCATATGAGTGTGACCATCAACAACACCTCCAATCACTCAATTGGCATATACTAATTGCATTAGCTTCATACCTAAACGAACAAACGAAATAAAAAACAAAAAATGCGACATATATTGAATAATACTTCAATGATATTTCATTCAAAAACTAGGTATACTGCATGATTTTATTTGTGCATTTTTGGATTATATATCATACCATCTTTGCGACCAATTACTAAGTTCTCACAAAATTACCTACAGTTTCGAAGGTGCTATTTGATTTTCAATTTTTTTTTTTTTTTTTTTTTTTTTTTTTTAATAATTGATCTGCAATAAAATGTTTGCGAGAGAAGAGGTGGATTTGAAGTCTTCAAGAAATAAAAAATGGTAATCAGACTTAGAAAATATATGCAAAAGTAGAGGGACAAAATCATTTTTTTTTTTTTGAACAACAAGAATTTATAAAACTAGCAAGATGCTAGAAAAAGATTACAAGGAATAAACCACTAAAGGGTTTTGAATCCAGTTGTTCCAAGATATGGAAGACATTTTACTTCTAGTGGAATACCATCTAAAAGAAAAATCTACAATATTATCAAAATCATGCTACGTTTAGGCTGATTGGTACCAAATATCACTTCGTTACGGAATCTCCATAAGGACCAAAGGGTGACACCACAAACAACATCCAAGATGATTCTTTTGTTCGATGCAGAATGAAGGCCATCAATCCAATCATACAAACCAGTCAAATTGTATATAATAGGGGGAGAGATGTGCAACCATTTAAAGACACAAGACCAGGCTATAGAAGCTAGAGTGCAATCCCATAGAGTATGATAAGTAGATTCAACCCCATGATCACAAATTGGACAAGTAATAGAAGCCACTTCAATTCCTTTACGACTGAGATTCCACCGGGAAGGGAGGCGATCACGAAGAGACCTCCAAATAAAGTTATTAATCTTCTTTCGAAGAAGGCTATTCCATCTAGTGCGCGGCCCATCTGGAAGAAAACCCCTATCAATTTTGTGACGAGCACTTTTAACAGAGAAAATCATTTTTACCTCTTATGACTCAGGTAAAAAAAAAAAAAAAAAAAAAAAAAACATTTTTTTATTTTATCTTCCCACTTACAGACATAAGAGGAAAAAACAAACGGACTTTTTTCATTTTCTCTTTACACTTGCTGACATAAAAAAAAACTCTTATTTTTTTTCATTTATTCTTACCTCCTGCAAATATAAGAGAAAAAAACAAACATAATTCTTTCATTTATTTTTCGTGTATGCAGACAAAAGTGTCAAATAATGCGTGGAAGCAGTTCTCTTTTGTTATATATGCTACGGGAGAGTCGAAGCGACAGTCAACAAGTCAAATTAGTCTAGTTCTAACGTTATATCTGGGTTACAAGCAACGTCTTTCTTATTGTTGGTTTTCTAATTTTATTTTTGTTGTGTCGTTGTAAATGTCCTTTATTTTTTATATTAATATTTTGTTGTCTTTCCAAAAAAAAGTTGCAAAAGTAGTATTTATAGGGAAATTTGCATTTAGTCCTAGCATTATGTACTTTAATATATTAAAATAAACTAGCTTCAATGCCCGTCCAATGGGCGGCTAGCTTTAAGAATTGTTTAAAAAATAAAAGAGTAGTAAAATACTTGATACAATAACGTTAAACGAATATAATGCTAAATTGAAAAATAAGGTAATATTTTTTTAATAACCATAAAAAAGGTACGTATATTTTATTGTGGAGAAAAAGAAAATTAAAAAATTAAAAAAAAATTAAAAAAAAATTATAATCAATGAAGAACTTCTTTATAGATAATAAAGTATCATTATGTTATATCTACAGTACGTGTGTGATGTATAAGCCTAGAAATAAAACGATTATAACACTAAAATGTAGTTCATCTATGTTTCATATGAAATGTATTTCTTGCTACAATAGGAAAACAATACAGTTCATTTAGCCAAAAGAAATTTCAAACGCATCCCTGAAGAAAAAAACAACAAAGATGCATATATCATATACATGCACCAACTTCAATTCTTCTATGTACTACCCACCAACACTGTCAATCTGTAGAAACAATAGCCATTGTTCTTTAGCAACATCTCGAATTGCTTACAACAGGCACAACCCAACACAAATCTTAAATCCCCATTCTTGAGCCGCTCCACTCCTACATGTTCCTCTTGCTCCTACAAACATTTTAATAACCAACCAATCAATCTATGGTACATATATATACACCATTAATTAATCTCTATATAATTCTCTTCAAGATTAGATATTGTACCTTTGGCTTAGGGGGTCCGGAATCTCATCTTCATCTTGCTCATCATGACCGATTATATCCAAACTATTTTGTTCAACTTCCTTAACAATATCTTCTATCTTTTTCATTTTGTCCAAAACACAAATTTTATACAACTATTACAGCCAACTTAAAAAGAAACTATATATTAGTAACTTTAAGATTCAATATAAACCTCCAACTATTTGCAGCCTAATCATGCTCAAGGAAAAAAAAAAAAAAAAAAAAAAAAAAAAAAAACCTACAATACTATACTAAGAAATTACTCCATTTCATACATAGGGAAACCACTAAATGTCACCTGATGAATTAAAAGAAGTTGCAGTTTATTGGATAACAATTTATACATGTTAGTATCTTAACGGAACTAATGTGACCTACAACCATGATGCTATAACATTGCTCTCAAGATTTTGGCATTATAAGCATTTACTAACTCAAGAAGTCGACACCACATAATAGGCAAAAAGCCAGGGATGACTCTTCCAGGAATAACAGTCATCGTCTTATTGCTATGGGAGAACTTAATTGCATGCACGGGTCTAGGCGTAGCAGTTTCCATCTTATTGTTAACCAAACTATAAGTACATCATAAAAAGTCAATTAAGTATCAACTTAAACAAAGAAATTGAACAAAAATGATCAAATCTTGACCACCCTTTTTATTTCTATCCTATAGGAACTTTAGAGCAATCTGCAAGTCAGGCATAAATACCTAAATGCATCAGCAATACAATCTTTTAAAAGACATGATGATCAATAAATTGTACGTATAAGATTTACTAAGATCAATCACCTATCCTGTTTAATCCCGTAAACCACAACAATGGATATTTTACTTGTAAACCTTATGTGAGTTAAATGTAAATTTTGCAAGCTGTGAGCACAGAATTTGCATTGGGTACGCTATCTTCCAAAGGTGTCAAAATATCGCATAGTGTTTTTAAGTGCTTTCATGATTGCTAATTAAGTTAGTTCAACACATAATAGGCTAAACAGATCCTCGACTAGGAAGGATCACTTCCTATATGTTCATATTAGACTAAATAAAAAATGTGGCAAAATGGATATGTTGCATGTTCAGGTCCCGTTTCCATTTACTTGAATAGTTTTGAACCTTTTATTATGTGAACTTACATTCTTCATCTTAGAACCTCGTCTATCAATGATGCCCATTCCCAAGTAATACGTTCTTTCAATGCTCGTTCGGGATTCGTTGTGGTTCCATTGCTGAGACCTCCAGGAAGCATCTTGTACTCTGCCTCAACACCATCTATGATTCATACAATGAAATTAATAATACTGAAATTTAGTACCGATATTAAGAATAAGACATATACCTTTGGATCCGTGCAAGGCTGATTCCATCAAGATAAAAAGACAGCTTGCATAACACCACAAACATTATTCCCATGGGTACAACATCAGAACTTTTTTCACGTTGTCTCAGCCTACCTCTTACATACTTCTACTATAATTTCCTTCTATCTTATGCCTTTGAAGTCATCCACGAACCTCGAGCACCAGTTCCCAGCCTCGCTTTCTGTAACGCTGCAAAGAACATAAGGCTTGAATTCGTGAAGTGCTACGGGATTCACAAACACAACTCTTTTTCCCCATGTGTTCTCCATTGTCAACCAAGAAATCAAAGTCACCATTTTTCCTGAAAAAAGAACATCAGAAAATGATGATACATTATAGACCAAACAAAATCTCAAATTTACTTAAACCTATAATCAAAATCCTTCAAAGGAACCAAAAATCTTACTCGTGAATGATACTACAGCCTGTGCCTTTGTGCAGGGTTTCCTGGGCCGAACACACTTCACTTGACCTAATAGACAACACCCCAGCATGTCAGATTATGTAATCGCCCTTGTCTGAGGTAATCGGAAAGATTAGGTAATCGCCCTCGTACTAATGCTTTGTGGGTTCTTGAGGCTTATGGATGCCTTTTTCTTCCTGTCAAACTGCTAGAAGGAGTTATACCTGTATTAAACAATTTAAAAAATAAAAAAATTAAAAAAAAAATAAATAAAACGCATTACTTGGTGTCAACTTCTTATAGGATACACTCATGTCAAATAGAAACAGACACATTTTGTTGGGTCCATTCAGTACCCAAGTAATCCTAAACAAGGATTTGAATACAAAATAACCTAAGTGTTAGTAGACCTTAAAGAATATTCAAGTCACTAAGTAAACAGTTGCTCAGTGAGTCACCTTCAGGATGCTTAGGATAAGTCTAAGAAGAAAGTCTCTCCATTCAGTGAGGCGGAACTCAGTGAGTGGCACTTAAGCCAAAGAAGAAGGTGATGGGTTCACTAAGTGATGACAATAACTCACTGAACCCCAAGACTCCTCAACAACTAAACACTGAAGACAGAAGACTGAAGACCTGAAGACTGAAGAATAGGCGGGACAAGGCGGGAAACGTTTGAATGAATAAGAAGAAGTCCTTATCAACCTGAAGTCAAACTTTCCCTTAAAGGCAAAAGTCAGGACAAGTGTCATCACTGCTCTTCAGAAAGAAGTATTGCCTTATACCCAAAATATCCTATTGTAATAGAGAAAAAATACGTAAGTATTTTGTCCTAACTAGCTAAGGACATCTTTTGTTTTTATCATAACGGTTGAATTTTACTTGTGTATAAATAGGATCATAAAGTGGAGTAAAAGTTGACAAGTTTTTGCACTAAATGCTTAGACATTCACAAACAACTTTTACTCCTCCAAATAGCAACCTAGTCCCTGAGATAGCTCAGTAGGTTCAGTTAGTTGCTACTTGAGCTTAGCTTAAGTTTAGTGAGGAGTCATACCATACTTGTTATTCAATCTCAAGTGTTATTCCGCAAACACTTGGGTATAATTCTTTGTTAATTGCAAATAGAATTAAACGTTGAAAACTTGTGTCTCTTTACTTTACGTTTATCTTTTAACAAAGTTTTAATACATTACTAGTCATGGAACACTGGTAGTTTAACTCATTAGTTACTACTATCAGTGTGAAAGGGAACAACAAGTGGTATCAGAGCCAGGTTTGATTTATAAAACAAGTTTTATAAACCGTTCAAAACATTTTTAAAATCAAGATCCTACCATGGCTGAAAGTGATGTACCCCAACTAGTCGACAAAAAGGGAGGAAGCTATAATGCTACTGCTCCCCGACTTGAGGTTGGAAAATTCAATAAGTGGAAAAAGCGTATGATTTGCTACTTAACAAGAATGGAGCCTTACTACATTAAGTGTATTAATGAAGGTCCCTTTGTCCCTAAGACTGTTGAAGGTTTACCCAAGCCTGAAGCTTAGTGGACTTCTGATGAGAGAAGGGTGGTCAATCAAGACCAACGCCTGAAAAGCATCATTATATCATGTCTTCCTGACGATATAATGGAATCAGTCATTAACTGTCCAACTGCCAAACAGACTTGGACTGACTTGGTTCACAGCTTTGAGGGTCCCTCAGATACCAAGGAAAACAGGATCATAGACCTGAAACTTGAGTATAACACTTTCAGGGCAAAAGCTTCTGAAACTCTCTCTTAGACTTACACTAGATACAAAACCTTTCTGAATGAATTGACAAATGATGGTGTCATCCGGTCTAAGCATGAGATCAATGTTGGCTTTGTCAACAGTCTCCCTGAGAAATGATTAAACTTCTCTCAGGGTCTTAGAAATGCTAAGCATATTCAAAATCTTGAGCTCCCTGAAATCTATGGGAAGTTTGTCTATGAAGACAACTTAATCTCTAGGAGATACCCTGATTCAAAGAAGACTCAAGAGACCAAAAAGACCTTGACTATTGCACCTATATCCACTGCCTTCTATTCTAATGGTGTTGTGCAGGATTTCTAAAAAGATTCTGATGATGAGACTGATGAGAGAACCAGTGAGGAGTATCTTAATGACTTACAATTAGAATTTCAAGAAAGAGCACTCCTTGCTAATTCAAAACATTTTATTAAAAGAAACAAAAACTTTTCAAGTGCTAAAGCTAATGAAAACACTGAGTGTTTTAAATGTGGCAAAAGAGGTCATTTTGCAAAAGATTGTTTCTCTAAAACTACCTCAAAACCCTCATACAAGTTTTCAGGAACTAGAAAATTTCAACCAAAAATGCTTCAGTCGAGTCAATCTTTTCAAAACAAAACTGAAAAACTTCCACAAAAGGACTTTGAAGCTAAGTATAGAAAGGCTAAAGCCAAACTTGCACTTCTTGAGGCAGTTCCCTCAAACTCTCAGCCACCCCAAGCCCCTAAACCTTCTCAGGCTAAAAACAAAGGGCTTGTTGTTGAAACTTTTGATTGGGATGAAGAAGCTATATCTTCTAATGATGAAGAAGTTCATGTCAGTGCACTGATGGCACTCTCAGAAGATGAAAAGCTGGCAGTTGGAAAAAGTCATGCCAGAAATGGAGAATGGGTCAACATCACCATGAGGAAGGTATACATCCTACTATCCATAGATGATGATTCTGATTGGCAATCTTACTTAAACTACATTAATGTTGATCTTAAGTATGTTGAAGAGCAAAGGTTAAATCTTTTTTCAAAATATAACAAACTAAGTTGTGAATTAAATAAGTGTAGAGATGAACTTCTTGCTTTAAAACAAGGCAAACTTGAAAGTATTACACTTCAAATTCAAAACTCGGAACTTGTGAAACAAAACCATGCTCTTCAAGAAGAACTTAAGAAAGAAAAGGCTGTCATTGAAAAATGGACATCAAAGAACCCTAGAGTTTATGAAACTGTGAGTCTCACACCTAGTACCAGAAAGAGAGTACTAGGAGAAGATCCACTCACTGAGTCCTCATGTGAGAATCTTAGTGAAAAAGCCTTCTTGCCTGCTGGCATACCCTTTGAAAAGGAAATGAAACCAAAATCCAGTGTGTGGAAAACTAGAATGGGGGGTTGAATAGTTTTACCAGTTTTTAAATCTTCTTAAAAACTTTGCTTTGAAAAACTTTGATTCGATTCTTATGTGAAAGCGATCAACACCAATATGAACTCTAAACTATACTAGCTAATAAAAGTAATGAAAGTAAAGTAAAGAGATGGAAAGATCAAACCGATACAAAGGGATTTATAGTGGTTCGGCTACGAAGCTCTTCTTCGCCCTACTCCACTCCCCGAGTAACACACTCGAGAGTTTCAAGCACTATGTCAACAACCTCCCTTCAGGCGGAGAAAACCGTATACGTCGCTTATCATATTTCTGACACGAAGCTAAATGTCGAGTGCTAATCTTAGCTAGCACCAATCTACCACGATCTACTTGAACCTTTCTACTTCAAACAATCACACAAGACTGGATCTACCCGATCTACCTATGATCCACTTGATCAACATACTAGCTCACAAGCTTCAAGAGATCTTCAAGATCTCGACACGATCACAATGATCAACCCTCACTTGACTCAATCTATCCTATCAACCCTTGATCAACACACAAGCCCAATGGCTACAAGAGATATTCAATATCTCTATAAGATCACAATGATCTTCACTCACAACTCTCAAAAGAAAAATGATCTTGATGTATACTATGATACAATCAAGTGTGTAACAAATGTTACAAGTGCTTTACCTTCAACTATAACACTTTGTATCCTCTTGGATATCTTGTATTCTTCTCTTGCACTTGAAGAGGAATGAAGAGGATCACTTGAATGGATGATTGGATCACTCTTAAACAAAAGAAAAACTAAACTAAATGATCAAGAAGAGAAAATGTGATAAGGGTATTGAACTCAGAAAGTTCTGTGTGAAAAAGGATGCCCAAAATCTGTGAAGTGGGCTGGTATTTATAGGCAGAAAAAATCTGGCCGTTATAGGGACACGGTACCACTAAACCACACACGGCACCACTAAATTTAGTGGTACCGTGCCAGACAAAAATGCTCCTCTTTTTGTCTTTTCTGGTAAAAACTTATTTGGGGAAGTTTGGAGCTGATTTTGGGGAGAAAAATAGGTGTTATAATTTTTGAACTTATTTTTCCAATAAAACATTTTTTTATTATTCAAAAATAATATGTAAAGTATATTTTTGAAAGAAATGTTTTGTCACATAAAAATGTAATGTCTAAAACAAAAATTCACTTCTTTGATCATTTGTCAAGTTGTAAATTTGTTTGTGCATACCTAGAGTGATTTGCATTTAAACGGGAACTTTCGATTAAAAACTTGTTTACGTTAATTTTAACGTAACGTGTTTTCACATTTTGTCATTCTCAAAACGTGAAGTTATCGAAAGATTTGAATAACGTTTTTAGAACATTATTTGCATCAACACAATGACTGGGTTGAAAGAGTCAACCCAGACAACAAGTTACCTAACTTCAACACTGGGAAAATTTTGGAACCTGAAAGTCAGGCTATCAAAGAATTGCTTGGAGTCACTGATGAACCCAGTCAAACTGAGTCCATCACTAAGTCTGAATCAGAATCTCAATCACCACTACCTCCACTGAAAGCTCTTCAGGGTGTTGCACCTTGCTCAGACCTCACCCCATATGTTTACCAACCACACTCTCCCAAAGAAAAATCAGGTTTAGGGAGAACAATCCTGAAAAGACCCATATCTGTCCCAAACACTGAAGCCTCAGTTCTACTGAAACTTCCACACCTTCAGTCCGTACTGAAGTAAAAACAAATAGTATTGACTCAAAATATGATCAGTTGGCTGAACTTGTAAGGAAGCTGGTGAAAAGTTAGAATCATCTGAAAAAACCACTTTATCCAAAGTCAAGGAACAAACACCAGCTTCCTCAAGCACCTCCAAACCAAAATCCTCACCTAAATCACAACAGAGATGTGATCTATGCAATTACACAAATCATACCACTGATGATTGCTATAGAATCCTGTTCTGTATGATTTGTAAACAAGAAGATCACAGGACCTCTGACCATAAATCTCACCTTCCCTCTCTGAGTGCTCAAGCAAGCTACAAAGCTCAGGCTTACAAGTATCCTTCACCATCTAAGTAAACTCAGAGACTGAAGGCTAATCCTTTCTAACCATGTCCACACTGTGGATTCAATGATCATCTTCCTGATGATTGTATGATGTATCCCTGCTGTGACATATGTGGAGACCCTTCCCATGATGCATCAGGACATGACTTACTCATTCAGGCCAGAAGAGGAAACACCACTAATTCCTTACAGTCCACTGACTCCTCTTCAACACCAAAATGCAAAACATGTGGAAGCACTGTCCACTCTACCACTGACCATGACTCAATTGCACAATTCAAAAAGGCCATTAAGACCAAGCCCACCAAAAAGTTGGTTCACAAGAAAAACTAACACAGTTTATGATGCGTGGTTTTGCGACCTTACAACAGGTTTTACCTCTCGAGGAATCTCAAGAGGCTTACAACCCCACCAGGCAGTGTACCTGACCGATGTAGTATAGTGTAATGGTAAGTACGGGGGATTGATCATTCTCCACAGGGAATAGTGTTCGTTAGGTATGAAAAATTACTTTAATAGGTCTAAGGGTGAGAGAAGATTCTTTTTATGTTTTTTATATTTTTATGAAAGCAAGTAAAATCTCGGGTTTGAAAGAGTGGGCGGAATTAGTTGCTAGTCAACTAACCCAAATTACTACGAATGCAAATAAAATAAAATAACAAAAATGAAAATGTTGGTGAAAACTTATGTGGAGGGAAATGTGTTTACTTAGATTTCCTTACTCCCTAACTATCTTTTACCGGTTGATTAGTGTGTATTAGTCGCGTGGATGACGGGTGTATTCCTTAATACCATTCGTGGGGTGGCGTACGTACTTCCCCAACTCTACAAGCTCCTACTTCACTCCTATGTCGAGCCGGCTAGGAAGCTCCTAACATGGGATCACTAGAATTCGCTTGTGCATTAAATACAACCATAAAAACCTTTAGTACGCATTGGTTCATGTTTCTTAAGACGTTCAAGCAAGTTACCGAATAGGAAGTTAGCCAGTTTTCTTAAGCCTAACATAGATGAACAATCATCCAATACAACTAACAACACACTAATAACCAATAATCAATAGCTAGGTTTCATTAGATCTAAGCAAACACAAGATAAATCTAGCCTAACATGTTAAACAAAAGACAAGAATAAGATAGAATCAAACAACACATAGACATATTGAATGATTAATTGATAAATTATCTTCAATGTAACATGGAAGATCTCAAGGCAAAAAGCCTTGAAAGAGCTGCCAAATTCGTCCTAGGGTTTTCACACACAAAGTTCCCCAATAAGTTCCACAATAAGTTCCACACTAATGACAAAGAATTGCAAAACTATATATAGATTTTTGGATCTGACGGCGTCACGTTATGGAGTGTGACGCCGTCACCTCGCCGCTTTTAGGGTTCTCGGATGACCTTCTTGACGCCGTCCCTCTTTAGCTCTCAAAAATCCGTTCTGGCTTATCAAGGCTTGACGCCGTCAGACTATGAACGTGACGCCGTCCCTCTTTAAATTATAACGTGACGACCTTGATTAGATTAAAGCGTGACGCCGTCAGAATTTCCATGCAATTTCTCTGGCTTATCATGAGTAAATTTCACATCCACCACTTTTGCCAAGCCATGACGCCGTCCAGGGTTAATCCTGACGCCGTCAAAGGTAACTTCCAGCAAGATTTTGAGACTTTGTCATTTTCTTCACTTTTATGCTCCAAAAACGTCCAAAATGCTTCCTTTTCCAGATTTCTTCTCAAAAGCACCTAAAATGACAAAAGGAACGATTTAGGGCAATATTTGATCAAATAAATACGATTTAGGGCTTAAATGACCCCTTAAAAGCGGTACACTTTTCGCTTCATCAAATACCCTTACACTTGAGATTTGCTTGTCCTCAAGCAAATGCGCTTTTATTCTAATCAAAATACAAGTTAGGGGTCATTTAATGCTAACATAAAAGTAATTACAACAAATATTCGTTCCACTTTAATCATAATAAGCACGGAGATTATAAACTAGCACCTCACAAGTAGTGTTTAGATACTCACATCTCTCAAGTGTCATCAAAATAAATCTCATAAATGAAAACGGATAATATCTCTCACTACCTGTCATAGCACATAGATTACCATAGGCTTGGGAAAGGATAAAAAACCTCCTCCACTCGGCGTAAGCACCTAAGATAAACTATCAAAGAGGGCTTTTAAATGGGTTTATAACGTTAGGTGTAGGGAAAAGGAAAACACGGTTTTGTTGGATAAGGGATATTTTACTGGTGGCGAGTTAAAGATCTTGATCAATTACATGTACTATACAATGTTGCTAAGCCAAGACTCGACTCAATCTTAAGCTAATGAAAGAAAATAACAAAAACATAAAATAAACATAAAATAAAACGGGATGGTAGTCCGTATGTTTTTTTCTACTTTTCTTTTTCTCATTTTTTTGTATTTTTCCTGATTTTTTCGATTTTTTTTTTTTTTTTTTTTTTTTTTTTTTTTTTTTTTTTTTTTTGCATTACACTTTTGCCCTACCATCCAAAATAATACATCATAGGGGCATTGCATTCCCCTTACACTTGAACTTTTACATAACTTTACAAATAACTATTCTAATGACTCGAATTAAGATAATTGAAAAACTTGGAGTACTTTTAAAATATTTAGCACATATGGGGGTAATAAATGATGTTCTTCCCCATTACTCTATTACACTAGTACTTTACCCATGAGTCCCAATCGTCCCAAAACAATATGTACAAGGATATGACTCGACTTAGCAACCATGTAATCAATTAGATAATTAACTTGGGTTTAAACAAATGTTGTCACAATAATGCACTAAAAATGAGTGCATACAAGGTAGGCTAAGGCGATTTGGGTGTACATTTTAGTGGGGTGTAACAAATTCTTCCTTTAAGTAAAATGCTTAAAGGTCGAAACGAAAAGATAGGCTCTGAGGGGTGTACTAGGGGTATCGTGTACTAAAAATGAGTACAACGCAAAGGGTGTGGGAGAATTACTTGACCAATGTAGCCAATGTAATTATAACAAAAACACAGGTGTAAAACAATGGGTGAATCCTAATGCCTCTTATCATGTAGTAAATCTAACTACACGAATGTAGTCTCACTTGTGGCCTCGGAATGGTCCTAACGCAAGTTCTAGAATCTAAGTGCTACCGGTACACACATCATAGCATAAATGCTTTTCCTACCAATTCTAGGGGCGAACCTCACATATTTGGGGGTGGAAAATTTTTTAGTGGTACGGTTTTTTTGCTAGTCATATAACTCCTATCTGTGAGACGCTCATTAAGATCAAAGTTTCACTCCTATATGTTGTAAAAAATTTTAAATTTGGCACTAAAATTACCCTAACAGGTATTTATCTCAGTTTTATTACACATCCACTATTAAACAAACAAAAATCAAGCGCAATTGTATTCTCTAATCGTACTTTTACCCCCCCTTACACTTAAGATGAACATTGTCCCCAATGTTCAAATAACAAGATGTAAAAGTATAAAGTAAAAGAATGAGATCAAATACTCCCCTGATTCATTCGGTGGATAATGAAGTAACACGGTTAGATCTTCTTCCAAAGAGAATGTTGAAGCTCCATGACTAATGCATCGCCATAAGCTTGATCCAAAAATATTTCCTTGTCCAAAATAACCTGTTAAACCTGAGAAAACAAACACGAAAACCTGCATAACATCGGCGAGATAAATCTATATATAAGGATATAATGCTTGTGGAATGATAATTTTGCAGATTCCTGGAGATTATAAGTTATAGATTTAATAAAAACTTTTTATGAAAACAAAACTTTCAAAAATTTTCAGAAAATTAAACCTGACGCCGTCAGGTTGTAACTCCTGACGCCGTCATAAATGATATGACAGAATTCTCATGTTACGTTTCCGGAAAAATTTTGGAAAAACCTATACCTTACTTCCTGGAATTCCTGCAAAACTTCATTATGACTCGATACAAGCATTTGACTCAAACAAATACTAATATGTATGTTAATTTATTATTATTACGATTCATGTTCATTTGTGTTCTAATAAACCGATTTCGATTTCCCTTACACTTAACTTTTGCAAAATACCTTTATATGTAGTTAAGACGAAGTTAAAAACAAAATAAAGCATTTTCACAAATTAGTTTTTAACATGAATCAATAATAATAAAACTTAAACACACATACGGAAATAAATAAAAACAAACAAACAAACAAACAAATAAACACACAAAGCAAATAAAGCTTGGGTTGCCTCCCAAGAAGCGCTTTTCTTTATTAACGAGTCTTGTAGCTAGACTCAAAGTCACGTGTTCTACGTTTTTCCGTTTTGCTTCTCAATTGCCCCTCTAATCATCCTAACAACCTCCATATCAATTTTGTATTTAGGTCCAAGGTTTAAGCAATCTTTATAATAAAGGCTTCTCTTATTCCAAACATAGTCCATGCCTTTTTCTTTATCCTCTTCATTGATGTCCTCAATCGCACCAATGTTGTCCATGTCAAATCGAGGCACAAAACGAAATTCATTTACCCGATAAGGCATCCTATATGTGATCCTATCTATGTGATTAGAAAACTGAACCGTGCCTTTCAAACGATCATACCTTAAATTGGATGCTTCAATAAATGGCTTACCTAACACCACGCGAGATAGGCGGCAGTCAACAACACTTGCCAAATCTTCTAAGATCATGAAGTTGGTGACAAAGGTAAAATTCCCAACAAGGATATGCATATCTTTAATCCTTCCAACGAAGTTGCAAACTCCGCCTGGACACTTGGGGTCCATCCTAGGCTCAAGTGGTGTGTTTATGATCTGGCTATAAAGGCCTGAGGACATAACGTTGATTGGGGATTCACAGTCAATGTAAGCATGCTCAACGTATTGGTACCCAATCATACATGGTATCTTCACATTCCCGGGATCACCTCTCTTAATCTTTGGGTCAATTCTAACAAAAGGTGGTCGAGGGTTATCAACTAGGTTGTTATAGTAAGCAATCTCCTCCTTAGTGGGGTATTCATTGAAACAATCATCCAACCTAGGATCTACCTTCACTTCATCAATTTTCTCAATCAACTTATCAACCGTAAGATTATTACGTTCTAAGTAATTATCTGAGTATATGGCGGTCCCTAAGTTGTTCAAGGCATAATCAAGCTCTATATCAATCATTCTACTGAGCTCCCTGAGCTCACTAATCTCATTCTCAAGTTGGCTACGCAACAAAGCCACTTCGCCAGGTGTAAGGGGTGGATTCGCGTTTTCCATAATGGCAAACTGAATAGTCAATGAAAATCTGTTACGAACAAAAGCACAAAGAAAATAGATAGACTAAAGAAAACCTAGAAAAATAAAATAAAAATCTCACTAGAAAGGAATCTAGTGAGTAGACCTATAAAATAAAATTTCAACCTAAACAATAACTATTCCCCGGCAGCGGCGCCAAAAACTTGATGCGTGGTTTTGCGACCTTACAACAGGTTTTACCTCTCGAGGAATCTCAAGAGGCTTACAACCCCACCAGGCAGTGTACCTGACCGATGTAGTATAGTGTAGTGGTAAGTACGGGGGATTGATCGTTCTCCACATGGAATAGTGTTCGTTAGGTATGAAAAATTACTTTAATAGGTCTAAGGGTGAGAGAAGATTCTTTTTATGTTTTTTATATTTTTATGAAAGCAAGTAAAATCTCGGGTTTGAAAGAGTGGGCGGAATTAGTTGCTAGTCAACTAACCCAAATTACTACGAATGCAAATAAAATAAAATAACAAAAATGAAAATGTTGGTGAAAACTTATGTGGAGGGAAATGTGTTTACTTAGATTTCCTTACTCCCTAACTATCTTTTACCGGTTGATTAGTGTGTATTAGTCGCGTGGATGACGGGTGTATTCCTTAATACCATTCGTGGGGTGGCGTACGTACTTCCCCAACTCTACAAGCTCCTACTTCACTCCTATGTCGAGCCGGCTAGGAAGCTCCTAACATGGGATCACTAGAATTCGCTTGTGCATTAAATACAACCATAAAAACCTTTAGTACGCATTGGTTCATGTTTCTTAAGACGTTCAAGCAAGTTACCGAATAGGAAGTTAGCCAGTTTTCTTAAGCCTAACATAGATGAACAATCATCCAATACAACTAACAACACACTAATAACCAATAATCAATAGCTAGGTTTCATTAGATCTAAGCAAACACAAGATAAATCTAGCCTAACATGTTAAACAAAAGACAAGAATAAGATAGAATCAAACAACACATAGACATATTGAATGATTAATTGATAACTTATCTTCAATGTAACATGGAAGATCTCAAGGCAAAAAGCCTTGAAAGAGCTGCCAAATTCGTCCTAGGGTTTTCACATACAAAGTTCCCCAATAAGTTCCACAATAAGTTCCACACTAATGACAAAGAATTGCAAAACTATATATAGATTTTTGGATCTGACGGCGTCACGTTATGGAGTGTGACGCCGTCACCTCGCCGCTTTTAGGGTTCTCGGATGACCTTCTTGACGCCGTCCCTCTTTAGCTCTCAAAAATCCGTTCTGGCTTATCAAGGCTTGACGCCGTCAGACTATGAACGTGACGCCGTCCCTCTTTAAATTATAACGTGACGACCTTGATCAGATTAAAGCGTGACGCCGTCAGAATTTCCATGCAATTTCTCTGGCTTATCATGAGTAAATTTCACATCCACCACTTTTGCCAAGCCATGACGCCGTCCAGGGTTAATCCTGACGCCGTCAAAGGTAACTTCCAGCAAGATTTTGAGACTTTGTCGTTTTCTTCACTTTTATGCTCCAAAAACGTCCAAAATGTTTCCTTTTCCAGATTTCTTCTCAAAAGCACCTAAAATGACAAAAGGAACGATTTAGGGCAATATTTGATCAAATAAATACGATTTAGGGCTTAAATGACCCCTTAAAAGCGGTACACTTTTCGCTTCATCAGTTTACTATTTGTGCATAGACATGGCGGGTAGCCTGTTTGGCATCTAGATAGTGGATGCTCAAGGAGTATGACTGGTGTAAAGTAGTATCTGCACAAATATGTTGAAGAACCAGGGCCTAAAGTAGTATTTGCTAATAATTCATCATGTGCTACTGAAGGGTATGGTTCAATAAACTGCAACGGTATGGTTTTTACAAGAATTACTTATGTCAATGGTCTGAAATACAATCTAATCAGTGTTAGTCAACTATGTGATGCCAAATACATAGTTCAATTTGATGATAAGAGAGGAACTATCCATAATGCCAATAAGGAGGTTGTGTTGATTGCCCCAAGGAGGGAAGATGTCTATGTCTTAGATATGTCAACCCTTACACAAAATGGGACTTGTCTCTTCACAAAGGCAAGTGAAACAATCAACTGGCTATGGCACAAAAGACTCTCTCATCTTAACTTCAAAAACATCAATAACCTAGCCAAACAGAACAAAGTTCTTGGCTTACCCTCCCTTGTGTTTTCCAAAGATAAACCTTGTTCTGCTTGTGAAAAGGGAAAACACCACAGGGCATCTTTCAAAACTAAACAAAATTTTTCCATCAAAAGTTGCCTTCATCTTCTTCACATGGATCTTTTTGGACCTGTCAGTCCAATGTCTATCCATCATGATAAGTACACCATGGTCATAGTAGATGAATACTCAAAATACACATTGGTATACTTTCTCACTAAGAAGAGTCAGGCAGCTGAAACAATCATGTCCTTTGTCAGGAACATTGAAAATCAAAATGACATCAAAATCAAACAATTCAGGACTGACAATGGGACTGAGTTCAAAAATCTGGACCTTGAGTGTTTCTGTGATGAGAAAGGAATATCTCAAAACTTCTCTTCTCCTTACATTCCTGAGCAAAATGGAGTGGCTGAAAGGAAGAATAGGACACTCATTGAGGTTGCTAAAACAATGCTGAATGGTTCAGTACTTTCAAAGCACTTCTGGACAGAAGCAGTCAAAACTGCCTGCTACACTCAAAATAGGTCCATTGTTGTCAATAAGCACAAGAAAACTCCTTATGAAATATTCAAGGGAAGAATCCTTGACATTAGCTAATCTCATGTATTTGGGTGTCCTGTGTTTATTCATAATTACAAGGATCACTTAGGAAAATTTGATGCCAAAGCTGATGATGGATATTTCTTAGGATACTCACTTGTCTCCAAAGCCTATAGGGTATTCAACACTAGGAGACAACAAACTGAAGAGACATTTCACATAACCTTTGATGAAAGCACTGAAGCCATCAGGTTCTCAAACACCTCAGTGGAAGAGATTGGGATTGATGACTCATCAATATATCCTCCTGATGAATATCACCCTGAGTGTGATCCTTCCACATAATATCAAGTTGATGCAGGCATCTCTTACTACATCATCCCTCATAACCTTCCACATCCAAACAACAGTGAGTTCATTGAAGCTCAACACATCTCTAATGAGATGACTCACACTGAACCTAATGTTCAGGAACCAGAAGACAAAAGTGCTCGAGTTTAACTTACTGATAATCAAAACAATGAAGTCCCTCAAGCCTCAGTCCTTGAACTTAATCCTCCACCAAATCAAGCCTCCACAAGTTCTAACTCATATCCTAGACCTAAGGATACTTGGACAAAATCCAAAACAATAGAACTTGTGAATATCATTGGTGAGCCTACTGAAGGCATGCTTACCAGAATCATGGCTGCTAAACTTAAGGCAGCCTCGGCAAATGAATGCCTCTTTGTTGATTTCCTCTCAGAAGTGGAACCCAAGAGTGTCAAAGAAGCCATGAAACATCCAAGCTGGGTTCAGGCCATGCAAGATGAGCTTGAACAATTTGATAGAAACAAAGTCATGACCTTGGTCAAATGTCCTCAGGGTGTTTATGTCATTGGCATGAAATGGGTCATCAAGAACAATACGGATGAAAATGGCACAGTCATTAAGAACAAAGCAATACTTGTTGCCAAAGGGTACAATCAACAGGAAGGCATTGATTATGAGGAAACCTCTGCCCCTGTTGCTATAATGGAAGCCATCAGTATCTTCCTTACATATGCAACCTACATGAACTTCAAAGTCTACCAAATGGATGTGAAAATTGCATTTCTGAATGGTAAGCTCAAGGAAGATATTTATGTGCAACAACCTCCTGGATTTGAAAGTAGTGAGTTTTCTGACTATGTCTGTAAGCTTGACAAAGCCTTTTATGGACTGAAACATGTTCCTAGGGCATGGTATGAGACTCTCTCAGCCTTCCTGATCCAAAATAAGTTTGTCAGAGGAAAGATTGACAATACCTTGTTTATCTATAGAACAAAAGGATATGTGATTTTAGTCCAAGTGTATGTAGATGACATCATATTTGGCTCAACAAATTACAAACTTTGCAAACAGTTTGAAAAATTGATGAAAAAGAAGTTTGAAATGAGTATGATGGGAGAAATCACATACTTCCGTGGACTTCAAATCAAACAGACTGACAAAGGAATCTCCATGAGTCAAGAGAAATACACAAGGAACCTACTAAAAAAATATGAGCTCACTGATTGCTCTTCAGTAAAGACTCAAATGGTTCATCTAAACAATATTGACCCCGATCTCACTAGTAAACCAGTAAACCAAACCTTATTCAGGAGAATGATAGGAACACTGATGTATCTACTTGCCTCAAGGCCTAATATACAATTTGTTGTTTGCCTATGTGCAAGATATCAGTCTGATCCAAGAGAGTCACATCTCATTGCTGCAAAGAGAATCATCAGATACCTGAAAGGTACTCCAAACCTTAGTTTGTACTATCCAGGATGTTTAGGCTTTGATCTTAAAGGCTACACTGACTCAGACTATGCTAGCTGCAACATGGATAGAAAAAGTACCTCAGGATCCTATCAATTCCTTGGTGGAAAACTTGTTTGTTGGAGCACTAAGAAGCAACAATCAGTGGCCATGTCATTAGCAGAAGCTGAGTATGTAGCTGCTGCTGGTTGTTGTGCAAATGTACTTTGGATGAAAAGTCAACTCAGTGACTATGACATACATTATAAGATGGTTCCCATCTTTTATGATAACACAAGTGCAATTTCTATCTCCAACAACCCTGTATTTCACCAAAGAACCAAACACATTGATATCAGATATCACTTTATCAGGGACTATATCATGAATGGTAATATTGAACTACACTTCATCCCCACTGAATATCAGTTGGCTGATATTTTCACAAAACCCCTGGATGAACCTACTTTCACAAGACTAAAAGCAGAATTAGGCATGTTGGATATTGACAATCAGGTCACTAATTAAATTTATTCAACCTGGTGTATGTACTCTCTACGGTCCCTGAATAACCTTCCCTTAACATCATCACACTGAAGGAAAATTCATTCAGGGAACTCAAGACATAAATAGGACATTCAATGCAAAACTAAATGCTATAAGTATTTAGTTAGTAAATGTCCTAGGTTAGTAACTCGACATATTAAATTAAAGAAATATATGTCTCTTCCTAACTGGCATCCATGTCTTGGGCCCCCTCAACACTCATCATAATCCCACTAGGCATTTAATGCCTCCCTCTCACAAATAATATCTTTTGATATTATACGTGATGACATCACTCTGCAAAATACACTTTTTCCAAGAAACGCAACTGTTCACCTTGATAACTGCGTAAATGACGGGTAATGGGAAGAGTGACATTTAATGCGGATATCAAACGGTTTTCACAAAACTGTTTTCAAAAAATACACATTAATACCATTTGATATCCAATATTTTCAAACTACACCCCTCTCCACTTCCCTATAAATACACCTTTCAAAGAAAAACACACACACGCTATTTTATTCTAGTCAAACTCTTGTAAATTTCTCTCAAAACTTGTGTGTGTTTTATCTCTTAAAGCCATATTTTTTTTCCTTAAAAACCAGACCTTTTCTCTTAAATGGCAACATCTAAGGCAATCACCTACGCTCCAAATGTGGAATTCCAATTGGAAAGCGTAGACATGACCAAAAACAATGTCGTGGGGAACTTTGCCTATCCGGAAAACTTTCCTGCTTATAAGGATATGGTAAAGTATCTTAAAAAATGTTTTCTCTCCACGACATTCACCAAGACACCCTCAATCATTTACAATGACTACTTGAGAGAGTTCTGGTGTATAGCAGAGGTCACCAACCCTGATGTCATCAAGGACTCCTCCATTAAGTTCACAGTGAAGAATGGGAAGAAAACTCTAACCCTTAACTATAAAACCTTTATCAAAGCCACTGGGCTTGACTTCACTGAGACTTTTGCCCCACAACTCTCTGACTCAGAAGTAAAGGCCGAATTGCTTTTACTTGGGCCACATGACAAACAACACCCTGATGTGGCCCAAGTGACTCTTTTGGCCAAGGCCCCAACAATCAAAACTTGGTTTCCTGTCATTTGGAGGATACTTATGACATTTGTCATTCTGGTCCTGGGTGGGAACAAATCCTCAAAGAAGCAATTGAACACTGCTCAATAAATGATAGTGTTCAGTCTCCTAGAAGGTAAAAAGATAGACATTGGAGAAATTATCTTCAAGGACCTCATAGTCAAGCTCACAGGCAAAACCAGGCAAAGACACATGTCTTACCCCAGGTTTATCTCTTGTGTGCTTCAAGACTTACTAGGCTCTGAGTATGTTTAGGACAATACACAGGGATCTCTTCCTGATATCCTACATAAAGCTAACTACTTAAGAGACCCTACTAAGGTCACACAAATCACGACAGTCATTCAGGGTGCTGACTCTGTTTCACCTATGCCTTCTCCTTCCAAGAAGGAGAAGAAGAAAAAGAGACAGGGGTCCAAGAAGGTGGTTCAACCCAAACCACTCGCCACTGAGACCTCTGGCTTAAAGCCTGAGAAAAGGAGGCACAAGAAAGACCAGCCCAAAAAGACACCCGGTGAAGGGCCCAACATCATCTTGACCCAAAAACAAACGCCAACAGAGGGCACTGAGAAATCACACTCTGTGTCCTCGGGTAAACCTTCTCCCAAAGACTCTACTGACATATACAAGTTAGTGGAGTCAGGAACCATTCAACTCTCACATCCTGATGAAGGCATTGGTATATCACAACCTTTGCCTGAGGGAGAACAGGGTCCTATAACCTCGCTAGGGCAGCACCACCCTATTGAGATGGGGACATATACCCCCTCACATCCCGCTTATGGCTTTGATACATCACAATCAGAGTCTCAGGGAGTCATGGTCCCTATATCTTTGACAGGGCAGCACAACCCTATTGGAAAGGGGGACCTCAACATTCCAATTCCTAGTAATGGTACTGGCTCAAACCCACCAGTCCCTGAAGGAACATCAGGGGGCATGCAACTACCCGCTGATATGGAACCTACACCCCCCCCCCCCCCCCGGCGATGCACATACCTCAGGAACTGACTCGGTGGACCAGGCAGAGAAAACCCACTCCGTTCTCCTGGAGAGGTCAGAACCTGACCACACCAAAGGCAAGCCCTCTTCTGAGGGGGAGCCGGATTTCGCCTTGGCTCCTACTCTTGCTGATTTAGAAATGTTCATCAATGAAGAATCAGAAGAGGAAGTAGTTGAATTTGAGGATGATGAAGTTCTAGCTGCTGGGGAAGACATGGACACTGATGACCAACTTCACAATGACAACTATCCTCAGCATAATGAGCAACAAACTTCATCTCCTCCTCCTGATGAACAACAACATAATTCATCATCCTCATCATCATCTCATAAATCATCAAGCTCCTCTGACTCTCCTGCTGAAATTCATGAATATTTGTAGAAGTATGACGATGTTGTTCCCCTCTCTGAAAGGCAGTTGTTCAAATTCCTCCGAAAGTCTAACACTGCCCTCTATGAAATCATCAAGGAACAATGGGAACAACACACTGAAGCAGCTGCTTCTCATGCTGGCTTCAGGACAACTGTTGAAGAGTCTCAAGGTCATCTCAAACAAGTCACCACCTCCACTGATAAACATGTCAGTGACTTAAAGACCTCCATTGAGAAGCTGGGTACTGATCAGGGTACTCATTTTGCCTCCATCCTTCAGACTCTTACCAACATTCAGGTTGAGTTTAAGGATGATCCTGTTCTGATCACCAAGCTTACTGAGTTCATGGACTCTCACAAGTTTACCACCGCAGCTCTTAGTGCACTCCCAACATTATTCAGGGGGTAGACTTCCCAGCTCTCAAGACTCATCAAGAAACAGTTGCCAAGGCGCTCAAGGATCAAGAGATTAAGCTCACCACCATCTCCTCATCATATGACGAACTCACCAAGAAGCCTAATGAACTAGTCTCATGCTACACCAGTAAGATTCCAGCTCTCTCTTCGGCTCAGGCAACAATGACCACTGAAATCTCCAGCCTGAAGAATGAAACCAGTGAAATCAAAACACTTGTAACTGATATGTTCAAGTTCCTGAAGTCTGCTTCTTTTCAGGCTCCTTCTTCAACAGCTGCTTCCACTGAAGCTACCGCAACTATTGAGGGGGAGAAAGTTGCTCCAACACAGCCTACACCTACGCCTGTTCAATAATTATTCCGGCAGTTGGATCCATATAGGCAGCCAAGAAAAGATGGTCAGACTTCTGAAGACCAGGAAGTAATTACTGATGCTGTACCAATCCAAATCTAAATGGCTGAACAAACAGCAGCATCAGGAACAAGAATGGCTATGGTGATCTCATCGGTTCTACCTATCACTGAAAGCTCTCCAACTCCAATCACCACTGAAGTCACAACAACCACCATCGATGTTCCTGAGCCCTCCTCCTCAACACCGTTAAGGAATTAGGAGACTCCCCTCCCAGACTTGTACCAGCTCAGAAGGAAGTTAGACAAGATCCTGACGTACCAATACTTATTGATCTTGTCCTACACAATGGGAAGGTATTTAGAGAGACATATGATGAAGTGGCTACTGTAATGGAACAAGAAGACAAGATCAGGGCTGAGTTACTCAGTAGGCATGTCATTGCAGAAGTGTCTAAAGAAGTGATCAAGGAGACTGATCAAAACATCAGGGGATAATAGTTTCTACAACTTTAGGCTGATCTAATCAAAAAACACAACCAGAAGGTCAAGCTAAATAATGAAAGGAAAAGGAGGAACTATGAAAGGTATGTATGGACTATGACCAATACCAAAGGTGAAGGTCCCATCACTGATATGATCATTCATGAAAACACTAACCCTCTTGCCATAACTATCCAAAGAGGACCAATAGCGCATGAAAAGAATGCTCCCTTCAAGTTCTTAGCATTAGGCATCAAAGAATGAGACATAATGGGGCCCATTCTGAGAAAGAAGTAGAACAAATGCATCCCTGAACTACTGGAAGCCCTAAAAAAGAAATACGAAGAATTGGAAAGGGTTGCCAAGAGTCTGGGAATTGACAACCAAAAGGCACTTGCATCTCAGGGCCTCACAATCCCTGAACCAACTTAGAGCATAGGGAAGAAAAGGAAATCAATAGAGCAGGAACCTGAACGCTTTATTGCTGCACTACACTGCAACATAATTCCCCATGAAGGTTTCAAGTTCGTTCCTAACAAGGTGATCAAGCACCCTGAGTTTGAAATCTTCTTCATTGATGAATTTGGTCAACAAGCCTTTCAAATAGTCAGTGACATTCACTTAGTGGAGACCACAACACTGCTGGCATACAAACTGATGGCACTCCATGTGAAGAGTCCTGACAATGATGAGTTCATTAAGCTGATGGACAAGATGATGAGTGAGAGGCCTGACAAACAGGTGTTGTTATCCAAGAGAGCAAAGCTTGAGCTCATGGGGATTAAGGAATTCTGAGTACTTAACCCAGAGCATTTTGTATTAGATGATAGGACTTATGTAATTGATGAATAAGATGATGGCCCATATTTTTTAAATCAGTGTTCTTTAATTGCTTTATAGTATCTTAAGTGCAAGAAGAAGCCGACCTGCTCACTTACACTGATCAAAACACTTAGGCTATATTTATATCCAAATAGGGGGAGACTATTGGGTCCATTCAGTACCCAAGTAATCCTAAACAAGGATTTGAATACAAAATAACCTAAGTGTTAGTAGACCTTAAAAAATATTCAAGTCACTAAGTAAACAGTTGCTCAGTGAGTCACCTTGAGGATGCTTAGGATGAGCCTAATAAGAAAGTCTCTCCATTCAGTGAGGCGAAACTCAGTGAGTGGCACTTAAGGCAAAGAAGAAGGTGATGGGTTCAGTGAGTGATGACAATAACTCACTGAACCCCAAGACTCGTCAACAACTAAAGACTGAAGACAGAAGACTTAAGCCTGAAGACTGAAGAATAGGCGGGACAAGGCGGAAAATGTTTAAATGAATAAGAAGAAGTCCTTATCAACCTGAAGTCAAACTTTCCATGAAAGGCAAAAGTCAGGACAAGTGTCATCACTGCTCTTCAGAAAGCAGTATTGTATTATACCCAAAATAGCCTATTGTAACAGAGACAAAATACGCAAGTATTTTATCCTAACTAGCTTAGGTCATCTTTTGTTTTTATCATAACAGTTGAATTTTAATTGTGTATAAATAGGATCATAAAGTGGAGTAAAAGTTGACAAGTTTGTGCACTAAATGCTTAGACATTCACAAACAACTTTTACTCCTCCAAATAGCAACCTAGTCCCTGAGATAGCTCAGTAGGTTCTGTTAGTTGCTACTTAAGCTTAGGTTAAGTTTAGTAAGGAGTCATACCATACTTGTCATTCAATCCCAAGTGTTATTCCGCAAACACTTGGGTATAATTCTTTGTTAATTGCAAATACAATTAAACGTTGAAAACTTGTATCTCTTTACTTTACGTTTATTTTTTAACAAAGTTCTTAATACATTACTAGTAATGGAACACTGGTAGCTTAACTCATTAGTTACTACTATCAATGTGAAAGGGAACAACACATTTTTATATAAAAAATCGCAAACTTACCAAGAAAGGGCCTTATCAGTTCGGTCCTATTTTTGACAGGTTCGGTCAAGTAGGTTGCTTCCAGTTTCTTCCTCCATTCTGTTGGCATACAAAACCCTCAAATTAAAAAAAAAAAAAAAAAAAAAAAAAAAAAAAAAAAAAAAAAAAAATCCTAATTTCAAAATTAAACAAAATTAACAGCAAAAACTCAAATTCCACATAAATTAAACTACAAACAACTCTCAATTCACAACACGAAGCAATAATTCAAAAAAAAAAAAAAAAAAAAAACCCGTAACCAAAATTCAATAAACCTAATTTCTAATAGAAATTGTAAAATAAGAAAATTAAGAGTAAACATGCAAAGAGAGAACAGAGAGTACCATCAAGGTGCTGCGTTTTTTGTCTAGCCAAATGAGCCGCAACTTCTAGAAATTGATATTTAGGTTCTTGATGATATGACTTAACCCCGAATTTGAAAAAACCCTAAAAATCAAATTTGAAGATTCACATATAAATCCATCAACTAATCAACCAAACAAACCGAAAATCAAAGAATCGATGGAATCACAATTGATGAAAATGAATTAGGGTTTTTTTATAAATAATGGATGGTGTGATATTTTATCATGAAAAATCTTGATCTTTGATCATCAAAACAGTTTTTGGATCAGCCATAATTTTTTTAGGGCAACTTTTTTAGTGATTTAAACTAATATTTGATCATGAAAAAAAATAATCTCTAATCATCAAAACAACTTTTGAAACAATTATAATTTTTAAGGCTACTTTTTAGGGTTTGTGGTTTGCGTTTTTCCAGGGTTTTTTAGGGCTATTATTCAAAATTAATCAAAAAACAAAAAAAGTAATCAAACATATCAAATCGTGGTTTATGATACAACATAATCTACTATCTATTATTTGCATGGTTGTCACCTAAATCATAACAAACAATGAAAATTATACAAATCCTTAATTTACAGGTATATGAAAGTAATCAAAAGCAAACGATAATGTTGGAAATTGATTAAAGCAAACGAACCTATTTGCCAATTGATACAATCTTCATTACACATTCTTGAAGATAATCGATAAGCCCCAAATTTGTTTTGGTTGTTCGTCCATGATGATACCCAGAAATAATGATTGTTGTAAGCAACAATTCAACGAAACATATAGTCATCTTGTTTTGGTGTTAATTGATTAGATTAATGATTGTTTTTTAATGAAATGATTTATGGAGAGGGTTTTGATATTATGGAAATTTCGGAATGAATGTCTTTAATTTTTTTGTTGACTGGTTAGTGTTGATAGAGGGGAATGCACACGGGCCGTTAGATAATAGTTATTGCCACGTGTAATTATCTGAAGTATTTTGAGAGGAGATTATATAGGAAAATTTTTGCTTTATATAGATAGTAGATATGTTTTGTCTGTTGAATAATTGACACCTAACTACATCTACATTTATAACTTTTGCAACTACCCATAAGTTACCAAATGTATCCTTTTTCATCAATAATATTATTTCAAAGTGCAACGACATATGAGATAAACTACGATTTTATTGAGTTCACTATACATGACATATACATATGACAGACCAGTCGGTGCGCTGTGACAAAATTTGCGATTGAATTACGAAGTATTACGATTTCATTTTCCTTGTTTATAGTTACAGGAAAATCTATGATCTGTATTAACCCAACCCAGTTATACTAAAAAAACCTCATCTCAAATGTTAAACCGTCAGTTCCTTCAAACACTTTTTAAAGGGAAGCCTTGTTCACTACACTATGGTTAATCTATAGATTTCATCGCAATAATAAAAAGTAATTTGCATTGAAGTCCAAAATAAATCATCTTTTGAAAACAAGATGCGACTTTAGAAATAAAAAGTAATTGTAAACTACATGTTCGGAATTATTATGTTGATGACTTGACAACTTCATGGTTTCTATAGATATACCATCGGCTTATTCTAGTTCCCTATGATAAATCTATGTTGTGTGACAATTTTCCTATGATATATATATATATATATATATATATATATATATATATATATATATATATATAGTTGTAACAATTAAGGTTATACAAGTTATGCAAAATGTAACGAGTATGTATTGAAATTCTGTAACCACTGTGAAAATCTCACTTTATAATAAACTATCTTATAGAAAAAAAAAAAAAAAAAAAAAAAAAAAAAAAAAACCCTTATCCTTTTCTACGGGTAAAATATTTTTTTTTATTTAAACATGACTGTTATTGTAGGTCGATCACATCCCTGATAAACGTGCTTGCAACTTAACCTTAACTAATTTAGTATTTAATTATATAAATATACTTGACCTAAAACCCTATGAGATCCCATTTACCACTTTACGTTATTTCGTTAACGTACATTTAAAACTGAACGTTTCTTAATAGATAAGAGTTTTATGAAACCCTAAACTACTATAACAACATATATGAATAACAAAACCCTAGAAATATTAAAATACAAATTATTTGAGAACTGTACAAGTCACTAAAGCACAGAAACCCTAATTCCACTATGACTCCCGATAAAACCCTAATTTTGCAAAACTATTATTACATGTAATAAATTCACCAACCCTAATAAATATTTTTATAAAATATATATGTACAGGACTTTTAAACTAAAGTACAAGTATTTAATGCACAAACATAAGAATATTAATATAGATATCATTATAAACCTCAGTGTACTCATTTTAAAACCCATTTTCCAAGTATTCTCTATATTAACTCTAAAAATTTATTTCTTAACATATTAGATATATTTACAAGTTCCTTAAGCTAAGGTACAAGTCTTTAAAGCATAAAAACTAATTAATTATACAAACCTTATATAAAACTTAATAATAATAATTTTAAAGGCATAATTTGTAGTAGATACACATATTAATTTTTAAAATAAGTTTATTAAGATATAAAATAAGTGTACAAACCCCTAAACATATTGTACAACCCTCTAATGCACTAGAACATAAAAATCTATTTAATTACCTTAAAATCATAATAAAAATTATATAAAAATTATATAAATTAAGGAAATAGTAAAATTATATTTTTCCTATTTTCTAAACTATAGTACAACTCCCCTAAGCCTAGAGTACAACTACCTAATGCACAAAATAATTTTTCCACTACATATATACAAATCGATGCATATAATTTTATTTCACAAAACCCTAAAA
Source organism: Artemisia tridentata subsp. tridentata (assembly GCA_021014915.2). Taxonomy (NCBI): domain Eukaryota; kingdom Viridiplantae; phylum Streptophyta; class Magnoliopsida; order Asterales; family Asteraceae; genus Artemisia; species Artemisia tridentata. The sequence continues at coordinate 128,145,812 of CP139501.1, forward strand.
TTTCATTTCTAAAAATCCCACAACCCTAGAAACCTAACTAAACCTTAAACCCTAGAGTACCATACCCTAAAGGTTAGTGTACAAATCCCTTTAGCATGAATCGAACCAAACTTTCCAAAAACCTTTGACTAGTTAGAATCCCATATAACACAAACCAAAGAGTTCATTTTTCTTAAACCTTAAGACTTTAAATGAAAGAACTAAAAGCCTCCACATCTCCCCTCCTCTAGAAGATAGATACTTGTAAGGATTAAAATCAAACACATTACCCCATCATCACCATACGCCACCCCCCCTCCTACTTGGCTTTCTCTCCATCACTCAACCAACCAACCTAAGCCATGGTACATATAAAGACACATCAACAATTCATTAGAAAGCCTAACTAAATTCCACTCTATAAATAAACAAACCCTACGCCCCATTTCCTTCACAATCCCATTCGACACAAACCCAAAACAGTCCATACACCCTCATTTCAAATTCACTACTGCTTCCATACACCCTAAACACATCTTAGAAAGACCCTAGGAAGCCAAGAAGGAATATAGAGCCTTGGTGATCAAAAATTCAAAACCCTAAGTCCCACAAACTCTATTCGACCCAATATATTCTAGGTAAGTCCTCAAGCTCTTTTCTTTTGTTATATATACTCAATATGATCCTAACAACATAAGTAAACAAGCCCTAATATGGATAAAATCATAAAAACCAAGTTTTACATTTCTTTTCTTTCTTTTGGTTCTTATCGAGCCAACTAAAACAAACACAACCTTAAATTATTTTATAAACCTAAAAATATTTAGAACCACTTAGGAACCTCTTAAACATGTTGTAGATACCAAATAAAATCAAAGATCCCTAGTTTATAAGTCCTAAAATCGAAAACAAGATTGTTTTTCCCCTATTATTGCTGTCGCGACCCAACAGCAGACATGGAGTTTGCAAATTAAGTTTCGACCACTAAACAAGTCCCTAAAATTCTATATTTTTGCACACTATTATACCATTAAGTTAGCTAAATTCTGGAAAAAGAATGAAGTATTTTCGTTAAGAAACGAGCTAGATATGGCCATTTGTTTGTCGGTTGCTTTCTGTCTCGATCCACTGTCCAAGCGCACCCTTTTAAAATTATTTGCGAGCTCGTGAGCTCGAATCACGAGCTGAGTTTTTGTAAGAATTAATTTATTAAACTAATAAACAAGTTTACGAAAGAATCATAAATGGTTTTGTCATAAATCGTAAGATATAAAGTGTTTTTAAAGAAAAAGGACGTCGTATGTGACGACGAGGGAGTCTCAGGGGTATTTCTTGCCAAATTTCAAACTAAATTTATAAAAAGGACTATGTATGCTGTCGACTTAAACCCTAGGGGTAGCTAATGCCATTTTTGAAACTATAGGAGTGAAAGTTGTCATTTAATCAAAGTTGAGGGGTAAAACTTATCATTTTATAAAAGTTCAAGGGTAAAATTTGTCAACAAATGAAACTAGAAGGTCTAAAGTGTAAAATTTTTTTTTAATAATATTTAATCCTTTATTATTATTATTATTCTTAGTATTATTATTATTAATATTATTAAGATTTAATTAATAAACATGATACGTTTTCTCCGATAACGAACGAACGAAGGATCTACTTAACAAACGAACGGAATATTTAATTAACGAACGAACGGAACGAACACATAAAAATAGGAAATACAATAAATCTTATAACTTTTGAAGAAACTTCTTGTTGTCTCAAATATTAACATTTAATCAACTACCAAAACATTACGAAACGAACATTGGAAACATATATATTCAGAAATGATTACTGAGACTTGACATAACCAACCCAGGTTGCGAGCCGGAGACGTTTATCAACTTTTTTTAAACTTTGTTTTCCATCCAGACGTTCAGGTGAGTTTATAGTCCCACTTTTCTTATTTACATGTTTTCCAAATATGTGGGGAGGTACATGCTATCAAACCGAACACAAGTATTTTCCTGATTGTTATTGCACTAGGCTAACTGTCCCTTATTATTGTGATTGTATTTATTGAAAGACCCTCATATCATGCACCATTAGTCACCCGCAGGATGAGCGCGAATATAGTGAATAGATCTATTGGCCTGACGACCCATTTGTACTAATCGGATGGATATCTTCGTGGTAGCCGGTTAGGCAGATGCATTATATTTGATTTCTTAAACTCGGGGGCAAGACCACTCTCATTTAATTATGTTTGTGGAACCTGGAAACTGTTAACGCATTGCGTGTCATGAGGTTTAATGCAATATTCTGAATTATGATTGAACTGATTTCTTTACTATTTATCTTGTGTTCAAAACTGATTATTACTTTAAACACTATAGATTCACTCAACCTTTTTGTTGACTTTTTAAGCATGTTTATCTCAGGTAACTAGAAGTATGGCTATCGGCACGGAGTGGCTGTGGACTTTCTTTTTATAATAAGAGTGTCCACTTTGTTATCATTCAATGAATAATGTATCTTTTATAAATATTTTCTGAACCTCCCTCTGGGACCTATATTATGTACTCTGATTTAAATAAATGAATGATAACAATTTTATTTAAAACGTCTCTTTTTGAGTCATTTTCTATTCTCATGACTGTGAACCATGAAGTAACACCCCAAACTTGTATTCCACTGCGTATATCGAAAACGGGGGTGTTACAAATTCGTAATGACAATCGTAATTATATTAAGGGATAATTCCCTAAATACCCCAATTGCCTTTGTGCTATTTACATCCGAGACCAAAACTTTTCTGCTTCCAAAACTAGACCGGGCAACCCAGTACAATTTGGCAACTAAAACCAGTAAGTGACAAGTATGACTTTACTGATTACGAGGTGACGAGTCATAGGGCAACTGGTCTACATCGGTATAACAATTGGGCAACTGGTCTACTTTGGTAAAATAATGTCGGACACATGGCGACACATGGTTGGGTAATTCAAGTTGCCCAGTTGCCCGATCTAGTTTCGGAAGCACAAAAGTTTCGGTCTCTGATGTAAATAACACAAAGGCAATTGGGGCATTTAGGGAATTATCCCTTATATTAAATTAAATTTTACACCAATAAATTTTAGAAACAAATAAAACGAAAAATCCAAGAATCATAGACTTCGGCGACTTTTGGTTTTGTGATTCAGTGACGTCGGCGTTATCCCCCGTTTCTTGTGTTATGCTTCATTGATTGGTGTCCAAGTTGCTACAAAATATGAAGTTTTCACGTCCTTCATTGCATTGTTCCTCTCTGTAGCCAAAGAAGAGAGAAAAGACAATGCTATTGTCCTAAGTTTTCAATGAAATTTACTTCATAGTTATCAAGCCATAAGATGCAGATGAAAAATGGGAAAGCTGCTGTCAAATATTGTCCTTATTTTTCAGAAAAATCATTAAGTCATAAGAAATAACACATGTTTGACATTATCCACATGAGTTCTATCTGCTACAGGTGTCTGACATATTTCATCATATATGTAGGTCCACACGAATTAATGGATCTAAGTAGCCTATGTTACTTAATAGACAACTTGAATAAATCCAAATTGATCTAAGTGAGAAACTCTAAACTGGTTGTTAATTGTTAATGCGGAATCTTAACAATAACAATGAAGAACACAATATACTAACTTCGTAATTCTATTAATCTTTCTAACTTCGTAATTCTTGTGTAAGGTGCATACAAAACACAATGCCTTAGGGTTCCTTTTATACTCTAAGGAAAACCCTAGATACAAAACATGTAAAAGGATAAACGTATCTTCTAATAAGATAACTAATTCATACGTATCCTTTCCTAACTTATAGCTAACTAACTTTACTATAAATCATAAACAGACTTAACTAAACACTGTCGATCAGACTTAACTATGCAAACTGTCTACCAGACTTAACATTGTACTGGCAGACTTAACTATGACATGATCATAACTAACAGACTTAACTAAGTACTTCAGCAGACTTAAGTCTGTTCTTTATATAGAAGTCTTCTCTCGTGATAATTCCCAACAATCCTCCCCTAACTTGATCTTCATGCTCCATGAACTTCAAGTTCCTTTCTGATAAGCTTTCTGAGGATTGAACTCTTAAACTCTTGGAATTATCTTGAACTCTAACTCTTCATATCAGCATGTCTGAACTTGTGCAGAATTTAACAAGCTTTTCACCATCTGATCTTCAACCCATCTGATCTTTTTAGCAACAATGACTACATGTACATCAATTCTTAAAGTTTCATACTATTTTCATCACTTCCAGGTGTGTAAACTCCTATGAGAGGTGAATCATTGAAAATTAATGGATTTAATGTCTCTTTACCGGATAGCCATTAACTACTGGAGTAGCCAATGTTTTGGTGTGTAAGACCATGGTACATTGATAACCATATGATTTTTAGCAAACCATCAGCTGTCAACGGATTTGTTTTGTCTTTACCAAAAGCTGTTTGCTTTTGGACTAGCCAATTCTTTGGTGGAATGCACCTCACCTTAGTGAATTGATTACCAATTATGGATTTCCACAGCATTTACCACAAGCCATACTGTTGTGGGCTAGCCAACTCTTCACAATCACATATATGGTGAGTTGATTACCCTAAAATTTTTGGCAAATTGTCAGCCATAAACGGATTTGAGATATCTTTACCAGAGCCGTTTGCTCACGGATTAGTCAGTCCTTATGTGGATTAGACATGGTGGACTGATGACCATTTGTTGTGTTAGTGCAAAGCACCTTCACCAAGTAGGAAGTTCCATTAATCCCACTTGTCATCTTGAAAATTCTTTCAAACACCCCAAATTGCTTCCTTTTGGGACTGCATCTTAATTAATTCCAAAATCTGATCATATACCTCATCCCTTTTATCTGCTAGCAACCCCTTTTCTAGCATCACTTTACATACTCTAGGTGGTAAGGGATATTCAACCTCTGCTAGCATGTAAATATAAGCTCTCTCCAAGTTCAGACAATATCCTTGATGGTGGCTCAAACATGATTTTTAAGTCCCCCCAAAGAACCCTTTCAAATTCTTCTTCAGGTCTATTATCCCCATGCTTGATATTCACCAACTTGTACAGCTCCTTAAGATCATCCCTACTTAAATCATTTAGAACCCCTGGAAAGTTAACATATACCACCTCAGTGTAATCTTCCCTAATAATTTGATAAGCTGCCCTCATCCCAGTCTTAATTATCTGATACTCTACAATTTTCGCTGGTTGTGCAGAACTCTCAGGAATTGATCCCATAGTAAACTCTTCAGATGAAGGTTCTTCTTCCTCCTCTTGCACATCCTTTTTAGCAACTGATTTGCTCTTCCAAGCTATACTTTTCCTTCTAGTCTATACCAAAACAGGTTTCTTAACTTCAACTTCTTCTTTTGTCACATTAGATATTTTCTCAGCCCTAGATGCCTTCTCAACCTCTTTTTCAACCTCAGTTACTGGTTCAGCCTCTGCCACCCTTTGCCTTTTGAAGCTTCTTCTAATAGAATCTTCATAGTCAACTGGTTTGTAGTTTTGATCCCTCTCATATGCTCTGAGGTACATGGCTTCAATCTCCTCATAAGATTTACCTCTCATCTTCTCAAGGGTTGAATGCATCATATTCTTTAAGTACATCTTCATATCATGCATCTTTTCTTGCTTAGAGAGCTTCTTTCTAGCACCACTCTTCTTTTGAGTCAACTTAATCTTTTCCATAAAATCACCCAAGGTTTCTGAATCTCTTCTAGCATTGATGAATTCTGCTAGTTGTTTGGCTCTCTCCTCTGTTGTCAAACCTTCAATGGCTTTAAGCTCCTCTAACTTTGCCCTCAACTCATCATCATCCTGAATCATTGACATAAGAGGATCATCAGTAGACTCCTCTGACAACTTTCTTGCATGCAACTCATCTTGTTTCTTTTGTTCTTCAAGCTTTTCCTTTTCAGCTTGGTCTTCTGCTTGTATCCTTGCAATCTCTGCTAAATTTGCTTCCTCTTCTCTTTGTTGCCTTTTTGATTTCTTGGGCTTAGGAGTTTCAATGAGTATTTGCTTTCCTTCCCTTTGTATGCCAACAGACTTATCTTCTTGACCAGACTTATCTTGTTCAGCAGATTTATTACCACCAGACTTAATAGCATCACCATACTTGACAGCAGAACTAACACTCTCCCCAGACTTAAGTACTTCTTCATCTTCAGAATCATCAACCACCAACTTTCTCTTTAGTTTCTTATTCTTAAGTTGAATTTTACTTAAAGACTGAGCTAAAGTTTCTGATGCTTCCTTAGCATCTGGACTGATCTCATCATTTTTATCTTGAGCAATGGTCTTGAATACTTGTTCTTCATTCAAATTCCTCCCCTGTTTGGAAGAATTTTCATCCTCAGTCCCTTCCTGATCAGCAAAATCAACTCCTTTTTCCATCATAACCCTCTCCATCTTCTTAACTTTCTTGACTAAAGTCACAACAGCACTACTCAAAGCCTTGTTTGCCTTCTGCAAAGCTGATACTCTTTGAACCAATGTAGGCACCAGCTGTAGAAGACCTTCCATAGTCATTGAAGTAGGTTCCTCCTCCTGGGTTGGAATTGGAATTTGGGTTTGCTGTTGTGGTGAAGGTGGTGTGGGTGTAGGGGATCTGGGTTGAGGTGTTGGTGATCTTGGTTGTGGTGTGGGTGATCTTGGTGGAGGTGTGGGTGATCTTGGGACTTCCTGGGTTGGCTCCACATGTGTTGGTGATGGGGAGTGAGCCACTTGTTTAGTAGTGGATGTACCTGCAAGGTTAGTAGTACTAGACAAATGGCAGGTAATAATGGCATATGAGCTCCAAAAAAACTCCTTTTCATGTTTGCAAAGATTTTATCTTTAAAAGCCACACACATGTAAGTCTGCAATTTATTTTCAGTTTCAAAATTTAGCACCATTTGCAGAAAACGAGGGTACATCAAAAACTTGTGTTTGCTGTTCACATTTGCCACCATGCCATCAAAAATAAGTTTTGAAAAGTTAAAAATCTTTCCAAGTGAAAGACAGACCAATGCAGAAGCAATGTTGCTTCCAAATTGATCCCATCCACCACTCTTGGGACTTAGGCAATGTAGCAAATGGTGAAGTAAAAACTTCCACTGAGGTGAGAAAACGTTTTTCTAAAATATAAATGAACCATCAGTGGGATATCCAATATTTCTCATACCCTCTAAAAGCATATTGTCACACCTCGCCAATGGCGGAAACGCGAGTGCAACATCATGGATATCATCACAACACTTGGTGTCTAAATAGAGAAAATACTACATGCAAATAAATAGAGCAAAGTACAAACACAAAGTGTCGTAACGATACCCCAAAATAAATATCCAAAACAACCTCCAAGGTATCTCCATTAAAACATAAAATAAATTTGAAAGACAATTCAGGTATCACAAACAAAATCCGTCTTAATCAAACTAAATCAAAGATAAGCCATCCTCAATGCAAACTAGGTCTCTTCTAATCGCGCCCTTCTATCTTAGCCTTAGAATGTTCACCTGAAAATGATGCTTAAAACGTCAACATAATGTTGGTGAGATTCATAGGTTTAAGACACACAAAACACCTCGATTATCGATTTACTATGATTATAAAACATAGTATAGCATTGCAGGACAGTAAAAGTAAAGTTATCATACAACTAACATGCAATCACAGCTTACGGGACGGAACGTGCCCACCGATCCAAACACCACATAAATTGGGACGGAACGTGCCCACCGATCCAAATACCACCACAATTGGGATGGAACGCGCCCACCGATCCAAGATAATTATAATGAGTAGAGCCACTAGGACTTTCCCACTCAAATAATCACCATAATTAAACACCACAATAACATGCAGTAAAAGTATAATAACAATTACACGTCCATGCTTTTTATTAAACACATAATCACAGTAATCTCAAAACAATTTAACAAGCATCATCTCCATCCCAAGTTTAAAACAAAGTAAAAATATGGGACTATGAACTCACCTCAATTCCGCAGCTTCCAAGTTATCAACACACAAATCTATACCACAAAAATAACAATCACGTTACACGCGACTAAGCTAAAAGCCATAGTCCATGTAACACACATATGATGGATGTCTAAGGTTCATATAACCCACCTTGGATTACCTAGACTCTATACTAATCACTACCCAATACTTGATACTCACTAAATCCCTTTATTAAAACTTTCAGAAAACGCAGATTATAGGGTACATTCACCCACATAAAATCACGGCGAATAACACTTCACAACTCACACCAAAAATTAACCATGATCCTTCATAAGCATACAAGCTTGTCCCAGAAGGCTATGCACTAAAAACCCACACAAGTACTCAATGAAAAATCAAACATGTCATCTATCCAGATTCGGATCTGATCGGACATCAAAAAGTTTTGACCTCTTAGACACACTCGCACAACTTGTTATCGCCTAATTTTCGCGTGGAATTCAAATAAATATAGAACTTAATTCTCACAGAAGGCCTAACCCTAATTAGACTTTAAAAGTCACTATTGACCTCAATACTTTTACCCTAATTCTGTCCTGATTTAACTGTTTTGACACCTTAACTTACAAAAATCGTTTGACTGCCTTCCCGACCTCAAAATTGATCGTGGTCGGACTTTTTGGAAACTCTTTCTCTGAACTATAATTTAGACATAAAATTCGTGATCTAACTCATCTTCATCTATTAATTACAATCGCATCTTTACAGCCTAGTAATTCTGCCAGATTCATAACTCATTAATTAACATGTTTAAAACCCTAATTACTTCACCAATCATTATAATATCACTAATTATTGACCCTAACATGTTTAATATCATAAATTTACAGATCTAAATATAAACCCTAGATCCATCACAACTTGTTACATGAATAATAATTAATTACACAATTAGGGTTTAATAGACATACCTTAAATTGAATTATCAAAACCCTAAAAAAATTCTTCTTCTCTTCTCTTTATGGTTTGGCCGAATTTATGATCAAGAGAGAATAAGGGTTTTTGGTTTTGTATTTATAGTGTGTCATGGAGAATTCTAGATAATCACTAATTTGGTAAGTGGATTTGTAGTCAAATTTGGTTTCCTAAAATCCCTAAACACCCCTAATCGGCCGACTTTTAATGTATATATATATATATATATATATATATATATATATATATATATATATATATATATATATATAATATATATTTTATTAAATCTATTTATTACACTTAAAACCTTGTATTTTTATATTTTATAAAAACCCCATATCAAAACCTAATGTCCTACGCGATAAACTTAAATTTTACGACAACCGGAAAAATATCATTTTCACTCCAAGTTTCCAAAAATAGATTTTTCATACTTAATATAAACATAACCCATAATAACCAACTCCATGTAACATACTTACGCTCAAAACACTTGAACGAAGAATCGTTACACAAAACCATAAAACTCCAACAAAATACACAAGTCATTTCCGCACCACAAAGGCGATCAAAATGAACTTATCCCGAAATCCGACACTACTCAACATGACAAAAATCTCATACCAAGGGATTTAGTGGTCCACACACGCACTTATACCACTCATATACCACGTATAATACGCATATCACAAATAAGCAAGTAATACACACCAAGCAAAAGTTAAATGAGTTGAGACTATAGGTCAAACTAACCTGATAAAAATCACAGTTGTGACACATATTATTTGAAAACATATAATCTCCTGAAGCATCATCCAATTGAAGACAACTCCTAATGGATGCTTCAGTGATAAAGAACTCATGGTTATCTATTGTTTCCCTTAATTGTAGATTCCCATCAGCAAGAGTTTTGAAGGTAGCAGTCCCCCAAAACTGTTTGACTAGGGAATCATAGATAGTTGGATTATGTGTTAAAGCATACCTGAGAGAAGAGCCTCTCAAAAAATCAACTATCTGTTTGAAACCTTCACTTTTGTTTGGTTTCTTCAAGAAACCCACCTAATTGTGCTTGTCACAATACTTTAGTTGAGCCATAGATGAGAAAGTGTGTAAGTGCTGATTGAGAATCGTATTAGGGTTTGGATACTGGTAGTGAAAAATAGAGTATCTTAGGCCGAAAATAATGATTTTGAAAATTGGAATTAAATAATGGATAAAAGTGAAAAAATTATCAAATATTATCCTTATATACCTCTTTTTCCGAAAAATAAGTAACAGTATTATTTTATAAGTAAAATCATTGTTTGACTGACCAGACCTAACGGTAATAAAATTAATTACTTTTAACACTACCAGACTTAACGACGGTCAACCAGACTTAACCAATAACTCACCAGACTTAACCAAAATATCAGACAAACACTCACAGAAATCATTATCAAGGCTTCTTACCACCACCAATCCATGCTTTTCCTGGAAAAATTTGTCCAAAAACCAAGAAAAATACACAAACATAAGTTTTTGCAACCAAAATCAAAAACACTAACTACCAGAATTAACTTTAAGATTACCAGAATTAACTTCTACCATAATTAAAACTACTAAGTACTGGTTCTATTATACAAACTTATCCTAGATGGGCTAAACCATTCTCAACTATACATTTAACCTCCCCTTAAATGTAGCTATGGGTTTACCATTCCAATATTAACCACTAAGTAATTAAACCTAGGTCCATCAAAAGCTTTGGTTAATAAGTCTGCCACATTAAAGTCTGTGTGTATCTTTTCCCCTCTAATTAGTTTCTTTTCAAAGCAATCTCTTATGAAGTGATGCCTTATTTCTATATGTTTAGTTTTAGAGTGATACACAGGGTTCTTAACTATACAGATAGTGCTTTCATTGTCTATGTGAATTATAGTATTCATAAAGTTCAAACCATAATCCAGCATCTGATTCTGGATCCACAAGACTTGTCCACAGCAATTGGCAGCTGCTACATACTCAGCTTCTGTTGTTGATGTAGCCACAATGGTCTGCTTCTTGCATTGCCAGGAAATCAACCTTCTTCCAAGAAATTGACAACCTCCAGTTGTGGATTTTCTGTCAAGACTTGCTCCAGCATAGTCACTATCTGAATAGGCTTCCAGGTCAAATGATGATTCTTTAGGATACCAAAGGCCCAAATTGGGTTTGCCCTTTAGATACCTAAAGATCCTCTTCACAGCATGAAGATGTGAAGTCTTGGGAGTAACCTGAAAACGAGAACAAGCACACACAGCATACATAATATCAGACCTAGAGTTAGTTAGATACATTAGAGAACTTATCATGGATCTGTATAGGTGCACATCCACATCATCAACATCTTCATCTTTTGTTAATGGCACCTTGTTCTCTATAGGAGTGACTGCAGTCTTCATATTTGCAAGATCAAACTTCTTCAGAATCTCAACAACATACTTTTCTTAAGAAATGAAAAGTCCATCTTCTTTTTGCTTCACTTGCAGTCCAAGGAAAAATGTGAGCTCTCCCATTGAACTCATCTGAAATCTGCCCTTCATTAAAGCCTCAAACTCTTCACACCAAGACCTTTTTGTGGAGCCAAAAATGATATCATCCACATACACTTGTACTAGAATGATATCCTTTTTGTTCCTTTTGATGAACTAGGTCTTGTCTATAACACCCCTCTTGTATCCATGTTCTTCAAGAAAATTGGAAAGAGTAGCATACCAAGCTCTAGGAGCTTGATGTAATCCATACAAAGCTTTGATGACTTTGTAAACTTTCTTGGGATGAGCAGGATCCACAAAACCAGGAGGTTGGTGAACATATACTTCTTCCTCAATAGTGCCATACAGAAAAGCACTTTTGACATCCATTTGATAGACTATGAACCCCATGTAGGATGCAAAGGCCAAAAATAACCTGATAGCTTCAATTCTAGCTACAGGAGCAAAAACCTCATCATAATCTATCCCTTCCTCTTGTCTGTACCCTTGGGCCACCAACCTAGCCTTATTTCTTACCGCTACTCCTCTTTCATCCTTCTTGTTCCTGAAGACCCACTTTGTGCCAATAACTTTAGCTCCACTTGGTAGATCTACAAGAACCCATAACTTTTGCAACTTAAACTGCAAGAGATCTTCTTGCATTGCTTCTACCCAACTCTCATCTTCCAAAGCTTCAGAAACCTTGGTAGGTTCCTTTTGAGAAAGGAAGCATGCAAACAAACAATGTTGTTGATCTTTGTGATTATTCCTTTGCTGCTTCTTGACAAAACTTAAAAGTGCATGAGCTTCTGATTGTTTCTGCACTTTGCTTCTAGTTTGAATAGCTGACTTAGGATCGCCAAGTATTTGACTTTTAGGATGAATATTATGAATCCTAAGTGTAGGAGTTGGACTAACATTCACTTCTGTTGGTAAGTTGTTGAAATCAGCAATCACTCCTTCTTCATCATAAGAAACATCATCAAAGATCCCTTCACTTGGCTTATCAAAGATTTCAAGCTCAGGCATATTAGAATCATCAAAAACATCAACTTGAGTAGGATCAGACTCACCAGAATTAACTGAATCACTAACAGTATTAACTAAGTTAGTACTGGTAGCTTTCTTGTCAACAGAATCACTACCAGAATTAACTAAGTTAGTGCTGGTAGCCTTCTTTCCAATATACTTATCAGCCAATGCATTGAGTTCATCTCTGAAAGATGGAATATCTTCTAAAACTTTGGTAGGAGAAGCTTCTTTTCCATGTTCTTGAGATTTAGGAACAGATTCCTTCTTCTTTGAAGTTGTAGAAGATATCTTTGTGCCACCATGAGCTACATCAGACTTGATTGCTGTTGTGGGAACAACAATGAGTTCCTCAGTTTCCTCTTCTTGTTCAGAAGATTTTACATCAGAATCAACATGAGTACCTGCATTGTTAGTTACTTCTTGGGAACCTGCATCAGGGTTAGCTTGATTCTCCATAGAAACAGGAATATAGTTATAGAATCAGTCAAATAATCAATATCAAACATCCATCTATAACCTATTCCTTTCACATTAGGTTTCTGTTGGGTTCGTAAAACACCCAATTATCTTAAACAGGATTTGAACACAAATTAAGCTAAGTGTTAACTTAAACCGAGAACAATTCAAGTCACTGAGAGAACAGTCTCTCAGTGAGTCATCTTCAGGATGCTTAAGGCGAGTTCAATAAAGGACTCACTCTCAGGAAGGCGGTACTCCCTGAGTAGGACTTAAGCCAAAGAAGAAGATGATGGTTCAGTGAGTGTTGGACAAGAACTCCCTGAACCCCAGTCTCCTCAACCAACAAAGTGATTGAAAGACTGAGGAACCAACGCCTGAAGAAAAGGCGGGAACAATAGGGAAAAGATCTGAGAAGATAAAAGTGTCAGCCCAACACTCTTCTCTTGTCAGATCCAACCTTCCCTATTGCGGCTAAAAGTCATGGAGTGTCAGCCAACAACTCCCAAAGACTTATTAGCCCTTTCCTATTGGTTCTTGGAAATGACAATTACTATTTTTAATTGTCAGATACGCAACCTCAACAACTTGTATTATATTTAATCACTTATACTTAGATTACTTGTGTATAAATAGATCAGATAGGAGAGAAGTTAAAGTGTGCTTTGTATATTGAAAGCTTAGAACTTTTGCAAAGTAACTTCTCTCCTACAAAGAGTATACAACTCACTGAGATAGCTCAGTGGGTATATTGTTACCACTCAAGTAAAACTTGAGTTTCGATAGGAGACACCCCATACCCTTGTCTATTCAATCCCAAGTGTTTGTTCCGCAAAACACTTGGGTAATAGATTCTTGGAATTATTTCTAATAAGAATTTAAACGTTGAAAAATATTGTTATTTTTATATTCACGTTTTATAACTGTTAGAATTAACCTTAAACATTGTATTAGTCATAAACAAAAATAGATTAACTTTCTAGTTAACTCTAATCATGTAAAGGGACCAACAAGTGGTATCAGAGCCTCTGGTTTATAAAATCTTTAAACTAACCAAGAGTGCTCTAGGTTTTTAAAACCAAGATCCTACTATGGCTGATATCAATGTACCCCAGCTAGTCGACAAAAAGGGTGGCAGCTACTCCGCTGTTGCATCCAGACTTAAAGCTGGGAAATTTAGCAAATGGAAGAAGTGTGTGATTTGCTATCTTACTGGTATGGAACCCTACTACATCACCTGTATCAGGGATGGCCCATTTGTCCCTAAGACAGCCGCAGGGCTAAATAAGCCTGAGGCCCAATGGACCATTGATGAGAGGAGGGTGGTCAATCAAGACCAATGCCTGAAAAGCATCCTTATATCATGTCTTCCTGACGATATAATGGAATCAGTCATCAACTGTCTAACAGCCAAGCAAACATGGGATGACTTGGTAAACAGCTTTGAGGGTCCCTCAGATACTAAGGAAAATAGGGTAATGGACCTTAAACTTGAGTATAATACTTTCAGGGCAAAAGACTCTGAAAGTCTCTCACAGACCTACACCAGATACAAGACTTTGATAAATGAATTATCAAATGATTGTGTTGTATTGTCTATGCATGAGACAAATGTTGGCTTTGTCAACAGTCTCCCTGAGAAGTGGCTCAACTTCTCACAAGGCCTGAGGAATGCTAACCACATTCAGAACCTTGAGCTCCCTGAAATTTATGGGAAGTTTGTCGATGAGGACAACTTGATCTCAAGGAGATATCCTGACTCAAAAGCTCTTGAGTCCAAAAAGGCCTTAACCTCAACACCTATATCAACTGCTTTCTATTCTAATGGTGTTGTGCAGGATATTCAAGAGGATTCTGAAGAAGAAATTGATGAAAGGACTGGTGAGAAGTACCTGAACGACTTGAACTTGGAATTCCAAGAAAGGGCACTCCTTGCTAGTTCAAGACGTTTCATCAAAAGAAATCAGTCCAACGTTACAAAACCAAAAGCAAATGAGACTACTGAATGCTTTAAATGTGGTAAAAAGGGTCATTTTGCTAGGGACTGTTATTCTAAAACTATCTCAGAACCCTCTTACAAGTTCTCAGGAAACAGTTCCTCAGGAACTAGCAAGTTTCAACCTAAAATGTTTCAGTCCACCCAATAATTTCAAAACAAGGGTCAAAAGGATTTTGAAACAAAATATAGGAAAATCAAAGCTAAACTTGCACTTCTTGAAACTAACCCCATATTGTCTCAGGATGCTCAAACATCTAAACCTATTTAGAAAAAGAACAAGGTATTAGTTGCAGAAGCATATGACTGGGATGAAGAAGAGGTTTCCTCAGATGAGGAAATAAGAGTTAGTGCACTGATGGCACTTTCTGAAGAGGATCAGGTGGCTGTGGGAAAAAGCCATGCTAGGAATGGAGAGTGGGTCAACATCACCATGAAAAAGGTAAATACTTTACTTTCTATGGATGATGATTCTGATTGGCAGTCTTACATGAATTATATTTGTGTTGATCTAAAGTTTGTTGAGGAACAAAGGCTTGACCTGTTTTCAAAATATAATAAAATTGTGTTAGAATTGAATAAATGTAGAGATGAACTGCTTACATTGAAACAAGCCAAACTAGAATCCATCACTCTAAAAATTCAGAACACTGAAATTTTGAAACAAAACCAAGCCCATCAAACATAACTTAAGAAAGAAAAAGCTGTCATTGAAAGCTGGACCAAAAAGAACCCTAAGGTCTTTGATTCTGTGGGGATAATTCCTCAGATAACTATAGGAATTGACCACCTCACTGAAACCTCCAGTGTGAGTCCCAGTGAAATAACCTTTGTTCCAGCTAGGATATCCTTTGAGCAAGAGATGGAACCCAAGTCAAATGACTGGATTGTCAGGGACAACCCAGTCAGTAAGTTGCCAAACTTTGAGACTGGAAACATCTTGCTCCCTGAAAGTCAGGCTCTAAAAGGTATGCTTGGACTCTTTGACCAACTCAGTATTTCTGATCCAATCAGTGAGCCTGAATCTGAATCAACTCCTCCACTCCCTCCACTAAATACCCTTCAGGGTGCTGCACCAAGCTCAGACCTCCCACCATTGGTCTACTCCCCACACTCTCCAAAAGAGAGATCAGGAAAAGGTAGAATCCTCCTGAAAAGACCACCCCTTGAAGTCTCAGTAAATACTGATGACTCATCAACTTCAGTCCCTTCTGAAGTTGCAACTCAAAGTCCTGATCCAAGAATTGATCAGTTGACTGAAATGGTCAGGAAGCTAAGTGAGAAGATTGTATCTTCTGAAAAACCTTCTCATTTAAAGAAGGAACAAAAACTAGCCTCCTCAAAGACCAAATCCAAACCAACCAAACCCCTGAAAAAGTGTGAA
Source organism: Artemisia tridentata subsp. tridentata (assembly GCA_021014915.2). Taxonomy (NCBI): domain Eukaryota; kingdom Viridiplantae; phylum Streptophyta; class Magnoliopsida; order Asterales; family Asteraceae; genus Artemisia; species Artemisia tridentata. The sequence continues at coordinate 128,162,138 of CP139501.1, forward strand.
CTGTGCAACTACACAAATCATCTCACTGATGACTGCTATAGAGTCCTTTACTGCATGATTTGCAAAAAGGAAGATCACAGGACCTCTGATCATAAAAAATTCTCAGTCATGTCAAACTTTTCAGGACTTAAGGCTCAGTGCCCGAACTATCCTTCTGATTCTAAGCAGAAGCAGAAGCAAAAGGCCAAGCCTTTTCCACCCTGCCCATTGTGTGGATTCAATGACCATCATCCTGAGGGTTGTCAAAATGACAAACACTGTGAATCTAGTGGAAGTACCACTCAGAAATCCTCAGGAAAAGAGAAGGTCATTCAGTCAAAACAAGGAAAGAATAAACAATCCTCTCAGACTACTGAGGCTACCCCTGCAATTAAATGAAAAACATGTGGTAGCTCAGTCCACTCAACCTCTGACCATGAATCAATTAATACTTTCATAAAGACCTACAATACCAAACCCTCCATGAAATGGAGTCCTAGAAAGAACTGACCCAGTTTACTACTTGTGCAGAGGCATGCCAGGGATCCTGTTTGGCATCTAGATAGTGGATGTTCAAGGAGCATGACTGGTGTTAAGGAATGCCTGCACAAATATGTGGAAGAATCAGGACCCAAAGTGATATTTGTTGATAATTCATCGTGTCTCACTGAAGGCTATGGTTCAGTAAACTGCAATGGTATTGTCTTTACTAGGATAGCATATGTAAATGGTCTTAAGTATAATCTGATCAGTGTCAGTCAACTATGTGATGCTAAATACATAGTTCAGTTTGATGATAAGCAAGGAACCATCTTCAATGCAAATAAGGAAATTGTCCTCATTACACCAAGAAGACAAGATGTTTATGTACTAGACATGTCCAGTCTAACTCAGGATGGAACTTGTCTCTTTGCTAAAGCCACTGATACACTCAACTGGCTTTGGCATAAGAGACTCACCCACCTGAACTTTAAAAACATAAACAATCTTGTAAAACAAAACAAGGTCCTTGGCTTACCATCACTTGTGTTTTCAAAGGATAAACCATGCTCAGCTTGTGAAAAAGGTAAACATCACAGAGCATCCTTTAAAACCAAAACCAACTTTTCCATCAGGAACTGCCTACATCTTCTCCATATGGATCTATTTGGACCTGTCAGTCCAAGGTCTACTAACCATGAGAAGTATACTCTGGTCATTGTGGATGAATACTCTAGATACACCTGGGTATTCTTCCTGATCAAAAAGAGTCAGGCAGCTGAAACAATCATGTCCTTTATCAGGAACATTGAAAATCAAAATGACATTAAGGTCAAACAGATTAGAACTAACAATGGGACTGAGTTCAAAAATTATGAACTTGAATGTTTCTGTGATGAGAAAGGTATTTCCCAAAACTTTTCCTCTCCATACACACCTGAACAAAATGGTGTTGCTGAAAGGAAAAATAGAACACTCATTGAAGCTGCCAGGACAATGCTATGTGGATCAGTCCTTTCCAACCATTTTTGGACTGATGCAGTCAAAACTGCCTGTTACACACAAAACAGATCCATCATTGTCAAGAGACATGGAAAAACCCCATATGAGTTATTCAAAGGAAGAATCCCTGACATCAGCTACTTTCATGTCTTTGGGTGTCCTATGTTTATTCACAATCACAAGGATCACTTAGGAAAATTTGATGCAAAAGTTGATGATGGATACTTCCTGGGATACTCACTTGTCTCAAAAGCCTTCAGAGTGTTCAACACAAGGAGACAGCAGACTGAGGAAACATTTCATGTTACCTTTAATGAGAGCACTGATGCAATCAGGTTCTCAACTGCCTCAGTAGAAGAGATAGGAATTGATAATTCTTCAAGATATCCTCCTGATGAATATCTGTCTGAAAACAATCCTTCTACTCAGTATCAAAATGATGTTAATCTCTCCTATTACGTAATCCCTCACAACCTACCTAACCCTACCATCACTGAGTTTGTTGAGGCACATACACACACTGATAATATCAATCAGTCTGTTCAAAATAATCAAGAACCAAACAATCTCAGTGAGCTGGTAGACACTCAAGATCCAATCAATGATCATGTGTCTACTCCAGAACCAACCCCTCTACCCAATCAGGCCTCCACAAGTTCAAATCAGTATCCAGGACCTCAAGAAAGTTGGACTAGGTCTCAGGACATTGAACTTGTCAATATTATTGGAGAGCCTACTGAAGACATGCTCACCAGGAGCATGGCTGCTAATCTAAAAGCAGCCTCATCCAATGAATGCCTATTTGTGGACTTCATTTCCACAATTGAACCCAAAAGTGTTAAAGAAGCACTTACACATCCAAGTTGGGTTCAGGCCATGCATGATGAACTGGAACAATTTGACAGAAACAAGGTAATGACCTTGGTCAAATGTCCTGAGAATGTCTCAGTCATTGGCATGAAATGGGTATTCAAAAACAAAACTAATGAAAATGGCATAGTCATTAAAAACAAAGCCAGACTTGTAGCCAAAGGCTATAATCAACAAGAAGGCATTGACTATGAGGAAACATTTGCACCAGTAGCAGGGATGGAAGCCATCAGGATCTTCCTTGCTTTTGCTACATACATGAACTTCAAGGTGTAACAAATGGATGTTAAAAGTGCATTCTTAAATGGTTCACTGAAAGAAGAAGTTTATGTTGAGCAACCTCCTGGATTTGAAAGCCATGAGTCTCCTGATCATGTCTGTAAGCTTAACAAAGCCCTTTATGGACTGAAGCAAGCTCCCAGGGCATGGTATGAGACTTTCTCAGCCTTCTTAATCCAAAACAAATTTGTCAGAGGCAAGATAGACAACACATTGTTTATCTATAAGACAAATAATGATGTCATACTAGTACAAGTGTATGTTGATGACATCATCTTTGGCTCAACAAGTTTCAAACTTTGCAAACAATTTGAAAAACTAATGGCAAAGAAGTTTGAAATGAGCATGATGGGAGAACTGACATACTTCCTTGGTCTTCAGATCAAGCAGACTGATAGAGGAACCACTATCAGTCAAGAGAATTATGTAAAGAATCTACTGAAGAAGTATGATCTCAGTGACTGTGCCTCAGTCAAAACTCCCATGGTCCCCCCAAACAACCTTGGTCCTGATCTAACTGGTAAACCAGTAAATCAAACTCTCTTTAGAGGAATGATAGGATCACTGATGTATCTACTTGCATCAAGGCCTGATATCCAATTCTCAGTATGTCTATGTGCCAGATATCAATCTGACCCAAGAGAATCACACATCACTGCTGTGAAAAGGATATTCAGGTACCTAAAGGGCACTCCAAACCTTGGATTATACTATCCAAAGTGCTCAGGACTTGATCTCAAAGGATACTCAGACTCTGACTATGCTGGATGCAACATGGACAGAAAAAGCACCTCAGGCTCTTGCCAAATACTTGGTGGGAAATTAGTCTGTTGGAGTGCCAAAAAGCAACAATCAGTTGCCTTGTCCTCAGCTGAGGCTGAATATGTTGCAGCAGCTAGTTGTTGTGCAAATGTACTCTGGATGAAAAGTCAACTCAGTGACGATGGAATTCAGTACAAGATGGTACCCATCTTTAGTGATAACACAAGTGCAATTGCAATCTCAAACAACCTTGTTCTTCATCAGAGAACAAAACACATTGATATTAGATATCACTTCATCAGGGAACATGTCATGAATGGTGACATTGAATTACACTTCATCCCTACTGAATATCAGTTAGCTGATATCTTCACCAAACCTTTGGATGAACCAACTTTCACAAGGCTGAAAGCTGAATTAGGAATGTTGGATATAGAGAATCAGTCCACTGATTGATTCCTCCCAACTGAAGTGTAAATTCTTAAAACCTCAGGTCCCTGACTCAATGTGTACATCAATGAAAACATCTCACTGAATTCCCAATCTCAGGAACTAAACCCAAGTTCCTGAAATCTTTAGGGTTCATAAAATAAACCCAAGTTCATGAATCCTTGTTGCTCAGGAATCATTCCTTATTCCTGAATCATCAGTGACTAATCCCAAGTCCCTGAAAACCATCATTGAATGAATAGTCATTCAGGGCCCTGAAAAGGACATTAAATAATGACTTAAATGCTCTAAGTATCTAGTTAGAAAATGTCCGAGGTTGGTAACTGAACTCATATTTAATTCAAGAATATTTGTTCTTTTTGCCTGTCTGGCTTCCACCCCTGGGCCACCACATTCCCACTTGGCATTAAATGCCTCTCCAATCACATTGCAAATATGTGATGACTCATCTCTGCAAGTTGCACTTTTGCAGAATTGCTCAACTATTCACTTCGACTGTTGCGCCAAACCAGGAAAGTGGAGTGTCGGCATTAAATGCGGATCCCAAAACATTATTCAAAACAATTTCCAATAATTCTTTTTAAATAAACTAAGATCGCTCAAATTTCTAAAACACCCCCATCTCCACTATCCTATAAATACCCATCCAAAAGAATTCACACACACGTTTTTGAAAATTATAAGCAAACTCTACCCTTTTTCTCTCTCAAAACAAATTGTGTGTGTGTTCTTAGCATTTAGAAACATCCGACCATTTTTTTAACAAAACCAGATCATAAAATGGCTTCCTCTAATGCTGTAACCATCGCCCCCAATGTGAGCTTCACAATGAAGGGGGTGGACCTGACCAAAAACAATGTGGTTGGAAATTTCCACTATCCCCAGCAATATGGGGGTTACAAGGAGGTAGTTAAGTATTTACAAAACTGCTTCCTTGCCACAGCTTTTACAACCACCCCAGAAGTCATTTATAATGACTATCTCAGGGAGTTTTGGTGTACCGCAACGACTACTAGCCCTAAGGACACCAAAGAGTCGATCATCACTTTCACTGTGATGAATGGGACTAGGACTCTCTCCTTCAACTACAAGACCTTCATCTTGGCCACAGGTCTTAACTTTGTTGAGAACTTTGGGGCAAACCCTACTGATCAGGAAATAAAAGATGAAATGCTTTTCCTAGGGCCTCATGATGTTAGGCGTCCTACTGAGTCCCCTGAAGCCTTGCTGGCAAAGGCTCCAATAGTGAAGACATGGTTTCACCCTGTCTGGAGACTTATGACGACATTCGTCATTCAGGTACTCGGAGGAAACAAATCCTCCACTGAGCAATTGAACTCATCACAACAATTGATGATGTTCAGTCTCTTGGATGGTAGAAAAATTGACATCGGAGGAATAATCTTCCGTGACCTCGTGTCAAAGCTCTCAGGGAAACATAGGCAAAGTCACATGTCTTACCCTAGGTTCATTTCCTGTGTGCTTCAGGAACTCCTTGGTTCTGACTACTTAAGGTCTGACGTAGAAGGTACTAAACCTGACGTCTTGCATAAGACCAACTTTAGTAGTGACATTACTGAGGTACAACCAGTCGCCCTGACCACCTACATGTTAATGGTGATTCAGGGTGAAGATGTATGCTCACCTGTAACACCCCAACCCGACAAGGGTAAAGATGTCACAACGATGGTTCCATATCAGAACAAACACAAGCATAAGACATAAATAATACAATAGAATTTCAATGGTTATAAAGAAAAATCTGAAACTACAAGTTTACAATACAATAATTTCTAAATCTAACTATAATTTATTCTAGTAATCTTCAATAGCTAGTAAAGCCTTCTAAGTCCATGGTACTCTCCACTCATACCCAGCTTCCAAACTAAAACCTGCCGCAGGAAAAGAAATGCGGCTGAGCTACGAAAGCTCAGTGAACAGATATAACGGAAACAAAGCAGTAGTACAGGATAATGAAATATAACTGTAGTAAAGGTTATCAAGAGTAAAGGCATAGGAACAAGGTAAAAGATAAATGTAAACTAAAGTGTCATAGGTAAAGGTCATAAAGTGCAGGAAAACAGAAATCCTCTACTAGCCCAGAACAAAACATATCAAGTAAACAAGTATACATGTATACGGAGGGGTGACCTCGGTATGCCAAGTATAATATGAGGGAATACCTCTAAGGGTTGGAGTTGCAAGCTCCCAAGAGATGAAAGACGTGTATCGCACACACCCATCAGTCATCTAATATAACAAGTAATATAATCAAACAAGTCAAGTCAAGTACAAATCTAGGATGCATCCATACGCCCCTGTAGGCTGCCACAATGTCTTCCTCTACGCGCAAGTCAAGTATCAAGGCAGGGACGGAATAAGGCATCACTCCCCTACCCAAAAGTCAAGCCATTGGTGCATCATTGACAAGGACATGAAACCCACATGCCTAGTATGGCTCGTAGTCTCAAACTGTAGGTCAAGGTCAAGGTCAAGTGTACAAGTCAAGTTCACGTTCAAGTTCATGTTTACACATCAATGGGTTCAATTCGAGCTTTAGTTCAAGTAGGTCATATCCATATTTAAGTCAAGGTTCAAAGGCAAGGTTCATATCAAGGTTCATGACAAAGGTTCAAGGTAAAAAGGTTCAAGACAAGGGTTCAAATGGAAAGGTTCGATACTAAGGTTCACGAAACAAGGGGAACATAGCAATGGCTTTGGGGAATCCTAAACGAAATCAATATCAACGAATCAAAAGAAAACGAAGGCACCTTACTAAGAAGGGCAGAATATCTGTACCTTATACTGCAAGTGCAAACACAATAGAAACGTAAAAATCGGAAGCAAACTCCTTCTTCATCGAATCTACACGAGTTCATGATCGTCTTATCAATAACTTATTTTAAATCAGATTACTTATTTTAGTCGGCTTTCCATTTTTAGTAACTTTTCAAATTGAGTAACTTTATACTTTAGGGTTATAAATGGCAATTAAATAAACTTTATGGTTTAATCTAACCACTATGACAATTTCCAAAGTTTAAGGTTTATTTATGACATTTATCAAAGATGAGGGTTTAAATGTGTAAACTATTAAAGTTTAAGGTTTAAGGCGTCATTAATTCAAATAATGACTAACTTAGGTTTAGGACTAGTTTTAATTAGTATAGCAATTATAACTCGTTTCATGAAATCTCGAAACAAACCGACCTACACCACCTCGCACATCTTGAACACACACATACGCATTCACATCCCCGTTCACTCACACACACTTACAAGTACATGCATTACTATGGATTTGTTATGCTATATCCATGTCTCAATTTAATTACAGTACGCAGTATATGTTAAGATACAATAGTATGTAGTAGCTTTATTGCTCTTTACATAGGAGTAAATATAATTAATGAATACGTCGAATAATATGCCATTTATGTTTTACAACAGACATAATAGTTCCATGCATGTTGCTCTTTTTTTTGTTTTTATTTGAATATTAAGTATAATAGGTTCATGGACTGATTTTTATTTAGTAATCATGCACTCAATATTTACGAAGGACGTGAATCGAAGGGTATACCTCTAAGACAGTCGAGATCAGGCTGGGATCGAAATTAAACCCGAACGATCAACGAACTTGATCGACACTCGAACACGAACTTGACCCTCCAACGTACGAGACCGAAACAAACTGTCCGCCACGAACCAAACTTTGTAGCGTGAAAAGAAGAATCAAAAGCAAGAGGTCGAACACCAAGCAAAACCACAGCCAATTAAACCCTAGCAGAAACACTTCGAACAGCCTCTAAAAACCTTTGATCGAACACCACCTTGAACCAGGAGCAAAGCACGTCTAACACACCACGTAGAGACCACAACGAACCTCTTTTGTTGCTGTGATTTGAACCGAACAGGAATGAAGAAGAATAGCAGCAGTCGACAGAAGAAGATGAGCAGGAGTCGACAGTTTTGGTTTTAGGGTTTTTAAAGTGAGGCAAAAGAAAAAGTTCGGTATATATAAAAGATGGGAACCGACTCTTGGTGTTTGAGGCAAATAAGGAATGGATCAAGTTTTTATGGAATTGTGATAACTCTCAAATTTTATGCTTGCATTTGTAGTATTATTTTGGTTTATGGCCCCGGACGTTTGAAATAAATTGCAAACCTAGAATAACATTATTGTTTTTGCATTTATGTTACTTGAATGAGTGATAAATTCTAGAACTTAATTAGATTGATATATGGATGAGATTATATTATTAGAAAAAGAAGAATGAAACTGAGATCAATAGATGACACATATTCTTAATGCGTGAAGAATTTTTTTGAAGTAGTTTAATACACGTGATGAAACTTGGGCTTAATGCAACACAATGCTAGCCGAAAATTATTGATATGGGGTTATGATATTTTGTTGCTAATTTAAGTTGATTTAGAGAACATTTGTTTTGTAATTTATTAAACTTATGGGATATTTTTGTAAAATGTATTTGAATAGAAATAATTTGAATAAAAAAAATTATAGGGGTATTTTGGTCATTTCAAGTTATGCAAATTTTCGGGTTTTACAACTCTTCCCCTCTAAACGAAAATTTTCGTCCTAGAAAATTGAAGTCGCAAAGTTAAACGAAGTCGTAGCAAATCGCAAGAGATCGTCGCCAACATTCTCACGCTCGGAGAGGTTCTTCCAAAAAGAAAGCTCATATGGAAATACGAACAGGATTTCATATCGAATTAACTGTATCAACAGTAGAGAGCTTTACATGAGTTCAAGATTTATCACTGAAATCAACAGAACGCAGAACGAGAGTCTAAACTTGTCCAGACATCTAATGAACATGGGCAGAGTATACGAACACGTAGGATGAACCTAAAGTCTCACTAATCACGGATAATCCAACGGAGATCAAATTCTAAACTTTTTAGGTACTTCCCAAGATATCCTATGGCCACAATGAGGGCACGTTATATGGTGTAAGTATTATCATGTTAATAATACCAGAACCACATAAATATGCCTTCATGATGATCATACTTTATCTCAAGTCGTAACAACAACCTATCTTAATCCACCTAGTATTTCTACAGTCTCAGAGGTCAACAAAAGCAAATGTCATAGCAAGGCACGAATCAGAGTAATGCGGAAGTAGTGATACTTAAACAAATACCTTATAGCCAACCCAATTCTCACTGGTCAAATCTTAAGTTCATACCAGGGGATCCTAAAGCAAGTCCTCAAGGTGTTCTCCTATGTTCTTACAGTTGAAGCCGAATGGTCCTAAACGCACAGGACAGGGTAAATGTATTACAAGTCGTCAGCCTGGTCTCTGACACCATAAATTGTAACACCCCAACCCGACAAGGGTAAAGATGTCACAACGATGGTTCCATATCAGAACAAACACAAGCATAAGACATAAATAATACAATAGAATTTCAATGGTTATAAAGAAAAATCTGAAACTACAAGTTTATAATACAATAATTTCTAAATCTAACTATAATTTCTTCTAGTAATCTTCAATAGCTAGTAAAGCCTTCTAAGTCCATGGTACTCTCCACTCATACCCAGCTTCCAAACTAAAACCTGCCGCAGGAAAAGAAATGCGGCTGAGCTACGAAAGCTCAGTGAACAGATATAACGGAAACAAAGGAGTAGTACAGGATAATGAAATATAACTGTAGTAAAGGTTATCAAGAGTAAAGGCATAGGAACAAGGTAAAAGATAAATGTAAACTAAAGTGTCATAGGTAAAGGTCATAAAGTGCAGGAAAACAGAAATCCTCTACGAGCCCAGAACAAAACATATCAAGTAAACAAGTATACATGTATACGGAGGGGTGACCTCGGTATGCCAAGTATAATATGAGGGGATACCTCCAAGGGTTGGAGTTGCAAGCTCCCAAGAGATGAAAGACGTGTATCGCACACACCCATCAGTCATCTAATATAAAAAGTAATATAATCAAACAAGTCAAGTCAAGTACAAATCTAGGATGCATCCATACGCCCCTGTAGGCTACCACAATGTCTTCCTCTACGCGCAAGTCAAGTATCAAGTCAAGGCAGGGACGGGATAGGGCATCACTCCCCTACCCAAAAGTCAAGCCATTGGTGCATCAATGACAAGGACATGAAACCCTCATGCCTAGTATGGCTCGTAGTCTCAAACTGTAGGGTATTCACAATGCACAAAACACTTGTTTGAGGCCTTGATATGGATCGAATAGACAAGACCTAGAGAGAGAAAGTGGGAACTTCTAGAGAGAGAAATACTATGTGTATATTAGCTTGAAATGAAGTAAAGTTCCAACCCTTCCCTTGCAAGGGAAGGGGTATTTATACATACTACTTAATATGCCCCTAGTGGGCTGTGGAGAGAGCTGACAGAGGGTAAAGACCCGACCCACTCCACAATACTAATTAATAACTAATCTACTAATAATATTACTGATAATCCTACGAGCTATGATGAGCTAATAAGTACTCGGGGTGACCGAGTCTTTAGCTAAATATTCATATTCCTAACAATCTCCCCCTAAGGGAGGTCACCCCAGAAGTAATGTTCTAAATTTCAGCACTTCTTCCTTGGATCTTGACATCATAGCTCGTAACCATTGATTCTTCAATATCATAGATTGTTGTGCAAACATCCATGATCTTAAGATGACTTCTCTTTTGTCTTGGATGAACTTTGAGTAATCTTTGAAAGTATAATCCCACTTGAGTCTCCAAGTCATCTTTCAGTAGTAGGTCTCCATGTGATGAAATATACTTAGAGCCGACATGTACACACGATATGGTGTCATGATCTTCAGCATCAGAGTTAGCAGAAGCTGTGTTGAAGGTCTTTTAGGTTGATCATGACTTCTTTGATGATGATGTGGTGTGAGCTTGTGGTGATGGATTGGCATCTTTTCTGCAACCAGCTACAACAGCAACTAGCTACAGCATTCCACTGCTACACCCGCCAGAAGTTCCTGCATACGACAGTTAGCAACAAATCAACCAGTACTTACAGGTTCGCACTTCGAGATTGTTAACAGCATAGTGTGAAAACTCTCTCTAATCCTTACCAAGACCGTTCCTAATCGAAAACCCACAGAGGGCTTTTTAAGATCGAACCGTAGCACATCAACGATTAGGTGAGTCGCTGGAGATCACTCCATGACTGTAGACCGTTTGAAACCACCGCGATCACTAAGCGTAATCCACAGGGAATTACCGAAGTGACCTGCTTTCAGGGCTGTTTGATGTTGACCCTGGCAGGAATTTCCATTCAATCATTGAGAATTACATTTGTAAATTCTCTCATAAATGTTCTGGCAGATTGCTAAGATCTGCGTAGGACTCATGAGTTTACAACTGGTGTCCTTAATGTTGAACAACCAGTGTAGAAATAATTCGTGTCCCTATGAGATCTTATTATGCATCTCGTGGCTCTAGACTCGATAGTGCGTTTTGATTTAGTGAGCGGAGGCTGGAGAGAACTGCCACCTTTTCAATATCATCTAACTCGGAGTGAGAGAGACGATAGAAATGTATTGAACTCCGTGACAATTGAAACAAGAATCCTTTGAGGGACCTTGAGTGGCTAGGGAGGGTTGTGCAGCGTATCACTGGGTCCATGATACTTTGTCTTCAATGCCAGCAATCAACTAAGTGATTCTGACAGCATATGTATTGACCCGGTTTCTGCCTAAGTTATAAGGAGGGCTATTTCTTTTCACCCTTTATCTTTACAATTCTTTTTCATTCTTCAACCCCTTCAGTGCTTACCGAGACTTCATAACTAACACCTTGTTGGGTTTATTCCAGTGTTAGCTCCATCTCAGTCGGCACTCTTCCCTTATCCACTTTTCTCCTTTTTAATCATACCTAAGGACTTCTACACTAACTAGTGGATTATCCCTGGGTAGATCCCTCCGGCTCTGGTGGGATCGTGGGAACTTGAGCCTAACCTAACCATCCTTATAACTCCATGCATTTATTAAAATGGTCAGTCTTTGGTGTACTTCCACGATAGCCATAAACCAAATCATTGAAAAATCTCTCAAAGTGTTCATGATTCTGAAACACATTTTTGCAAACACTTGAGAGTTTTATATTTTTCAAATGCTCCCCCTCAACATGTGCTCGAGTGATAGTTTTATAAATTTGCACATGTTAGGTAGAGCTCGCACTTTTTAAATTGATCCACTTTCAGTGAACATGACCGATTCGAGACACGCTTACATCACTAGATATACTAGCTTGAAATTATTACCCGGCCTGGTCAAGTCCACAGAAAGTTTCTCGAAATGGTACTCTCTACTCAGATACATCTTTTTTGAGACACGCTTACATCACTGGTTAGACCAGCTTGAAATTATTACCCGGCCAAGACGTATCCTTTCGATTGATGACAATTCAAGTTTCGTCAATTCATTGGTGAAGTCTGAGCCTTGCTCACGTGAGATGCCCAAATCCTTAATGTTTTGTTAAAACCATTTGCTCCCCCTCAATATGTGCATCGATATACGAAAGATTTTAGCACATATGGAAGAGCATGCTTTTATGACCAAAACATTTTGCTCCCCCTCAATATGTGCCTTGATATACAAAATGGTTTAGCACATACGGGAGAGCTTACATTAACTTCCAAATCATCACATTTTATCAGAATTTCATATATAAATCACATTCTCTCCCCCGATCAAAAATTTCAAACCATTTGAGATTTGTGATCCCAAGTGATTTAAATAAGTGTAGAAAATTTGGGAGAAAATGTGGTCAGGTTTAAATGTATTCTGATTTTGAAGCATACTATGCTCCCCCTGAAACAACGAGAGAGTGTCACTACTGATGTTGCACAAATTTGGCAAGGTGTCAGAAATTTGAACAAATATGCTCCCCCTCAATTAATGACCCGTTTTCCATTAAAAGAGTTGTAGTCATTCAATTGAGCGACGGGTATTTGTGAAAATTTAATTCAATTTACCACCTTGTGTAACATCAAGACTCTCTTGAAGAATCAAACAAAATAAAGAGTCTGATGTAAAGAAGACTTCTCTTCTTATACACGAAATGACGCACTGAAACGTACATCAAGTCGGTGAAACATGGATATGAAGTAATCCATGCCCAGGTGAACATCACCCAGTTGGAGGAACAACCGTCTTTTTGGCGACGTGCTTTCCCCAGAGTGTATCGCGGGTTGCAGTATGAAGTAACTGCAAGCCATTTAGACATGTTTTAACTGATTAGTATAACTTCTGCTCGAGCTTCATTTAAGGATCCGTGTCATTGTTGAATGACATTTCTAGATCCGTAAATGTTATCGATAAACAGAAGACATGCCTAGGTAGGACTATTTTTGGTATTTTCTGATTTTTCGATTTTTATGGTTTTTATAGGTTTTATATTTTTGTATTTTCTTTTTGATTTAAGATATATACAACTATGTACAAGGATATAAGAAGACAATCCTTTACTCCTCCTTTTCTTCCTGAAGACACTTGAGGGTTTCAGGTGTCATGCTCTTCATGCCAAGGCGTGGGAGAATAAACTGAAGATGTCAGCTAACTGAAACTCTGTCCTCACGAAGTATAGTTCCACAATTCCTTTTTCCACCTGTTCCCTGATGAAGTGATGCCTGATGTCGATGTGTTTTGACCTGGAGTGCTGAACATTGTTACAACAAAGAGCAATGGCGCTTTTGTTGTCACAATATAGGGGAATTTTGTTGTATGAGAATCCATAGTCCGAAAGTTGTGATCGCATCCAAAGGATTTGTGCACAGCAAGCAGACATGGCAATGTACTCAGCTTCAGTAGATGATATGGAAGTACTCATCTGCTTCTTAGAAGACCAACTAACCAACTTTTCCCCTAAAAACTGAGCTCCTCCTGACGTACTGCGACGAGTGTCTTGACATCCCGCATGATCAGCATCCGCGTAAGCCGTTAGCTCCATTGCAGTGTCCTTAGGATACCAGAGACCCATATGAACAGTGCCTTGAAGATATCGGAAGATCCTTTTCACTGCTTCAACATGCTTCTTGGTTGGCCTAGATTGATACCGAGCACACATACACACAGCAAACAGAAGATCTGGTCTGCTAGCCGTGATGTACATCAAAGATCCAATCATGCTTCGATACTTTGTTATATCCACTGGAATCCCTGAAGGATCTTCATCCAGCTTCGTTCTATCAACCATGGGAGTGTCAACAGGTTCACTTGAATAGAATCCAAACTTTTTCAAGATCTCGTTGGCGTATTTGGATTGGTTAATGAATATGCCTCCGGGACTTTGAGAAACTTGTAATCCTAAGAAGAATGACATTTGTCCCATCATGGACATTTGGAACTTGGAATTCATCTGCTTTGAAAAACTATCACATTCACTAGGATCTGTTGAAGCAAAGATGATATCATCTACATAGATCTGAACTAGTAGTAGATGGTTTCTTGACTTCCTGGTGAATAGTGTGGGATCAACAACACCTTTGGAGAATCCATTCACTAGGAGGAACTTGGACAATGTATCGTACCATGCCCTTGGCGCCTGTTTTAGCCCATAAAGAGCCTTCTTCAAGCGGTAAACATGAGTAGGATGGTCAGCATCCACGAATCCTTCGGGTTGACTCACATAAACTTCTTCCTTTAAGTCACCATTCAAGAATGCCGTTTTGACATCCATCTGGTAGACTATCATATTTCGACTAGCAGCATTTGCCAGGAAGATTCTTATAGCTTCAATTCTAGTAACCGGAGCAAACGATTCTTCAAAATCAATACCCTCTTCTTGTCTGAACCCTTTAGCAACTAGTCGTGCCTTGTTCTTTAACACATCACCATACTCATCAAGCTTCACTTTAAAGATCCACTTTAAAGCAATGATCATTGCAAGCTCTGGAGGAGGCACAAATTCCCATACTTCAAGTTGATCAAATTCATGGATTTCATCCTGCATAGCCTGGAACCAGCAATCTTTAGTCATTGCTTCTTTGGCACCTTTTGGTTCGACTTTGGACAGTACAGAATTGAAAAAGCACCATAGTGCATCAGTGGCTAGTTGATTACGTGTGGATACTGGACGTGAGGGATTGCCTATGATGTTGTCGATTGGATGATCATTGGTCCATTTTCTGAGATGGTTGTGAGGTCGAGGGTTATGAACAGACGTAGCAGTGCTGTGTTCTTCAAGTGAGGATGTGTTTGATAGATGTTCAGGAGCAAATATGTTTTCAAAAGGAACCTCATCAACAGGAGCAAAAGGGTTAACTTCCAAAGAATGATTATCTGAAGATTCTTGAATTACTGGAGAAGATTGAGCGTTTAATGACGAAGGCGATTGACTGGCAGCTGGAGCATTGAGACTGACTGATACTGAAGCTGTTGGGCCTTCTGAACCTTGTGGGGCTTGAACCTCAGCCATAGGAAGTACAGCAGGTTCACTTGGGATGGTTCCATTCGTTGGCTCAAAGTATTCATCAAACATAGGATCAAATAATTTCTTCAACTCCTCGCATGTAGGTGGCACATAAGAATCTGCAGGCGTGGAATTTTGTACAAGTCTTGAACTAATGGGTCCAGGTGACAAAAGGTTAAGATCGGGTCCAGAACTAATTTGTCCTGAAGCAGGTTGCTCACTCAGCTCATCGAACGTAACATGAATGGTTTCCATGATTTTACGGGTTCTCTTATTGTAGATTCGATACCCTTTACTGTCCGGTGCGTATCCAACAAAAATACCTACATCTGCTTTAGCTCTTAACTTTCCCAAGTCTTGACTATCGTTAGTTGGATAGCAAAGTGCACCAAACACACGGAGAAAGGAAAGATCTGGTTTCTTGTTATGAATTAACTCGAAGGGAGTCTTCTCATGAACAAGATGAATTAGGGATCGGTTTTGAGTGTAACATGCTGTTGCAATAGCCTCTGCCCAGAGAAACATCGGTGCCTTTGTAAATATAAGCATAGTTCTTGCAGCTTCCACCAGAGTACGGTTCCTTCGTTCAACCACTCCGTTCTGTTGAGGAGTGCGAGGGATACTTTTCTGATGCGTGATGCCAATACTTTCATAGAAATTACGGAGTTGTTGGTTAACAAACTCAGTACCATTATCAGTGCGGATGATTCTGACAGTTTTATCGAGCCTTAATTGCAGTTGTTTTATCAGTTTAATGATAACCTCTGGAGTTTCGTCCTTGGTTCTCAAAAACTTTACCTATGTGAACCGAGAATAATCATCTACTATCACCAGAACGTACTTCTTTCCATTTATGGTTTGTATTCTCATTGGACCGCACAAGTCCATGTGGAGGGTATGAAGAACTTCCAAGTTGGTGTTAATGGTTTTAGGCTTGTGGGTTTGTTTCTTGCTTTTACCCAGTTGACATGCAGAGCAGAGATGATCTTTCTCATATTTCAGTCTGGGCATCCCTCTCACAAGATCTTTACGGGAAAGATTATTTATGGTACCAAAGTTCAAGTGGTTCAAACGACGATGCCACAGCCATGATTTTGTTTTAGAGGCTTTAGAGAGCAAGCATATAGGAGAGGACTTCAACATTTCTTCAATCGATATGGTGTATAGATTGGTGCCCCGACTGCCCTTGAGGAGATCTATACCATCTAATTCTCTGACGAAACATGTATGTTTTCTGAAAGCCACTTCTAGATCTGAATCACAAAATTGACCCACAGAAAATAGATTGTGCCTTAGTCCTTCCACATAATATACCCTTGAGATTACACTGTCACCAAACACATAATCTCCATAACCCATAATAGCCCCAAAGTGGTCGTTCCCAAATCTAACTGTCCCGATAAACTTTTTCACGAAGTTCTTGAGCCGCGAGCGATCCCTAGTCATATGTTTTGAGCAGCCTGAGTCCAAATACCACAGGACGATTTGTACGACCTGCATTTGAAACCAGACAACAATGGATAACTGAAAAATGTGGATCCCCAAGTGCAATTGGGGTCCGTTTGGTCAGCACACACATATTCTGGAACCACAGATTTCACAGATGCTACTGTCTTTACTGAGGAGACAGAACTAGAGTCAGGACAAGACCTAGATGGAAGGCATTGTGACACTAAAGACAGGATTCTACCAGTTGGTCTCCATTCCTTATTCTTCACAATTTTATGCTTATTCATTTTAGGTAATGAGCTCTGTTTTCCTAAATTGAATTTCCTTCCAGTGGGTCTCCATTCCTTAACTTTCACAATTTTATGCTTATTCATTTTAGGTAACGTGCACTGTTTTCCTAAATTGAATTTCCTTCCAGTGGGTCTCCATTGATAGCCTACGCTAGCAAATGTTTTTCCTGTGGCTTCCCAAACTTTCTTGCATGCTTCAGTTATCCTAACATTCTTAACATGGGGTGAAGCAGAAGACATCAAGAAAGACACAACACATTCATCATGATTAGCAGAAATTAAACACTTGTCGCATGTTTTACAGATAGCATTAGAATTTGAATTAATTACAGTACTTTTGATACTAGAATCAACACGATTCATTCTATTCATTGCAAACTTATTGTTCCTAGGTTGGGCTTCTACTTTCTTCAAGTGATCATTCATAGCTGGCGTAGTCCTATCCTTTCTTGCATTTCCTCTAGACCTTGACCCGCTAGCTTGGGTGTCACTTTTTACTCCTGTAGAAGCATTGAATGGAACATTAGTGTGATTTTCTGTCACATGCCTTCCTGATAATGGTGTGTTGGGTTCTGATGTTTTAAGTGGAAGATCAAATGCTACATGCTTGTTCTTAACAGTGGATGATGACGCAACAAGTCTATCTCTATGGCTGTTAAACTTAGGAACTGAGCCTATGGCATATTCTAAGTTTTCCTGAATCCTCTTCGTGAGATTACAAGCATAAACAACAGCCCTATCAAGTGGCTTATCAGTTCTATCCTCTTCAACTACCTCACGAAGTGTGTCAAGGCCCTCTCTAAGATGATCGATATACGTTTGATGGGCAAGGCTGTTATTTCTAAGGTTAAATGGAATATGCCCAACATCAACATCATACTTTTTACAAGCAGTAGCCCTTGGTGCATCACAATTACAAGTGGTGCATGGCATTTTACCTTTCACCCGAGCCTTAAGATTCTCAATTTCATTTTTCAAAGAGGTTATTTGATCATTGTGATTGCTTCTTGTAACTTTAATGGAATCATATAACTCTTTGAAATGTTGTTTGACCTTTGAATTTTCTTCTCGATAACACTCATTTTCATAATGTAACTTATTTATGGTGTTTTGATATTGAAAATTCTGAGAATCTGAAGGCGAAGGTTTATTGGTGCCATA
The DNA here is from genome assembly GCA_021014915.2 of Artemisia tridentata subsp. tridentata. NCBI lineage: Eukaryota > Viridiplantae > Streptophyta > Magnoliopsida > Asterales > Asteraceae > Artemisia > Artemisia tridentata. The sequence goes on from CP139501.1 coordinate 128,180,279, forward strand.
CATTTCATACTTGTTGGATTTCAATTGGGCAATTTGGGCCCTCAGCAGTCGAATCGTGTTCGTGTGAGCTTGAATTGTCTCATCTCGTTTGCTTAATTCAAAATAAGTATCAAATTCAGGAGCATCCAAGGATGTCTTGTCATTTGATATTTTATGTTTTTCATTTAAATGTTGATGTTTCAATTGCAAATTAAGATATTCAACTTCTAATTTTGAAAAACGTGTAACCATATTATCATGGTCATCATTTTGAATTTTTTCAAGCAATTTTAAATTCTCCCCCTCAAGCTCAACAACACGATTCTGGGTGACATTTAACGCAATAGCATACTCATTAAATTGACAAGCAGACAATGCAGAATCAGTGACAGTGTAAAATACATCTTGTGCAATACATTTAGCAATCAAGTTGTCGTTAGTAATGAGTATGTTTTTTCTTTCAATCTCTCGACTCTTAAGTTCTATTGCATATTCATTCACCTCATTTTCCATGTCTTTAAACACTACTTCCATTTCTTTTATTTCGGCTTTAAGGGCAGTTTGCAACCCTTCAAAGTGTTCTTTAAGTAGTTTAAAGAATGGCATGACCTCAGTTAAGTAACACCTTTTTGCATGTTCAAAACACCTTTCCCCCTCAGTAATACCGGAGGGTGTGATTCTCTTCTTGCATGTTTTATCGAAATCAGCAAACAGTTGCCAAAGCACATATAAGCTAATAAAGGTTTTGCATTCAGTGGGAAGAGACAAAGGCACCAAATTCCTAGGTGTATTGGGAGGATACACCGTTATGGACGCAACTTTTCTAATGAGGGGGGTGTTGGCCTTAAGTTTTTCATTATCTTGTTTCCAGAATATCTGTTCAGGTGTTAACTTCTTTTGAGGAGCAAACACAGTCAAACGATTTTCCTCACTATAGTCATGGGGTTTGATTATTATTCGTCTGGCTATGCACTCGGGATCCCTCATTTTCTCATTCATTCTAACCCTTGTTCTCTCACTTAACTCATCCTCTTCTTCTGTGTAGATATGCTCAGGCGGGTCATGATTAGGCATAAACATCACATTAGAATCATTTAATGCAGGTTGGGCTATCTTAGCAATTTCATGAATAGCTAATTTAGATTTACCTACATTGCTTTCACTATGCTTGTCACTTAACTTTCTGTGCTTATACATCATTTGGGCAGTTTGTCTGGTTTGGTCTTGTGTGTACAACTTATCTTCAAGCTTATTTTTTAACGTCTTGAGTCTAGAGAAATCATTTAAAAGTGTTGTTTCTTTTTGTTTGAATTCTAGCTTAAGTGTAGTTACACACTTTTGTGCTTCCTGATTTCTGTTTGACAGACTGTTCTAGCTGACTTTTCAAAGAACTCAACTCTAATTTTAATGTTTCTTCTCTTACTCTAGACTCTTTAATAAGTGTACTCATTTGACCTTCTAATTTCTGCTCACGTTCATTAAGCTTAAACTTAGCACGCTGTTCATACATAGCCACTTGTTCTTTATAAATGTTAAGTTTAGTGATCAAGTCATCATCAGGGACAGGCAATTTGTTCTCATGGCACTCACATGCATTATCTAAATTACACGCATTATCTAAGGCACCTACATTACTTACAACACAAACATCATTATTTACAAAAGATTCACCATTTGGTACATCAGGCGAGTTGTTGTGATTCAAATACTGTTCATATGAAATAATATTGCTATTTTCCATGTCAACATTACTTGTGTCAGAAACATCTGCCTGATGTACTTCTTTGGGATTCTTTTGTCCCTCGACTATATTATATGTGTCATAAATTTTTAGTACCTCAGATATCACGGATGCATTAGAAGGACCAGCTTGACGGGGGGATGAGACTAAGGAAGACAAGTTAGCCATGAAGATTGTTTGAGCCGTAGGTTCATCATCTACATCCGAGTCAAATGCATCACAGTCATCTGCCTTGAAGATGTTAGGATCATTAAGTGCTAGATCCTGAACTGGTTGCTCATCCACATCTTCATCAAAAGTATTTCCCCCATCTCCTGCCAAGAACAATAACTCTTCCTCATCCAATACAGCTCCATTCTCTTGAGCTTGCATTAACAGCATCTTGTCTTTGAAGTAATCTGAGTTCTGAGGACGTTTAGGTTGATTGCAGTTTCTGGCAATGTGTCCAAGCCCCCCACAATTATAACACTTGATCTGTTTCCCTTGACCCTGATTGGCATTCCCTGCTCTATTCTGCACATAACCTCGACCCATGTTTCTTCCAGTTCTCCCTTGCACATTCTGAACCACAATTTTCCCATCCTCCACCATTGCTAGATTGCGTGGGTTGGATGAATTCCTTAACTGATTGTTGGTCTGAGGGAGTGATGCTTGAAACTGTTGAACCAGTAATGATACTTGATTGGTGAGGTTGTCAATCATTTTGTCGGTCTGAGAGTAGCCTGAGTCAAGTTGAGAACTCATAGCCGGTACTTGTGAGTGAAGTAGATGATAGCTTGGGTTGGATGATGATTGGATTGTTGGTTGAACATTTGTCATGAACGCCAGTGGATCATTTGTAGTTGAAGGATTTAACTTTTCTCTCAGCACCCGATCGTAGACAGCATGCTTCTCATGTTGTTACAGATATGCATACAGCTGTTCATAGTTGGTATCCCTTAAACCTTTGTTGAGTTTGACAGCAGTAACAAATCTGTCCCATTCAGGAGTCATGTTGTTCACAAACTTTGAGTTTAGTTGGATATTGGGCATAGTCATTCTGATCATCCTCATATCATTCACCAACTTATGAAATCTCACATAGTAGTCTGTGATATTCTCTCCTGGGTTCATTTTGAATTGCTCGAACTCATCATACAGCTGTGACTCACGATCTTCCTTTGTGAGTTCTGACCCTGCCAACAACATTTTAACGTTGTCCCACACAGCTTTGGCTTCAGTGTTGAAATTGATGAGCTTGTATACATCCTTTGGAAGACCTTGAATGACTATGTTTGAAGCTCTAATGTCAGCATCATACCTCTTCTTTTCTTCTTCATTAAGATCATTGTAGTTTCTAGGTCTGTCGATGCCCCAAGTTACAGTCCCATCTTCACCAGTTGTAACAACATCTCTGGTGGTACCCATCTGATATGGTCCATTGTCAATTGACTTAAGAATGTTAACTCCATTATCTTTTCCCAAGCAGTAAAGTCTTATCCGTTGTGCCCAAGCCTCATAATCCGTCCTATCCAGCATAGGTGGACGAGTGTCAGATCCTGCTGCTTGAATATCTTCTGATGATGTGTTTGATGTGGTAGCCATAGTAACTACGGGATTTTACAGATCTTGTGATTTAACCGAGAAATCGAATCTTTCGCGAGAATTTCTAAAATCACCAAGACACAAACCGCATAGACAAATAGCACCCTTGAGGATACAAACCGCCTAGACAAACCGAGTAGACACAAAACGCATGCACGTCTTAGAGACAAACCGTGTAGACACAAACCGCATGCACATTTCAGAGACAAACCGCGTAGACACAAACCGCATGCACACCTCAGAGACAAACCGTGTAGACACAAACCGAGTTCACGCTGCAGAGACAAACCGCGTAGACACAAACCGAATACACGCTGTAGAGACAAACCGCGTAGACACAAACCGAATACACGCTGCAGAGACAAACCGCGTAGATACAAACCGAGTTCACGCTGCAGAGACAAACCGCGTAGACACAAACCGCGTACGCGCCTTAGAGACAAACCGCGTAGACACAAACCGCCAAACACGTCGCTTTCAATGTTTTTTGTCCTTTTGCCTAAACTAGTAATAAGACAAACCGCGTTCTCGAAGTGACACAAACCGCGTTCAAGAGCTTGTCCAGAGCACACAAACCGCAGCCAAGAACACTTGGATAAACACTCACGAATCACCCAAAAACACCACACAAATCTTAAATCTGTGAATTCAAGCACCAAATACTACTCTTATACTGTTCCTAAGCTAGAAAGTACAAGGTATAACAACTTCTAATCACTAAACAAGGCACAAAATGAAATTTATGTAACTTATCAATTTGAAATAAAAAACCTCAAAAACTAGACAAATCCGTGAATACCAACTCTCATGGACCTAACCATGGCTCTTGATACCAATTGTAGGGTATTCACAATGCACGAAACACTTGTTTGAGGCCTTGATATAGATCGAATAGACAAGAACTAGAGAGAGAAAGTGGGAACTTCTAGAGAGAGAAATACTATGTGTATATTAGCTTGAAATGAAGTGAAGTTCCAACCCTTCCCTTGCAAGGGAAGGGGTATTTATACATACTACTTAATATGCCCCTAGTGGGCTGTGGAGAGAACTGACAGAGGGTAAAGACCCGACCCACTCCACAATACTAATTAATAACTAATCTACTAATAATATTACTGATAATCCTACGAGCTATGATGAGCTAAAAAGTACTCGGGGTGACCGAGTCTTCAGCTGAATATTCATATTCCTAACACAAACTGTAGGTCAAGGTCAAGGTCAAGTGTACAAGTCAAGTTCACGTTCAAGTTCATGTTTACACATCAATAGGTTCAATTCGAGCTTTAGTTCAAGTAGGACATATCCATATTTAAGTCAAGGTTCAAAGGCAAGGTTCATATCAAGGTTCATGACAAAGGTTCAAGGCAAAAGGTTCAAGACAAGGGTTCAAATGGAAAGGTTCGATACTAAGGTTCACGAAACAAGGGGAACATAGCAATAGCTTTGGGGAATCCTAAACGAAATCAATATCAACGAATCAAAAGAAAACGAAGGCACCTTACTAAGAAGGGCAGAATATCTGTACCTTATACCGCAAGTGCAAACACAATAGAAACGTAAAAATCAGAAGCAAACTCCTTCTTCATAGAATCTACACGAGTTCATGATCGTCTTATCAATAACTTATTTTAAATCAGATTACTTATTTTAGTCGGCTTTCCATTTTTAGTAACTTTTCAAATTGAGTAACTTTATACTTTAGGGTTATAAATGGCAATTAAATAAACTTTAAGGTTTAATCTAACCACTATGACAATTTCCAAAGTTTAAGGTCTATTTATGACATTTATCAAAGATGAGGGTTTAAATGTGTAAACTATTAAAGTTTAAGGTTTAAGGCGTCATTAATTCAAATAATGACTAACTTAGGTTTAGGACTAGTTTTAATTAGTATAGCAATTATAACTCGTTTCATGAAATCTCGAAACAAACCGACCTACACCACCTCGCACATCTTGAACACACACATACGCATTCACATCCCCGTTCACTCACACACACTTACAAGTACATGCATTACTATGGATTTGTTATGCTATATCCATGTCTCAATTTAATTACAGTACGCAGTATATGTTAAGATACAATATTATGTAGTAGCTTTATTGCTCTTTACATAGGAGTAAATATAATTAATGAATACGTCGAATAATATGCCATTTATGTTTTACAACAGACATAATAGATCCATGCATGTTGCTCTTTTTTTTGTTTTTATTTGAATATTAAGTATAATAGGTTCATGGACTGATTTTTATTTAGTAATCATGCACTCAATATTTACGAAGGACGTGAATCGAAGGGTATACCTCTAAGACAGTCGAGATCAGGCTGGGATCGAAATTGAACCCGAACGATCAACGAACTTGATCGACACTCGAACACGAACTTGACCCTCCAACGTACGAGACCGAAACAAACTGTCCGCCACGAACCAAACTTTGTAGCGTGAAAAGAAGAATCAAAAGCAAGAGGTCGAACACCAAGCAAAACCACAGCCAATTAAACCCTAGCAGAAACACTTCGAACAGCCTCTAAAAACCTTTGATCGAACACCACCATGAACCAGGAGCAAAGCACGTCTAACACACCACGTAGAGACTACAACGAACCTCTTTTGTTGCTGTGATTTGAACCGAACAGGAATGAAGAAGAATAGCAGCAGTCGACAGAAGAAGATGAGCAGGAGTCGACAGTTTTGGTTTTAGGGTTTTTAAAGTGAGGCAAAAGAAAAAGTTCGGTATATATAAAAGATGGGAACCGACTCTTGGTGTTTGAGGCAAATAAGGAATGGATCAAGTTTTTATGGAATTGTGATAACTCTCAAATTTTATGCTTGCATCTGTAGTATATATTTTGGTTTATGGCCCCGACGTTTGAAATAAATTGCGAACCTAGAATAACATTATTGTTTTTGCATTTATGTTACTTGAATGAGTGATAAATTGTAGAACTTAATTAGATTGATATATGGATGAGATTATATTATTAGAAAAAGAAGAATGAAACTGAGATCAATAGATGACACATATTCTTAATGCGTGAAGAATTTTTTTGAAGTAGTTTAATACACGTGATGAAACATGGGCTTAATGCAACACAATGCTAGCCGAAAATTATTGATATGGGGTTATGATATTTTGTTGCTAATTTAAGTTGATTTAGAGAACATTTGTTTTGTAATTTATTAAACTTATGGGATATTTTTGTAAAATGTATTTGACCAGAAATAATTTGAAGAAAAAAAATCATAGGGGTATTTTGGTCATTTCAAGTTATGCAAATTTTCGGGTTTTACATCACCAGTTCCTTCACCAACCAAGAAGGTGAAGAAGACCAAAGGGAAAGGGGAACAATCCAGTAAGGTGGTTAGACCTAAACCACTCGTCACTGAGACTGTTGCCTCAGGCACCAAGAAAGTTGTTGTGACCTTGACCTCTCAGACTCCCATAAAAGAGACCACATTGGCCACAAAACAAACGCCACTGGAGGTTGCTGAGCAATCATCCTCAGTATCCCCGGGCAAACCCTTTTCTAATGTCCCTTCTGACAAAAACAAGTCAGAAGGGTCAGGAGCATCCACCCACTCACATCCTAATGAAGGCACTGATAAATCACAATCAGAGCCTGAGGGAGTTCAGGGTTCTATATCCTCGGTGGAGCAGTACTACTCCACTGAGAAGGGGACCCATACCCATTCACATCCCGTTAACGTCTCTAAGCAATCACACTTAGAGTCTCAGGGAGTTCAGGCCTCTAAATCCCCAAAAGGACAGCACAATCCTGATGGGAAGGGAGGCCATCAACAATCACCAATAGTACCTAGTGATTCTACTGGAAAACACCCGTCAGTAGATGAAGGTGCTCAGGGGGACAAAGACTCAGGGGGAAACAAACCACCCGCTGATACGGAACCCATCACCCCCTCAGGCGGTCCAAGTCACTTGGGAACTGATCCTAACAGTCAGGCTGGGCAAACCCCCCCAGTTATTATGGCTAGTCAGGATGGTGAAACCCCACCAGTTATTATGGCTAAAGGATCAGGACCTGGCCACAACAAAAGTGAGCCCTCTTTTGAGGGGGAGCTGGATTCCCTGAAGGCTCCTTCTCTGGCTGACTATGAAAATTTGTTGGCTGATGAGTCAGAGGTGGAGACGGATTTCAATTTTGGTGAGGATGAACCACTTCCTGATGTTGAGGAGGAAATGGAGGGTCCAAGTAACTCTCCTCCGCAGTCTGAGCAACAACTCTCTTATCCTCATCCTGAGGAACAACAACCCAGTTCACCATCATCTTCATCATCATCTTCATTAGGTGCCTCTGCCACCCCTGAGTGGTTAACCAAGTATGATAATGTTCATCCGCCCTCTGAAAGAAGTATGGCTAAATTTCTTCGCCAAGCCACCGAAGGTCTTTACAATGCTCTTACTGATGAACTAACGGATCAGCATACTGAAGCGGCAGCCTCCTATGCTGACTTCAGGGCCTCTGTGGAAGAATCTCAGGACAAGATTCTTCAGGCTTCCAGGCTGACTGACAAACAACTTGGGGAACTAACCAAAACCTTTGATGAAACAGCCACTGGTCAGCATCAGGACCTTGCAAACCTCCTCAAGGCCGTTGAATCAGTCCAAGAACAACTTACTGATGATCCCAAAATGATTCAATCAATGAAAGACCATATGGCCACTCAGATGACTGCCTCCACCAACCTGACTGAGCTTCTTAAGCTCTTTCAAGGGGTAGATCTCAAAGGTCTCAGGGAAAACCAGGATTCCATTCTTCAGGCTGCTATGGAATCAAAGGGGCACCTCAACAAGCTTTCCTCAGCCATTGATCAGCTCTCACAAACACATAATGAGCTGATCAACCACTACACCAACCGTGTTACTGAACTCTCCACCACCCAACAATCATGGCTACCGAACTCAATGCCGTGAAGAATGATGCTTCTGAGACAAAGTCCATGGTCTCTGATATCCTATCAATTCTTCAGGCCTCTCATGTGCCACCACCTCCTCAGTCAGCAGGTCTTTCCACTGAAGTTCCTACACCTGCTGAGGGGGAGAAAATGATGAAATCCCTGATCCTTCCTCTGCCTTGGTAACTGTTCCAAATCCTGATGCATCCACCAGTCAACCTCCTCGCACTGACAAAGGGAAGGATATTATGACTGAAACCTCTTCTCCTGAACCACACTTAGTCCAGGCTTCAAACATAAGACAGCCAGATCCTGAAGCATCGTCTTTTGTTGACTTAGAAGATGGGAGAAGAGTCTATGGGACTCAGGAGGAACTTGCTAAGATCTTAGATGAGGAAGATCGCAGGAAAGCCCATGACCTCACCACATCTACCATCTATGAGGTTGCCAAGGAAGAAATAAAGGAGTCTGAGAAAGAGATTCAGGGAGATGAATTCATCAGGCTTCAAGCCCAACTTCTTTAGAAACACAACATGGAAGCCAAACTGAAGCAAGAAAAGAGGCAAAGGGCATATGAGAGGTATGTATGGCACATGACCAAAACCAAAGGTGAAGGCAAAATCACTGACATCACCATTCACCCCACCAGACCTCTGAGCTTAACAATCCATAGAGGTCCAAGAAAGTCTGAACATCTTCCAAAAGTCAAATTTTTAAACTATGGGCTAAAAGAATGGGATATGATGATGCCCATCCTGAGGAAGAAAACCACAAGCAAGAATGCCCCAATCATCATCAAGTCACTGAGTGCCAAGTATGAGGAACTCTCAAAAGTGGCAAAAAGTCTGGGCATTAACCATGATGAGGCACTTGCTTCTCAGGGACTAACTATCCCTGAATATACTCAGAAGGTTGGGAAGAAAAGGAAAGCTGTAGCTATGGAGCCTGAACAATACATAGCTGCACTTCACTGCAACAGAGTTCCTCCTCAGGGATTCAAGTTCCGTCCTAACCTTGTCATCAAAGTACCTGAGTATGGTATCTTCTTCGTGGATGAATTTGGTCAGGAAGCCTTTCAGAGAGTTTCTGACATTGACAAAGTGGAAACGACAACACTCCTAGCCTACAAACTGATGGCACTTAATATCAGGGGCTCTAATAATGAGGAGTTTGTCAGGCTGATGGATCAGTTGATGAAGGAACGACCTGACAAAGAAGTGTTGGTGTCGAAGAAGGCAAAGCTTGAACTCATGGGTCTTGTTCAGGAACCTTGAGTATTTTGTACTTAGAATAATAGGACTTGTAATGATATGAATAAATTGATGAATGTTTTGCTATATCAATATCCTTATTTATTTTCTAGTACATTCAGTATGAGCAGAAGACTTTAGCTCACTCATACTGATCAAAACACTTAGGCATAATTTATATCCAAATAGGGGGAGATTGTTGGGTTCGTAAAACACCCAATTATATTAAACAGGATTTGAACACAAATTAAGTTAAGTGTTAACTTAAACCGAGAACAATTCAAGTCACTGAGAGAACAGTCTCTCAGTGAGTCATCTTCAGGATGCTTAAGGCGAGTTCAATAAAGGACTCACTCTCAGGAAGGCGGTACTCCCTGAGTAGGACTTAAGCCAAAGAAGAAGATGATGGTTCAGTGAGTGTTGGACAAGAACTCACTGAACCCCAGTCTCCTCAACCAACAAAGTGATTGAAAGACTGAGGAACCAACGCCTGAAGAAAAGGCGGGAACAATAGGGAAAAGATCTGAGAAGATAAAAGTGTCAGCCCAACACTCTTCTCTTGTCAGATCCAACCTTCCCTATTGCGGCTAAAAGTCATGGAGTGTCAGCCAACAACTCCCAAAGACTTATTAGCCCTTTGCTATTGGTTCTTGGAAATGACAATCACTATTTGTAATTGTTAGACACGCAACCTCAACAACTTGTATTATATTTAATCACTTATACTTAGATTACTTGTGTATAAATAGATCAGATAGGAGAGAAGTTAAAGTGTGCTTTGTATATTGAAAGCTTAGAACTTTTGCAAAGTAACTTCTCTCCTACAAAGAGTATACAACTCATTGAGATAGCTCAGTGGGTATATTGTTACCACTCAAGCAAAACTTGAGTTTCGATAGGAGACACCCCATACCCTTGTCTATTCAATCCTAAGTCTTTGTTCCGCAAAACACATGGGTAATAGATTCTTGGAATTATTTCTAATAAGAATTTAAACGTTGAAAAATATTGTTATTTTTATATTCACGTTTTATAACTGTTAGAATTAACCTTAAACATTGTATTAGTCATAAACACAAATAGATTAACTTTCTAGTTAACTCTAATCGTGTAAAGGGACCAACAGTTTCTCCTCAAGAAAGTCAACATGGAGAGTCTCTATCACCTTTTTTGTCACTAAGTTGTATACCCTAAATGTAACACCCCGACCCGACAAGGGTAAAGATATCACAACAATGGATCCATATCAGATCAAAACAAAGCATCCTAATACAGTAATACAAAAATTCAAGGATTACAAATGAAATATTGAATCTAAATGGTTACAATTAAAACTTCCAAAACTAATTCTAAATTTAATGTCTTCAATCCAACTCTAACCCAGCATAGCTATCCAATCTTCTAAGTCCAAGGTACACTCTTCACTCATTCCCAGCTTCCTACTAATACCTGCCGCGTGAAAAAGAAAACGCGGCTGAGCTACGAGAGCTCAGTGAACAGATATATAGATAACGGAAACAAATAGCAGGTAGCAAATACAAAAGCAAATCAGGAATACAAATCATACCGATACGAAGTCAAAATGAAAGGAATGAGAAATGAATCATGAATGAAAGAAAAGAACAAAAGTGAATAAGATTTAAGAAAAACAGGAACACAGGAATCTATCACGAGCCCAGATAACATAGCATACAAATAATAAACAAACCTGTGTAGAGTGATCAGCTCTCCGATAATGTGAAAGACGTGTATCGCACACACCATCAGTCACCAGATATAATAATCATAATCATATAACATATACAGATAACAGGTCAAATCTAGGATGCACCCATACGCCCCACAGACAAATCAACAATCATAATTATAATGGCCATAGCAAATAATAAATAAGGGACGGAACAGGTCATCACTCTCCTGCCCTAGAGTCTTGTCAGAGGTGCGTCAATGACATAGACATGAAACCCTCATGCCTAGTGATTGGCTCGTAATATCTAACTGTAGGTCAAAGGTCAAACGTACTATCAAATAATCAAAAGTCATATCCTAAGGGTACATGGCAAAAAGGTTCATGTCAAATAGTTCAGAAATAAAAGTCAAGGTTCAAATCAAAGCTTGTTTTATATCAAAGTTTAAGTTCAGATTAAAAGGACTATATCAAATGGTTCAAAAGAGTATGACCAGAGTCTATAATCAAAGTTTCATAGCAACAGTTTATTTACAAAGGTTTCTATTTAAAATTCATTTAAGACCCTCCTTCAAAAATGGTTTTCATAACAACTGATCTTACAAAATAGTTTTCATAGAAATGGTCTTCCAAGACATTAAGTAACTTCCATTAAAAGTGATATTACTTATTTTAAAGTAGCTTTTCTCAAAACGTTTCATATGTTGTTTAAGAACGGTTCAAAACCAATTAGGTTTAAATAAGGATTTAACAGATTAAGGTTTATATCAAAAACAAATTTAGTTTTATAACAAGTATATTAGATTAAGGTTCAAACAAGGTTCACAGATCAGGGTTCAGGACAAGAGATCAAATACAAGGTTCATGAAAGTTCACAAAACAAAAGATCACATGGAAAGTTCATAAATAAGAAGTCACATGAAAGGTTTACAAACAAGCAGGGAACATGGCAATGGTATAGGGGATCCTAATAAGGAAAACGAGAACTGAAGGAAAGGGAAATGAAAGACCCTTACTGAAAGAGGGCAGAATATCTGTACCATATTATGAATGCAAGAACACAGAGATAAACGTTGATAGAGATTAGATTACTCCTTCCTCGAACCTAAGGGAGTAGAAGACAAAATGACAAGTGGGTTTTAGTTATCTTTCCATTTTAAGTAAATTTCCAGATTTAGTAACTTTCTATTCTTAGCAGGTTTCCAGGATTAGCAGATCTCTATTATTAGTAAGTTAATAATATAACAGATTAGGTTAAGTCACTATTTCAAGATTATTATGGGATTAAGGTACATTTTATCAAGTTACAAAAGTTTAGGGTTAACTATGCCAAGTTTATATAGTTTAGGGTTTTAAGTGTAATTTTATCTAATTCAAAGGTTTAACATGAAAATACTTTAAGTTACTGAATTAAATACTCATAATATTCAGAATGACATTTTAATCTCTTTAGTTTCACACTTTACAGTTTATACCCCTCTAGTTATATAATTTACAAAACAAACCCTACATTTACATAATTCATGATTTAATCCCTATTATATCCATATTTACCAAACAAGCATATTATTTGACAAAATTACAAAATGTCTTATCAGAATTAAGTATATTACAGATTAGACCCCTCAGAATTTGGAATTTACACATTTGGTCCCTTAACTTTACAAAACTTATAATTAAATCATAATTTCATAACAATTACATATTAAGCCCATAAATCCTCAAAATTACACATTACAATTTTAATATCAGTATTTACTTAGAATAACATCAAGATTTCTGAATTTACACCTTTAGTCCCTCTATTTTAATTAATTACAAAACAACCCTTATAAATACACTTAATTCATTATCTTGAAATATTTACACTTAGGACCCTCAAATCATATTTTTCCTACATTCCTACAGACTTATATGACATTACAAAAATATCCCAGAAGTTTCAAAGTTGGCAAAACATACCCTTATAATTTTTAAAAACCCAATCGTATATACTTTTAATGTGCAAAACCAAACCCTAATACATCTAATCATTAAGCCATCATTCCCCAATCATTGAATGCATTTATTACTCAGATCCAAACCACAAAAATATAAACCTAATTCGTTCTAGGGGTTTTCTCTAGTTTTCCTTATTATTTCACATGATCCGATTTAAACAATAATTAGCATCAATTAATCTAGGCTTCTAAAAATCAATTGGCTATTTTTCCTAGCTTATATTAACGTCGAAGAACATATATAAAATATGGTTGCACCTCAGAAAATTCATATAGCATGATTTACAAATTTCGTTGTGTTTTAACTATTTAATTATCATACGCCATATTAAGCTTGCATGATTCATATTTCTTATTTTTCCTGAGTTATATTCGACCTAAGGATCATTAGAAAAATTCTAATGAAATTTTAGAACGTAAAGATTAGGTCGTGGGAATTATACCTCTCGTACGCATAGACCGAACAAAATAATTGTACTACGATCGAACGAAAGCTTCAATACTCCAACTCCTATTTTTCGTGGCTCCTTTACACTCCTAAGAACTCCATAAAATTGTTAGATCAGGTCTAGAAATGGTGTGGACGGTTGGGTCGATTTTGAGGTTGTCGACTTTAGGGTTTCGGTTAGGGTTTAATAAAATAATTGGGATTTGTTAACTAAATGAGATATAAGCTGAGAATTTGGAGGGGGATGGGCTTAAAAACCGGCCTAAATCAGATAAAATCAAAAAGATTTGATTTGGTATTGATTTCCTATTTTATTTTGCATTTACCTCTTTATAATGATTTTACAAAATATAATTAAATTAAATAATTATATATTTCGGATTATATGTATGTACATGTGTGAATTAATAATTTTTGGGACATTCAAAATATTATAATGTTGTCTCAGAATTTATTTTATTTCATATGTAGTTCGTTTTCAGAAGTTTGGAATCGTTTCAGGATTTTTTTTTATAAGTGATTTAATTAAGTTTTAAGTTTTCAGGGGTATTTTGGTCATTTACATGCTTTCTAAATTTCAGGTATTACAACTTCTTCCCCACTAACAAAAAAAATTTCGTCCTCGAAATTTGCAGGAAGCAGAAAGAAAAGAGAACGGAACACAAAACAAGGACATACCAGGCCTAATAGATGATGATCGGATTCTCTCGGAAGATACGTAAGAATTACACAGGATTTTGACGGATATGCCGTCCACAGAATTTGATTTGACGAGTCAGATTAGAACGTACATGAATAGATTATCGATAACATCAATTGGTAGAAGTTCTATAACAGAACCTAAGATTTTTATCAGGAGTCCAGAGGTCAGCAGAATGCGTGACAAGAATCCAGACGTATCAATTCGTATAACGGCGAAAGCTGATTACGCGTAAAGGTAGAATGAACTTAAAGTCTCACTAACGTAGATGATCTCAAACAGTTATCAGGATTTCTAAAGCTCTAAGGCACTTCTCGAAATATCCGATGCCCACAACAAGTGCACGTTATATGATGTAATATTATCACGTTGGCCAGACGTCATAATACTGGCATCATATAAATATGCCTTCATGATGGTCATACTTTATCTCAAGTCGTGAACAGAACAACTTATCTTAATCCACCTAGTCTTCCTACGGTCTCAGAGGTCACAAAAATCAAATACCTTAACTAAGAGGAGAACGAATCACTCGAAGGAGTTAACGGAACCGATCTAGAATGTTTATCAGAATTTTGGGCACATCATCAAAAGCATCAGGTCATCCATCATTCGTCAAATTTGACATATCAAAGCCATCGTCCTACATACGCGGAATGAACACAAAGCGGAATTACTAGTAGAGAACCTAAACCATTCAAAGGATTTTATCATCAGGTAACCGAAATTTAAATAGGTCAAACGGAAGTGAACTACGTCATCCATTCAATACATGCTCTTAAATCTTTCTCGATTCCGGCAGTCTGTCTATGTATGTCCATATGATCATCGGGTGAAAAGGATTTATAGCTTGAGTCTGATCCCTCAAGCCTTCGGCACTTCTTCTTGGAACTGTGGTGTGGTAACATGAATCTCTGACCTAGTCGCTGTGTATTACCCATTCACGAGCCTGCTTCTACTCTCAATTCATCTTAGTACAACTAAAATGAATAGAGAAGTAAGGTTGTGTGTCTTTGACAGGTCTCCTAGCACAAATCGAGATTCGCCAACTCTGATTGCTGTCGTCACCGGATGTTTGGTAGTATTGTCTGCTACAATCTCTGAAAGCCAAGCAAATTTACTCGTCCAGAACAAAGGGTCATTCCTTAATACGAAAATGGTCTACATGTTCCTCGTTCGTCTCAGAGCACAAACATGTTGTCATACTATGACAATTGTCCCATTACTCGTGCAAACATGATTCTTATTAACCAATACTATTGGCATTATTTAAGACTCACAATGGTCACAATGAGTACGAACACAGTTTTCATGAATCGTTTCAAGGAAAACTTCATATCTAATTCACATCACCCATCTTTACTAATAAAACTGAAATACTTTACGGAAGTTGCTCTCAGTTAGTCATCTCCCATCTTAGGAGTTCTCGTGGTTGCTTCTTCAGTCCTTCAAACATTAATGAGGTTGTCTGATACAGGGTTTCAAGGTAGAACAATTTAATCAGTGACACGTAGAATTGAAAAGTGATTACGGTTAAAATTACGGTTAGGTTTACGATAGTTGATATGCAGACGCAAAAATTTTCTCCTTCTTCTTCATAAATTAATAGAGTATTTAAAAGGGAACATCGAGGTGGACAAAAACATATTACATCAACTTCTTCAATCTCTCAATTTCAACAGTATCATGGTTCGTCAGCTGATATCGGTTCAAAGCCAATTTTACTTCTCAATCAGGAGAGATACCCAAAAGTTTCATCAGAAGCATTAGAAAATTTGTACAACAAAACTTCCAAAAACTTTCTAATGGTGGATACTAATAGGTGTCAGGAGAATTTACGATCAAATGAGATCAGGGTAAGTATTTCCATAGCAGTTTTAAGCTTAACGGATTTGAGCGATTATAGGTTATCATAACAAAAGTAGGGTGGAGCAGATTGTTAAGAATCGCCTTTCAAATACGGTAGTCTTATGGTAGCTTTCACGAAGAGTCAGCCCATCAATAACCAAAGATCTCCAAAATCAAGTATATCAAAAGTAAATGGATTCGTGAATTGAATACGGTCGTCAAGCGAGACGGGTAGTTCATATGTCAAAGTCAAGTACATGGTTCATCATTGAGTTGAGATATATAGGCGAACAATTCAAGGTGTTGAAATCTTATTAGCTGTTTAACACAAGTGGCAGGTAGGTTGCGAATAATCGGTAATACGAACATCGTATACTGTCACAGTGAGACGTATAGAAATATCAGTTATCAGCATCATCATGCTCTTTTAACAATTTCCTACGGAGATAGTATTTGCATCAAATCCTTCCAAAGGAAAACTGATTGGCAAATAAGATTCGTCATTCAAGGAATAAACTTCCTAAATTCATGGTTAATATTCATTAGAGTTCTCATAGGAGTAGTGTGGAATTTGCAAGACGGAATAGTATCGGATGATACATTTATATCCAGCATGGAAAATGATTTATAGAAAGTGTCAACCACATTAGGGTTAAACGACCCTCAGAATGGTCGGAAAATATTAACTGTTTATCAAACGGATTGGAAGTGAAAGTCAAAATCAGGTAGCGGTAGCAAGATTTAACAATCGGTAATCATGGTAAGGGTTTCAAAATTGTTTTAAACGCCAAAGGTGAGACATAAGAGGATAGTCGTCAATATTAGATGATCAGTCAATCAATCCTTATAAGAACACTAGACTTCTTATGGAAACAGAGATGGTTAAGACGAAGTTAAATAGTGTCAAAAGTTTCATAGATGATCATCGGAAGAAAGAAACAACTAACGGAATGTATCAAGTACATCATTGTCAAGAGAATTCTCAGAATGCCCGAAGAGGCATCAGGATGATTAACAAAAGGTTCGGAGGTTGGAGTCGGAATCTGAAAGCAAGGATCAAATAGTGTCGGATGACTACTATGCAATTTTCAATGCTTCAGGTTTTATTTAGGTTCAATTCTTAGGTGGTGCAAGGCATAAGCTCTAAATTTCCAAGTATGTTTTCAATAGGTTTTAACCAAAGGCAAGGCACGAATCAGAGTGATGCGGAAGCAATACTACTTAAACATATGACTTATAGTCTACCCATTCCTCATTGGTCAGAATTTAAGTTCCTATAGGAAAATCCTAAAGCAAATTCTCAAAGGTTGTCCTACGAGCGCCTACAGTGGAAACTTAGTGGTCCAGGATTCACAGGTCAAGGGTAAATGTATTACGAGTCGCAGCCTGTTATCTCTGATACCATAAATTGTAACACCCCGACCCGACAAGGGTAAAGATATCACAACAATGGATCCAAGGTACACTCTTCACTCATTCCCAGCTTCCTACTAATACCTGCCGCGTGAAAAAGAAAACGCGGCTGAGCTACGAGAGCTCAGTGAACAGATATATAGATAACGGAAACAAATAGCAGGTAGCAAATACAAAAGCAAATCAGGAATACAAATCATACCGATACGAAGTCAAAATGAAAGGAATGAGAAATGGATCATGAATGAAAGAAAAGAACAAAAGTGAATAAGATTTAAGAAAAACAGGAACACAGGAATCTATCACGAGCCCAGATAACATAGCATACAAATAATAATCAAACCTGTGTAGAGTGATCAGCTCTCCGATAATGTGAAAGACGTGTATCGCACACACCATCAGTCACCAGATATAATAATCATAATCATATAACATATACAGATAACAGGTCAAATCTAGGATGCACCCATACGCCCCACAGACAAATCAACAATCATAATTATAATGGCCATAGCAAATAATAAATAAGGGACGGAACAGGTCATCACTCTCCTGCCCTAGAGTCATGTCAGAGGTGCGTCAATGACATGGACATGAAACCCTCATGCCTAGTGATTGACTCGTAATATCAAACTGTAGGTCAAAGGTCAAACGTACTATCAAATAATCAAAAGTCATATCCTAAGGGTACATGGCAAAAAGGTTCATGTCAAATAGTTCAGAAATAAAAGTCAAGGTTCAAATCAAAGCTTGTTTTATATCAAAGTTTAAGTTCAGATTAAAAGGACTATATCAAATGGTTCAAAAGAGTATGACCAGAGTCTATAATCAAAGTTTCATAGCAACAGTTTATTTACAAAGGTTTCTATTTAAAAATCATTTAAGACCCTCCTTCAAAAATGGTTTTCATAACAACTGATCTTACAAAATAGTTTTCATAGAAATGGTCTTCCAAGACTTTTAGTAACTTCCATTAAAAGTGATATTACTTATTTTAAAGTAGCTTTTCTCAAAACGTTTCATATGTAGTTTAAGAACGGTTCAAAACCAATTAGGTTTAAATAAGGATTTAACAGATTAAGGTTTATATCAAAAACAAATTTAGTTTTATAACAAGTATATTAGATTAAGGTTCAAACAAGGTTCACAGATCAGGGTTCAGGACAAGAGATCAAATACAAGGTTCATGAAAGTTCACAAAACAAAAGATCACATGGAAAGTTCACAAATAAGAAGTCACATGAAAGGTTTACAAACAAGCAGGGAACATAGCAACGGTATAGGGGATCCTAATAAGGAAAACGAGAACTGAAGGAAAGGGAAATGAAAGACCCTTACTGAAAGAGGGCAGAATATCTGTACCTTATTATGAATGCAAGAACACAGAGATAAACGCTGATAGAGATTAGATTACTCCTTCCTCGAACCTAAGGGAGTAGAAGACAAAATTACAAGTAGGTTTTAGTTATCTTTCCATTTTAAGTAAATTTCCAGATTTAGTAACTTTCTATTCTTAGCAGGTTTCCAGGATTAGCTGATCTCTATTATTAGTAAGTTAATAATATCACAGATTAGGTTAAGTCATTATTTCAAGATTATTATGGGATTAAGGTACATTTTATCAAGTTACAAAAGTGTAGGGTTAACTATGCCAAGTTTATATAGTTTAGGGTTTTAACTGTAATTTTATCTAATTCAAAGGTTTAACATGAAAATACTTTAAGTTATTGAATTAAATACTCATAATATTCAGAATGACATTTTAATCTCTTTAGTTTCACACTTTACAGTTTATACCCCTCTAGTTATATAATTTACAAAACAAACCCTACATTTACATAATTCATGATTTAATCCCTATTATATCCATATTTACCAAACAAGCATCTTATTTTACAAAATTACAAAATGTCTTATCAGAATTAAGTATATTACAGATTAGACCCCTCAGAATTTGGAATTTACACATTTGGTCCCTTAACTTTACAAAACTTATAATTAAATCATAATTTCATAACAATTACATATTAAGCCCATAAATCCTCAAAATTACACATTACAATTTTAATATCAGTATTTACTCAGAATAACATCAAGATTTCAGAATTTACACCTTTAGTCCCTCTATTTTAATTAATTACAAAACAACCCTTATAAATACACTTAATTCATTATCTTGAAATATTTACACTTAGGACACTCAAATCATATTTTTCCTACATTCCTACAGACTTATATGACATTACAAAAATATCCCAGAAGTTTCAAAGTTGGCAAAACATACCCTTATAATTTTTAAAAACCCAATCATATATACTTTTAATGTGCAAAACCAAACCCTAATACATCTAATCATTAAGCCATCATTCCCCAATCATTGAATTCATTTATTACTCAGATCCAAACCACAAAAACATAAACCTAATTCATTCTAGGGTTTTTCTCTAGTTTTCCTTATTATTTCACATGATCCGATTTAAACAATAATTAGCATCAATTAATCTAGGCTTCTAAAAATCAATTGGCTATTTTTCCTAGTTTATATTAATGTCAAAGAACATATAGAAAATATGGTTGCACCTCATAAAATTCATATAGCATGATTTACGAATTTCGTTGTGTTTTAACTATTTAATTATCATACCCCATATTAAGCTTGCATGATTCATATTTCTTATTTTTCCTGAGTTATATTCAACCTAAGGATCATTAGAAAAATGCTAATTAAATTTTAGAACATAAAGATTAGGTCGTGGGAATTATACCTCTCGTACGCATAGACCGAACAAAATAATTGTACTACGATCGAACGAAAGCTTCAATACTCCAACTCCTATTTTTCGTGACTCCTTTACACTCCAAAGAACTCCATAAAATTGTTAGATCAGGTCTAGAAATCGTGTGGAGGGTAGGGTCGATTTTGAGGTTGTCGACTTTAGGGTTTCGGTTAGGGTTTAATAAAATAATTGGGATTTGTTAACTAAATGAGATATAAGCCAAGAATTTGGAGGGGGATGGGCTTAAGAACCGGCCTAAATCAGATAAAATCAAAAAGATTTGATTTGGTATTGATTTCCTATTTTATTTTGCATTTACCTCTTTATAATGATTTTACAAAATATAATTAAATTAAATAATTATATATTTTGGATTATATGTATGTACATGTGTGAATTAATAATTTTTGGGACATTCAAAATATTATAATGTTGTCTCAGAATTTATTTTATTTCATATGTAGTTCGTTTTCAGAAGTTTTGAATCGTTTCAGGATTTTTTTTTATAAGTGATTTAATTAAGTTTTAAGTTTTCAGGGGTATTTTGGTCATTTACATGCTTTCTAAATTTCAGTTATTACACTAAAGGCCTTACTACTTAGTGAATATCCTACTAAAAATCCCTCGTCAGATTTTCCTTCAAACTTGCCAGGCACACTTAGAGTATCTAGAATGGTAACATGGCACCCAAAAGGTCTTATGTAACTAATGATTGGTTTATGGCCAAACAAAAGCTCATAAGGAGTTTTGTTTTGAGGTTTAGTCACTCTTACCCTATTAAATATGTAGCAAGCAGTATTTACTGCTTTAGCCCAAAAAGTGGTTGGTAAAAGTGAGTCTGCTAGCATAGTCCTAGCTGCCTCAATTAGGGTCCTGTTCATTCTTTCAGCAACTCCATTTTGTTGTGGAGTTCTAGCACTACTATACTCTTGTTTTATTCCCTTGTTCCCACAAAATTCAAGCATACTCCTATTCTTAAACTCTGTGCCATTGTCTGATCTTATAATCTTAACCTTATGATTAAGCTGGTTTTCTATTTGCTTAATGAACCTTTGAAGTAGATCAGTGGTTTCATCCTTGTTAGACATAAAGAAAACCCAACAAAACCTAGTGCAATCATTAGTAATGACAAGGCAATAACTAGCATGATTGATACTCCTCACAGATGTAGGGCCAAACAGATCCATATGTAAGGTGTGTAAAGGCTTAGTGATGGTCCTTTCTAATTTAGCCTTACATGAAGCCCTATGTTGTTTACCCTTATGACATGCTAAACAAGTATGGTCATTTTTGAAAACCTTGGAAGGTAAACCTCTAACTAGATTATTCTTCACAAGTTTGTTCATATTCTTGAAATTTATGTGACCTAACCTTCTGTGCCACAATTTAGATTCATCAATAGTGGCTTTTGCAAGCAAACAGGCAAAACCTTTTGCAGGATCAGGTGACTTCATATCAAAGCTGTACATATTGTGTTGTCTTGGGACTTTTAGGAGTATCTGATTTTCATCAGGCATCTTAAAGTCAGAAGTCAACAAAAAACATTCAGTTTCAGTAAAAAGCACCTTATGCTGCTTATCACAAATTTTTGATATGGAGAAAAGGTTAAATTGCCCAAGTTCTTTTACAAAAGACACATTATCAAATTCTAAATTGCCCACAACAATTCTACCTTTACCAGTGATATACCCTTTGCTACCTCCAAAGGTAACAGAACCTCCTTTGAATTCTTCAAAATCCTTCAGGTGATCCTTGTTACCAGACATGTGCCCAGAGCACCCACTATCAAATATTCCTCTATCTCCCATGTTCTTGAGTGGATGTTCCTACACATAAAGAAGAGAAATTAGTTTCTCTTAAGGACCCAGGCCTCTGCAGGCTTGGGTCTGCCTTGTGGATCAGCATAATTGTAACTCTTATATGAACATGATCCACTGTTGTTTTAGGATTTATAGGTAAGTTCATTCTTAAATGGATCCCAAGACCAACATGCTGATGCCTTAATTGCAGACCCCTCATTTCCCTTTACACCATTAGAGTTTGAAATTTTTGCTGCATTATGAACAATGGGTCTCCTCACATGTGAATGTGATTTAGAAAAATTGATTCTATGATTAGTTTGGTTCACCTGTGGTCTATTTACAACTGGTTTTCTAGGTCTAACAGCATTAACATACCCAGAATTAACTTTGGGCCTAACAGAATTAATATTTTGCCCAGAATTAACATTTGGCCTAACAGTATTAATATTTGGCCTAACAGAATTAACATTTTGCCCAGAATTAACATTTGGCCTACCAGTATTAATATTTGGCCTAACAGAATTAACAAATGACCAACCAGAATTAACATTAGATCTACCAGAATTAAATTGTGCTGGTCTAGTAACAAATTGGTTAGCATGATTAATTCTGTTTGCATTATTCCAAACTGGTTTAGCATTCACATGACCAGTATTAACACTCTTCTATTTCTTAAGTTCTGCCTCTCTCATCATTCTTTTCTCATGAAAATCACAATCTTTAATTAGATGACTAAGGCTTCCACAAACAAAACATCTTTTAGGGACATAAGTGTGACTTTTCCCTAATTCTCTTTTCTTTCTATCAGATTTGGATGACTCTCTGCTTTCAACATGTTGCCTAAGAGATTTTATGTGTGAGACACAACTAGGTTCAACTGTTTTAGCTTTTGGTGCAGTCACTACTGGTTCATTTATCTTAACTGGTTCAGACCTAGACACCTCTTTTGATTCACTTTCTGATTCAGACTGCTCAAAGACATCTCCAATGGACCCTTCACTGTCATTGGATTGACAGGTAGAGTATTCACTTGATTTGTCATCTGAGTTGGTTTCAGGCATTTGGGGCCCCTTTTTACCATACACAAACAAAGACTCATCAAGTTCTTCCTTTTGTTGAGGAGTGTAATCTCCATTTAACGGAGGTGGAACTCCTTTAAAGTCATTAGTTTTTATGAATCTATTGTATGTAGGTTTACCAGCTAAGTCACTTTCTGTACTAACAAACACTGTTCTAGCCATCTCTTCCTCATAGCTTAAAACTTCACTATCAGACTTTATCTCATATCCTAAGCCAATTTTACATGTTGAACTCATACCAGAATCTACTAATCTAAATAGATTTTAAGATGAAGCTTTCCATGATTCTAGTGTTTTCTGCAATGCATCCCTATCTTTTACAGCTTTCATGCCTATTCTCCTATATCTTTTCAACTTTTCATCTTTTTCATATATTTCATTAGCATGAAAAGTAAGTTTTTCATTTAAGGCCGATTGCTGTTTTTGATAGTTGACTATTCGTGCTTCTAGGGTCTTAACAACATTGGTATAGGCAAGTATTTGAGCTTCTTGGTCACCTATTTGTTTCAATTGTTCATCACACAATAATTTAAGACTATTATATGATTTTATGCAAGTTTTGGGACACAAGGATACCTCAGAACTAGAACCAATGGCCATGAATGCGTGATTTGTGTCTTCTTCTTCCTCTGTGTGTTCACCCCAGTTGATAGCACCAGCTTCCAAAGTCATCATACCCATTTCATTCTTCTCTTCCTTATCTGCTTCTTTAGGGAATGAATCTTTCTGCCTTTTCCCATCAGTAGTCACTTTAGCTGTGCACTCCCTAGCAAAGTGACCATTTTTGTGACATTTGTAGCACTCAACATTCTTCTTATTGAAGCCAACTGCTGTCTTTCTATCAAATCTTATATTTCTCCCAGTCTGCTTATTGAACTTTTTCACCCTGAGAGCAATCATGGCTATCTGCCACTTTATATCCATCTCCTCAATATCAACATCATTAATCTGCTCAAGGTCATCATTGATAAGATCTGGTTCTTCTGAATTCTTTGCAAAGAGAGAATAAACAACTTCATCAGCAAAGCCAGCTGGGACTTCTCTTTCTCTTGTATTACTTGAAGAAGCACTAGAAGTATAGCCACCAGATTTAACTTAGTTAGTACTGCTCTTGCTTTGGGAGACAAAAGCAACATTAGCAGCACTGGAAGATGCCTTTGAGACCCCTTTGATCTCATGTTCAAACACTCGAAGATTGTTTTACAAGTCATCAATTGACAAAGTGTCAACATCATCTTTCATCCTCATGATCATTGCCACACTTGACCACTCTTTTGGCAATGATCTGAGAAATTTATGATTAGCATCTTCATTGGATACAGTAGCACCAAGGGCTTCCAATTGAGAGAGGAGGTGTTGAAATCTTTCATAGCCTTTCTCCAAACCTTCAGAACTAGTCACTGTGAAAGCTTCAAACACTTGTTTAAGGATAGCTTTCTGCATCTTCTTGGAGTTAGCATTCCCTCCAAACCTTGTTCTGATAGCCTCCCAGATCTCCTTAGCATCGTCCATACCATGGAATCTTCTTAAGTGCTCCTTGGGAAGAGCCATCAATAGAATGGTTTTGGCCTTCCTCTCTTTCTCCACAGCCTGAATCTCTGCAGCAAAGACTGGTGGAAGCACCCTAACAACACCATCTTTGCCCACAGAGATCCTTTTCTTCGAATTTCCATTCTGGATTGCCTTCCAGACTTCATTATCAATATACTCCAGATAATGTTCCATCTCCATTGCCCAGATGTCATACTCCTCCTTTTTCGAAAGTGGGAGTTTGATATTGGAGATAGTGGTTGTACCAGGGATACTTTGTTGTTGTTTAGTTGTATTGGTTTCTGATGCAGCATCTTCAAGATTTGAAGTTTCATCATCACTGATGTGGTTTGATTATTCATCACCATTCTTTACAGACATTATGCAGGATGAGAGTGAATGAGTGTTTAAGGTTTTTGTGTTTCTTCGTACTCAGAGTCCCTCTACTGGCTCTGATACCACTTATAGGTCCACACAAATTAATGGATCTAAGTAGCCTGTGTTACTTAATAGACAACTTGAATAAATCGAAATTGATCTAAGTGAGAAACTCTAAACTGGTTGTTAATTGTTAATGCGGAATCTTAACAATAACAATGAAGAACACAATATATTAACTTCGTAATTCTATTAATCTTTCTAACTTCGTAATTCTTGTGTAAGGTGCATACAAAACACAATGCCTTAGGGTTCCTTTTATACTCTAAGGAAAACCCTAGATACAAAACGTGTAAAAGGATAAACGTATCTTCTAATAAGATAACTAATTCATACGTATCCTTTCCTAACTTATAGCTAACTAACTTTACTATAAATCATAAACAGACTTAACTAAACAATGTCGACCAGACTTAACTATGCAAACTGTCTACCAAACTTGACATTGTACTGGCAGACTTAACTATGACATGATCATAACTAACAGACTTAACTAAGTACTTCAGCATACTTAAGTCTGTTCTTCATATATAAGTCTTCTCTTGTGATAATTCCCAACAATATAAGGTTGAGAACACGAGAATGGAGTTACTTGTGAACCTTTTGGCAGTAAATACGATTAAACCATATACTCCTCGACTTTGAGGTCTAGAAGAATGTATAGCTACATGAATGTGATTCGGAGCAAATGGGAGTCTCATATCACATTTATGCAAAGTGGATTAATGGAAGTAATTCCATTCGTAATAGAACAACATCCGGTTTCAATGAGAGCTTAGAGGAGCCAAAAGTCGTCCTTGAACTCTGTTGTTGACCTACGTATATTAGAACGAAAACTTTCTCACAACGTCTATATAAAACCTTTTTTCTGCTGATGGATCTATGGGGTAGGTAGGAGTAGAAGAATATGGTTTATGTGGTGAAAAGATGGGATAAAAGTAGTCAATGGGTTGTGAAGGAAGCATTTGTTGGTTACTGTATCTAAAGATGGGATAGAATGACTCAATAACAAACATGCTTACATGTGGAAACTGGAAGTCAAGGTTATATTTCGCAGATGCTTCGTAATATTATGTTTTGCAATTTGATTTAAATAGAAAAGGTATGAGTTTCGATTCGCATTCTCCATCGTTTCTTATTCTAATCTTTTCACAGGGTTAATGATGATTTTTTGTATTCTTTTGCCTCCCTTAAATCACCTTCCTATAAAAGGTCTCATATGTCCGTTCATGTAATTAGAAAGAAAAACAAATTAAAAAACGCAAAAAAAAAAAAAAAAAAAAAAAAAAAAAAAAAAAAAAAAAAAAAAAAAAGAGAGAGAAAGAGAGAGAGAGAGAGAGAGAGAGAAATATGGACGAACTGGGTTCTACAACACAATCTTGTTTTGTTGAAAAACAAAGCAAGTTCATTATGAATTTTCGGCAGGCGGATAGTACTTTAAGGGACGAACTATACTATAGTTGTGCAAAATGTTGCAGGGAAGTTGTCACGTTTTGGTATGATGATATGGGCCATGACGCATCTATTTTGGAAGAATGTAATAAGTAGCTGAATAAACGTGATAAACCATTGCTGCGAAGAATAATTTTCATGAATATTTTTTAATCAACTATGATTAAGTAGCATGCATGTCAATGGCTTGTTCTTTAAGTTTATATGATCTTCTGTATTTCTCTTTTCTCTATTGAATGAATACATGTCAATCTTTGTTTTTTTTTATCGTTATTCACCTTCTTTTATATTTCTAGGTAAATAGTAATGGATACGATTGGGAATACAAGATGTATAATTAAATATAGATTGAAGTGTCCAATGCAACTATATATTTTTTCTTAGGTTGCAATTTGATAATGATTTTATTGCGAACAACAATAAAGGTATCCTATTTATACAAGTTCACCTAGAAATACTTTCAAGTATAGGTATACCAATCCCTTAATTCTAAAGGTAAAAACTACATGGCTTCTTCTTTCCAAATTACCTCACCATCGAGGACAAATTTCGAATCTTCATCAAGTTCAGGCATGATAGAAAGCCGTAAGATATCGAATTGGACTTCAAAAGAAGACAAGTTTGTCTTGAAGAGAAGAGGTATGTCGCGATACTAATGATAAAAGTAGCAAAAGAAGGAAAAAAAATTACACTACACGCTGAGATTTAAAGGCAGCAAAGAACATTGAAGAAAGAAAAAAAAAATACACCGAGTACTACACAACTAAAAATCTTTGTTTTTGTAACGTTATATTTCGAATGTTTATTTCAATATTTTACTTTAAATCAATGTATATTTTTTTTATCTAGTTTTTGTGGTTAATAAAAGTTATCATAAAAAAATGTAACATGACATCAGATTACATATCAACGTCTATACATTACATCACAAATGCATTCCATTAACTTGAAAAATATTACATTACATCACATAATAACGTATAGATCAACTTATAAGATTCACACAATTGTAGTTGAAGCAACTTGGAGATGATGAATCAGATGATTGATTGGGTGCTTAGATTAAAAAGTTGGTAAAACTCGATTGTAAAACAAAGGACCCAATGAATTAGATGATATTGGCGCGCGTATTAAAAGTTGAAGAAAAGGTGCATGTGCCTAAAAGTTGGGAAAAATTGGCGGGAACACATGACCCCATGTACGACATGATACTTTTGAATCCATGACCTCGTCTTTTTAATCTAGCATTCATGTGGAAACAATCGTAGTTGAATAATCTTTATTATAAACGCGAGACTTCATCCACGATGCTTCTCATAAAATGATGAAATTAAGATGGGGAAATGGATGGAAAAACTGAAGGGTGGGTGCTTATGGTTGATAAACAACCATGTACTATAATAGAGATGGTTTGCTCAAGTTCCACCTGTGGTTCAAGCAAAGAGACTCAACCAAGTTTTAGATGCCCCTGCATCTTGTAGCTGACTCGAGACAATTCTGACATTAGGTAAAAAAATCATAGAAGATTCATGATGTTTTAGAAGCAAATTACGTCCCCTATAGTGTCTTAGCTATTACCGCAACATCTTTTTGGGAACGCTGAAAAACATGGACAATTGGAAAACCCGCCGTCAAAGTTCTCGGTTTCCAATGAACTCTGTCATTAACCTTCGCAAAGCTGTAAATATAAAGTACCCGGAAATATCATAAGTAGGGTTCAAGATGGTGTTTAATGGTAAGAAGTATTTAAGATGGATAGGTTAAAGTACAAAAATGTAGAGTGGATTTATTAGCAAGAAAAACAACTAGATATGGATGATGAATTTGAAGTTCTTACTTTTCATTGGAAAGGTAAACAACTGTCTTGTCAGCGTTCCTCTCACATTCATCTGCAACATATTCGCTATCACTAAAAGAAACGTTTCTTTAAATCATTCGTAACAGATTCCTAGAATGTCACAGTGGTGAGAAGTGGTCCTGTTTCTTTTATTACATGACTCTCACTTTGCAACTGGATCACATCACAATCGTAGTCATTGCGACTGAAATTTGATGTCCAGGAAAACGAACGAGAGGGGTGTCATCGTGATCGGAATAAGACAGACGGTGCAATTTTCTGCAAGAATGGAGGTGCGTGCGAGGATTATGCCCGAATATGTGAAGTTATAGGTGTGGTAGGCTATTAAATAAAATTATATACGTTATGTTAGAGTTATAGAAAAATATTAAGTTGTGTATGACTAGAATCGAACACGGGACCTTGGGATTGCACACTTTATGTATGAATGATTAATGTAAATAATTAATATATATAACCGTTTTGTATTTAATTATTTGGACACGAAATAACGACTAACGGACGTTAAGTAATTAACGGAATTGACTAACGACCGTTAGTGAATAAAGGAAGGACCATAGGTGCAAATAGGAGGAAAGAAAGTTCTAGAATCCCCATAATTGGGTTATGGCCAATCGGCCTAAGGGGTTTCCAAACCCAAATCTAGTCCAACTTATCCTCTAAGATATGTAGCCTATAAATACAAAGGCATAAGGGTTAGGGTTTTACATCTTGTACACTGATGCGTGGCTTTGCGACCTTACAACAGGTTTTACCTCTCGAGGGATCTCAAGAGGCTTACAACCCCACCAGGCAGTGTACCTGACCGATGTAGTATAGTGTAGTGGTAAGTACGGGGGATTGATCGTTCTCCACAAGGAATAGTGTCGTTAGGATTGAAAAACTACTCTAATTAGGTCTAAGGGTGAGAGAAGATTCTTTTTTGTATTTTTTATATTTTTTTTATGAAAGCAAGTAAAATCTCGGGTTTGAAGGAGTGGGCGGAATTAGTTGCTAGTCAACTAACCCAAATAACTACGATTGCAAATAAAATAAAATAACTGAAAATGAAAAGGTTGTGAAACTTATGTGGAGAGAAATGTGTTTACTTAGATTTCCTTACTCCCTAACTATCTTTTACCGGTTGATTAGTGTGTATTAATTGCGTGGATGACGGGTGTATTCCTTAATACCAATCGTGGGGTGGCGTACGTACTTCCCCAACTCTATGAGCTCCTACTTCACTCCTATGTCGAGCCGGCTAGGAAGCTCCTAACATGGGATCACTAGAATTCGCTCATGCATTAAATACAACCATAAAAACCTTAGTACGCATTGGTTCATGTTTCTTAAGACGTTCAAGCAAGTTACCGAATAGGAAGTTAGCCAGTTTTCTTAAGCCTAACATCGATGAACAATCATCCAATACAATTAATAACACACTAATAACCAATAATCAATAGCTAGGTTTCATTAGATCTAAGCAAACACAAGATAAATCTAGCCTAGCATGTTAATCAAAAGACAAGAACAAGATGTAATCAAACAACACATAGATATATTGAATGATTAAATAATCACTTATCTTCAATTAAACATGGGAGATCCAAGGGTATGAAAACCCTTAAAAATGGCAGAAATTCGTCTTAGGGTTTCTCCTCCAAAGTTACACACAATAAGTTCCACACTAATGACAAAAAATTGCAAAACTATATATAGAGTTTAAGGGCTGACGGCGTCACGTTATAGATCCTGACGCCGTCACCTCGCCGTTTTTAGGGTTCCCGGATGGCCTTCCTGACGCAGTCCCTCTTTAGTGCTCCAAAATCCGCTATGGCTTATCAAGGCTTGACGCCGTCAGAAATGGGCTTGACGCCGTCCCTCTTTAATTTAAACCGTGATGGCCTTGATCACTTCAAAGGGTGACGCCGTCAGATTTTTCATGCAAAATTCTCTGGCTTATCATGAGTAATTTTCATATCCACCTCTTTTGCCAAGCCATGACGCCGTCTGGGCCAATCCCTGACGCCGTCAAAGGTACTTTCCAGCATAATTTTGAGACTTTGCCGTTTTCTTCACTTTTATGCTCCAAAAACGTCCAAAATGCTTCCTTTTCCAGATTTCTTCTCCAAAGTACCTAAAATGACAAAAGGAACGATTTAGGGCAATATTTGATCAAATAAATACGATTTAGGGCTTAAATGACCCCCTAAAAGCGGTACACTTTTCGCTTCATCAAATACCCTTACACTTGAGATTTTCTTGTCCTCAAGCAAATGCGCTTTTATTCTAATCAAAATACAAGTTAGGGGTCATTTAACGCTAATATAAAAGTAATTACAACAAATAGTCGTTCCACTTTAATCATAATAAGCACGGAGATTACAAACTAGCACCTCACAAGTAGTGTTTAGATACTCACATCTCTCAAGTGTCATCAAAATAAATCTCATAAATGAAAACGGATAATATCTCTCACTACCTGTCATAGCAAATAGATTACCATAGGCTTGGGCAAGGATCGAAAACCTTCTCCACTAGGCGTAAGCACCTAAGATAAACTATCAAAGAGGGCTTTTACATGG
The DNA here is from genome assembly GCA_021014915.2 of Artemisia tridentata subsp. tridentata. NCBI lineage: Eukaryota > Viridiplantae > Streptophyta > Magnoliopsida > Asterales > Asteraceae > Artemisia > Artemisia tridentata. The sequence continues at coordinate 128,211,350 of CP139501.1, forward strand.
GTTATAACATGAGGTGTAGGGATATGATAAACACGGTTTTGTTGGATAAGGGATATTTTACTGGTGGCGAGTTAAAGATCTTGATTAATTACATGTACAATATGGCGTTGCTAAGCCAAGACTAGACTCGACTTAAGCTAAAAACAAAATAACAAAAACATAAAATAAACATAAAATAAAACGGGATGGTAGTCCGTATGTTTTTTCTACTTTTCTTTTTCTCATTTTTTTTTTTTTCATACACTCTTGCCCTACCATCCAAAATAATACATCATAGGGGCGTTGCATTCCCCTTACACTTGAACTTTTACATAACTTTACAAATAACTATTCTAATGACTCGAATTAAGATAATTGAAAAACTTGGAGTACTTTTAAAATATTTAGCACATATGGGGGTAATAAATGATGTTCTTCCCCATTACTCCATTACACTAGTACTTTACCCATGAGTCCCAATCGTCCCAAAACAATATGTACAAGGATATGACTCGACTTAGCAACCATGTAATCAATTAGATAATTAACTTGGGTTTAAACAAATGTTGTCACAATAATGCACTAAAAATGAGTGCATACAAGGTAGGCTAAGGCGATTTGGGTGTACATTTAAGTGGGGTGTAACAAATTCTTCCTTTAAGTAAAATACTTAAAGGTCGAAACGAAAAGATAGGCTCTGAGGGGTGTACTAGGGGTATCGTGTACTAAAAATGAGTACAACGCAAAGGGTGTGGGAGAATTACTTGACCAATGTAGCCAAAGTAATTATAACAAAAACACATGTGTAAAACAATGGGTTAATCCTAATGCCTCTTATCATGTAGTAAATCTAACTACACGAATGTAGTCTCACTTGTGGCCTCGGAATGGTCCTAACGCAAGTTCTAGAATCTAAGTGCTACCGGTACACACATCATAGCATAAATGCTTTTCCTACCAATTCTAGGGGCGAACCTCACATATTTGGGGGTGGAAAATTTTTTTAGTGGTACGGTTTTTGTGCTAGTCATATAACTCCTATCCGTGAGACGCTCATTAAGATCAAAGTTTCACTCCTAAATGTTGTAAAAAAATTTAAATTTGGCACTAAAATTGCCCTAACAGGTATTTCTCTCAGTTTTATAACACATCTACTATTAAACAAACAAAAATCAAGCGTAAAAGCATTCTCTAATCGTATCGTACTTTTACCCCCCTTACACTTAAGATGAACATTGTCCCCAATGTTCAAATAACAAGATGTAGAAGTATAAAGTAAAAGAATGAAATCAAATACTCCCCTGATTCGCTCGGTGGATAATGTGGCAACATGGTTAGATCTTCTTCCAAGGTAATGTTGAAGCTCCATGACTAATGCATCGACATAAGCTTGATTCCAAATACATCTCCTTGTCCAAAATAACCTGTTAAACCTGAGAAAACAAACACGAAAACCTGCATAACATCGGCGGGATAAATTCTATATAAGGATATAATGCTTGTGGAATGATAATTTTGCAGATTCCTGGAGATTATAAGTTAGAGATTTAATAAAAACTTTTTATGAAAATAAAACTTTCCAAATTTTTAGAAAATTAAAACCTGACGCCGTCAGGTTGTAAAGCCTGACGCCGTCAGAAATGATCTGACAGAATTCTCATGTTAAGTTTCCGAAAAAAATTTGGAAAAACCTATACCTTACTTCCTGGAAATCCTGCAAAACATCATTATGACTCGATACAAGCATTTGACTCAAACAACTACTAATATGTATGTTAATTTAATATTATTCCGATTCATGTTCATTTGTTCTAATAAACCGATTTAGATTTCCCTTACACTTAACTTTTGCAAAATACCTTTATATGTAGTTAAAACGAAGTTAAAAACAAAATAAAGCATTTTCACAATTTAGTTTTGAACATGAATCAACAATAATAAAAATTAAACATACATACGGAAACAAATAAAATCAAACAAACAATTAAATAAACACACAAAACAAATAAAGCTTGGGTTGCCTCCCAAGAAGCGCTTTTCTTTATTAACGAGTCTTGTAGCTAGACTCAAAGTCACCGTACATTACGTGACTCCATCATTGGTCACGGTTCCTAGGCCATTATCATTTCCGGTTTTATACTCCGGTCCTAATTTCAAACAATCCTTGTAGAAACCGGATATCCTTCCCATAACATAGTCTACTCCTTTATTTCTATCCTCATCATTCCTATAGTAGACCGCTTGCTTAAACTCCTTCTCAACATTTGACAAGTTTTGGAATTGTTCTATCTTATATGGCATTTGGTAGTTTACCTCATCGGTATCATCCTTAAATCTAACTATCCCTAAGGAAGGTTCATAAGTCATTCTAGAGACCTCAACAAATGGTTTTCCAAAAACCACTTGAGTTAAGGATGCATCGACTATTGGGCGGATATCTTCTACAATTACAAAGTCGGTGACATAGGTGAAGTTTCCTACATAAACCGGTAATCCCTTAACTCCTCCCGTGAAGTTACTCATCCAACCCTTGTCAGGGAACATCCTATACCCAAGTTGATTTTTCATTATCAAGTTGTAGTGGGCTCTAGTCATGATGTTTATGGGTGATCTAAGGTCGATGTAAGCTTTCCACACATGCAAATGTCCGATGTTGCATGGTATGTTGAGATTAGAAGGGTCGCCTATTTTTATAATTGGTCTACCTAGGAAGTATGGTGTCTCGGGGTCATCGAATAAGTCTGTATGATATGCGCGCTCTTCCTTAGTGGGTAGCCTATTGAAGTAGTCCTCATCATCATCTACTTCTTCAATCTCACTTTTCCTACCTTCCTTATCAACCTCGACTTTCTTAACCTCATCCCTAGGTTCACTATTATCTTCATTCCTATCAATCGGTTTGATAGTGACAATGTTGACGAAGTGGACATGTTTGGATGAAGAGGGGTCTTTTACTTGGGGTCCGCTATTTGTGTTCCTAGCGTCCTTATGTGGAGGTGATAGCACTTGGTTATTGAGGGCTTTCAATAAGTTGTCAATTTTATTGGTCATCTCCGTTTGTTGTTGATTGAATTCGGATTCAAACTTAGCTATCCGAGCTTCTTGAGATGCCATAAATTGGGACATCAATCCTTCAAAGTTATTGGTACTACCATAATTGTTGGAAGGATTGTTATTGAAAGTACGGTTCGAGTTGGAACCGCTTGATTGGAAACGATTAGGTGGGTTGGAAGAATTGGTTTGTTGTGCGTTTTGGTTTTGTTTCCACCTAAGGTTTGGGTGATTTTTCCATGAGGGGTTGTATGAATCACCGTAGGGGTTTGGCTCGGGTTTGAAAGTGTACCACTTGTCTCCCGCTCCGTCGATACGCGAGGATGCGTAGTCCGCAAAAGCTTGTTCGGGGAGTTCCATGCAATCACGAGTGTCGTGGGGACCACTACATAATTCGCATGAAGAAGTGATTTTGTTCACTTGGCTTGAAGGTTTAGGAGCCTCGTAGGATTTCATAAGAAACTTGACTTGGTCTTCAAGTTCTATGATCCTACGGTCGGAAGTGCTTAAATTGTTCGAAGGCAAAGATATTGCCTTGACCGTTTTATTCAAATCACGGGGATCACTCCAACTTTCATTGTCATAAAGAGCAAGATCTTCTAGGAGAGCCCATGATTGTTCCGCACTTAGATCACGTAGCTTACCACCGGCCGATTGGTCAATGGTTTGCCTCGTGGAGAGATTGATATGGTCATAGAAGATTTGGACTTGGAGCCAAAGTTCTATGCCATGGTGAGGGACTTTTTGGAGTAAGTCCTTGAATTGAGTCCATGCCTCGTAGAGGGTTTCGCCTTGACGTTGTTGGAACATCAAGATATCATTCCTTAGCTTGGTAGTTCTTCCTGGTGGGAAAAACCGAGCAAGGAAACGAGTGGTGAGATCATCCCAAGAGGTGATGGATCCTGCGGGTAGACGCTCTAGCCATTGACTAGCTTGGTCCCGCAGAGAGAATTGAAAGAGACGCAGTCGGGTCGTCTCTCGAGTGGCAACATCAAGGTCTATGGAATCAACGATTTTGAGAAAGTCCTTGAGATGTTGATTAGGATCTTCAGAACGAAGTCCATGGAATGCGCATCCGCTTTGCACCAACCGGATGGTGTCGGATCGCAAGGGTGTGACATTGGCTCCTTGAGTGAGCTCAATGGTGTTTCGATAGCCATGGTGGCTAGGACGGGAATAGTCTCCTAAGGTACGGGCTTTAGGAGGTGATGGTTGGTTGTTGGGATCAAGGATATTACCATCTTCCATGATGTCGAATGGTAATGGTTACGAACAAAGAAACGAAGAAAAAAGATAGACTAAAGAAAACCTAGAAAAATAAAATAAAAATCTCACTAGAAAGGAATCTAGTGAGTAGACCTATAAAAAGAAAAATTCAACCTAAACAATAACTATTCCCCGGCAACGGCGCCAAAAACTTGATGCGTGGTTTTGCGACCTTACAACAGGTTTTACCTCTCGAGGGATCTCAAGAGGCTTACAACCCCACCAGGCAGTGTACCTGACCGATGTAGTATAGTGTAGTGGTAAGTACGGGGGATTGATCGTTCTCCACAGGGAATAGTGTCGTTAGGATTGAAAAACTACTCTAATTAGGTCTAAGGGTGAGAGAAGATTCTTTTTTGTATTTTTTATATTTTTTTATGAAAGCAAGTAAAATCTCGGGTTTGAAGGAGTGGGCGGAATTAGTTGCTAGTCAACTAACCCAAATAACTACGATTGCAAATAAAATAAAATAACTGAAAATGAAAAGGTTGTGAAACTTATGTGGAGAGAAATGTGTTTACTTAGATTTCCTTACTCCCTAACTATCTTTTACCGGTTGATTAGTGTGTATTAATTGCGTGGATGACGGGTGTATTCCTTAATACCAATCGTGGGGTGGCGTACGTACTTCCCCAACTCTATGAGCTCCTACTTCACTCCTATGTCGAGCCGGCTAGGAAGCTCCTAACATGGGATCACTAGAATTCGCTCATGCATTAAATACAACCATAAAAACCTTAGTACGCATTGGTTCATGTTTCTTAAGACGTTCAAGCAAGTTACCGAATAGGAAGTTAGCCAGTTTTCTTAAGCCTAACATCGATGAACAATCATCCAATACAATTAATAACACACTAATAACCAATAATCAATAGCTAGGTTTCATTAGATCTAAGCAAACACAAGATAAATCTAGCCTAGCATGTTAATCAAAAGACAAGAACAAGATGTAATCAAACAACACATAGATATATTGAATGATTAAATAATCACTTATCTTCAATTAAACATGGGAGATCCAAGGGTATGAAAACCCTTAAAAATGGCAGAAATTCGTCTTAGGGTTTCTCCTCCAAAGTTACACACAATAAGTTCCACACTAATGACAAAAAATTGCAAAACTATATATAGAGTTTAAGGGCTGACGGCGTCACGTTATAGATCCTGACGCCGTCACCTCGCCGTTTTTAGGGTTCCCAGATGGCCTTCCTGACGCAGTCCCTCTTTAGTGCTCCAAAATCCGCTCTGGCTTATCAAGGCTTGACGCCGTCAGAAATGGGCTTGACGCCGTCCCTCTTTAATTTAAACCGTGATGGCCTTGATCACTTCAAAGGGTGACGCCGTCAGATTTTTCATGCAAAATTCTCTGGCTTATCATGAGTAATTTTCATATCCACCTCTTTTGCCAAGCCATGACGCCGTCTGGGCCAATCCCTGACGCCGTCAAAGGTACTTTCCAGCATAATTTTGAGACTTTGCCGTTTTCTTCACTTTTATGCTCCAAAAACGTCCAAAATACTTCCTTTTCCAGATTTCTTCTCCAAAGTACCTCAAATGACAAAAGGAACAATTTAGGGCAATATTTGATCAAATAAATACGATTTAGGGCTTAAATGACCCCCTAAAAGCGGTACACTTTTTGCTTCATCATACACTCTTGCTATAACCCTAACTTTGTTCTTCTTTTTCTTTTGCTCAAAACCGATGAGCTCAACTCTTGGGGGGGGGGGGGAGATCGACTTTAAGTATTAAACAAATAGTTTCGTTTAATTTTTGTGTTCTTTTGCTAGCACCAAACATTAATTGGTTATAGTACGTGTATACAAAACCTTGATAATTAACTTACTTAAGTTAATACCATCTTGGATTGAGGAACAAAATGGTAAGGGGTTTCTCGTTAATCCTATTGTTTGATAAAGAAGAAGAATTGAAGTTTAGATCCTTGTTCTTGCTAGGATCAAAGGTACGTATCTTTAATATTCGGTTAATCTCTTTACATGTTAAATATTGATTCTTTGCTTCCGCTACGTGCTTTGGTGATGTAGAATTAATTATATAATTGGTATGGTATTTGAATTCTAACAGTGGCATCACGAGCCGTTTAACATGTAATTGTATTACCGAAATGCATAAAAATCAATATTTGATTTGGATTAACATGTTTAGTCGAATTTTTAGGGTTTTTAGAACATAAAATTTCGAACCTAATTTTTTTTGGGGGGGGGGGGGTCGATCCTTCTTTAATTAAAAAAAACTAGTTGTGTAACCCTAAAATTAGGAACATGTGTGTTTATCTGTGTAAAGGGTTACGTTCCTTGACTTGTGAATTAATCCATGATGAAACATGCATGTTTATCATGGATTAGGGTCATGTAATTAATTGTTAAGTTACTTGCTACATGTAATAAAAAATATATCTAAAATTAGGGAAGACCTAATTAATTAAATTAATGAATCTTTTATTTGCAACGTGGTATATGTTTGGTAAGGCTTACGCAACCAACTTGTTTGGTGTATGTGGTCCATTGGTACCATTAGCTCGAAAACCAATGAGAGTCTTAGTAATTATATGCATATTAATACACATATAGATTATTAATAGGATTTATCAAAAGGTTTGCATGTGGCTATATGATTTAATGGTTAAGATTATATGTGTTATTATGTGGTTATTTATTTTTATTAAATTACTTGCTTTTTTTGTTTAAATTACTTGTTGAATTGTAAGCAAAAAGAGGGTAATTTTTGGAATAGAAAATAAATTGACCTAATAACTATGAAACCTTGATGTGATAAATTATATATTGCCAAGTCTTATGTGCCAACAGTGGTTCGCTTCGCACGGTAATTTGCTCCCAGGCGAGACTAGCAATATTATAGTTTATAACATATTTTTAAGACTTAGAATCATAAACTTTTGATTGAATGATGAGTTTTGTACCAATAGTGTGAACGGCTCACCCAGTTTAGACAAACTAAAAGAGGGGTATAAGGAGGCTTGACATTAAATTGTCATCCGAAAGGGACGCGTTTTTAATTAGCCTTCGGGCGGACGTTTGTCTCTCCGCTCCTTTGTGCGTCTAATTGGAGCTACCAAGTAATGCTATTATTTTGTACAAAATCATCTTAAGGGTGAATTGACCTCAATTCCATGCGCCACTTTGTGGTAATTATCTGAATAACTTGGGTCTTTATGACTCATGCAGTAGTAGGATATAGTGGGCGATAATTGGAGGTAATTCTTTGATTGGTGAACCCAATACCTCAATTAAAACTTTGTTGATTTAACTCTTAGCCTCTATTGGTAAATAAAATTGTTTTGAAAACTTATGATACGAAGATGTGTGCATGCTTCTTTGTACATATTTTGATTGTCACATCAAAATAAATACCCTAAAATTTAAGTCCATGCTATCTAATTATAAGAGACACTTGGAGTTAATATTTAGCGTAAGTGAGACCTTGACCTAAATATTAATGACAAGGTAAATTTCCATGGCGTGAGACCATGACATGGAGAATTTGCAGTTTCTAAATTAGACGACTTAATTAAGTTGTAAGTGAGACCTTGAAACTAAAGGCATGAGATGGGAAGAAACATGCTTACATTGCAAAATTGTTTTTGGCAAATGTAATTCCCATAATGATCTAGGAGTCGGAAATTGTTTGCCGATTATTGTACAACAGATTACCATATTTTGTACTTTCACTGCTAGCAGATCAACTGATGTAGTGAAACTATGGAAATTTGGATCCTAGTTTTCAAGAAGATTAAATGGATATATGAATATTTACTGGGTAATTTTCTTTTCTTGAAAAATTGTATTATCGAAAAAACTAAAATTGAATTTCGTAAATTCTTTTAATGTATTAATGCAACGTTAAACCGTTAACGTGGGACATTCTTTTAGTGGTAAATTGATCTACACCCGTAGGGGTTTTTGGCTAGAGTCAACCTTACTAAAAGAATAAACCTAGTCTCCTTTCTTTGAGAGAAGAGTGAGACTTAATTCTATTCCTTTTAATGAAAGAGAAAGGTACGATAAGATAATTAGAATTGTCTAAATTCTAAGAATTAACTCATAGCAAACTTTAATAGTTAAGAAAATTGCACATTTTCTGAGTTATTTAATTAGAAGCTAGACTGATTACCGCAAAATTGGTAAAAGGCAAACTAGCATGATTTATCTAGTTGTTGTGTTTTGACCACTTAAAGATGCTACATACCATTGTGGGGATGGTAGACATATTAAGGAAGAAATTGCATGCCCAATTTTTTCAAGTTAATTGCATTGATGGATAGTCCATCATTTACAAAGTATAATACATTCTTTTAGTACCTAAGTAATTGTTACGTATGGGATTTCTCAAAGGTGTAGGAAAGTAAATAGCACACTATTTGCTTTTACTGGTTATGAAACACTTATAATGTTGTCAAATCCAGTGGGAGCATTGTGTTGTAATTACTGAATAATGAATTAATGTAATAATTTGTAATTCAGTGGGAGCTACAAGCTTTGTTATCTTGGTAGTAACCCAGATTATCTCTAGAATGTCTTGAGATAATTACTTTCCAATTGTAGACACTTGTGGTGTTAAGGATAGTCATGTACGTTTCCTTACTAGAAAAGGTGGTTCTATATCTACTAATATCTATGACACAATCATATTGATCACATAAACAAACGAGTGACGTGTTGTTTATCTGATACATGATGTTGTTCCATGCACAAGTGGGAGAAATCTTTATTGTGTGCAAGAAACAACACATAGGAATATGATTTAAAGGATTCTCTTGACTGCAAAGTAAGAGAGTAATGTTCTAATGTGACTTAATCACATCTAATAAACAGAACACTTGAAGTTGTAATCTACGTCATGTAAGAGATTGGACTAGATTACAATGGAAAGGTAAATTTCATACTTTCATTACTAGCAGATCAACTGATGTAATGAAACTATGTTAATTTGCAAGTTTCTAAATTAGATACTTATTAGAACAAGTGTCAATATGGTAATAAGACTACTTCAAACTAAATATTTATGTATTATTGGAATGACATAAATGAAGTAATCTAATACTACTTCAAAATTTGAATATTTATGTATTCTTGGAATGTCATAAATAAATGAAGTAATAAATTAACTTGAAATTACTATTGAAACCAAATTGTGGTGTTCATGATTACTTTAATTATACATGTTCATATTTTTTAAATATGAAGACTTATAATTGTTACAAGACTTATAATAAAGTAAGACGTTAACTTGTTATGTTTTTTAATTAAGACATATACAAGAAGTCATTGAGTTGATCAATGATTTATAACGTATAGTGGGATTATAACAGTCTATGTCTTCTTGATTGAGATATGGACAAGAAGTGACTTAGTTAAAAGGTACTTGTGTTATAAAGCATGCAATTGGCTTGGAAAATCTATTTCACCATTAAGTTGATTTAGTTGGTAAATAGGTAAGCCAGAAAGAGTATAAGTTTATCTTACATATTTTAAGATTGTCTTACAATATTAATCCTAATGAAATACATAATGTTTATGGTACGTTCAGTTAGGAAAATCAAACTCTTTTTATATTCTTTGATTAAAGATAACTATATCTCCCTTTCTTCCATAAGTTATCAAGGTTAGAAAATTAAGTATGGGTAGTATATACTCAATAAGACTCCAACCTAGAAGATCAATAAGACACCATTTATTATAGAATGTGATGAATCACATTAAGTCTTAAAATTGAAGTTCTGAATTTGTGAAACTGCTTTTGAGTAGGTTATTAACAAACTTAATGTAAAGAACTGTCAATATGTATTTGAAATGTCCCAAAAGAGAACAATTTTGTGTTGCTCTACTTGCTAAAGTATTTATAGATAGTCTATAAATTGAAAAAAGCAAGTGGGAGTTTTATCTTGAAAAGATAAAGTTACAAGATACATAATCTTCTAAAAATACACTAGTAAATGTCATGATGAGGATTAAACATGTTAATGTTAAATCTCAAGATGATGGAATTCTCATTCATAGATCCATAAGAATATCTCAAATATTTGAATAATATGTTGAGGATTATGAGTTACAGGATTATGGTAAACCTGTTGACCATTAAGATGAATTGCAAATATTGAATTTAGAAAATTGCTCATACTATGAATGCTTAGATGCAGTCCAGAAAGATAACTAGTTTTGGAAACTTAGTTAATCTTGAACTCTATAGTTACACTATAGAATAAAGATGAGTTTCTTCAAAAGGAATGAAAATCCTAGAGATTTAAATTCTTGTGTAAAAATCATATGGACAAATTTGTATAAATATTTAATGTATGGAAAAATTATTAATCACACTTAAGCAATTAACTGTGATTGAAATTCTTTCTAGGCACATTAAATGTATAAAGATTATGACTATCATTCTTAGTTTCATAAATATGAAATTAACAATGGAATATCAAAACTCTTTCTTGAGAAATTACTTGTGTGAGGACGATAAGTAATTGAAAGGAGTATTTGAATTCAAATAATCTTTGGAAGTATACAAAGTGCAATAATTCATGAATGGATTAAGGCATGCATCTAGGAGATATACTTATGTTTAATTATTAAGTTCAGTTTTGATTTATAATTAAAATAAGACGATTCCTTAGTATTCCTGAAAGCTAGTGGGAATGTTAAATTTATTTTCTTATTTCATATATGTTGTATAACATATAGGAAGTAACATTCCATTAACATTACAATGTTAAGTCTTAGTTTGGAATGAAACTTTACTTGGAAATTTAGAAAATAAACATACAACCTTAGAATATTATAAACATAAGCGGTAAAATAATAGATTCTAATAGAACAAGATATACTATTAGAAAGTCTGAATAGAAACATATTTTTTAAAAGATATAACATGGGTGAAATCTAAGTTTGAAACAAGGATTTTTCATGTATATCATGTTGTTTGTTGTATCATGCTTAAATGAAAGATGATTTGACAACATTAATATCTAATTGAAAGTTATTAGATAACTAAGTGTAATGGATATGGTTGGATATATTATTAACATCCTCATCCTGGAATTGCTCCTAAATTCTAAGTATGAACCATATGGAAAATTGTTGCGTAATCGTTATAGCTGACAAATCTTGAAAGATTGAAAGGTAGCAAACATTACACAATAGATATTAAAAGTTTACGGGATTTTAAAGAGCATATTGTTGTTTGCATACAATGATGCTAATAAAATTGAGATGACACTCAATACTAGTCATGGTAGGATTTCATCCTAGTTAATGGCCATGTGTACTAGTTATGCTTAATTGTGAGCATAGTTGCATTATACATTAAAGAATTAGAATACTTTAAACTATAAAAGGTTTGATAGTTTAATTGTCATAAATTCGTGGTTGAGGATGTCACGCATTTTATGAAATATTATGTGGCAATATCAAGATAGTTGAATGAACACATACAAGAATATCATTAATTGAATTCTTGAAATAAGTATTCTCAAAATTTCGATAGATCAAGATTAGTTGATTTATGTCTTGTCAACAAGTATGTTTGACATGACTTGAGGCATAATTCATTAATAAGAATTATCATGCATTGATCTATTTTAGTATTTGGATAAGGGATGTTAAGCAATTATTATTTACAATGAATTAAAGTACTTGGTACGTTTATTTTAATTAATAATAGATTGTATCCTATATTTGCATGTTTAAATCCGTGAATAACTTATGTTATTCTAAATTGTCCGTTGTCGATTAATGATATGGGAATATCATTAAATTAAGACAAATCTGAGTATTGGTAGAATATACTTGAAAGTATATTGATGCGTTGACATGCCAATTTCACATGATATTCAATGAATTGAATATAGGACTTATCCCAACTTCATGAGTTTACTTTATGGATCTTCTCATCAAGTAAATCATGTGTATATAGTTATCCTCATACTTGAGATGCCAGATAACTGTCATGGATGTAGTGCATTTCTGTGATTCAATTTACCGCTATACGTAACTGGTAGCTATAAGGATTGTTTTCAAAAGTGTTGCAAAGTTCATGGGTTATGCTCGTAGTCAAGATAGAATTTGTTCCTTCAAATTGTTTGAAGTTTAATACTGCTGGGCCCCTCGTAGGGTTGACAAGATGTTTGTGCGGCCGCAACCAAGATCTCCCCTAAATATGTTCAGAAGATTTGGTAATCTTGCTCAATCAGAAAGAACGAGAAACATAATGATTAATAAAGAATGACTGAGATCCATATCTTTATTAATGTAGTATTAGAAACAAAATGATGAGTATGATGATGAATCATCGAATGGTTTTTTCAGGAGACCACCACCCGAGTTGTACTAGGGCATTGGCGTGTTGCTAGACGCTAACCAATGTCATTACACTTTTAATAGATTTCCAAGTGGAAGCTGTTAGAGTTATGGAAAAATATTAAGTTGTGTATGACTAGAATCTAACACGGGACCTTGGGATTGCACACTTTACGTAAGAATGATTAATGTAAATAATTAATATATGTAACCGTTATGTATTTAATTATTGGGACACGAAATAACGACTAACGAACGTTAAGTAATTAACGAAGTTGACTAACGACCGTTAGTGGATAAATGAAGGACCATAGGTGCAAATAGCAGGAAAGAAAGTTCTAGAATCCCTATAATTGGGTTATGGCCGATCGGCCTAAGGGGTTTCCAAACCCAAATCTAGTCCAACTTGTCCTCTAAGATATGTAGCCTAAAAATACAAAGGCATAAGGGTTAGGGTTTTACATTGTACCCTCTTGCTATAACTCTAACTTTGTTCTTCTCTTTCTTTTGCTCAAAACCGATCGGCTCAACTCTTAGGGGGGGGGAGATCGACTTTAAGTATTAAACAAATAGTTTGGTTTAATTCTTGTGTTCATTTGCTAGCACCAAACATTAATTGGTTATAGTACGTGTGTACAAAACCTTGGTAATTAACTTACTTTAGTTAATACCATCTTGGATTGAGAAACAAAACGGTAAGGGGTTTCTCGTTAATCCTATTGTTTGATAAAGAAGAAGAATTAAAGTTTAGATCTTTATTCTTGCTAGGATCAAAGGTACGTATCTTTAATATTCGGTTAATCTTTTTAAATGTTAAATATTGATTCTTTGCTTCCGCTACGTGCTTTGGTGATGTAGAATTAATTATATAATTGTTATGGTATTTGAATTCTAACACGTCAAATATAGGAGTGCATTGGGTGTAGAAGGGTAAAAATCAACAAAACACGTTTTTGTATGATGATATGGGCCATGTCGCATCTATTTTGGAAGAATGTAATAAGTAGCTGAATAAACGTGATAAACCATTGCTGCGAAGAATAATTTTCATGAGGCTTTTTTAATAAACTATGATTAAGTAGCATGCATGTCAATGGCTTGTTCTTTAAGTTTATATGATCTTCTATATTTCTCTTTTCTCTATTGAATGAATACATGTCAATCTTTGTTTTTTTTTTCATCGTTATTCAGCTTCTTTTATATTTCTAGGTAAATAGTAATGGATACGATTGGGAATACAAGACGTCTAATTAAATATAGATTGAAGTGTCCAATGCAACTATTTTTATTTTCTTAGGTTGCAATTTGATAATGATTTTATTACAAAAAACAATAAAGGTATCCTATTTATACAAGTTCACCTAGAAAGACTTTCAAGTATAGGTATACCAATCCCTTAGTTCTAAAGGTAAAAACTACATGGCTTCTTCTTTCCAAATGACCTCACCATCGAGGACAAATTCCGAATCTTCATCAAGTTCAGGCATGATAGAAAGTCGTATGATATCGAATTGGACGTCATAAGAAGACAAGTTTTTCTTGTAGAGAAGAGGTATGTCGCGATACTAATGATAAAAGTAGCAAAAGAAGGAAAAAAAATTCCACTACACGCTGAGATTTAACAGCAGCAAAAAACATTGAAGAAAGAAAAAAAATACACCGAGTACTACACAACTAAAATTATTTGTTTTTTTAACGTTATATTTCAAATGTTTATTTCAATATTTTAGTTTAAATCAATGTATTTTTTATCTAGTGTTTGTTTTTAATAAAAATTATCATAAAGAATGTAACATGACATCAGATTACATATCAACGTCTATACATTACATCACAAATACATTCCATTAACTTGAAAAATATTACATTACATTACATAATAACGTATAGATCAACTTATAAGTTTCACACAATTGTAGTTGAAGCATCTTGGAGATAATGAATCAGATGATTGATTGGGTGCTTAGATTAAAAAGTTGGTAAAACTCGATTGTAGAACAAAAGACCCAATGAATTAGATGATATTGGCGCGCGTATTAAAAGTTGGAGAAATTGTGCATGTATCTAAAAGTTGGGAAAAATTGGTGGGAACACATTACCCCAAGTACGACACGATACTTTTGAATCCATGACCTCGCCTTTTTAATCTAGCATTCATGTAGAAACAATCGTAGTTGAATCATCTTCTTTATAAACACGTGACTTCATCCGCAATGCTTCACATAAAATGATGAAATTAAGATGGGGAAATGGATGGAAAAAGTGAAGGGAGGGTGCTTATGGTTGATAAACAACCATGTACTATAATAGAGATGGTTTGCTCAAGTTCGACCTTTGGTTCAAGCAAAGAGACTAAACCAAGTTTTAGATGCCCCTGCATCTTGTAGCTGACTCGAGACACTTCTGACATTAGGTAAAAATATCATAGAATATTCTTGATGTTTTAGAAGCAAATTACCACCCCTATAGTGTCTTGGCTATTACCGCAACATCTTTTTGGGAACGCTGAAAAACATGGACAATTGGAAAACCCGCCGTCAAAGTTCTCGGTTTCCAATGAACTCTATCATTAACCTTCGCAAAGCTGTAAATATACAGTACCCGGAAATATCATAAGTAGGGTTCAAGATGGTGTTTAATGGTAAGAAGTATTTAAGATGGATAGGTTAAAGTACAAAAATGTAGAGTGGATTTATAAGCAAGAAAAACAACTAGATATTGATGATGATTTTGAAGTTCTCACGTTTTATTGGAAAGGTAAACAACTGTCTTGTCAGCGTTCCCTCTCACATTCATTTGCAACATATTCGCTATCACTAAAAAAAAAAAAAAAAAAAAAAAAAGTTTCTTTAAATAGTTCGTAGCCGATTCCTAGAATATCATAGTGATGAGAAGTGGTCCTGTTTCTTTTATTACATGACTCTCACTTCACAACTGGATCACATCACAATCGTAGTCATTGCGACTGAAATTTGATGTCCAGGAAAACGGACGAGAGGGGTGTCATCGTGATCGGAATAAGACAGACGGTGCAATTTTTGGCAAGAATAGAGGTGCGTGCGAAGAGTATGCCCGAATATGTGAAGTTATAGGTGTGGTAGGCTATTCAATAAAATTATATACGTTAAATATAGGAGTGCATTGAGTGTAGAAGGGTAAAAATCGAAAAAACATGATTTGGTGTCCTAGTTATAGTAATATGCCACAAAAGTTAGTCAAGTAGGAAATAAGTGTCATCTTCGGTTACAGAAATGCAAACTTTCCGCTTTATCAGCTTGATTTTACAGAAATGCAAATTTTCCGCTTTATAAGTGTCATCTTCGGTTACAGAAATGCAAATAAGTGTCACTAAGCCCTCGCAAGTTTAGTGTTTTAATAAAATTTAGCCATTCAAAGGAAAAAAAGACTTTCTCCTAAAACTGTAAATCACTTACATGATTTGGATGCATATAATCATCAGTGATCTAAACTCAAATTTCAAATCCTTTAAGCTAAACAACTACAAAGGAGTGTAAAGAAAATTCATGGAGATTATGATTCAAACAACTCTCTGGTGAAAACCTAAGAATGTACACTCATTAGGCTACAAAAATCACACAGTGTGAAAAGTGAAAGGTTTATGTGGACGTATAGCCTGGACTGGGCCAGGAATGGGCTAGGCCCGGCAGACAGCGGCCCACTCTACGCCTAAACCCTAATCCATGCCCTATAAATATATGGTTGGGATCCCCTTCTTCAGATATAAGAACAGAACATAACAGGTTAATCTAAACCTAACTCTTGTAGGCTATATCGCATCGATACTAACTTGACTGTCGGAGGTGGATCCCGGGGCTACGGCCTCGGGTCCACTCCTAACGGGTTCTCTTTGTTGAACAGGTCTATTCAGGGCTCGAGAAGACGACGAACGGCCCAGGGAGAGTCGTCGAATCCAGCCCGCGCCAGATTATGTATCAACAGTTTCGACATCTAATCTCCCGTTTCATTCTTATCGATTGACATATGTGTAGGAGATAATCTCTAGACTATTTTAGTTTGATATCGAGTTCAATGTTGCGTATAAGTCGCCGATATAATAGTTTTGCTAGTGTCAACCTTGCTAGCAGTTTTTATATTGCACCTTATGAGGAAACTATGTACATGATTTGACCAAATGATTATGTATGTTCTTGATAAGAGTTGAATCCATTTTTGCTATAATTTTGGATGTCAACTTTCATCCATATGTCAATCTTATAAAGAATGATATTCTATGATATCTAAACAAAAATATAATGGAAGATGTCACTCTATTAAATAACTAAGATAATTCAAAACTTAACATTAAACAATACAATTATACATGCATAGCATACAATTATCTTATGCACCAAGATATACAATTAACTTATGTAATCATTAAAACACCCCTCATGCAAAAATATAATTAAAAAAATCACATGTTACAAATCAAACAAGCTATTAGAATAAATTTTTAAATACTCTCCTAAACAAACTAAAACATTCATGAAACAAAAATTAATACAATCTATCAAAACAAAAGAAAAAAAAATAATATAGTTTGTCATTCTTTAAAGTTAATAAAACCTAAATATAAAGTTATTGTCGCGAAAAACCTTATGAAAAAAAAATTGTTTTTCAAAAAATCAAATTACAAGATATCCGCCACTACAACGCGTGGAACCATGCTAGTAATATATAACTCATATATCCAACAAGTACACAGCTTGGAAACCATTCAACATCTCCCATATTTGTATTAGCTCTTTCTTAGAGCCTTATTTTCTAATATACTATAGCCTTTTCAAAAAAGAAAAAGAAAGAAAGGAAAAGAAAAAACAAAAAAAACCAAAAAAAAACAAAACTCCCACATAAAATAGGAGCAATGATGCACTGATTAAAAAATTACAAAATCATAGCCACATAGTAATTTGGCAACTGAATATGAAAAGTAACAAAAAAACAAAGAAAAAAATATATACGTTATAATGCAATATGATTTGACTACTACACATGTCAAGTTATTGTATGAACATAACTTTGAAAACCTTTTATAGATGTATCATTACTCATAAAATAGCACCACCATGAAATCGTAATCACAAAAAGTGAAAACTTCACATCTGTATAATAACGTAATTCTTAAAGACAAAAATTAGCATCCTCCAACCAAATTTAGTCTTAGCACGCCTTCATCGATCTCCACCAATTACAGACACTTCAAACACGGTTTTCCATTATACGCATTATTAAAATTGACAAATGGGATTTGTTTTTGTAACTCAAGTCTTGATTATTAATTATAGTACATATAAAAGTTATGAAAACTTTGTAATTAACAAAAGCCCACGTGAAAGTGCTTCACCTATAAGATTCTTGTTTAATCAATAGAAGATATAGTTTTAGAGTGGCTGCTCGTTGGATTCAGGGAAAGACACTAAAATCAAGATATGTTGAGCAATTAAAGATTTGTTTAGACAGGTGTCAATCATCAGCAAATGATGTAAGCACTTACTTTAATATGAAAGTGAAAACCTGAGCTTTGTGCTGACGCATTTCAAGTTTCAACCTTGGAGGTGGAAAATGTACTTCGTTATTTAGCATTTTGATGGTAGAGAGTCAGAGAGGGATTTGTTCCCTTTTGGTATTTGTACGAGGAAGTAAATGCCGCGCTTCGGAGCGTTGCTTAAAATTTTTGTTTCCTATTTATAAAAATAAAAAAAGTTAAATAACTATAAAATGTAATTGAATTTATTTTATTTAATGGTCACATTTTACCATACTTTGTTTCTTAAAATTTATGTTGCTTTTTGATCGCGAATAACACCCCCGGACCCAACATACCGAGCCGGGAACGCTCATAATAACTCCGACCCTAGGATAACTCGGACCATGTTAGACTCCGATCCTGCCAAGCTGAGCCGGACAATAACACCCCAGCATAGAAGCCCGCGGCTCAGCATCTTGGCCGCGAAGGAATTTAGTATCTGGGGACAATCCAAAGGTCAGGACCACGGATCAACCCAAAAAGAGTAAGGAATATTATCAGCTATCATATAGCTAACCTAGGCAGGCCCCAAATAGGAAAGACAGCAGTCCTCTTCTGAAGAAACCGCCACTCACGGCAAGGAGACAAGAAAAAGAGGGGACCTCCCAGGAAGCTGACAAGAAAGACCATGGTATAAATAAAGGGCATTCGCCACTCTCAAACGGTAACTCAACTCTCACAATCCATCCTATCACATACTTTATCTCTCTAAACAATAAACTTACTCTCATACCGGAGGTTAACCGCGGAAAACCCCTTTCGCGGTGAGACTAACGGTGGTTTCTTTCTTAGCAGCTTTTACACAGATTCTTAGTCCGAAATTCGCCCCATCAAGAGCTAGCCTAAACTAGGTCTTGCATTGAGCCGAAGTTTTGTACTGACAAGTGGCGCCATCCGTGGGACGCTAACACAACTGCGTTTCCAAAGATACTCTTACCAAAAATGAGTAATCCGACAAATGGCTCTCCTCCCACCCAAGAATGCTCCGTGGTACGGAATACCTTGGAAAAGGAAAAAAGGCAAGGAATGGAGGAACACCACTCTGGCCCACTGCCACATGAGGCAATAAGGGAGTCTTGTAATAAGCATTACGACCAACTATTGCCATTGATGGCTGAAAAGGTTCATCAGGAGAAATTAAGGTAGGTGCAAACTCGCCTTGATTTCGATAATAAAGAACTGAAAAGTTCGCGGTCTCAAGAATAGTCTCGAAACTCTTAGTCAAGATCCTTGGGGGAAAGAAAGGCTGAAAAGAAGCGAAAGGCTAGCCCTAGTGTTAGGTCCGGACCTTCCGAGTATTCCTACTCCCAAAGTGCTTTTTCCAGACTCAGCAGCAGAGAGACAGAAACCCCCCCCCCCCAAGAAGACTGTGAGAGAACCAAATACCCCTGATCAACTGTCTTTACTCGCCTAGGGGAGAGACGAGAAGACATCAGGTCACGCCTGGGGGAGAGAAAACCGGAGGTGTTTTGTTAGGTCTCAAGTTTATCACACAAGGTTATTTGATTGTAGAGAGAGAATGTTAGAGAGAGAAAGAGAGGTAAGTTAAGAATAATAATAATGACAAAATGAATAACATTAACCAACACCCCTTTCCTCCAATGGAAGGGGTATTTATCGAGTTCCACATCAAGTTGGGCTTTGCCCTAAATAACTAATAAGTAACAGGCCACGGCCCATGGGCCTTCTACACAGGTCGTACCTTAATAACTAACATAAAGGCCTAAGCAACCTATTACAAAATATGATCAATACTTGATAATCTAAGACGAGTTCCCAACAATGTCCCCCTAAGTATTGGTCATCAAGGTTGCTTGACGTCATCTTTGCTTCGTTGGTTTCGACGTCATTTGGATCTTTGTTCTTTGTTCTTGATTTAAGTGATATGGTAAAGTAAGGATCTTCCTTCCACCAACATTCTTTAATTCTGGTGTCTTTACGTCTTTTCCTCCATGCTAATATGTCTTTTGACTTTTGTACTTCATGTATCAATAAGTTCTCACTTCATAAGCTTCAATCTTCGACTTATGAAAGTTTGTTCTACCTGATCTTTGACTATTCTTTTACTTCTCTTTGACTTTGCTAACTTTTGTTATCGTTGGTCTTTGTGAGAACTTTTCATCGGAATATAAGCATGATGGAATGGTGGTAGTGGAACTTCTGGTCTCCATGATTTTCTGCAGGTAAACAGTTAGCAATAAATCACCCGTGTAAAACCCCAAAATTAACACAATCTGAAATGACCAAAATACCCTCTAATTTTGAAATTTTAAGAACTTATAAGATACGCTATAAATTAAAATTTGAGTTATATAACGTGTTATGACTCGAGACCATACGATATGAACATATAACCTAAAGTAAAATACGGAATGATATAAGAACTTATAACTAAATATATGGCACGTTTAAAAGGATCCCTATGGGCCGAAAATCATAAAATGTGTACACAACATATGTATAAAAGATAAGTATAAATAATTGGCTAATTTGGAAGGTTTCAAATCACCTTAATGCACATCCTAAAATTCGGTTCAATCACCCCTAAAACCCCTCCCCATAACCGTGTGTACATCTCCATCAAAAACCCTAGCTCCCTTTTTCTCCTATTCCATCTGTACGGCAATCAAAAAAAATAAAAAAATAATAAAAATTAAAATAAAAAAATTAAAATAAAAAAGAAACAAAACCCTAGAAACTTTGTTCTAGTCGACACAAGAAGAGGAGGAGAAGGAAGCCTTGATCATTGTTTTCTTATTCCATTCATATCACAACAAGGTAATCGATCCATCATTTAATCCATTGAATTTTTGAAACAAAACCCTAACCGATCCATGTATATTTTTGTTCTTTCATTCGGTATTGATCAAGAAGAAGAAGAAGGTGTGGTGATTTCTCGACCTAGAGATCTTTGTGTTCTTGATTTCTATTCGACCCATACAAGAGGTATCACATAAACCTTCAATCCATAATAG
This sequence comes from Artemisia tridentata subsp. tridentata, assembly GCA_021014915.2. Classification (NCBI taxonomy): domain Eukaryota; kingdom Viridiplantae; phylum Streptophyta; class Magnoliopsida; order Asterales; family Asteraceae; genus Artemisia; species Artemisia tridentata. The sequence continues at coordinate 128,232,505 of CP139501.1, forward strand.
TTAATATGTGTTAATATGATTTATGATGATATTGAAATCGGGTTCATAAAATGATAACTAGTTCACATGAAATAACAATCTTGAAAAACCCTAATATATTTGGTCTATTATCATGTTTTGATTGTTATGAACATGTTAATATCACATATATGTCGACCTATACCTGTTTCGAAGTCATTCATAATCGCTTGTGTCAATAGAAAATAGTTGGAATAATAAAACCTAAAGAGATCACATGAAATCATGAATTCAGTTTGCTGATAGAAATTAATGTCGAATTGATCTGAGTATATCTTGATGATGGTAACGTATTTTTGAGTGTTTCTTGGGTCTAAAATTAAGTTTAAGAAAAGAACTTTCTGAAAATATAAGCCTTTGTAATTTTTAGAGGTCGGGAAGATACACTTTTTTATTTTACAAGATCAAGTGTCAAACTGAATTCGTATGTCTGGAAAAACAGTCCGGGTTTTTGATTTTTAATTTGCAAACCATGTCGAATTAGAGGATTCCCTTTTACAGGATTAATATTTCATATGTCTAGCAATTACTGGAATTGTTGTAGATTTTTATGAATTATTTAAATGGGGTAACAAAATACAAACTTTTCGGGTGTCAAATCTGATCATGAATCTGGACGAATTGGCCTAATGAATTTTTAAACTATAGTTATACTAGCTAATAAATTCTGGGAAAATTAGTGTGAGTTCTAAGAACATGAAAGTACGTGTGTGAAATTTTGTGCATTTTATTTCTGAGTCCTTATATGATTCATAAATTCGTCTAAGCATAACAAATTCGTATATAAAAACTGTTAAGGGTTTAAAAAGGTGTTATGTGTATATTTCTTAAACTAAAGGGTTTAATTTGTCATTTTTCTAAACTAAAGGGCTTAACTTGTGAAAATATGTAACTTTAGAATATTTACATTTCATACCCTAATCTTACCATAATGACACTATAATCCCTAAACTTGTTGTATTTGCATAATGAACCCTAACACTTATGAAAGCTACGTTATGAACCTTAAACTATTAATATAGACACATTGCTACCTCAAATTGATTAAGGGATAAACTTGAATAATTATGACTAATGTTTCTAGATATAGAAACCTACTAATTATGGAAACTTACTAATTCGGGAAACCTGACTAAAATAAGTAATCTGATTTAAAATAAGTTATTAATAAGACGATCATGAATTCGTGTAGATTCGCTGAAGATGGAGTTTGCTTCCAATCTTTATGTTTCTAGTTGTGTTTTCACTTGCGGTCTAAGGTACAGATATTCTACCCTTTTTCAGTAAGGGTGCGTTCGTTCTCATGATTTCTTGATCTTGATTCATTAGGATTTCCTTAAGCCATTTCTATAATCCCCTATTCTTTGATTCATTCGTTTGATATGCTTCGTTGATATTATGATTCATTTGACATAAGTATTCGAATCACTTGATGCTTAGTAGGTTCATTTGATTTTGTAATTGGATGTGAAAACCTTTATTAATTTTATCATGGAAATGTTTTGAGAAAAACTAATTTAAAAATGATGTTTATGAATGATGCGATACCACTTTTATATGAAATTTTACTAAACTTTTATGAAAACTACTTTTAAAGACTACCTTTATGAATACCATTCTTAAAGATCATTTTTATGAAAACCATTATTAAAAGATTTCTTTAAATGAACATTTGATAGAAACCTTTGAATTGAACCTTGCTATGAACCATTTGATTTCGAACCTTTGAGATCCTATGCCTGATATAATTCCCTCATTGACTCATGACATTCATTGTATGATTGTCATTCTTATTTATTCATTCTGACATTTATCTAAATGTCTCTGCTATGCTATGCTTATGTTTGCCATGCTTATTTGAGTTACTATCTTGTTTCTCTTGCCATGCTAGATTATATTTGTTGTATGCTACGATAGATCTGTGCCTGAGCTTACCTAGTTGTGGAGGTACCATGACCATGTCTTTGATGGCACCTTAGGCATGACACTCCCGTAGAGGTGTGATAGATCTACGGCGTTCCCCCTTATGTTTATGTATTATATTGTGATCACTATTGGCCATTAATGCGTGTGTGTGCTTAGTCTAGTACTGACATACATACTTATGTAAAGGAGCGTATGGATGCATCCTAGGTTTTATGTTTTATGTGATTATGGTGACCAGGTGGTGTGTGCCTTGCACTCCTTCTCACACTTTTATTTACTTAGAGGTCTCCCCTCTTCGTATACTTGTTATACTTTAGTATGATTTGACGATTTATGTATGGAGTTCTTATGGCACATCCTTATATGAACCTTTTCATTATTTCATTCTTTCTCTCGATTCAATTATTATTCAGTTCTCATGCATTCCTGATTTTTAGTTCTCTTTAAATTCGTATGACTTTCATAATTATACTTTCGTTTTGTATTCTTATTCCTTCGTTGCTTATGCTTATTTACCGTCCTGTTATGTTATATATATCTGTTCACTGGGCTTTTTAAGCTCAACCGCATTTCTTTCCATGCGGCAGGTTTTAGATGGAAGCTGGGTTATGAGTGGAGAACACTTGGGACTTAGAGGACATTTACCTTCATAGCTATCCTGGATTAGAGATGACTAGAAGTAATTACGATTGTAGACTTAGAATTTATTATTTTTTCCCTTTGTAACCTTGTATTTCAGATTTTCCTTTGTAACCTTTGAAATTCATTTTGTATTATTTAGTCATATGCTTGTGTTTGCTTTGATATATTCACCATAACGTAATACTTCTACCCTTATCGGGTTGGGGTGTTACAATTATGGTATCAGAGAGACAGGCTGCGACTTGTAATACATTTACCCTTGACCTGTGAAGTTTGGACCATTAAGTTTCCACTGTATGCGCTCATAAGACAACCTTTGAAAATTTGCTTTAGGATTTCCCCATAGGAACTTAAGTTACTACCGGTGAGGAATGGGTAGACTAGGACATCTATGTAAGTAGCATTGCTTCCGCATCACTCTGATTTGTGCCTCTGCCTTTAGCTATGCCTTATAAGAACATTTGTTTCAGAAGTTAGAAAGTTTTGCAACCTAAGTTTAGAAACCAAGTAAGATTGAGATACCTCGGGAACTTCATGTATACCTTGCACCACTTAAGTTTCACTTCCTGATTTTGATCTCCACTTCCGATCTGTTTGATAAACAGTTAATACTTTTCCGACCATCCCGAAGGTCATTCGACCGTAATGTGTTTGACACATTCTATAAATTCATTACCTATGCTGGATATAAATATATCATCTGATACTACTCAGTCCTGCAAAATCCATTACTACCCTATGAGAACTCTGGTAATTATTAAGCATGGATATAGGAAGTTTTATTCCCTCTCTTTGAATGATGAATCTTGCCTGACAACCAGTTTTCTTTGGAAGGATATGATGTAAATACTATCTCAGTACGGAATTGTTAACTGAGCATGATGATGCTGATAACTAATATTCCATACATCTCACTTTTGATAATTATACGATGTTCGTATTACCAATGATACACACCCTACCTGCCCCTTATGCTAAAAAGCTAAACAAAATTCCAACACCTTGAACTGTTCGTTATCTATCTCAACACAATGATGAACAGTGTAATTGACCTTGATATATGAACTACCCGTCTGGTCTAACGACCGTATTCGTTCTACGGATCTGTTTACCCTTGATATAATTAACCTTGAGGTCTTTTGGTTATGGATTGGATGGCTCTTCGTAAAGCTACCATAGACTACCGTATCTGAAATGTAACCTTTAACAATCTGCTTCACCCTACTTTTGTCTTAATGACTCTCAACCGCTTAAATTGTTAAGATTAATGTTGCTATGAAAGCACATATTCCGATCTCATTTGATTGTCAAATTTCTCCTGACACCTATTAGTATCCACCCTTAGAAAGCTCTGGAATTGGAAGTATTTTGTTGTACAAAAAAATTTCGATGTTCTCTGATGAACCTCTTGGGATTCCCTCCTGCTTGGGAAGTAGAGTTGGCATCGAATTGATCTCAGTTGACGAAACCATGATGCCATAGAAGTTGAGAGATTGAAGGAGTTGATGGAATATGATTTTGTTCACCCCAGTATTTCTCTTTGGATGCTCTTGTTGGTCTATGAAGAAGAAAGAGGGAAGTATGCGGCGGCGTATCGACTATCGTGAACTTAACCGTATCACTATCTGAAATCATTATCCATTTCCGCGTATCAATGATTGATTTGGCCTACCTTTGAAAACTCCGTATCAGACGGCCTCATTTAAGTTTGAAGGACTGAAGAAGCAACCGCAAGAACATCCAAGAAGGGAGTTGACTAACTGAGAGTAACCCCGCTAAGCATTTCAGTTTTATTCGTGAAGAGAAAGATTGGTGATGTGAAGTAGATATGAAGTTTCCCTAAGACGATTCCTGAAGCTGCTTTCGTACTCGTTGTGATCATTATGAGTTTTAAATGATGCCAATCGTATTGGCTAATAGAATCATGTTTTCGCGAGTATTTGGACAATTGTCATAGTATAACAGTGTGTTTGTGCTCAGAGACGAACGAGGAACATGTAGATCATCTTCGTATTAAGTAGAATGACCCTTTGTTCTGGAAGAGTAGATGTGATTGGCGTTCAGAATTGTAGCAGACAGTACAAGAGAGAAACTGAGAAAGGTCTAGATTATATTTCATGCAGCACGTGGAGATTTCAGTTCGGGCATCAAGACAACCAGACCGTAGGGGACGATCTATTCAGCACATAACCTGGAGTTGACAGCAGCTGGAGCTGGCGAATTTCAAACTGTGCTAGAAGACCTATCGAAGACACGCAATCTTGTTTCTCTATTCATTTTAGTTGTACTAAGATGAATTGAGAGCAGAAGAAGACTCGCGAATGGAACAATGCACAGCGATCATGCTAGAGATTCACGTTACCACCCCACGGTGTCTAAAAAAGGTGTCGAAGGCTTGAGGGACCAGACTCAAGTTTGTAATTCCTTTCCACCCTATGATCATATGAACAGAGGTAGACAGATTACTTGAAATTTTAAAGAGATTTGAGATCATGTATTTGAATGGTTGAAATTTGAAGCAAACGTTTGGGTTTGGAAGAGTTAACTCTGTGAAGGATGAAGCTATTGATGACGTAATTCACTCCCTCTCAACCTACTTAAGTTTCCGTTACCTGATAGTAAGGTACCTTGAATGATTTAGGTTCTTTGTTAGTAATTCCGTTCTGTGTTCACTCTGCGTTTATTGAATAACGAGTGTGGTATGAGAATTTTGACGAATCATGGAAGGAACTTTGAGATTTATTTGCATGAATGGGCGAATGTTGAAGCAACCACTTATATTGGCTAAGTTGATTCTGGTGAGTGATGAAGGATTGACGCTATCAAAGACGTACCTTAACTCTGATAGACATACTAGGATTTCCGTTACTCTTTCGAGTAGTTTCGTTCTCCTCTTAGTTATGGTGTTGATTTTGGTTACCTCTGAGACTGTAGAAGGACTAGGTGGATTAAGATAGGTTGTTCTATTCACGACTTGAGATAAAGTATGACCATCATGAGGGCATATTTATATGATGCTAGTATTATGACGCCTGATCAACGTGATAATACTTACATCATATAGCGTGCACTTATTGTGATCATAGGATATTTCGAGGAGTGCCTTAGGAGCCATATTGACCGCGTTTAGTGAGACTTTAGGATTCATTCTACCTATACGCGTAATATGCCTTCACCGTTATACGACTTGATACGTTTGGATTCACGACACGCGTTTTTCTGACCTCTGCACTTCCAATAAGAATCTTAGGTATTGTTGTAGAGCTTTCTGCCGGTTGATGTTATCGACAATCTGTTTTCTGTATGTTCTCATCTGATTTGTCTAATCAAATTCTATGGACGGCATATCCGTCAAATCCTACGTATTTCCTGTATCTCTCCCGAGAGAATACGATTATCATCTATTACGTTTGGTATATTATTCTTTTGATCTGGATTCAGTATGGTATGTCCTTTCTGAAGAAACCGAAGCTATTTCGATCAACAAGATAGAGTCATGAGAAACAAGTCATTCGCACTTCCGTTCCTGGTCCTTTGTGCTTCCGTTTCGTTTCACTTCAATTTTCGAGGACAAAAATTTTCTTTTAGAGGGGAAGAATTGTAAAACCCCAAAATTACCACAATCTGAAATGACCAAAATACCCTCTAATTTTGAAATTTTAAGAACTTATAAGATACGCTATAAATTAAAATTTGAGTTATATAACGTGTTATGACTCGAGACCATACGATATGAACATATAACCTAAAGTAAAATACGGAATGATATAAGAACTTATAACTAAATATATGGCACGTTTAAAAGGATCCCTATGGGCCGAAAATCATAAAATGTGTACACAACATATGTATAAAAGATAAGTATAAATAATTGGCTAATTTGGAAGGTTTCAAATCACCTTAATGCACATCCTAAAATTCGGTTCAATCACCCCTAAAACCCCTCCCCATAACCGTGTGTACATCTCCATCAAAAACCCTAGCTCCCTTTTTCTCCTATTCCATCTATACGGCAATCAAAAAAAAAATAAAAAAATAATAAAAATAAAAATAAAAAAATTAAAATAAAAAAGAAACAAAACCCTAGAAACTTTGTTCTAGTCGACACAAGAAGAGGAGGAGAAGGAAGCCTTGATCATCGTTTTCTTATTCCATTCATATCACAACAAGGTAATCGATCCATCATTTAATCCATTGAATTTTTGAAACAAAACCCTAACCGATCCATGTATATTTTTGTTCTTTCATTCGGTATTGATCAAGAAGAAGAAGAAGGTGTGGTGATTTCTCGACCTAGAGATCTTTGTGTTCTTGATTTCTATTCGACCCATACAAGAGGTATCACATAAACCTTCAATCCATAATAGTTAATATGTGTTAATATGATTTATGATGATATTGAAATCGGGTTCATAAAATGATAACTAGTTCACATGAAATAACAATCTTGAAAAACCCTAATATATTTGGTCTATTATCATGTTTTGATTGTTATGAACATGTTAATATCACATATATGTCGACCTATACCTGTTTCGAAGTCATTCATAATCGCTTGTGTCAATAGAAAATAGTTGGAATAATAAAACCTAAAGAGATCACATGAAATCATGAATTCAGTTTGCTGATAGAAATTAATGTCGAATTGATCTGAGTATATCTTGATGATGGTAACGTATTTTTGAGTGTTTCTTGGGTCTAAAACTAAGTTTAAGAAAAGAACTTTCTGGAAATATAAGCCTTGTAATTTTTAGAGGTCGGGAAGATACACTTTTTGATTTTACAAGATCAAGTGTCAAACTGAATTCGTATGTCTGGAAAAACAGTCCGGGTTTATGATTTTTAATTTGCAAACCATGTCGAATTAGAGGATTCCCTTTTACAGGATTAATATTTCATATGTCTAGCAATTACTGGAATTGTTGTAGATTTTTATGAATTATTTAAATGGGGTAACAAAATACAAACTTTTCGGGTGTCAAATCTGATCATGAATCTGGACGAATTGGCCTAATGGATTTTTAAACTATAGTTATACTAGCTAATAAATTCTGGGAAAATTAGTGTGAGTTCTAAGGACATGAAAGTACGTGTGTGAAATTTTGTGCATTTTATTTCTGAGTCCTTATATGATTCATAAATTCGTCTAAGCATAACAAATTCGTATATAAAAACTGTTAAGGGTTTAAAAAGGTGTTATGTGTATATTTCTTAAACTAAAGGGTTTAATTTGTCATTTTTCTAAACTAAAGGGCTTAACTTGTGAAAATATGTAACTTTAGAATATTTACATTTCATACCCTAATCTTACCATAATGACACTATAATCCCTAAACTTGTTGTATTTGCATAATGAACCCTAACACTTATGAAAGCTACGTTATGAACCTTAAACTATTAATATAGTCACATTGCTACCTCAAATTGATTAAGGGATAAACTTGAATAATTATGACTAATGTTTCTAGATATAGAAACCTACTAATTATGGAAACTTACTAATTCGGGAAACCTGACTAAAATAAGTAATTAATAAGACGATCATGAATTCGTGTAGATTCGCTGAAGATGGAGTTTGCTTCCGATCTTTATGTTTCTAGTTGTGTTTTCACTTGCGGTCTAAGGTACATATATTCTACCCTTTTTCAGTAAGGGTGCGTTTGTTCTAATGATTTCTTGATCTTGACTCATTAGGATTTATGATTCATTTGACATAATTATTCGAATCACTTGATGCTTAGAAGGTTCATTTGATTTTGTAATTGGATGTGAAAACCTTTCTTAATTTTATCATGGAAATGTTTTGAGAAAAACTAATTTAAAAATGATGTTTATGAACGATGCGATACCACTTTTATATGAAATTTTACTAAACTTTTATGAAAACTACTTTTAAAGACTACCTTTATGAAAACCATTCTAAAAGATCATTTTTATGAAAACCATTATTAAAAGATTTCTTTAAATGAACATTTGATAGAAACCTTTGAATTGAACCTTGCTATGAACCATTTGATTTCGAACCTTTGAGATCCTATGCCTGATATAATTCCCTCATTGACTCATGACATTCATTGTATGATTGTCATTCTTATTTATTCATTCTGACATTTATTTAAATGTCTCTACTATGCTATGCTTATGTTTGCCATGCTTATTTGAGTTACTATCTTGTTTCTCTTGCCATGCTAGATTATATTTGTTGTATGCTATGATAGATCTGTGCCTGAGCTTACCTAGTTGTGGAGGTACCATGACCATGTCTTTGATGGCACCTTAGGCATGAAACTCCCGTAGAGGTGTGATAGATCTACGGCGTTCCCCCTTATGTTTATGTATTATATTGTGATCACTATTGGCTATTAATGCGTGTGTGTGCTTAGTCTAGTACTGACATACATACTTATGTTAGGGAGTGTATGGATGCATCCTAGGTTTTATGTTTTATGTGATTATGGTGACCAGGTGGTGTGTGCCTTGCACTCCTTCTCACACTTTTATTTTCTTAGAGGTCTCCCCTCTTCGTATACTTGTTATACTTTAGTATGATTTGACGATTTATGTATGGAGTTCTTATGGCACATCCTTATATGAACCTTTTCATTATTTCATTCTTTCTCTCGATTCAATTATTATTCAGTTCTCATGCATTCCTGATTTTTAGTTCTCTTTAAATTCGTATGACTTTCATAATTATACTTTCGTTTTGTATTCTTATTCCTTCGTTGCTTATGCTTATTTATCATCCTGTTATGTTATATATATATGTTCACTGGGCTTTTTAAGCTCAGCCGCATTTCTTTCCATGCGGCAGGTTTTAGATGGAAGCTGGGTTATGAGTGGAGAGCACTTGGGACTTAGAGGACATTTACCTTCATAGCTATCCTGGATTAGAGATGACTAGAAGTAATTACGATTGTAGACTTAGAATTTATTATTGTTCCCTTTATAACCTTGTATTTCAGATTTTCCTTTGTAACCTTTGAAATTCATTTTGTATTATTTAGTCATATGCTTGTGTTTGCTTTGACATGTCACCATAAAGTAATACTTCTACCCTTATCGGGTTGGGGTGTTACAACCCGACACTTATAGATTCGGACTTTGAGATCGTCAACAGCATAGTGTGAAGACTTTCTCTAATCCTAGTCAATGCCGTTCCTGAACCAGAAGATACACCGAAGTGTATTAACAATTCAGATGAGTCGCTGAAGTATACCAAAGTATCACTCCACGACTGTAGACCGTTGTGGAACCACCAAGCATAACCCGCAAGCGATTACAGAAGTGACCTGCTGTCAGGGCTGTTTGATGTTGACCCTGGCAGGATTTTCAGTCAATCACTGAGAATCACAATATGTAAATTCTCTCATGAATGTTCTCGGCAGATTACTAAGACCTACATAGGACACTCTTATAAATTTACAACTGAGGTTCCTTTTGTTTTAAAACCAGTGTAACAATGCTAAGTGTTCCTAAGAGATCTTTGATATATCTCGTGGCTCTAGACTCGATCAAGTGCTTATTTTAAGTCGTCGGAGGCATGGAGCAGAGTGCCTCCTTTTCAATATCAACACATCTCGGAGTGAGAGGTTGATAGATAACGAAGGGTTCTCCGTGAGAAATGAAACAAGTGTCTTTTGACAGACACCTGAGTGGCTAGAAGGTTTAGTGCAGTGCGTCACTGGGTCCATGACGGCTTAATCTTCAATACCGGAGTTACCGTAGTAACAACCAGTAGCATATGTATTGAGCCCGGTTTCTGCCCTGAGGTTGAACAAATGGAGGGCTATTTCTTTTCACCCTATTCTTTACTTTTCTTTTTCATTCTTCAACCCTTTCTTTCTCCTTTCATTTCTCTACTCCTTTTTTCATAATACCTAGGACTTTCAAGTTCTAAACTATTGGTATTGTCCTTGGGTAGATCCCTCCGGCTCTGGCGGATCATAGGACGGTTTCCTAACCTTAGTCACCTTATAACTCCATGACTATCCTATTTTATTCCATAAACTAATCTTTTTGAAAATCTCTCAAAGAGCTTATGATTGTAAAAACATATTTTGTTAACACTTCGAGAGTTTTGTGATTTTCAGAAATACTCCCCCCTTAACATGTGCTCATAAGTATTTAAGGTAAATTTGCACATGTCGAGTAGAGTCAGCACTTTTAGAATTGATCGATTTTCAATGAACATGATCGTTGCGAGATACGTTTACATCACTAGCAGAACTAGCTTGAAATTATTACCCATCCAGATCATAGTCAAAGAAAATCTCTCGAAATCGGTACATTCTACTCAGACAAGTCCTTTGCGAGACACGTTTACATCACCGGATAGACCGGCTTGAAATTATTACCCGTCCAAGACATGTCTTTTCGATTACTGACTATTGATATCGTCAATTTGAGGGTTCAATTCTGAGTCGAGCTCATTCGAGATTTCATCTTTTCATTCCATATTTTAATCACATATATATTATCCCCTTCAAAAATAGCATATTCATGTTGTTTTTGTTAAACTTTTGATTAAAATATGCTTTTTGAGATTTTCGGGAAGAATTTTAAGAGCTTTTGTGTTGTAGAACAAAGATTTGTTGTTTCAAGTACTCCCCCTTAACAAGGGAATACTTGTTCTTTTGAGCAGCATTTTGAAAAACTTTGAAAAATTCTTGTTAATTCTACTCAAAAGTAAAAAGCTTTCACTCCTTATATGAGGATTGTGGCACTGAAGCGTACCACAGAGTCCATTCTTTACAAGAACGGGTTGTGCATTGTGATGTTTGCACAAGCCATTAAGCATGATTTTGATGGAACATTTTTTGTTTTGGAAATACTCCCCCTCAAAACTCGCATTTGTTTTGAGAATTTTAAACTTTTTAAAGTTTGAGGGAAGGAGTCTTCTTGAAGCAAAATTCTGAAAGATTTAGAAATTTCAGTTTGAAAAATTCTTGAATAAATTTTGCTTCAAGGTAACTAAAACGTTATACTCTGAAATACTCCCCCTCAAAACTAGCATACGTTTTGACATTTTTAAACTTTGGAGCGAATTGGGGAGTAAAAATTTGAAAATCTTGAGCAAAACGTACAACGGGGTCCTTTCTTTGACTTGAGCTTAAAGATTTTGAAAGTTTTTCTAAAATATCTCAAGCCAGAGAAGAATTTGCTTATTGTTTTTAGGATAAGTGCACGCTTGGTTTTAATGAATGGTTTAGCAAGGCACTTTCCTTTCTTTGAAAACCCGAGTTGTACACTGTAATGTGTGTACAAGTCGTAATGTTGAAGTCCGAGTCCTTAGCTGAAGTACTAAGAAGTTATATAATGTTTAGATTAAACAACAACCTTGGGAACCAATTTAAGCACGGCGTTAACGGGTTTACTAAATTTTGAAATCCATTTGTATGTTGTGTCAATCTGATTTAAAGATGTTGAATTCCAATGTGGACTGAAAACCGGTGTTTCATTTTGAAATAACACTCGTGGAATTTATGGAGATTTAAAACTCTTTTTCCGTTGAAAATTGTTTGAGAAACCCGGTGTTTCTCTTGGAGTTTTAAAATCTGAAGAAGAAGATTTCCATCTAGAGTTGAACCTCATGGGTTCTCTTTGAAGATTTGTTTTTGTGATAAATGGAAACCTTCTGGTATTTGGAATGTTCAAAGCAGAGTCATTCTTATGTTGAAGCGAAAGCAATTCTGATATTGAATATTTGAAAGGTTTTGACCGACTTTGTTTTGGTCTCCACACTTGCTTTACCGGTGTAAAACGAAAATGTGGAGTTTGAAACACTTGATTCTTTCCATTTAAAGCATTTGGGGTTTTTAAACAACATTGTTTTGGTCTCCACACTAGCTTTACCAGCGTAAAACGAGAGTGTGGAGTTTCAAAAGATTGAGTCTTTTCTTTTGAAGCATTTGGATTTGAAAACTTTTGAGAAGTAAGTGTTTCAGAAAAACTTGGTTTCTTCGAAAACTTCCTTCCTTTTTGCAAAGAATAAATTGTAAACTGGGAAACCTTTTTCGAAAATGGTTTTGAAGACTCACCCGTGTAAACCTTCTTTGAAACACTTACTTCTGGTGTTGAAAAATCTGAAATTGGAACTTTTCCCTTTAATCGGTTAAGTGAATCAAACTTCACTTTTAAAGCATTGTATGAAGTTCTCAAATCACTGTATTCTTTTTGAAGAGAAAAATAATCTTGGGATGCCAGTTTTGATTCTAAAGAGGCAATTTGTTTCAAAAGTTGATCTTTTTCGGCTTTAGAATCATCCGTTTTACGAGCCAATTTCCGTTCGAACTTAATATTTTCTTTTTCAAGTCTTTCAAAATAATTTTCGAATTTTGTCATTTTGTTGAAAAAGTCAGTTTTGGCATCCTCAAAATCGTTTGTTTGTTGAGCTAAAAGCGTTTCAAGCTCAACCACTTTTGTTTGAAGCACATGATTTTCATTTTCAATTTCATTTTCAAAAAGATACATTTTCTCCCCCGTTTCCTTTTCAAAATCTGGAGTATTAGAATTGAACAGGGTATTTTAAAAGGAAACTTTTGTGATTTGATACTCAACCTTTTTCATTTTCATTGATTCAATCTTTTGCAAAACATTTTCAAACTTTTTATCAGCGAATTCAGACAATTGAGATTTCAAAACTTTAGTCTCTTTTTGTTTCATGTTTGAGTTTTGTGTCTGAACTCGTGAACGTTTGATTGAATCAAACAGGTTTTTGTAAATCTGTTTCAAATGCTCATTTTCACTTTATAATGATGCCACAGTATGTTCCAACTCAATATTTTTGTTTCAAGTTTTTCAAAATCAAACTTGATTTTGGCATTATCATAGTTTTCCGCAAAATTTTTTTCTTTTCCTTTAAGCACCGATGACAAAGATTTTTCAGACTCGAGAGTTTGTTTTGACAGTTCAGTTGTTTTGTTTTCAATTAATGAAATAAGTGAAGGACATTTGTCGTGAAATTATTCAACACTCTGGTCAACCTCTCCTTCATTAGTGAATTGAGGTTGCTCAGAATGTTGTATTTCAGAAGATGAAGAAATCATATCATTGACATAAAAAATGTTATAATTTGGTACCTCAACCATAGGCTCTGTGTCATAAATGGGTCTGATATATGCACTTTCAGCATCAGTATCATTCCCTGATATGCGTTTTTCCTCTTGTTGTTCTGATTCTGCCCCACTGCTTTTCGTAACAACAAAACTAGCACCCATTGATTTAACCTCATTAACCTGTTCCTCTTGAGTCTGCAACTTTCTTTCATTCATCATTCTGTCGTACTCTCTTCTGTGAAGTACTCTTTCAGCAATTGACTTTTCAATGGAATCCATTTGTTGGATCAATATATCTTTGAAAGTTTGAACCTCGATTCGAGTGTATTCTAAAAAATTCTTGCGTGCCATTACACTGTCATAATCCGAAGAGAACCAGGAATCGATGAACTGCTGAAACTGTTCCTTGAGCACTTTAAAGATGACCGTGGATCCATTCCCGTGAAATTCTTCGTTTTCATGTTGATTCTCCAGTTGATCCACGTTGAGGAACATAGTTTTTGTGAACATCTCAACGTCTTCTCCATAGAGTGATGGAAATGCCCGTTTAAATCCATTCTTGGTACGAATTCCTGCTAAGTCTTTGTTTGAGAGGACCTTAAAATGTGAATGAAGTAATCTAAAACATGCCATGCATTTCTCTTTCGTTTCTCTCTCTTTTTCTTGCATTAATAGCTCTTGCGTATCTCTCTCTTTTGAACTTGATTCCATTTCAATTTAATTCCGATGTGTGTGATGCGTGGGTTTTGCAACCTTACAACAGGTTTTACCTCTCGAGGGATCTCAAGAGGCTTACAACCCCACCAGGCAGTGTACCTGACCGATGTAGTATAGTGTAGTGGTAAGTACGGGGGATTGATCGTTCTCCACAGGGAATAGTGTTCGTTAGGTGTGAAAGGCTACTCTAATTAGGTCTAAGGGTTGAGGAAGATTCTTTTTATGTTTTTATATTTTTATGAAAGCAAGTAAAATCTCGGGTTTTGAAGGAGTGGGCGGAATTAGTTGCTAGTCAACTAACCCAAATTACTACAAATGCAAATAAAATAAAATAACAAAAATGAAAAGTGGTGAGAAACTTATGTGTGGAGAAATGTGTTTACTTAGATTTCCTTACTCCCTAACTATCTTTTACCGGTTAATTAGTGTGTATTAGTCGCGTGGATGACGGGTGTATTCCTTAATACCATTCGTGGGGTGGCGTACTTACTTCCCCAAACTCTACAAGCTCCTACTTCACTCCTATGTCGAGCCGGCTAGGAAGCTCCTAACATGGGATCACTAGAATTCGCTTGTGCATTAAATACAACCATAAAAACCTTTAGTACGCGTTTGGTTCATGTTTCTTAAGACGTTCAAGCAAGTTACCGAATAGGAAGTTAGCCAGTTTTCTTAAGCCTAACATAGATAAACAATCATCCAATACAACTAACAACACACTAACAACCAATAATCAATAGCTAGGTTTCATTAGATCTAAGCAAACACAAGATAAAATTAGCCTAACATGTTAAACAAAAGACAAGCATAAGATAGAATCAAACAACACATAGACATATTGAATGATTAATTGATAACTTATCTTTCAATGAAACATGGAAGATCTCAAGGCAAGAAGCCCTGAAAAAGTAGCTAAAATCGTCTTAGGGTTTTATCCCAAAATTCCACACACTAAGCTCTCTCCTTTAATGACAAAAAATTAGAAAACTATATATAGACTTTGACATCTGACGGCGTCACCTTATGCATTGTGACGCCGTCACCTCGCCGCTTTTAGGGTTCCCGGGTGACCTTCTTGACGCCGTCCCTCTTTAGCTCTTCAAAAATCCATTCTGGCTTATCAAGGCTTGACGCCGTCGGACCTATAACGTGACGCCGTCCCTCTTTGATTTAAGCCGTGACGCCCTTGATTTAGCTAAAGCGTGACGCCGTCAGAATTCTCATGCAAACTCACTGGCCCGTCATGAGTAAATTTCACATCCAACTTTTCTTGCCAAAGCATGACGCCGTCTGGAGTTAATTTTGACGCCGTCAAAGGTGACTTTCAGCACAATTTTGAGACTTTGCCGTTTTCTTCACTTTTATGCTCCAAAAACGTCCAAAATGCCTCCTTTTCCAGATTTCTCCTCAAAAGTACCTAAAATGACAAAAGGAACGATTTAGGGCAATATTTGATCAAATAAATACGATTTCGGGCTTAAATGACCCCTTAAAAGCGGTACACTTTTCGCCTCATCAAATACCCTTACACTTGAGATTTGCTTGTCCTCAAGCAAATGCGCTTTTATTCTAATCAAAATACAAGTTAGGGGTCATTTAATGCAAACATAAAAGTAATTACAACAAATAATCGTTCCACTTCAATCATAATAAGCACGGAGATTACATACTAGCACCTCACAAGTAGTGTTTAGATACTCACATCTCTCAAGTGTCATCAAAATAAATCTCATAAATGAAAACGGATAATATCTCTCACTACCTGTCATAGCAAATAGATTACCATAGGCTTGGGAAAGGATCGAAAACCTCCTCCACTAGGCGTAAGCACCTAAGATAAACTATCAAAGAGGGCTTTTAAATGGGTTATAATGTTAGGTGTAGGGAAAAGGAAAACACGGCTTTGTTGGATACGGGATATTTTACTGGTGGCGAGTTAAAGATCTTGATCAATTACATGTACTATACAATGCTGCTAAGCCAAGACTAGACTCGATCTTAAGCTAATGAAAGAAAATAACAAAACATAAACATAAAATAAACATAAAATAAAACGGGATGGTAGTCCGTATGTTTTTTCTATTTTTCTTTTTCTCATTTTTTTTTTTGTATTTTTCTTGAAATTTTTTTTTTTTTTTTTTTTTTTTTTTTTTTTTTTTTTTTTTTTTTTTTTTGCATACACTTTTACCCTACCATCCAAAATAATACATCATAGGGGCGTTGCATCCCCTTACACTTGAACTTTTACATAACTTTACAAATAACTATTCTAATGACTCGAATTAAGAAAATTGAAACACTTGGAGTACTTTTAAAACATTTAGCACATATGGGGGTAATAAATGATGTTCTTCCCCATTACTCCATTACACTAGTACTTTACCCATGAGTCCCAATCGTCCCAAAACAATATGTACAAGGATATGACTCGACTTAGCAACCATGTAATCAACTAGATAATTAACTTGGGTTTAAACAAATGTTGTCACAATAATGCACTAAAGATGAGTGCATACAAGGTAGGCTAAGGCGATTTGGGTGTACATTTAAGTGGGGTGTAACAAATTCTTCCTTTAAGTAAAATGCTTAAAGGTCGAAACGAAAAGATAGGCTCTGAGGGGTGTACTAGGGGTATCGTGTACTAAAAATGAGTACAACGCAAAGGGTGTGGGAGAATTACTTGACCAATGTAGCCAATGTAATTATAACAAAAACACAGGTGTAAAACATGGGTTAATCCTAATGCCTCTTATCATGTAGTAAATCTAACTACACGAATGTAGTCTCACTTGTGGCCTCGGAATGGTCCTAACGCAAGTTCTAGAATCTAAGTGCTACCGGTACACACATCATAGCATAAATGCTTTTCCTACCAATTCTAGGGGCGAACCTCACATATTTGGGGGTGGAAAATTTTTTTAGTGGTACGGTTTTTGTGCTAGTCATATAACTCCTATCCGTGAGACGCTCATTAAGATCAAAGTTTCACTCCTATATGTTGTAAAAAATTTTAAATTTGGCACTAAAATTGCCCTAACAAGTATTTCTCTCAGTTTTATTACACATCTACTATTAAACAAACAAAAATCAAGCGCAATTGTATTCTCTAAAATCGTACTTTTACCCTCCCCTTACACTTAAGATGAACATTGTCCCCAATGTTCAAATAACAAGATGTAAAAGAAAAAAAAGTAAAAGAATGAAATCAAATACTCCCCTGATTCGCTCGTTGGATAATGAAATTACACGGTTAAATCTTCCTCCAAAGAGAATGTTGAAGCTCCATGACTAATGCATCGCCATAAGCTTAATTCAAAACATTTCCTTGTCCAAAATAACCTGTTAAACCTGAGAAAACAAACACGAAAACCTGCATAACATCGGCGGGATAAATCTATATATAAGGATATAATGCTTGTGGAATGATAATTTTGCAGATTCCTGGAGATTATAAGTTGGAGATTTTAATAAAAACTTTTTATGAAAACAAAATTTTCAAAAATTTCTGGAAATTAAATCTGACGCCGTCAGGTTATAACCCCTGACGCCGTCAGAAATGACCTGACAAAAATTTTCATTTTAAGTTTTCGGAAAATTTATGGAAAAACCTTTACCTTACTTCCTGGAAATCCTGCAAAACATCATTATGACTCGATACAAGCATTTGACTCAAACAAATACTAATATGTATGTTAATTTATTATTATTACGATTCATGTTAATTTGTGTTCTAATAAACCGATTTAGATTTCCCTTACACTTATCTTTTGCAAAATACCTTTATATGTAGTTAAGACGAAGTTAAAAACAAAATAAAGCATTTTCACAAATTACTTTTGAACATGAATCAATAATAATAAAAATTAAACATACATACGGAAGCAAATAAAATCAAACAAACAAATAAATAAACACACAAAGCAAATAAAACAAATAAAGATTGGGTTGCCTCCCAAGAAGCGCTTTTCTTTATTAACGAGTCTTGTAGCTAGACTCAAAGTCACGTACATTACGTGACTCCATCCTCGGTCACGGTTCCTAGGCCATTCTCCTTCCCGGTTTTATATTCCGGTCCTAATTTCAAACAATCCTTGTAGAAACCGAATATCCTTTCCATAACATAGTCTACTCCTTTACTTCTATCCTTATCATTCCTATAGTAGACTGCTTGTTTAAGCTCCTTCTCAACATTTGACAAGTGTTGGAATTGTTCTATCTTATATGGCATTTGGTAGCTTACTTCATCGGTCTCATCCTTAAATCTAACTATCCCCAAGGAAGGTTCATAAGTCATTCTAGAGACCTCAACAAATGGTTTTCCAAAAACCACTTGAGTCAAGGATGCATCGACTATTGGACGGATATCTTCTACAATTACAAAGTCGGTGACATAGGTGAAGTTTCCTACAATAACCGGTAATCCCTTAACTCTTCCCGTGAAGTTACTCATCCAACCCTTGTCAGGGAACATCCTATACCCAAGTTGATTTTTCATTATCAAGTTGTAGTGGGCTCTAGTCATGACGTTTATGGGTGATCTAAGGTCGATATAAGCTTTCCACACATGTAGATGCCCTATGTTGCATGGTATGTTGAGATTAGAAGGGTCGCCTATTTCTATGATTGGTCTACCTAGGAAGTATGGTGTCTCGGGGTCATCGAATAAGTTTGTATGATATGCACGCTCTTCCTTAGTGGGTAGCCTATTGAAGTAGTCCTCATCATCATCTACTTCTTCAATCTCACTTGTCCTAACTTCCTTATCAACCTCGACTTTCCTATCCTCATCCTTTGGTTCACTTTCTTCCATGCTCCTATCGATTGGTTTAATAGTGACAATGTTGACGAAGTGGACATGTTTGGATGAAGAAGGGTCTTTGACTTGGGGTCCGCTATTTGTGTTCCTAGCGTCCTTATGTGGAGGTGATAACACTTGGTTATGGAGGGCTTTCAACAAGTTGTCAATTTTATTGGTCATCTCAGTTTGTTGTTGATTGAATTCAGTCTCGAATCTAGCTATCCGAGCTTCTTGAGATGCCATAAATTGAGACATCAATCCTTCAAAGTTATTGGTACTACCATTGCCGGAAGGATTGTTGTTGAAAGTACGGTTCGAGTTGGAACCGCTTGATTGGAAACGATTAGGTGGGTTGGAAGAATTGGGTTGTTGTGTGTTTTGGTTTTGTTTCCACCTAAGGTTCGGGTGATTTTTCCATGAGGGGTTGTATGAATCACCATAATGGTTTGGCTCGGGCTTGAAAGTGTACCACTTGTCTCCCGCTCCGTCGGTACGCGAGGATGCGTAGTCCGCAAAAGCTTGTTCGGGGAGTTCCATGCAATCACGAGTGTCGTGGGGACCACTACATAATTCACATGAGGAAGTGATTTTGTTCACTTGGCTTGAAGATTTAGGAGCCTCGTAGGATTTCATGAGAAACTTGACTTGGTCTTCAAGTTCTATGATCCTACGGTCAGAAGTGCTTGAATTGTTAGAAGGCAAAGATATTGCCTTGACCGTTTTATTCAAATCACGGGGATCACTCCAACTTTCGTTGTCATAAAGAGCAAGATCCTCTAGGAGAGCCCATGATTGTTCCGCACTTAGATCACGTAGCTTGCCACCGGCCGATTGGTCAATGGTTTGCCTCGTGGAGAGATTGATATGGTCATAGAAGATTTGGACTTGGAGCCAAAGTTCTATGCCATGGTGAGGGACTTTTTGGAGTAAGTCCTTGAATCGAGTCCATGCCTCGTAGAGAGTTTCGCCTTGACGTTGTTGGAACATCAAGATATCATTCCTTAGCTTGGTAGTTCTTCCCGGTGGGAAAAACTGAGCAAGGAAACGAGTGGTGAGATCATCCCAAGAGGTAATGGATCCTGCGGGTTGACGTTCTAGCCACTGACTAGCTTGGTCCCGCAAAGAGAATTGGAAGAGACGCAATCGGGTCATCTCTCGAGTGGCAACATCAAGGTCTATAGAATCAACGATTTTAAGAAAGTCCTTGAGATGTTGATTAGGATCTTCAGAACGATGTCCATGGAATGCGCATCCACTTTGCACCAACCGGATGGTGTCGGATCGCAAGGGTGTGATATTGGCTCCTTGAGTGAGCTCAATGGTGTTTCGATAGCCATGGTGGCTAGGACGGGAATACTCTCCTAAAGTACGGGCTCTAGGAGGTGGTTGTGGTTGTTGTGGTGGTGGGTTGTGGGGGTTAAGGATATTACCATCTTCCATGATGTCGGATGGTATGGTTACGAACAAAGACACGAAGAAAATAGATAGACTAAAGAAAACCTAGAAAAATAAAATAAAAATCTCACTAGAAAGGAATCTAGTGAGTAGACCTAATAGAAATAAAAATTTCAACCTAAACAATAACTATTCCCCGGCAGCGGCGCCAAAAACTTGATGCGTGGGTTTTGCAACCTTACAACAGGTTTTACCTCTCGAGGGATCTCAAGAGGCTTACAACCCCACCAGGCAGTGTACCTGACCGATGTAGTATAGTGTAGTGGTAAGTACGGGGGATTGATCGTTCTCCACAGGGAATAGTGTTCGTTAGGTGTGAAAGGCTACTCTAATTAGGTCTAAGGGTTGAGGAAGATTCTTTTTATGTTTTTATATTTTTATGAAAGCAAGTAAAATCTCGGGTTTTGAAGGAGTGGGCGGAATTAGTTGCTAGTCAACTAACCCAAATTACTACAAATGCAAATAAAATAAAATAACAAAAATGAAAAGTGGTGAGAAACTTATGTGTGGAGAAATGTGTTTACTTAGATTTCCTTACTCCCTAACTATCTTTTACCGGTTAATTAGTGTGTATTAGTCGCGTGGATGACGGGTGTATTCCTTAATACCATTCGTGGGGTGGCGTACTTACTTCCCCAAACTCTACAAGCTCCTACTTCACTCCTATGTCGAGCCGGCTAGGAAGCTCCTAACATGGGATCACTAGAATTCGCTTGTGCATTAAATACAACCATAAAAACCTTTAGTACGCGTTTGGTTCATGTTTCTTAAGACGTTCAAGCAAGTTACCGAATAGGAAGTTAGCCAGTTTTCTTAAGCCTAACATAGATAAACAATCATCCAATACAACTAACAACACACTAACAACCAATAATCAATAGCTAGGTTTCATTAGATCTAAGCAAACACAAGATAAAATTAGCCTAACATGTTAAACAAAAGACAAGCATAAGATAGAATCAAACAACACATAGACATATTGAATGATTAATTGATAACTTATCTTTCAATGAAACATGGAAGATCTCAAGGCAAGAAGCCCTGAAAAAGTAGCTAAAATCGTCTTAGGGTTTTATCCCAAAATTCCACACACTAAGCTCTCTCCTTTAATGACAAAAAATTAGAAAACTATATATAGACTTTGACATCTGACGGCGTCACCTTATGCATTGTGACGCCGTCACCTCGCCGCTTTTAGGGTTCCCGGGTGACCTTCTTGACGCCGTCCCTCTTTAGCTCTTCAAAAATCCATTCTGGCTTATCAAGGCTTGACGCCGTCGGACCTATAACGTGACGCCGTCCCTCTTTGATTTAAGCCGTGACGCCCTTGATTTAGCTAAAGCGTGACGCCGTCAGAATTCTCATGCAAACTCACTGGCCCGTCATGAGTAAATTTCACATCCAACTTTTCTTGCCAAAGCATGACGCCGTCTGGAGTTAATTTTGACGCCGTCAAAGGTGACTTTCAGCACAATTTTGAGACTTTGCCGTTTTCTTCACTTTTATGCTCCAAAAACGTCCAAAATGCCTCCTTTTCCAGATTTCTCCTCAAAAGTACCTAAAATGACAAAAGGAACGATTTAGGGCAATATTTGATCAAATAAATACGATTTAGGGCTTAAATGACCCCTTAAAAGCGGTACACTTTTCGCTTCATCAGTGTGATAAAGTTGATCTTGGATCGTTTCAACGATATAGGAGTTGTGTTAGTTGTTGGTTAAGGTTTGGATATTTGTGACATCTGTTCATTCATTTGCGACCTTGATTGATAAATTTTCTCTCCCCCGTGATTGTTGCGATAGAATCGGAAGAATCAAACTAAAATGTGTAAAGTTGATATGTCACACACAAGGTTGAAATAGTGATTTCTTATTTCCCTCCAAAAATTGAATTTGAAAAATTTCTCTCCCAGAATTTGAAATACAGTATAAAATGCAATTATAAGGTTACTAGAAAATTTTGAGTTTTAAAGATTTTGACGCCAAATTTCACCGTAAAAATTCGAATTTTGACCTAAAAATTTGAATTTTGGACCAAAATTTTCATCGTCATACAAAAATTTGAATTTTGCGTAAAAATTGAACGTTTAGTCACTCCTAAATTTTTTTTTTGCCTTAATCGGAAATATCTTCCTAACTCGGAATTTTTTAGACTTACTCGAAAATTTTCCTAACTCGGAAAAACTTTACTAACTCGAAGTATATTAGAAACTAACTCGGAAGATTCTTAAAAAAAATCCTTACTCGGAGTTTCAGCCTTACTCAAAGTCTATGTAGCTTACTCGAAGATTATAGAACTAACTCGGAGGATTTAAAACTAACTCAGAAAATACTTTCCTTGCTCGGAGTTTTATGAACTAACGTGGAATATTTGCCTTCTAACTCGAAGGATTTTAGCCCAACTCGAAGGCTTACTCGAAGTTTTTAGCCCTAACTCGAAGTCTTACTCGAAGTTTAACTTCTAACTCGAAGTTTTTAGCCTTAAGTCGAAGGCTTACTCGGTGAAACTCCTTCTAACTCGAAGGATTCAAGATGAACAGTAACCGAATCACAAAAAACACACCCCAAGATCCTTGTTTGGCTCTTGATACCACTTGTAGGTTACCAAGTTTATCACACAAGTATACTTAGATCTAGAGAGAGAAAGAGTGGAAGGTTAAGCATAATACTAATGACAAAATGAATAACATTAACCAACACCCCTTTCCTCCAATGGAATGGGTATTTATAGAGTTCCACATCAAGTTGGGCTTTGCCCTAAATAACTAATAAGTAAAAGGCCACGGCCCATGGGCCTTCTACACAGGCCGTACCTTAATAACTAACATAAAGGCCTAAGCAACCTATTACATAATATGATCAATACTTGATAATCTAAGACGAGTTCCCAACATGTTTTCACAGCTCAGATCCAAAAGTCGCGCTCGGAGACGAGACAGGTTGTACTCAACAGAAAGGAGTCCGGGAAGACCAAGAAGGAGAACCCCCAGCCCGACCCATAACCACGCCCCCACTCCAAGGAGAGAGGCGCCGGAGACAGAGCCGCATACTCTGACCCCGGCCGGCGAAGGGAACTGACGCCGCTGAAAAGCGAAGACAGTGCTGAGGGGCATTGGAAGTCCAGATCCAGAAAAAACAAAGGTGATGCAGATGACCTCTATCGTCTATACAATATTGAGGATACAGACCCATTCACACAACGGATCCGGCACTTTGAATTCCCAAAGAGGACCCGGATGCCCTCAAATGTCAAAACCTATGACGGGACCGGGGACCCAGAGGACCACCTAAAAAAATTCTGTACCGCAGCTAAGGTAGAGCGGTGGGCTATGCCCACCTGGTGTCACATGTTCAACTCCACTCTCATGGGTCATGCACGCATGTGGTTTGATGAGCTGCCGTCACAAAGCATTGACAACTTTGAGGACCTCTGGAAGAGTTTCTTGTCCTACTTCCTTCAGCAAAAGAAATACACTAAGGATCCAGTAGAACTCCACCACATCAAGCAAAGAGAAGGGGAGCCGACAGGAGCATTCGTTGACCGCTTTAAGGCTGAGAGCATGCATGTGAAGGGCACTCGAGAGTGTATGAGAGTTTCGGGCTTCATGCACGGAATCAGTAATCCGGAGTTGATTAGAAGACTCAACGACAATATTCCAAAAACTGTCGATGAAATGTGGAGGGTAACCGCAGATTTTCTCCGCGGTGAAACAGCCGCAGCAAACCTGTCAAGGAAGAAGCAAGGCCGCTCCTCATGGAAACCCCATGAAGGCGGATCCAGGGTAGCCAACAGCCAGGTATTTGAAAGGAATACGGAGTTCAAAGGACGCTCCAGAGCCGATCGGAGGCGGAGTGACCGGTTCACACCCCTCATAAAAACACCAAAAGAAATCTTGGCAATGAACTCCGTCAAGTTCACAGCTCCACCCCCATGGCAAGCACGGTGGAATCAAGAAACAAAGACAAATACTGCGAACTCCACGGAGAAAGGGGACACCACACAGATGAATGTTTCCAGCTAAAGAAGCAAATTGAGGAAGCAGTCAGATCCGACCAGTTAGCACACCTGGTGAAGGAGATCAAAAATGGTAGCCAAAAGGGTGGAGCTGCCAAAGGTGGCAAGAAGGAAACCGCGCCCAAGGATAAGGCTCCGGCCATATTCATGGTGCAAACTTGGCAGTGGAGTTTGAAGCAAAGAGTATCCTCTCATGCAGAACGAAATTTGGAGATATCCTTCCCTCCAATAGTAGAGGATGACAGTGATGACCATCCGCTGGTGATAAAGGCTGAAGTGGGCGGACACCACGTACACCGGATGTACGTGGACAACGGAAGCGCCTCAGAGGTGCTCTATGAGCACTGCTTTAACCGTCTCAGCCCAGAGATTAGAATGAAGATGATTCCCGCCATAGCACCACTCCTTTGTTTCAGCGGCGAGATATCATGGCCCTTAGGGCAGATCCTTTTGGAGGTAACATTGGGTGATGAAGAAAACTCAGCTAGTACGTTGATGAATTTCATGGTATGTTGAAATTCCCCACCCAAGGCGGAGTAGTAACCTTGCGTAGTGACAAAGTCGTCCCGGTAGAATGTCGAATGGTCACGGAACCCCAGCCGCAGCAGAATTCCGGTGAAGCCCCGACAAAGGAGGGTGTCAAAGTAGCGATACACCCAGAATTCCCAGACCAGACTATCACCATATGGGGAAGCTTAACTGATCAAGGAAAGAAGGATCTACGCGAGCTGTTGAAGAGCAACCTGGACATCTTCGCTTGGCAGCCATCATATAAGACTGGAGTGCCGCGGAGTATAGCAGAGCATAGGTTGAACATCCGGGAAGGGTATACCCCGGTAAGGCAGAAGAAACGAGCGCAAGCCCCGGAAAGAAACAAAGCGATCAATGATGACGTGCCAAAATTGGTGAAAGCCGGCATAATGCGGGAAGTCTAATACCATGACTGGCTATCAAACCCAGTTCTCGTCAAGAAAAGTGATGGGAGCTGGAGGATGTGTGTCGACTTTAAAGACTTGAACAAAGCTTGTCCCAAGGATTGTTACCCCCTTCCGGAGATTGACAGGAAAATTGAATCCCTCTGCGGATACACTTTCAAGTGTTTTTTGGACGCGTATAAGGGATACCACCAAATCCATATGGCCGCAGAAGATGAAGAGAAAACCGCGTTCCACACAAACCAAGGAATTTTTTGCTACAAAAAAATGCCTTTCGGCCTGAAGAATGATGGGGCCACATATCAACGGCTGGTAGACAAAGCTTTCGAAAGATAAATTGGAAGAAACTTGGAGGTGTATGTGGACGGCTTGGTCATCAAGAGCCACTCAGAGACAGGGGTGTTAAGGGACATAGAAGAAACCATTGGGACCCTCAGAAAAATCAACATGAAGCTAAACCCAAAGAAGTGCAGTTTCAGAGCAGATGAAGGGGTATTCCTAGGATACGTGGTCAGTAAACAGGGGATTCGGGCTTGTCTGGAGAAATCTGGGATCGTTTCCCAATTGCCCTCCACGAGAACCCTGAAAGAAGTGCAAAGCTTGAACGAGAAATTAGCAAGTCTCAACCGCTTCCTATCCAAGACCGCGGAAAAATCCTTATCGTTCTTCAAAACGCTGAAGAAGTGTATCAAAAAGAGTGATTTCCACTGGACACCAGAAGCGGAGCGGGCATTCAAAGAAATGAAGAAGCATATTGCCAACCTCCCCACGCTTACGGCCCCCCGACCAAAAGAAGAACTGATAATGTATTTATCTGCGGTGAGGGAAGCTATCAGTGCAGTTTTGCTAGCAGAAAGAGGCCACGTTAGGAACCTATCTACTTCATAAGCAGCGCATTGCAAAGTCCAGAGATAAACTACAGCCCGATGGAAAAATTGGTGTTAGCATTGGTTCACATGGCTAGAAGGCTCAGAAGGTATTTTCAAGCACACCCGGTAGTTGTCATCACAGACCAACCTATCAAGCAAGTGCTTGCGAGAACAGAGAATACGGGTAGAATGGCCAAATGGGCTATCGAGTTAGGGGAACATGACATCAGCTTCTGACCGCGGACAACTATAAGAGGGCAGGTGTTGGTAGATTTCATTGCAGAAGTCCCGGAGGAAGAAGTCCCGGCAACAGAAACACCCCCAGAAGAATTGCCATATGTCGAGCCATGGAATCTGTACACAGACGGATCTTCTTGCCAAGAAGGTTCCGGGGCAGGCTTGATTCTTACAAATCCTGAAGGCACAGAGTTCACCTACGCCCTACGATTTGAGTTTGACATGTCCAACAATAAGGCGGAGTACGAAGCATTACTGGCTGGTTTAAGGATAGCCGAGCAAATGGGGGTGAAGGATTTATCCGTGAATGTAGATTCCCAGTTGGTTGCGAACCAAATCAATGGAGTATATGAAGCAAAGGAGGAGAGCATGATCCGGTACTTAGCAAAAGCCTAGATGCTGATACAGAGCTTTCGCACGTTCTCTATAAAGCAGATCCCACGGAGCCAAAACAAGCATTAAGATGCGTTAAGTAAGATAGCCTCCACTAGTTTTGCTCACTTGACAAAGAAGATGTTGGTTGAAGTTCTAAAAGAAAAATCAATTGAGGAGAAGGAAGTGATGGCAGTAGTAGAAGAGGAAGGAGACACCTGGATGACTCCACTGGTCGAATATTTAAGAGATGGAGTTCTCCTCGCGGAACAAAAGAAGGCCCAGAAGCTGAAAATCAAAGCAATACAATACGCCATCATTGATGGAGTGTTGTTCCGCAAGTCTTTCTTAGAACCATGGCTACGGTGCATGGGTCCAACACAAGCCAACTATGTGATTAGAGAAATCCATGAAGGGTCGTGTAGCACGCACTCGGGACCACATGCTATTGTAGCTAAAGCAATCAGGTCCGGATACTATTGGCCCAGCATGCACAAAGAAGCAAGGGAAGTGATACAAAAATGCCAAGATTGCCAAGTTCACCCACTAGTGCCCAGGAACCCGCAGAACAGGTTGAACCCCATCACATCCCCTTGGCCATTCTATAAATGGGGCCTAGACATCAGCGGCCCATTCCCAGAGGCTCCGGGGAGGATCAAATACTTGATAGTGGGGATAGACTACTTCACCAAGTGGATTGAAGCAAAACCCCTTGCAACCATCACCGGCAAACAATTGAAAAAGTTTGTCTAGGACAATATTGTATGCAGGTACGGCCTTCCGGGGGAGATTGTGTCAGATAACTGCAAACAGTTCAGAGACAACCCCTTCAAGGACTGGTGCGAAAAACTCAACATTAAGCAGCGGTTCGCATCACTAAAACATCCGCAGGCAAATGGACTGGTTGAAAGGCAAACAGAAGCCTAGGAGAGGGAATAAAAACAAGGATAGACCACGAAAGCTGAGATTGGTTAGAAGAGATGCCATACGTGCTGTGGGCACACCGGACCATGATCAAGTCCAGCAATGGAGACACACCATTCTCCCTGACTTAGGGGACGGAGGCTGTAATTCCCGTAGAAATAGGAATGCCGTCCCTAAGGTGCGCTCTTTTCGATCCAGTGGAAAACGATGAAGCCCTACTCCTGAACCTGGACCTTATAGAAGAAAAGAGGGAGGTCGCGGCCATCGAAGAAGCAAGTAGCAAGGCCAAAATGGAGAAGTACTACAATGCCAAGGTCCGCGGCACAAGCTTCAAACCAGGAGATTTCGTTTACCACAGCAATGAGGCTAGTCAGGTTGAGAACACCGAAAAATTTGGCCCCAAATAGGAAGGTCCATATGAAGTCGTGGAGGCATTAGGTAAAGGAGCATACAAGCTCAGAAACTAGAACAGCCAAGCATTGCCCTGGACATGGAATATCCAAAAACTTAAAAAATGTTACATGTAATCCCAATAAAATGTAAGTGTTCCCATTTCTGTAGCTGGCCGCGGTTAAAACCGGCAGCGAGAACTCATTTTAACATATTTAGACTAAGTTTTATGTACTTTTTCTTTCTTTATTAATGACATGTGGAGCCCGATCAACTCCACAAATTTTCCAAATTTACTTATTATTTTTCCTTTCCAGTTAACATTAACTCTTGTCATATGCATGCATAACCCGGAAATCAATTCCACAATCACAAAAATGCGTAAGAGGTATTGCAAACCCAACATGAGGCCAAACAACCTCAGAATTAACTAAGGCATATAAGTGGTATTGCAAGCCCATTGACCAAACCAAGCTATCTCCGGAATACTAAGTACGGATACATAAAGATAGTAAATCAAGTCTGGCCATCCAAGCCTCGGCAGAAACAAGAAAAAATAATAATATAAACAACCAAGTGTAAACACAACAAAATGGTTATATTCATGTTCGGTCAAAATATTCACGGATGCATACATCTGGATTACATCGTCAAAACAACAGGTAGAAAAGCTTCACAAAGACGCGGCACGGGAGATATAGTTGAAATATCACCTGGAGAACCGCGAAAGAAAGCGAACAACTAAGATAAGCTTCATTAAGATAACAAGGACTGTATAGTTGAAATACCGTCCAACACAAAACCACCATAACTAGCTTTAGGAAAAATCCTTGGGGTCAATCTTGCCAAGGATAGTGGGGTCAAACATATCATTCTCATCATTTTGGACACTATCATCCCCGGTAGGAGCAGTCATCGGCCCTGAAGGAGTAATAACAACCCAAGGTTCAGAAGCGGAAGGGGAAACACTTGAGGAATGCTCAAAAGTGGCAGAAGCATGAGTTGAGATGACAAGACTTTTGTCACTGTAATCAAACTCCTTCCCATACTTTCTATTCTTCATCTTCTTGTACGCGGCAATGGCCTGGGGACGAGCAGTAACGCACTTAAGCAAAGACTCCAGATGGATACGCTCTTCCGCAACCGGAGGTCTAAATGTAAATTCCGCAGACCCCGAAGAACGCTGTTACTCCAGCACCAGCTAAGACATCAAAAAATCCAACGGAGAATCCTTGCAAGCCTCATGGGAATCCAACAGCAGAAAGGGCACATTCGCCAACCTTACCACCGCATCTTGATAGCGTTTTTTAGCCTCGAGTTTATAAGCCTTCACATTCTCAAGTTTGACCCCTTTAGACCCGTGCACAACCCCGGCCTCCAACCCCTGACGCAATCCCTCTGCAAGAGCCGCGGAAATAGATTCTCCGAGCCTGGATTTCAACTCTAAACACTCCTTAAATTTCAGAAAGGCCTTACGAAATCCGTGGCCGATAACCCATATTTTACCTTCAATGGCCATCAAACACCGAGGGAAGAGCTCTGTGTCAAATTCCTCAATTAAAGCAGCCAACTTGCCATCCAACTCTGATATATCCTGTTGAAAACTGGCGCATATAGCCTTTTCCCTCTCCTCAAATTGTTTGCCCAAATACTCCTTGAGAGGATTGATCGAAACACTGTAAGGTGGTTAAACCTTTGTTGCTTTGTGTATGTGATAAGTTGAGTTAATATGATCAAGTACGCGGAATTTACTTAATCACACTTAGAAGGTTATTTGTGTTATGGAAATGGAACAGTTATGCTTGTGTATATTGAACAAAGAACAGGCAATGTTATCACCAAATGATTCAATATTATTTAAGATAATACGAGTGATCTTCACTATCACTAGGGTTACAAAACCTTGAATCTTATGTTTTTATGACTTGTGATATATGTGTTTGTTCTATGTTCTTAAGAGTTATATTCTAAGCACTTAATTAGTCACACATGTATCTAGTCTAAGATCTTTCTTTGATATATAAAAGAAAGATCTTTACAATATTGTTAAGTCTTATCAAACTACTTGCTAACTTATCTTGAGTGTGTCAGTACATAAGATACAACATGTATCTGTGTACACAACTTGTTATTTATCACTTTGTCCAAAGATATTATCTACCGTATATACTTGACTTTAGTACACAAATATCTTTTCAATACTTATCCAACCAGCAGTGGTATACGTGACACTTATCCACTCAGCAGTATCGACTAGCAGTACCTTCTTTGAACTACCAGTACTAACTTCAGTTAGTACGGTTAGTTATAACTTGAACAATCCTTAGATATACACTAGCAGTTGCAACTGTTAGAGTATTCTTCTCAGCAGTACCAACCTTCAAAACTTGTAATTCTTGATACTTAATCTTCAAAATATTTTATTCCCAACAATCCTCCCCTAAACATGTGGATTCCTTAATCAACATGTTTCTTCTGAATTAAATCATGATTGTGAGGATCTTGCAAATACTTCATATTCAGACCCTTGGACTGAACTTTCTTCTGTTCTGTGAGATTGAATATCTTTCTCAGTAGCTCATCTGCCATTTACTTTGACTTTTAACAATATCAATACACATCTTCAGGCTTCAAACATGACCTTAAAGATTGTGCAATTTCCTTGGATAGAGGAATTATAAGAGGCAATGATGCTGTGTATCTCGGATGTGACAGGATCTACACACACTCCTTGTGTTAGATAGATACTTTGTATGATATCTAGTCTCACACGCGGAATTTACATGCTAGCACATAGAAGATTTATTTGTTTGTGTTTTGTATGATTTGTATGTAACAGTGAATGAACAATGAAAACAATAATTCAACTTCAACGATTCAATATTATTAAAGAATAATACGAGTACTCTTAATTAGTACTAGGGTTTACAAGCTTGAATCTTAACAAAAACTCAATATCTCTTTTTCTCTAATCGTATGTAACCTTAAACCTAGGAGATCCTTTTATAGAATAAGGATTCCTTTACGAGATAACTATCACCTAATCGTATAAGATATACACAATATCTTTTCTATAATTATCTTTTACAAAAACATAAACAGTACTAACTTCTTCATATAACCGTACTAACTGTTCTTGTCTTCAAAACTCACTAGCAGTACTAACTTCCACATTCAGCCGTACTAACTGCTTAAGCTTAATTCCTAACAATCCTCCCCTAAACTTATGATTTCTTCCCAAATCACTAAGTTTCTTCAAATTAAGCTTCATCTCCTATATGAGGGGGATTCTTCCAAACACCTTTCATAACTGTCTCTTACTACTGATCTTTCTTTGTTCTGCAAGGTTGAAAATCTTTGTTACCAACAAATCTGCCATTTCAGAATCTTCTTCAACCCTCAGTTTTGTATACAACATAGACATTAAAACACTTGATCTGAGTGGATAATCCTTTTCCACTAACATATAGATTTCTATGCCATCCTTAGTAGAAACTCTGTGCACTCCACATGTTTCAAACAACTTCCAAGAGACATCTTCGATTTGTGCTTGAAATCTCCACATTGATTCTCCTCTATCAGGTTCATAAATCCTTTTCAGCTGTACCCATAACTCTTTATCTTTGTCTTCAAGTGGATCTTGAACTCTGAATCTTTCTTTTACTAAGCTCCACAACTGATTAAGATCTTCTCTATCAAAACCTTTTAGTATATCTTTAAAAAGCTTGTATCTCTCAGTAATACCTCCAAGTCTTATGATCTTCCATCCCATCATCCTTCCATCAGTGAAAACTTCCCAGCTAATGATAGGATATTTGACTTCTAATGGTTTGATATTTGTAGACTCTGGAACTATCACCATCGTATTCTTGATTTGCTCATTGGTCAAACCTTCTTTACTAGACTTCAACTTCTTTGCAATATCTGATTCCAGAACTTGTGGTTCTCTTTTCTTTTTCCTTGTGATATCCTCCTTGATTGAAGTATTCAGTCTTGCATATGTTTCAAAGAAAGTCTTTTCAATCTCAGCATCTGACCTTCCAGTGAAGTCACTCATCTTGTAACTTGCTTGATTCTTCAAATAATGTTTCATGAAACTGACTTTTTCTTTCTTGGTAGGCAACTTTGTCTTGTATCCTGACTCTTGCCTTTCTCTAATTCTCTGCACTAAGTCATTCCAAGTAACTTCTTTGTTCTTTGACAAGATGAACTCTTTGAGTTTCTCTGACTTTTCTTCTTCACTTAACTCCTTGTCTCTAAGAATCATAACAGCATGAGCTCTCACAATCCAATCAGAATCCAACAAGTAATGTAGTTGCTCATTGAACTCCTCTTGATTAACTTCTTCAGATCTTATTCTATCCATGAATTCAGCTATATCCCTTACATCATCTGCAGCTATCTTCCTTGCTAATTCTGCATCTTGAGCTATCTGAGCTTGTTCATCAGCTAAATCCTTGTATAGAATCTCTCTTGCTACTTCTGCATCAAAGTCTATTTGAGCCTGAGTTCTTGGTTTTGTTTTCTTGAGCTTTTCTAATACTTGAGCAGCTTCTTGTTCTTGAGCAGCTTCTTCTAGTGTCATAGGCTTTTTACCCTTATCTTCCCTTTTTCTAGCATATTCCTCTTCAGCCGTAGTATCACTAGTTGGAACTGTCTCATGCTCTGTATCAGCAGTTGGAACTGCTTCAACAGTTGGAACTTCTTCAGCTTCTTGAGTACCAGTCTGAACTGCTTCATGTGTCTGTTCTTCTACTTCCATATCTACATTACCAGAACCCATATCAAATTTTTCTTCTTCTTCTTCATTTTGCCTCCCCTGAGAACCTGATCCATCTCCCTTGCCTTTATCTGATTTCCTCCCCTGGTTGGGAGAATCACCATCATCACTATCAAAATCATCTGAGTCATCATCAGAAGAAGAATCCAAAACTACCTTTGCCTTTTTCTTCTTTAACTGCTCTTCAAGTTTCTTCACCCTAAGAGTCAATTTGGAGTAGACCTTGGCAAAATTCCTTTTGTGAGCTTTGAGTTCCTCATTGTTCTTCTTTAGCTCTTCCTCCAAAGTTTCTACCTTTTCAACTAGTTTGGTACACAATTCCATCAATTCAGTATGTGAAGTACTACCCTCATCACTTCTAGCTGTGTTACCTGCTAGGAGAGGTGAATCATGGGGAAAGGATCTAGGAATCACTCTGAGTGTTTCCCTTCTCCTATAAGTGATGTGAATTTAGGATGTTTGGGTCCTTTCAGGAGCTGAAGTAGATGTGTGATGGGGATCAGTTGGTGGTACTGAACCTTCACCCACTTCAGTTTGAAGCATTTCAGGAAACAATGGAACTACTACTCCTTGAAAAAGCCTACTAGCCATAGCCATGTTTTGAAAAACTTTTGATTGAAGGCTAGGAGTAGCAAAAGTTTCTGTTGGTTTTGTAAGCATGTTTGTCTTTTTATTCAAAAGAGTTTGAACAAACCTTGGATACATTAGAAACTTGGTTTTGCTGTTTACATTTGATGCCATACCCTCAAAAATAAATTTTGAAAAGTTAAAAACCTTGTTTGTAGACAAACAAATGAGAGCAATAGCAATATTGCTACTGAACTGCTCCCAAGCAGTCTTTTTAGGACTTAAACAATGTAAAAGGGTATGTATCAAAAATCTCCATTGATGTGAGAAACATCCTTTATGAAAAGTTAATTTGTGTTCGGATGTACCATACCCCATTTTGGTAAGTTCTTGCCATATTTCAGTGTTGTGCATAGTATTGATACCATCTGAGTCTTTTAATTTAAGATGTCTCCTAAGTATAGACTCGGTAACAACAAAAGATACACCATCCACTTCAGAATGAATTTCTAAGTCCCCATCTTCACTAGTCAAGACAGTAGCATTCTGCCAGAATTGTGTGATGTGAGAGACATAAAGAGTAGGAGAAACGGTTAGAGCATACCTTATGTAAGAGTGGTTTAGAAAGTCCACAATCTCATAAAATTTTGGTCCATCTCCTTCCTCTGTTTTCTCTAGAAACGCAACCTGATTGTGACGCTTAACAAATTCCAAATTAGCCATTTTTATTGATGAAGAGTGAAAGATTATAGCAATAAGATGATCGTTTAGAGTGGAATTGAAGTTTTATGCAGCCAATTGGGTTTTTATAGATACTGTTAGGGTTTTGAGAATTTTGGGAACGAGATAAATTATCTTGGGAAATATATTAAATCAATTTATGGTAAAAATATAATTATCTCAAGAAAAATCCCTATAAGTATGCTTCAAAATAACGGTTTTACCCCAACGGCTAGAAATTAATTACTGACAGATTTTTACAACGGCTAGTTGAGCCGTACCAACTTTTAACGAACAGTACAAACTGCTGGAAAAAATTTATTGAGCCGTATGAACTTATTGAAAAGATTTAAAATACCATGGCTCAAATATAGTTTTTAGCAAACTATCAGCTATCAACGGATTTGATATGTCTTTACCAATAGCCGTTTGCTTTGGACTAGCCAACTCTTCACAGTTAGATATGGTGAGCTGATAACCATACAATTTTTGGTAAATTGTCAACCATTAACGGATTTGAGAAGTCTTTACCAGATACCGTTTGCTCTGGACTAGTTGATTCTTATGTGGGTTAGACATGGTGAACCAATTACCATTTGTTGTGTGCACAGATAACACACTCAGCTCCAAATCACCATATAGTCCAAAACATATTAACTCCTTGGTGCTTTTCATCCAAAGCCTGCGAGTGTTAGTCCAAAAACAAAGAAACAAGCCACAAAGAACTTGTCTCACAATATAAAAGTATGTGACTAACATTGCACTCAAAAAGAAAAATTAATTTCCTTGTGGAACCTAAGACAAAACAGACTTAGATTCCCCCTTGCATCAACATAATTCATTCTTTTCAAAAAAAATTAGCACCATTGGGTTTGATGGGTCTCCAAACCCAACATGCTGATGCATTCACTCCAGTACCTATATTTCCCTTAGCAGTGTTCTTATTAACACCAGTACCAATTACTCTGCTAGCAGTTGGAACTGCTGGCTTGGTAGTTGTTACCTTGGGTTTCCAAACTTGGTTTTTCACTACTTCTCTGTGATAAAAGGTTTTGTTGCCAATCTTTTGTGCTGGTTTAAAAACTATTTGTGCACCTTGAACTGTTGGCCTTGTGTGAACAGGTCTAATAGGTCTGACAGTGTGAACTACTGGTCTATCAGTATGAACTTCTCTTGGTCCAGACCTAAAAAGAACTGACCTTGGTATCATCTTAGCATTTTTAGGGTGAGAGGGAGGTCTTACTGAGTTCACCCTAGGGGTTAAATACCTGGTTACCCATTTATCACAAAAGGCTGCAAGATGGTCAAAGTTACCACAAGAGTAACAAGCTTTCCTATAGCAGACAGAATCATCACCTAGTTGGTGAGATTTGAGATCATTCCAATTCCTTTGGTTACCTCTGGGCTTGTTTGTGGTTCTGTACATTTCTGCATACCTAGCTGTTGGTCTAAAAGGTTTAGCATTTGATCTAGGCCTAACAGTCTCAGTTTTAACCATCTTTGGAACTTTTGGTTCCTCCACCTTAACACTAATAGGCTTAACTTCAGCCTGATCATCCTCATCATCAGAAGTCCAGTCCTCAATGGTTGGAACATCTGAGTCCTTAGCTGAGGACACCTTATCCTCAGAAAGTGAGGCATCACTTGCACTCTCATACACAGGTTTATCAACTACATTCTCTTTAGGTTGAGGACCATATTTAAGCTCAGGTAGTTGAAATTCAGGAAGTCCTGTGTGTTCTAGGTCTATGCCTGGTGGTGTTGGAATTCCTCTATAGGGAGGTGGAACTGACTTATAACCTAGGCCTGACTTAGCTTTATTGAGGATCTGACACTCAACAATCTTACTAACACCCTGAGTTGCAAATTCTAGTGTGTCAACAGTCATTTGAATGTTCTGATTTGCTTTCTTAGCCTGATCCAGCTCATGTAACACACTAATCTCATTTTCTCTAAACATTAAATCTCTCTTAAGAACAGCTACAGTATCACTAAAGGTAGACTCATTTTCCTTAAAGTGTACTATATGTTCTTCTAATACAGCTAAAGCCCTCTTATGATTAGCTAAATTAAAACTAGTTTGGGTTAGCTCTATTCTCTGTGCATCATATCTATTCTTAAGGGTTTCTAGATCTTTTAATGCTTCACAAGATTTAGAACACTTAGAAACTTGTACCTCAGAGTCTGAAAATGCCATAAGAGCAATCTCTGTAGATGCTTCTGCTTCCTCCTCTGCAATGTAACTCCAGTCAAACCCTAAGCCATCAATGGCAACCATGGCTTTTGAGCTTGAATCAGTAACCTCCACAACCCTTGACTTGCTTCCATATCCTCTGCTCTTTTCATCTTGTTGTCTTGGCAGTTTGCACTCCCTTGAATAGTGACCTTTCTTGTGACAATTAAAGCACTCAATCTTGGACTTGTCATACCCTGCTACATCATTGCTATTTATGACAATCTTCTTGCCAGTCTTCTTCAAAAATCTCTTAGCCCTCATGCTAAGAAGAGAGAGCTGCCACTTGATATCCATCTCTTCAATGTCATCTTCATCAATCTCTTGAAGATCTCCATGAGTCAACATAGTACCATTGTGTTGTGTAGTAAGGAAAGCACAATAAGTGTCTTCAGTCAAAAGTCCATTAGTACTGCTAACAGCTCCAGCAACTTGCACTTCATCTGCTTAACTTAATGTACTTGGAGTTGACACAAAGGCCAAATTTCTAGAACTTGAGCTTGAGCTTGATCCAGCAGACTTCTTCACTTCATGTTCTACTATTTTGAAGTTGCTATAAAGGTCCATCAGATCCATAGAATCAATATCTGGCTTATTCTTCCATACAACCACATGCATGGCCCATTCTGATGGTAGACTCCTTAGGAATTTTGAGTTGAGATCTTCTTGTGGCATCTCAATTCCTAGAACAGCAAGCTGACTCACTAGTTTCTGTAGTCTATTAAACATATGATCTAGTGACTCATTGCTTGTAGCAGAAAAGTTCTCAAATTGTTGCTTAAGAAGAGTCTTCTGAGTTTTCTTGGTGGCATCATTCCCACCATATCTTGCAACAATGGCTTCAAAGAGAGTTTTAGCACACTTTTATTTACTAAAGTTTAGTAATTGATCATTGGGGATTGACATCAGCAGCATGCTCCTTGCTTTAACATCATTCTTATGTTGAGCCTTCTCTTCAGTAGTCACTGGCATGGTCTGCACAGTTGTCTCAGTCTTACCGTCAACTGTAGTGGAAGTGGATGGAGGTTTGAACGAGTTCCCATCTTCTATGATCTCCCAAAGTGCATAATCCTGCACTTGAAAGAATTGTTCAACTCTTAGTCTCCACATATCGAACTCATTGGGTTTAAGCATTGGTAGCTTAACAGCAATGTTGGTTTAACTTGTAGTTGTCTCCATGTCCATCTTCTTCTTAAACAAATTCGTCTGGATCTTCTAAAACAAAGTATCAGCAACCTGTCTCTGATACCACTTGACCAGATCTACACACACTCCTTGTATTAGATAGATATTTTTTATGATGTCTAGTCTAGCACGCAGAATTTACTAGCTAGCACTTAGAAGATTTATTTGTCTGTGTTTTGTATGATTTGTATGTAACAGTGAATGAACAATGAAAACAATAATTCAACTTCAACGATTCAATATTATTAAAGAATAATACGAGTACTCTTAATTAGTACTAGGGTTTACAACCTTGAATCTTAACAAAAACTCAATATCTCTTTTTCTCTAATCGTATGTAACCTTAAACCTAGGAGATCCTTTTATAGACTAAGGATTCCTTTACAAGATAACTATCACCTAATCGTATAAGATATACACAATATCTTTTCTATAATTATTTTTTAGAAAAACATAAACAGCACTAACTTCTTCATATAACCGTACTAACTGTTCTTGTCTTCAAAACTCACTAGCAGTACTAACTTCCACATTCAGCCGTACTAACTGCTTAAGCTTAATTCCTAACAGGATGCTTGTTTCAACAAGTGAAATCATCTATCAGCATGCCTTTGCAAGTGATGAACAAACGTAGTGAACTGAAATTGAAACTTTTCTCCGTTTGACCTAGATAGAACTTTCTCCTTTGGAATGCTTCATCCCTTCTGAATATACATAATACTCCAGAATCAGCTCTGATCTTTTCATTTTCAACCTCTATGTCATCATCTTGTATGCTCTTGTCTTTTCCTCCCTTGCATTGGTTAAACTTCCTTCTTTGGATTTATTTCCTCCCCTGAGATGCAAATAACATTTCCTCCCCTGTTTAGAAGATCTCTCACAATGTACCAAAATATTTCTCTCCCCATCATCTGATCTATCAACTAGAACTTGTTGTCAGACAATGTTGTACATCAAACCATCAATTCCATAAGAGTTTAATTTGCTGCCCTCATCACTTCTAGGTGTGTTAACTCCTATGAGAGGTGATTCATGGGGCATTTGACTCATGGTCCATCATTTGATGGTTTTTTGTGAGTCTCTTTGAAAATCCTTTTTAAGAAACTTTTGCCTTAGCAGTATGTACTTTATTTTATTATGAAAAACCATACTGTTGTCAACCATTTTGAAGGGATTAAGTATATAACAGATATTTAATCAAAATTTCGGTTTAAAGCAACCTCTGGTTGTGTGAGAACCAATGTTTTTCAGTTATAAATAACTGCCTGTGAAAAGATAAACCTATTCAAAAGGCTTTCTTTACAGGGTTTCCAGCTCATAGTAATTGTTACATCTAACACAAGTGTTAGATTCACTTTTACTAGCTGTTCTTTCTATCAGATGTCCTTAGACTTGCTCATTATACTTAAAAGTATAAAATGATAGAAAGTGAGTTGTATCAGTTACTATCTGATCAACAAAGTCATCAATTCAATGTGAAATATGATAACTAGGTTTCAAGAAAGCAGTTTTAAAGAATTAGTTAACTTAGATGTTAATCTTTGTTAAGAATTCCTAAACTCAGTCCATCATAAACATATTATGTCAGCAACTGATATAACATTCTGCTGCTTCCATTTCACTTGAAATTTCCTTTTTGCTCAATGTTCATACCTGAAATTGTTAGTCCAAAACCAAGAAACAAAATGCATAGCATTTGTCTTATAGCAGTATTTAAAATATAACCAACAGTATGAACTGTTTAAACAAAATATGAACTAGCAGTATAAACTGTTCTATTAACAGTATCAATTTACAAAGATATCAGTACAAACGTAAGATATATATAAAAACCACACAGATTAAAAATCTTAAGGATTAAGCATGCCAATACTTGCTACCAAGTATTGAAACCTTCCAACATCAAAAGCTTTTGTTAGCAGATCTGCAAAGTTGTATTCTGAAGCAATTTTAAGAACTTGAATTAATCTTTTCTCATTGCAGTCTCTTATAAAGTGATGTCTAATTTCAATGTTTTTTGTTTTAGAATGTTGTACTGGATTTTTAATGATGCAAATTGTACTACTATTATCAATATGAATGACAATGTTTAAGAAATTGTACCCATAATCAAGAAGTTGGTTTTGAAGCCATAGAACTTGAGCACAGCAACTTGCAGCAGCTACATATTCAGCTTCAGTTGTTGAAGTAGCCACAATTGTTTGCTTCTTACACTGCCATGAGATAAGTCTACACCCAAGGAATTGACATCCTCCAGTTGTTGACTTTCTGTCCAAGCTAGCACCAGCATAATCACTATCCAAAAATGCTACCAAGTCAAAGGGTGACTCTCTAGAATACCATAGACCCAACCTAGGTTGACCCTTGAGATATCTAAAAATTCTCTTGACTGCTGTTAAATGAGAAACCTTTGAAGTTACTTGAAATCTTGCACAAGCACAAACAGAGAACATGATGTCAGGTCTTGATGATGTAAGATACATCAAAGATCCTATCATAGATCTGTATGTATGTACATCCACATTTTCTCCATCTAAATCTTTAGGAAGTGGCTTCTCAGAGTCCATTGGTGTGCTTGCCATTTTGGAATCAGCAAAGTTGAACTTCCTTAGTATCTCAGCAACATATTTATCTTGACTAATAAATATGCCTTCATATGACTGTTTAACTTGCAAACCTAAAAAGAATGTAAGTTCCCCCATGGAACTCATCTGAAACTTATGATGCATAAGCTTCTCAAACTCCAAACACATCTCCTTCCTTTTAGACCCAAATATAATGTCATCCACATACGCCTGTACTAACAGAAGATCCTTCTTGTGCTGTTTTATGAATAGTGTCTGATCAATCTTTCCTCTTTGAAATCCATTCTCTTTTAAATAGGAAGCCAGTGTTTCATACCAAGCTCTTGATGCCTGATGCAGGCCATATAGAGCTTTTACAACTTTGTACACTTTGTCTGGATGGTCAGGATCAATGAAACCTGGAGGTTGTGAGACATAAACCTCTTCTTCAATAGTACCATATAAAAATGCACTCTTGACATCCATTTGATAAACTGTGAAGCCTAAAAATGAAGCATAAGCTAAGAAAAGCCTAATTGCCTCAAGTCTTGCTACTGGAGCAAAAACCTCATCATAGTCTATCCCTTCTTATTGTGTGTACCCTTGGGCTACTAATCTAGCCTTATTCCTAATCACTATGCCCCTTTCATCCCTTTTATTCTTGAAAACCCATCTAGTGCCAATTACCTTTGCATCCTTTGGTAAATCAACTAGCACCCAAACCTTCTGAATCTTGAACTGAAAAAGCTCCTCTTGCATAGCCTCTACCCAGCTTGAATCATCTAAGGCTTTCAGAATGTTCTTTGGTTCATCTTGTGAGAGAAAGCATACAAACAAGCAAGAGTTTGAAAACTCATGCTGCTTTGAAGCATAAAGGGCATCAAGAAGCCCTTGTTGGTCTGAAGACATCAGTTGTTGTCTTGTCTTCACACCTGATTGTACATCTCCAATCATATTTTCTAGGGAGTGGACTTTGTGAATCCTTGTGTGTGGGGTTGAAGGAACTTGATATTTAGGTGTGATATTGCTCAAATCCACCTCATTATCTAAGAAATCTGCTTCAGTTGAGTCTGAAGGGCCAGCAGTAGAATCATTTGGCCTAGCAGCAGAAAAATTTAGCCTAGCAGTAGAATGCTCTGTCTCAGCAGTAGAAACTTCTTTTGTACTGCTAACTTGTCTGTCTTGTTTCTCAGTTCCATCTTCCTTGATTTCATCATCAACACCTTCTTTTGATTTACCAGAAGAAGATTCATCATTGGTTGAAGTTGAAGCCACACTTGTACTTATTGGCATCCACACATGATCTTGATTTGTCTCATTGTCTAACCCTGCCTCATTTGTTGTTTGTGAACCTGAAAAATCATTAGTTTCTGCAACAACAGGCACATAATTCATAGAATGGGTTAATGACTCTAGATCAAATAGCCAATTAGGACCTTCACCTACTACATTGGATTTATTCTCTAAAAATTCCACATGTAGGTTTTCCTCTACTTTCTTAGTTCTTAAGTTGTATACTCTAAATGCTTTACTATTGAGAGAATATCCAACTAAGAATCCTTCATCTGCTTTACCATCAAACTTTCCAAGATGGTCTAAGGTATTGAGAATTGTCACATGACATCCAAAAGGTCTAAGAAAACCTATTGCAGGAGTTCTACCTCTAAAAAGTTCATTTGATGTCTTATTGTGAGGCTTGACAACTAAAACTCTATTCTGGACATAGCAAGCAGTGTTAACTACTTCAGCCCAAAAAGTGATAGG
This sequence comes from Artemisia tridentata subsp. tridentata, assembly GCA_021014915.2. Taxonomy (NCBI): domain Eukaryota; kingdom Viridiplantae; phylum Streptophyta; class Magnoliopsida; order Asterales; family Asteraceae; genus Artemisia; species Artemisia tridentata. Next base: position 128,274,672 of record CP139501.1, read on the forward strand.
CAACTTAGAGTCAGCTAACATAGTTCTAGCAGCTTCTATGAGTGTTCTATTTTTCCTTTCAGCAACTCCATTCTGTTGTGGAGTTCTAGCAACACTAAATTCTCTCCTAATACCTTTCTCTTTGCAGAAGTCATCCGTAACTCTATTTTTGAACTCTGTCCCATTATCACATCTAATGACTTTTACTCTTTTGCTTACTAGGTTTTCTATCTCAGTAATGAAAGTCTTAAGGATGCTAGGTGTCTCATCCTTAGTAGCTAAAAAGAAAACCCATGTGAATCTAATATAGTCATCAGTAATAACTAGACAATATATCTTATGTTGCATACTTCTAATATTTGTAGGACCAAATAAGTCCATATGAAGCATAAACAATGATTGATTGATAGAGTTAAAAATCTTGGGCTTACAAGTGGCTTTGTGTTGTTTGCCTTTAAGACAAACAATGCATGTTTGATCATTTTCAAATCGTTTTTGAGATAAACCTCTTACCAAACCATTCTTTACAATCTGATTTATGGTTTTGAAATTAATATGACCAAACCTCCTATGCCATAACATTGATTCATCCAATGTGGCCTTTGCAACAAGACAAGTTAAAGCCTTTTTAGGAACAATGTTCTTCATGTCTACACTGTACATATTGCCCTTTCTAGGAATTTCAAGAAGCACTTGACTTTCATCCGGCATCTTAAAATCAGGAGAAAGTACAAGACATTCAGTGTCACAGAAAAGAACTTTGTTCTTTTTATCACACATTTGTGAGACACTAAAAAGATTATAATTTAACTTTTGTACATAGTACACATCTTCAAAATCTAAATTTCCAGTTTTAATTGTACCTTTACTGGAAATTTTGCCACCAACACCTCCTCCAAAGGTAACATAGCCTCCATCTATTGATTGAAAATCTGAGAGATAAGAATTGTTGCTTGTCATGTGCCTTGAACATCCACTATCTGAGTATCCTTGATCCTCTTGTTTATCAATTGAATGTTCCTGCACAGAAATGAGAAGTATTAGTTTCTTTTGGGGACCCAAGCCATTACTGACTTGAATCTGCCTCTTGCATCAATGAAATTTAATCTCTTGAGAACAATTGATGCAACATTGGATTTAAGAATCCAACATGCTGAGGCCTTAACAACATTTGCCCTGTTTTTCCAAGCAGCAGTATTAACTACTTGCCTAGCAATATTAACTGCTGACTTTGTAGTTGAATCCTTTGGTTTCCAAACTTGTTTTTGGACCACTGCTTTTGATTGAATGGGCCTTGTAACAGTTTTTAATGCATATTTAAAAGTTGATTTTGCATTTTTAACTGTTGGTTTTGGGTTAATAGTCATGAATGGTCTAGCAGTAGAAACTGCTTTTGAAACTGCTATGGGTTTTGTTCTAGTAAAGTTAGAGTGATCTTTAATTGTTTGCCTTTTGAAGTTCACCCTATTTTTTTCATACCCAGATACCCATTTGTTACAGAAAGCTGCAAGATGATCAAAACTACCACATGTGTAACAAGCTTTATTATAAAAGAAAAAGTCATCACATAATTGATTAGCCTTGAGGCCATTCCAATTTCTTTGGTTACCTCTGGGCTTGCTAGTGGATCTATATTGTTCACAATATTTAACTGGTTGCCTAACATGTTTAATGTTTGATTTAGGCTTATCAGTATCCTTTTTGATCACTTTAGGAACCCTTGTTCCTGCTTTCTTAACTACTTCAGGTTTAGACATAACCTGTACATCTTCATCATCATCAGATACCCAGTCTTCAATGACTACTCTATCTGATCTTCTATCAGAGGACACCTTGTCCTCAGGAAGTGAAGTTGTACTTAAACTTTCACTTACTTTCTTAGGTTCATCAACAACTAGCTTTGTTTTTTGTTGTACAAAATATTGTAGCTCAGATTGTTGAAATTCAGGGAAACCTGAATTTTCTAGGTCAATCCCTGGGGTTTAGGTATACCTCTGTATGGAGGTGGGACACTCTTATATCCTACTCCTGACTTAGCTCTGTTGATCACTTGACATTCTATCATGTTGGTGACACCTCTAGAAGCATGTTCTAGTGTTTGTGTAGTCAAGTGAATGTTTCCATTTTCCTTTTTGACCCTATCAAAAGTCTCTCTTAAAAGCTTAATTTCAGCATCTCTAAAGAATATGTCTTGTCTTAGAAGAGCTTTGTCATCAGAAAAAGCAAGTTCATTTTCTTTGTAGTATAAGATCTGCTTTTCTTTTGATTCTAAACCACACTTATAATTAATGTAGTTTTGATGAGTTTTGCTTAGCTCTTTCTTTTGTTCATCATAATGTTTGATTAAAGTTTGTAATTCTTTAAGAGCAGTACAAGCATTTGAACAAGCTTTATGAGATTGTACCTCAGTAGTAGAAAAAGCCATGAGTGCCATCTGTGAAGAATCTTCTTCTTCATCAGCCATGAAACTCCAATCAAAACCTAGCCCATCAATAACTACCATAGCTTTTGAGTTTGGCTCAGAAACCTCCCTTGTTTTGGATGTGCTTCCAAAACCTTTGTTCTTGCTATCTTGCTGCCTTGGCCTTCTACATTCTCTTGAGAAGTGCCCCATCATGTGGCAGTTATAGCACTCTATCTTTGACTTGTCAAAACCAACAGTATCAGTATTGCTGATTAAGAGCTTCTTCCCTGTCCTTTGATAGAACTTCTTGGCTCTCATGCTAAGAAGATAAATTTGCCATTTTAGGTCCATTTCCTCCAGATCATCATCATTGATCTCTTGGAGGTCTTCATAAGTGAGCATGGACCCATCATTTCGACTTGTAAGAAATGCACAACAAGTCTTTTCATCCAAAATACGCATGGTACTGCTTGATGAACTAGCAGCACCAACACCATCAACAACTTTCACCTCTTCACTTGATTTTGAGGTACTAGGAGTTGACATAAATGCCATGTTCCCAGTATACTAGTACCTCCATTCTTCTTCAAATCTTGCTCCACAATCTTAAAGTTGCTATACAAATCTATCAGCTCCATTGTATCAAGGTCTGGCTTGTTCTTCCAGACAACAACATGTATAGCCCACTCTTCTGGTAAGCTTCTCAGAAATTTTGAGTTCAAATCTTCTTGAGGTATTTCAACACCAAGAATAGCAAGTTGGCTCACAATATTCTGAAGCCTATTAAACATATGATCAAGAGATTCATTGTTTGTAGAGGAGAAGTTTTCAAACTGCTGCTAGAGCAGTTTCTTATGGGTTTTCTTGGTGGCTTCATTTCCACCATATCTGGAAACAATAGCTTCGAATAATGACTTGGCATCTTTGAACTTGCTGAAGTTTAGAAGTTGATCATTGGGAATGGTCATCATCAGCATGCTTTTTTTTCTTTAAGTCATTTTTCTTCTTTATTCTATCTTCTGCAGATGTTGGGTGTGTCTGCAGGGTTATCACCACTTTGCCATCCACTGTTGATGTAATGGTGGTAGGCTGGTAAGAGTTTCCATCTTCAATGATTTCCCAAAGTGCATAGTCTTGCACTTGGAAATATTGCTCTATCCTCAGCCTCTACATCTCAAACTCATTCTGTTTGAACATGGGTAATTTTGCAGCAACATTGGTCTGAATAGATTCAACGTCCATTTCTTCTTCTTCTTCTTCTAAATCAACTATATCAGCCTTGCTCTGATACCTATTGAGAGGATTGATCGAAACACTGTAAGGTGGTTAAACCTTTGTTGCTTTGTGTATGTGATAAGTTGAGTTAATATGATCACGTACGCGGAATTTACTTAATCACACTTAGAAGGTTATTTTTGTTATGGAAATGGAACAGTTATGCTTGTGTATATTGAACAAAGAACATGCAATGTTATCACCAAACGATTCAATATTATTCAAGATAATACGAGTGATCTTCACTATCACTAGGGTTACAAAACCTTGAATCTTATGTTTTTATGACTTGTGATATATGTGTTTGTTCTATGTTCTTAAGAGTTATATTCTAAGCACTTAATTAGTCACACATGTATCTAGTCTAAGATCTTTATTTGATATATAAAAGAAAGATCTTTACAATATTGTTAAGTCTTATCAAACTACTTGCTAACTTATCTTGAGTGTGTCAGTACATAAGATACAACATGTATCTGTGTACACAACTTGTTATTTATCACTTTGTCCAAAGATATTATCTACCGTATATACTTGACTTTAGTACACAAATATCTTTTCAGTACTTATCCAATGTATGCGTGACACTTATCCACTCAGCAGTATCGACTAGCAGTACCTTCTTTGTACTACCAGTACTAACTTCAGTTAGTACGGTTAGTTATAACTTGAACAGTCCTTAGATATACACTAGCAATTGCAACTGTTAGAGTATTCTTCTCAGCAGTACTAACCTTCAACACTTGTAATTCTTGATACTTAATCTTCAGAACTTTTAATTCCCAACACTCCTCACCTTTGACTTGCCCCTCTAAGGTACCATAAACTATCTCCAACCCCGCCACATTTTCCACTAACTCTGCATTTTTCGTAGCCAAATCTCCAGCCGAGGCCACCTCGCCAGACAATCTATTGCACTTAGCCCGGAGTTCAGCCAACTCCTGGTCCTTGGCTTTCGCGGCGGATTCCAGCTCTGATACGCGCCCGCGGAGCTTAGCCGTCTGAGAGGACTCACCTTCTAGCTCACTAACCCGAGCCTTAAGATTAGCCACCAACTTCTCCCTTCTTTCTTGCTTTTTACCCAGCTTGTGATTCTGCTGGAGTTCGTACTCCAATCTCAGACGGACCTCTGAACTCATACAAACCTACTAGGAAGTTAGCATATTGTACTGATCCAACAAGTCTTTGGCCGCCATATTGCGGAGCACGGACACATAACCAGGCGTGGCAAGATTATCCACGATGCTACGACAAACCCAAGGGTCATCCATCTTGAACCCATTGATAGGCAGCTGTTAATACAAATATCATCCCAAAAACGTTATTTATATTTTACGATCTTTGCTTAATTTTATTAATGACAAATACAAAGTTTATCTTTAAGCAAAAGCATAAATATAAGAATAAGCCTTTTACATTTATAGTGATAAGTCTTTTAAAACATATTTAGATATTTCAAGATCTCTAGGAGTAACATTATATACATATATACATTTACAAGTTTATTCCTTAAATTATAAACTTTATTTCTAAAATATTAGGATGACATCATGGCATGCATCATGAACACAATCTTAGAAAGATTTTGAGATATCTTGTGTAGATCTTCAAGCCAAAGAGTTGACATTGGAAGATATGGAAATATATGGAAAGATTTGAGAATCTCTTAGCTAGCCTGCACCGGCGGATCCAAACCCATACAAGGGCGGATCCAAATTTAGTGATCCGCCAGATCCGCCAACTGTTTTATCAGTTTGCCTATAAATAGCAAGCTGATCATTTGGGCATTTTCATCACTCATATAGCTTAAATACATACTCATTCATTTACACATTACTAACCCATATCATTCTTTCATTTCATTGATCTTTCCTTTTGTAGCAAAGAGATCAAAGCATATAAGGATCAACCTACTGTTGTTATCCTTTTAGTATAGATTCTGTGTGATTTTGTATTAGTTTACACATCATTTTTTGTATCATTTATTCAGTAGAGTTTGGTTAGTGTTTTAGTCCTTAAAACACAAAGAGAGTCAGGAGTGGTTTACCCTTGTGAAAGAACCAACGGGAGTGGTTGTACCCTTGTTAAAGAACCAACGGGAGTGGTTGTACCCTTGTAAAGAACCCGGTGTTTACCTTAGTACCAGATAAAGTGTGAGCGACGTGTATAAAGGTTTTCTCCGCCGAGAAGGGAGTTTGTTTCTTAGTGAAGAAAAACTCTCGAGTTAGAGGCTCGAGGAGTGGAGTAGGGCAAGGAAGAGAGTCCTTGTAGCCGAACCACTATAAATCTCCGTATTGTGGTTTGATTGTTCCTATCCTTACTTACTTTACTTATATTGCTTGTTTGTAAGTATTTACTTTGAAATCACGTTAAGTCACAAAGCGAATTAATTTAAAAACGGTAAAAACTATTCAACCCCCCTTCTAGTTTTCAACAATTGGCATCAGAGCTACGTTACTCAAGATTTTCAAATATATTGTATTTTAAAACTTGAAACGATTAATGGATTTTGAAAACTTTAAAGAAGGGCAATCTATGCAAAGACCACCACTATTTGAACCAACCGCTTTGAGACATATGTGAAGTCAAAGGACATAGATCTATGGTATATAATTGTAGAGGATGATTACAAGCCCATAAGTAATAATATTTCAGGTGGTCGGGATGAAGGTGCTTCTCTTACTCGTCACAGTGATGAGCAAAAGAAGTTGATTGCCAAAAATAACGAAGCCAAAATGATGCTTTACAATGCTTTACCTAAGAAAGAATATGAAAGATTTTTTAGGTGTAAAACGGCTAAGGATATTTGGCAATCATTAATTATCACTCATCAAGGGAACTCACAAGTCAAAGATAACAAAATTGATCTTCTTGTTCAACAATATGAACAATTTGTTATCTCTGAAGATGAGACCATTGATAGTGCGTTTGCTAGGTTTAATACTATTATTACATCTCTTAAAGCACTTGATGAATCTTTTTCTAGTAAGAATTTTGTCAGGAAATTTCTAAGAGCACTCCATCCGAAGTGGAGAGCAAAGGTGACGGCTATTGAAGAATCTAAGGATCTTTCAAGCATGACACTGGACGAGCTCATTGGAAATCTCAAAGTTCACGAAATGGTGATGGAAAAAGACTCTGAAATAGTTAAAGGCAAGAAGGAGAAGATGAAGTCCATTGCCTTGAAAGCTAGAGTTGAGTCAAGTGATGATGAAGAGTCTTGTTCTAGTAGCGAAGACGAAGAGTATGCCATAGCAGTAAGAGATTTCAAGAAATTCTTTAGGAGACGAGGAAAGTTCGTTAGACCACCTCGTGAAGAAAAGAAATCCTTCCGAAAAGACTGTGATGATAGGAAAGGAAAGGTAGACAGGAAGTGTTATAGGTGTGGTGATTCTAGTCACTTAATAGGAGAATGTCCTAAGCCTCCAAAGAACAAGTCTCAAAGAGCCTTTTTCAGTAGAGCTTGGAGTGATAGTGAAGGAGATGACGATGAGCCTAAGAACAACGAAGTTGCTCTCATGGCTCATGACACAGAAGAGGTACATTCTGATTCGTCATACTCTTCTATAGATGATGAAACCTTAGAAGTAGAATATAACAAACTGTGTGATATCACTTTAAAAATCATAAACAAAAATAAGTTCTTAAAAACCAAAACAACTCTTTTAGAAAACGAAGTTTATTGGCTTAAAGAAAAAGAGATACGAATGGAAAAAGGTAAAAATAGTAAAGAAACCTGTGTCTCGTGTCAAGAACTTAAACTAGAATTAGAAACTCTTAAAACCACACAGGAAGATCTCATTAAGCAAAATTATAAAGGGCTAAATATAGGAGTAGCCCGGTAGCTTAAGGTGTTCACCTTTTTTAGCCCCAAAAATGGCGCTTTCCCAAAATAGCCCACAGAATTAAGCTACTTCCAGCAAGTCGCTTAAGCGACCTTAAGCGACCAAAATTTTGAACTAGCAGTACTAATTTTTTAAGCGCCATTTTGCTACTATTAAGAGCCATTTTGCTAAAGCCAAAAAAAAAATGACACATGTCACTCTCACATTTTAGGCGCTTAATGCTTGGGCTATTTTGGGAAAGCGCCATTTTTGGGGCTAAAAAAGGTAAACACCTTAAGCTACCGGGCTATTTGTAGAATTGGCCCAATTCTAAATTTAAAAAGTTCGACAAAAACATAAGTTGTATAGATGAGATAATGAAGATGCAAAAATTACCTCATGATAAAACCGGACTAGGTTTTATGAAACTAGGAAGCTTAAGTGAGTTTAAGAAACAAACAGTGAAAGAAAAAGAAACTGTTCCAACTGAGTCAGACACCCACGGATCCGACGGATCCAAAATTTTGGATCTGCCAGTTGTACCCAAGGGATCCGCAGGTACTGTTGATGAACAGAAGGTCACTAGAAAACCTAGCACTAGTACAACTGTTAACAAACAAAAACCATCAGTCTCTATAGGAAAAGACCAAGTTAGAAATGAGTATAGAGTTAAAACGGTTCAACAGACACCTAAAACCAGTTTTCCCAAACACCCCTTTCCAAAGAGTAACTTCAACTCGCAACATCATTACCAAAATAATTGGAACCAAAACATGTCTAGAAACTTTCAAGGTCCTAATTATATGCCATGGAACACTTGTCCACCATTTCCTTACATGAACCATGATAATGTTATGTTTAACCCAAACGGACCCATGAGATATTGGGGACCAAACGCTTGAGTTTTTCTTGAACTTAGGTGTGCTTGAAAGTTGAGTTAGAACCAGATGAGTGGATTAAAGATAGTGGGTGTTCAAGACACATGACAGGAAACAAAAGCCTTTTCTCTACCTACCAAGTGTACGACAGAGGTAATGTCACATTCGGTAGCAAGCTTAAAAGTAAAATCATCGGAAAAGGTACAATCTCTCATGACTCCCTCACTATTGATGATGTTGCTCATGTAGATAACTTAGGTTTTAACTTGCTTAGTATTAGTCAACTATGCCGTAAAAAGTATATCGTCCTTTTCAGTGAAAATGGAATTAAAATACATAGAGACGGTATAACCGTAGGAAAAGGTGTTTTGAAGAATAACGTATATGTTATGAAATTAGATAAAACACCTAAAGACAAACTTTGACTCACTTCTTTGGATGATAACTCAACTCTATGGCATCGATGCTTAGGTCACGCCAATATGAGGTTAATTCACTCCCTATCATCTAAGGAACTCGTTAGGAACCTGCCCAAGTTGAAATATGACCAACACTTTTGTGATGCTTGCAAAATAGGAAAACAGGTTCATAATAGCCATAAGGCTAAAAGCATGGTGTGTACATCTAGGTGTCTAGAATTGTTACATATGGATTTGTTTTGTCCATCCCCTATACAAAGTTATGGGGGAAACTTCTATACTTTGGTAATAGTAGATGATTACTCTAGGTATACATGGACTAAGTTTTTGAAAACTAAAAACGAAGCATTTAATAAATTTGAAATCTTAAGCAAGAAAATTCAAAATCAAATAGGAAGTAACATAGTGTCAATAAGAACTGACCGTGGTCGTGAATTTGACAACGAAATCCAATTTGGAGCTTTTTGTGATGCTAATGGCATAACACATAATTTCTCAGCTCCTCGAACTCCTCAATCTAATGGTGTAGAAGAATGCAAAAATAGGACAATTCAAGAAATGAGTTGAACCATGTTAAATGAACAAAACATACCTCAAAAGTTTTGGTGTCACGCTGTAGATACATCCACATATATCCTAAATCGAGTTCTAATTAGACCATTCTTGAAAAAGACTCCATATGAGATATATACAGAGGCAAAAAGACTACTTTAGGATATTTTAGAGTGTTTGGAAGCAAGTGCTTCATTTTAAACACAAAGGATTATCTCTCCAAATTCGACCCAAAGTCGTATGAAGGTGTATTTCTAGGATATTCACAAACTAGTAAAGCATATATAGTTTTGAACAAAGAAACCTCAAGAGTCGAGGAATCATTGAACGTAACATTCGATGAAAGTCCACCTCCCTCTAAGACATCACCTTTGGTAGATGATGACTTAGTTGAAAGTCAAATGGTTGAAAACTAAGAAAACATTGAAAGTGACAAAGAAGATGAACCTGTAAAAAGAGAAATAGCTAATATAAAGGAAACCAAAATTCATCCATTAGAAAACGTCATAGGAAAAATCGATGAAAGAACATTAAGGTCTAAAGCCCAAAATGAAAGTAATTTCTTTTGTTTTGTTTCAACAATTGAACCTAAAAATGTTAATGAAGCCATAAAAGATGAATCTTGGGTCATTGCGATGCAAGAGAAATTAAATCAATTTGTTAGAAATGACGTTTGGACATTAGTCCCACAACCTAAAAATCAAACCATAATAGGTACAAAATGGGTTTTTAGAAACAAAATGGATGAAAATGGCATAGTATCTAGAAACAAAGCTAGGCTAGTAGCACAAGGCTACAATCAACAAGAAGGTATACATTACGATGAAACATTTGCACCCGTCCCTAGACTTGAGTCAATTAGGATACTACTTGCATATGCATGTACACATGACTTTAAACTATTTCAAATGGATGTCAAAAGTGCATTTCTTAATGGTTTTATTAATGAGGAAGTGTACGTTGCACAACCTCCCGGCTTTGCCGATTTTGAAAAATCTAATCATGTCTACAAACTTAAGAAAGCATTGTACGGACTTAAGCAAGCACCAAAAGCTTGGTATGATCGACTTAATACTTTCCTAGTTGACTATAAGTACACCATGGGCCTAGTAGACAACACTCTTTTCACCAAGAAAAAGGGATCACATATTATCATAGTCCAGATATATGTGGATGACATTATATTCGGTTCAACTTGTCAAGAGTTATGCGATGAATTTTTAAAAATCATGCATGTTGAGTTTGAAATGAGTATGATGGGGGAACTAAACTTTTTCTTAGGTCTCCAAATTAAACAATTAGAAGATGGGATATTCTTCAACCAATCTAAGTATATCAAGGATATGTGTTGGGAATTAAACTTAAGCAGTTAGTACGGTTGAAGTATACAAGAGCAGTTAGGACTGCTGATACAAGGACAGTTAAGACTGCTGAAGGAAGAGCAGTTAGGACTGCTGAATGAAGAACAGTTAGGACTGCTTAAGAGATCATGTTGAAACCGTGTGAAGATAGTTATAGAAAAGATATGGTATATATCTTATTTGTATAGAATGATACAGTTAGATGTTTAACGTGTAAAGGAATCTTTACATTATAAAAGGAGATCCTTAGATTAGGGTTTGATATACATATCATACATCATTCATATCGAATACATCTAATATCCGTCACGTTCATATTGTAATCGTTCGATATAATTGAAGTGATAGTTTGATTGATATTGTGTGTTCTTATTGTTTTACTTAATCAATCACCAAACTCAAACTCATATTCTTCTAAGTACTTGGTAGTAAATTCCGCGTGCTATCAAGTATATACTCAAAGTATCCCCAACACAACGTGTGTGTTTAGATTCGGTCAAGTGGTATCAGAGACCAAGGTTTTTGATACGTTGAGTTTAGAAGAATCAGAAGTATTTACTCACTAGCAATCTAAGAAGATGGACATGGAGACACCTCAAACCTCAATCCTTGCTAAACTCCCCATGCTAAAACAGAATGAATACGACTTATGGCGGCTCAGGATAGAGCAATACTTCATGATGCAAGACTATGCATTATGGGATATTATTATCAATGGTGATTCCTTCAAACCAGTTGCTATTGAAGAAACACGTGCTGATGGTTCCAAGGTCACAAAGCTTAACACTGAGCCAGTTACAAACAAGGAGAGAATCAAGAAGAAGAATGATCAGAAGGCTAGGAATTTGTTACTAATGGAAATTCCTAATGATCAAGTGCTGAACTTTAGCCATTACGAGTCGGCTAAAACTCTTTTTGAAGCAGTGGTGGAAAGGTTTGGTGGCAATGAAGCTACCAAAAAGGCACAGAAAACCCTACTCAAGCAAAGTTATAAGAACTTCACTGCATCAAGCAATGAAACTTTGGATCAAATCTTTAATAGGCTTCAGAAGATCATCAGTCAACTTACTGTGTTGCAGATTGTGATACCTCAAGAAGATCTCAACATGAAGTTTCTAAATAGTTTACCTGCTGAATGGAACACTTATGTTGTGGTTTGGAGCAATAAACCAGAGCTGGAGAACATGACAATGAATGAGCTTTACAATAATCTCAAGATTGTTGAGCAAAAGGTCAAGAAGAGTGGTAGCACCAGTTCCAATTCAGGGAATATGGCTTTTGTATCTTCTTCAAATAGTTCTAATAATGAAGATGAAGAAGCAGTTGGTACTGCTATACCAACAGTTAGCACTGCTAGTGTAAAAACTAGTACTGCTGGCTTGACTGAAGAGACCATATATGCTTTTGTGTCAGAACAGTCTGGTGGGTCAAAGATCTTTAATGAAGATCTTCTTCAAATTGCTGAAGATGATTTGGAAGCTATGGATATAAAGTGGCAGTTGGCTTTGATAAGCATCAGGGCTAAGAAGTATTACCAAAGGACTGGGAATAAGATTACCTTCAATGGAAGAGATGTTGCTGGGTATGATAAGTCTAAGGTGGAATGCTTTAATTGTAACAAGATGGGACACTTTGCCAGGGAATGTAGAGGTCCAAGACAACAAAGCAACCAGGGTCAAGGGTTTAAGAATCAGCAAGGGTCAAGGAGAACAGTTAATGTTGAAGAGCCTTCTTCCAAGGCTATGGTAGCTGTAGATGGAGCTGGATTTGATTGGAGCTTCATGGAGGAAGAAGAAGAACCAGCTAACTTGGGTTTAATGGCTTTCTTAGACTCTGAGGTACATATACTTGAAAAATGTTCAAACTCTTGTCGTGCTTTAAAAGATTTTGAAAATATTAAGAAACAGTATGATGATCTTAGAGTTGAATATAATCAAATAAGTTTTAGTCTGTCAAATGATAAAAGAGGATTAGCTGTTTTGGAAGAACAAATTGTGTTTTATAAACAGAATGAGTCAAACTTTACTGATGAGATAGGTCTTTTAAAGAGGGAATTGGAAATAAAAGATAATAAAATGAGTGGACTTGTATATGAACTAGAGAAGCTTAAAAAGGAGAAAGAAAACATCCAGTTAAGTGTAGACACTCTTGAATATACTTCAGATGGAGTTAAGAAGATTGTAGAGAGTCAAATACTTAACAAAGCTAAATCAGTTTAGGTTATAAGTCAGTTGCACCCCCCTTTAGAGGAATGTTTGCTCCACCAGGAATCAATTTAGCTCACACAGGTTTAGAAGAGTTTAAGGATATGGATTTTCCTGGATATGGTGTTAAGATTAGTGAAAATCCTGTTAAATTTGTTAAGGCAGAAGATGCTTTTATGAGTGCTAGTGATAAATCTCTCTTTGAGGAAAAGATGTCCTCTGATAGGAACTCAGATGCATCAACTATTGAGGAGTGGACATCTGATGATGAGAATGTAGAGGTTAAGGAAAAACCTAATGTTGTTAAGACAGAAGTTAAACATGCTCCTAAAGTGGTTAAGACTGAAAACATAAAACCAGTTAGGAAAAATGTTAGATATGCTGAGATGTATAGGACTAAGAACAGATCATCAAGTTCTAAGAGTAGTCATAGAAACTGGAATCACTCAAAATCTAAGAAAATGGATGATAGGTTTGCTATGATTAGAAAAGTATGTTTTGTTTGTGGAAGTTTTGAGCATATGGCTGCTTATTGTGATTCTAACCCATGGAAAAAGAGGGTTACTAGGAATGCAAGGGTGAACAGGAATAACAATGCTAGGGTAACTCAAAATGGTCCAACTAGATTGACAAACCCTAATGCAAATCATAAGATGTCACCTAAAGCTGTTATGTTAAAGACTGGCATCAAAACAGTTTCAACTGCTAGTCAAAATAAGTGGTTTAATAACAAGCAAACTGTTTCTAGTGCAAAACAATTTTCAAATCATGCACAAACAGTTAAAAGGCATTTTTATCAGAAAACAGCAATGGCTAATCAGAAGTGGGTGCCTAAGATTAAACAAGCAGTTCCAACTGCTAGACCAGCAAATCCAACTGCTGGGCACTTAAATGTTAAGGGAAAATGGGGCAATGCTGTCAAGGCCTCAGCACATTGGGATAAACATCTTATCAAACCCAATGGTGCATCAAAGACCTCAAACAAGTTTTCTCATCTTGATGCACAAGGCAGATCCAAACCAGTGATGGTTTGGATCCCCAAAAGAAACTAACACCTTTATTTTGTGTGCAGGAACATCCCTCAAATGACAAAGAAGATAGAGGATATTCAGACAGTGGATGTTCAAGGCACATGACAGGCAACATGTCATATCTTTCAGACTTTATTGCTCTGGATGGAGGACCAGTTGTCTTTGGTGGTGGTGTTGGAGGAAGAATTACTGGTAAAGGGGTATTTAAAACTGGTAACCTTGATTTTGAAAATGTGTATTATGTACCAGAACTTAAGTACAATCTTTTTAGTGTATTACAAATTTGTGATAAACAGAACAAAGTTTTATTTACTGATACTGATTGTCTTATACTTTCTCCTGATTTCAAGCTACCTGATGAAAGTCAAGTATTGCTTAAAATCCCCAGAAAGGATAATACATACAGTGTTGAGATGAATAAACTAGTTCCTAAGGTTGGACTTACTTGTCTTGTTGCAAAAGCCACATTGGAAGAATCAATGTTGTGGCACAGGAGGCTTGGTCATGTTAATTTTAAAACCATTAACAATATTGCTAAACATGGATTGGTAAGAGGTTTACCAAACAAAACTTTTCTCAATGACCAAACTTGTGTTTCTTGCCTTAAGGGTAAGCAACACAGAGCCTCATGTAAGCCAAAGACCCAGAACTCTATTTCTCAAGCTTTATATATGTTGCATATGGACTTGTTTGGTCCTACCTCTGTGAATAGCTTGAATTTTAAGAGATACTGCCTTGTTTTCACTGATGATTATAGTAGGTTTTCTTGGGTATTCTTTATGAAAACTAAGGATGAGACAAGTGAAATACTTAAGACCCTTATTGTTGAAATAGAAAACCTAGTTGATAAGAAGGATAAAATAATCAGATGTGACAATGGGACTGAATTTAAGAATAGAGTGATGGATGACTTTTGCAGAGTAAAAGGTATTAAGAGGGAGTTTAGTGTAGCTAGAACCCCACAGCAAAATGGTGTAGCTGAGAGGAAGAATAGGACTCTTATAGAGGCTGCTAGGACAATGTTAGCTGACTCTAAGCTACCAGTTTCATTTTGGGCTAAAGCAGTTAGCACTGCTTGTTATTTATTGAATAGGGTTTTAGTTGTACAACCTCACAATAAGACTGCTTATGAGCTTCTTAGAGGTAGAACCCCTGCTTTAAGCTTCATGAGACCTTTTGGTTGTCATGTTACTATCCTTAATACCAAAGACCAACTAGGAAACTTTGATGGGAAATCTAAGGAAGGTTTCTTTGTTGGTTATTGTTGGTCCCTTTACACGATTAGAGTTAACTAGAAAGTTAATCTATTTGTGTTTATGACTAATACAATGTTTAAGGTTAATTATAACAGTTATAAAACATGAATATAAAAATAACAATATTTTTTAACGTTTAAATTCTTATTAGAAATAATTCCAAGAATCTATTACCCAAGTGTTTTGCGGAACAAACACTTGGGATTGAATAAACAAGGGTATGGGGTGTCTCCTATCGAAACTCAAGTTTTGCTTGAGTGGTAACAATATACCCACTGAGCTATCTCAGTGAGTTGTATACTCTTTGTAGGAGAGAAGTTACTTTTCAAAAGTTCTAAGCTTTCAATATACAAAGCACACTTTAACTTCTCTCCTATCTGATCTATTTATACACAAGTAATCTAAGTATAAGTGATTAAATATAATACAAGTTGTTGAGGTTGCGTGTCTGACAATTACAAATAGTAATTGTCATTTCCAAGAACCAATAGGAAAGGGCTAATAAGTCTTTGGGAGTTGTTGGCTGACACTTCATGACTTTTAGCCGCAATAGGGAAGGTTGGATCTGACAAGAGAAGAGTGTTGGGCTGACACTTTTATCTTCTCAGATCTTTTCCCTATTGTTCCCGCCTTTTCTTCAAGCGTTGGTTCCTCAGTCTTTCAATCACTTTGTTGGTTGAGGAGACTGGGTTCAGTGAGTTCTTGTCCAACACTCACTGAATCATCATCTTCTTCTTTGGCTTAAGTCCTACTCAGGGAGTACCGCCTTCCTGAGAGTGAGTCCTTTATTGAACTCGCCTTAAGCATCCTGAAGATGACTCACAGAGAGACTGTTCTCTCAGTGACTTGAATTGTTCTCGGTTTAAGTTAACACTTAGCTTAATTTGTGTTCAAATCCTGTTTAAGATAATTGGGTGTTTTACGAACCCAACAATCTCCCCCTATTTGGATATAAATTATGCCTAAGTGTTTTGATCAGTATGAGTGAGCTAAAGTCTTCTGCTCATACTGAATGTACTAGAAAATAAATAAGGATATTGATATAGCAAAACATTCATCAATTTATTCATATCATTACAAGTCCTATTATTCTAAGTACAAAATACTCAAGGTTCCTGAACAAGACCCATGAGTTCAAGCTTTGCCTTCTTCGACACCAACACTTCTTTGTCAGGTCGTTCCTTCATCAACTGATCCATCAGACTGACAAACTCCTCATTATTAAAGCCCCTGATATTAAGTGCCATCAGTTTATAGGCTAGGAGTGTTGTCGTTTCCACTTTGTCAATGTCAGAAGCTCTCTGAAAGGCTTCCTGACCAAATTCATCCACGAAGAAGATACCATACTCAGGTTCCTTGATGACAAGGTTAGGATGGAACTTGACTCCCTGAGGAGGAACTCTGTTGAAGTGAAGTGCAGCTATGTATTGTTCAGGCTCCATAGCTACAGCTTTCCTTTTCTTCCCAACCTTCTGAGTATATTCAGGGATAGTTAGTCCCTGAGAAGCAAGTGCCTCATCATGGTTAATGCCTATACTTTTTGCCACTTTTGCGAGTTCCTCATACTTGGCACTCAGTGACTTGATGATGATTGGGGCATTCTTGCTTGTGGTTTTCTTCCTCAGGATGGGCATCATCATATCCCATTCTCTTAGCCCATAGTCTGAAAATTTGACTGTTGGAAGATGTTCAGACTTTCTTGGACCTCTATGGATTGTTAAGCTCAGAGGTCTGGTGGGGTGAATGGTGATGTCAGTGATTTTGCCTTCACCTTTGGTTTTGGTCATGTGCCATACATACCTCTCATATGCCCTTTGCCTCTTTTCTTGCTTCAGTTTGGCTTCCATGTTGTGTTTCTGAAGAAGTTGGGCTTGAAGCCTGATGAATTCATCTCCCTGAATCTCTTTCTCAGACTCCTTTATTTCTTCCTTGGCAACCTCATAGATGGTAGATGTGGTGAGGTCATGGGCTTTCCTGCGATCTTCCTCATCTTCTAAGTCAACAAAAGACGGTGCTTCAGGATCTGGCTGTCTTATGTTTGAAGCCTTGACTAAGTGTGGTTCAGGAGAAGAGGTTTCAGTCATAATATCCTTCCCTTTGTCAGTGCGAGGAGGTTGACTGGTGGATGCATCAGGGTTTGGAACAGTTACCAAGGCAGAGGAAGGATCAGGGATTTCATCATTTTTCTCCCCCTCAGCAGGTGTAGGAACTTCAGTGGAAAGACCTGCTGACTGAGGAGGTGGTGGCACATGAGAGGCCTGAAGAAGTGATAGGATATCAGAGACCATAGACTTTGTCTCAGAAGCATCATTCTTCACAGCACTGAGTTCAGTAGCCATGACTTGTTGGGTGGTGGAGAGTTCAGTAACACGGTTGGTGTAGTGGTTGATCAGCTCATTGTGTGTTTGTGAGAGCTGATCAATGGCTGAGGAAAGCTTGTTGAGGTGCCCCTTTGATTCCATAGCAGCCTGAAGAATGGAATCCTGGTTTTCCCTGAGACCTTTGAGATCTACCCCCTGAAAGAGCTTAAGAAGCTCAGTCAGGTTGGTGGAGGCAGTCGTCTGAGTGGCCATATGGTCTTTCATTGATTGAATCATTTTGGGATCATCAGTAAGTTGTTCTTGGACTGATTCAACGGCCTTGAGGAGGTTTGCAAGGTCTTGATGTTGACCAGTGGCTGTTTCATCAAAGGTTTTGGTTAGTTCCCCAAGTTGTTTGTCAGTTAACCTGGAAGCCTGAAGAATCTTGTCCTGAGATTCTTCCACAGAGGCCCTGAAGTCAGCATAGGAGGCTGTCGCTTCAGTATGCTGATCCGTTAGTTCATCAGTAAGAGCATTGTAAAGACCTTCGGTGGCTTGGCGAAGGAATTTAGCCATACTTCTTTCAGAGGGCGGATGAACATTATCATACTTGGTTAACCACTCAGGGGTGGCAGAGGCACCTAATGAAGATGATGATGAAGATGATGGTGAACTGGGTTGTTGTTCCTCAGGATGAGGATAAGAGAGTTGTTGCTCAGACTGCGGAGGAGAGTTACTTGGACCCTCCATTTCCTCCTCAACATCAGAAAGTGAATTCGTCTCCTCCTCACCAAAATCAAAATTCGTCTCCTCCTCTGACTCATCAGCCAACAAATTTTCATAGTCAGCCAGAGAAGGAGCCTTCAGGGAATCCAGCTCCCCCTCAAAAGAGGGCTCACTTTTGTTATGGCCAGGTCCTGATCCTTTAGCCATAATAACTGTTGGGGTTTCACCAGCCTGACTAGCCATAATAACTGGGGGGGGTTTGCCCAGCCTGACTGTTAGGATCAGTTCCCAAGTGACTTGGACCGCCTGAGGGGGTGATGGGTTCCGTATCAGCGGGTGGTTTGTTTCCCCCTGAGTCTTTGTCCCCCTGAGCACCTTCATCTACTGACGGGTGTTTTCCAGTAGAATCACTAGGTACTATTGGTGATTGTTGATGGCCTCCCTTCCCATCAGGATTGTGCTGTCCTTTTGGGGATTTAGAGGCCTGAACTCCCTGAGACTCTAAGTGTGATTGCTTAGAGACGTTAACGGGATGTGAATGGGTATGGGTCCCCTTCTCAGTGGAGTAGTACTGCTCCACCGAGGATATAGAACCCTGAACTCCCTCAGGCTCTGATTGTGATTTATCAGTGCCTTCATTAGGATGTGAGTGGGTGGATGCTCCTGACCCTTTTGACTTGTTTTTGTCAGAAGGGACATTAGGAAAGGGTTTGCCCGAGGATACTGAGGATGATTGCTCAGCACCCTCTAGTGAATTTTGTTTTGTGGCCAATGTGGTCTCTTTTATGGGAGTCTGAGAGGTCAAGGTCACAACAACTTTCTTGGTTCCTGAGGCAACAGTCTCAGTGACGGGTGGTTTAGGTCTAACCACCTTACTGGATTGTCCCCCTTTCCCTTTGGTCTTCTTCACCTTCTTGGTTGGTGAAGGAACTGGTGAGCATACATTTTCACCCTGAATCACCATTAACATGTAGGTGGTCAGGGCGTGATGAAGCGGAAAGTGTACCGCTTTTAGGGGGTCATTTAAGCCCTAAATCGTATTTATTTGATCAAATATCGCCCTAAATCGTTCCTTTTGTCATTTTAGGTACTTTTGAGAAGAAATCTGGAAAAGGAAGCATTTTGGACGTTTTTG
The DNA here is from genome assembly GCA_021014915.2 of Artemisia tridentata subsp. tridentata. Classification (NCBI taxonomy): domain Eukaryota; kingdom Viridiplantae; phylum Streptophyta; class Magnoliopsida; order Asterales; family Asteraceae; genus Artemisia; species Artemisia tridentata. Next base: position 128,294,016 of record CP139501.1, read on the forward strand.
GAGCATAAAAGTGAAGAAAACGACAAAGTCTTAAAATTATGCTGGAAGTTACCTTTGACGGCGTCAGGATTATCCCCAGACGGCGTCATGGCTTGGCAAAAGTGGTGGATGTGAAATTTACTCATGATAAGCCAGAGAAATTTGCATGAGAATTCTGACGGCGTCACCCTTTGGAGTGATCAAGGTCGTCACGACTTAATTTAAAGAGGGACGGCGTCACGCCTAATTCTGACGGCGTCAAGCCTTGATAAGCCAGAACGGATTTTGGAGAGCTAAAGAGGGACGGCGTCAAGAAGGCCATCCGGGAACCCTAAAAGCGGCGAGGTGACGGCGTCACACTCCATAACGTGACGCCGTCAGATCTGAAAGTCTATATATAGTTTTGCAATTTTTTGTCATAAGGGTGGAACTTATTGTGGAACTTTGTGTGTGAAAAACCCTAAGACGATTTTAGCAGCTTTCTCAAGGCTTTTTGCCTTAAGATCTTCCATGTTACATTGAAGATAAGTTATCAATTAATCATTCAATATGTCTATGTGTTGTTTGATTCTATCTTGTTCTTGTCTTTTGTTTAACATGCTAGGCTAGGTTTTCTTTGTGTTTGCGTAGATCTAATGAAACCTAGCTATTGATTATTGGTTATTAGTGTGTTATTAGTTGTATTGGATGATTGTTTATCTATGTTAGGCTTAAGAAAACTGGCTAACTTCCTATTCGGTAACTTGCTTGAACGTCTTAAGAAACATGAACCAATGCGTACTAAAGGTTTTTATGGTTGTATTTAATGCATGAGCGAATTCTAGTGATCCCATGTTAGGAGCTTCCTAGCCGGCTCGACATAGGAGTGAAGTAGGAGTTCATAGAGTTGGGGAAGTACGTACGCCACCCCACGATTGGTATTAAGGAATACACCCGTCATCCACGCAATTAATACACACTAATCAACCGGTAAAAGATAGTTAGGGAGTAAGGAAATCTAAGTAAACACATTTTTCTCCACATAAGTTTTACCACCTTTTCATTTTCAGTTATTTTATTTTATTTGCATTTGTAGTTATTTGGGTTAGTTGACTAGCAACTAATTCCGCCCACTCCTTCAAAACCCGAGATTTTACTTGCTTTCATAAAAATATAAAAATACAAAAAGAATCATCCATCACCCTTAGACCTATTAGAGTACTTTTTCATACCTAACGAACACTATTCCCTGTGGAGAACGATCAATCCCCCGTACTTACCACTACACTCTACTACATCGGTCAGGTACACTGCCTGGTGGGGTTGTAAGCCTCTTGAGATCCCTCGAGAGGTAAAACCTGTTGTAAGGTTGCAAAACCACGCATCAAGTTTTTGGCGCCGCTGCCGGGGAATAGTTATTGTTTAGGTTGAATTTTTATTTTATAGGTCTACTCACTAGATTCCTTTCTAGTGAGATTTTTATTTTATTTTTCTAGGTTTTCTTTAGTCTATCTTATTTCTTTGTATTTTTGTTTGTGACACCTTCCACCTGCCTCATGAGTAATAGTGATTGCTTGATCCCTGTTATTCGTATTTTCCGCCGTGCAAATTTCCAACTACCCGTTCCCGCCCCCATCATAGAAAACAACAACCTTTCACCCGACCACCACTTTGGTAACAATTCTGAGATGGAGGAGTCTGACCATGAGAATGAATATGTTAGTCCGTTTTACTACTCAGACTCCGATGAGGATGCCGGTAACGGAGAAGTAGTTAACGAGGAATGGGGAAAAGAGGAAATTGATCCCTTTAAGTATGTTGACCCTAGGACTAAGATCGAAAAGGATAGCCTCTTTAACATGCAATTTCCGTGTAAGATTGGTTATCATGATTTTTATGCTTATCTTAACTCATCTTTGCCTATGAACATTATCTCTCGTGCTAATTATAATAAAATCATGGTAGATGAGCTAGAATATCAAGGAGATAACATTGTTGCTAGGATTAAGCCACTGCACGTATTCGTTGGAAGTTTTGTGTATTTGGTGGATTTTATGGTTATGGAGAACTTAGGAGAATTCATTGATAACAAATTAACCCAAGTCATTTTTGGAGAACCCTTCAAAAGATTGACCAACCTTGACGAAAAACTTGTGGACGGGTTAATTACATTCTCGGATGGGGATGAAGATTTTGTTTACCAAATGCCCCGATCACATCCTAGGTTTAAGAACTACTCCATTGAATCTTGCAATAGACTTGTGCCTCTTGATTTGTTAAGTGAGAATGATAAGAGGAAGGGGCTCAAATATCCACATGAGAAAAACAAGAGATACTATCATGGATGTTTGGAGCTGAATGATGAATACAAGAAAGATGAGGCAACAATTAGATGGCTCACACTCGGATACGTGAGCATAAGCGACACTAGATAGAAGGACTTTGAGTCTAGCTACAAGACTCGTTAATAAAGAAAAGCGCTTCTTGGGAGGCAACCCAAGTTTTATTTGCTTTGTGTGTTTATTTATTTGTTTGTTTGTTTTTATTTGTTTCCGTATGTATGTTTAAATTTTATTATTATTGATTCATGTTCAAAACTAATTTGTGAAAATGCTTTATCTTGTTTTTAACTTCGTCTTAACTACATATAAAGGTATTTTGCAGAAGTTAAGTGTAAGGGGAATCCAAACCGGTTTATTAGAACAAATGAACGTGAATCGTAATAATAATAAATGAACATACATATTAGTATTTGTTTGAGTCAAATGCTTGTATCGAGTCATAATGATGTTTTGCAGGATTTCCAGGAAGTAAGGTATAGGTTTTTCCAAAATTTTTCCGGAAACGTAACATGAGAATTCTGTCAGATTATTTCTGACGGCGTCAGGCTTTACAACCTGACAGCGTCAGGTTTAATTTTCTGAAAATTTTTGAAAGTTTTGTTTTCATAAAAAGTTTTTATTAAATCTCTAACTTATAATCTCCAGGAATCTGCAAAATTATCATTCCACAAGCATTATATCCTTATATATAGAGTTTATCCCGCCGATGTTATGCAGGTTTTCGTGTTTGTTTTCTCAGGATTAACAGGTTATTTTGGACAAGGAAATGTTTGTTGGATCAAGCTTTTGGTGATGCATTAGTTTTGGAGCTTTTACATTCTCTTTGGAAGAAGATCTAACCATGTTACTTCATTATCCACCAAGCGAATCAGGGGAGTATTTGATTTCATTCTTTTACTTTTTTTTTACTTTTACATTTGTTATTTGAACATTGGGGACAATGTTCATCTTAAGTGTAAGGGGGGGGTAAAAGTACGATTAGAGAATGCTCTTACGCTTGATTTTTGTTTGTTTAATAGTAGATGTGTAATAAAACTGAGATAAATACCTGTTAGGGCAATTTTAGTGCCAAATTTAAAATTTTTTACAACATTTAGGAGTGAAACTTTGATCTTAATGAGCGTCTCACGGATAGGAGTTATATGACTAGCACAAAAACCGTACCACTAAAAAAATTTTCCACCCTCAAATATGTGAGGTTCGCCCCTAGAATTGGTAGGAAAAGCATTTATGCTATGATGTGTGTACCGGTAGCACTTAGATTCTAGAACTTGCGTTAGGACCATTCCGAGGCCACAAGTGAGACTACATTCGTGTAGTTAGATTTACTACATGATAAGAGGCATTAGGATTAACCAATTGTTTTACACCTGTGTTTTTGTTATAATTACTTTGGCTACATTGGTCAAGTAATTCTCCCACACCCTTTGCGTTGTACTCATTTTTGGTACACGATACCCCTAGTACACCCCTCAGAGCCTATCTTTTTGTTTCGACCTTTAAGCATTTTACTTAAAGGAAGAATTTGTTTACACCCCACTTAAATGTACACCCAAATCGCCTTAGCCTACCTTGTATGCACTCATTTTTAGTGCATTATTGTTACAACATTTGTTTAAACCCAAGTTAATTATCTAGTTGATTACATGGTTGCTAAGTCGAGTCATATCCTTGTACATATTGTTTTGGGACGATTGGGACTCATGGGTAAAGTACTAGTGTAATGGAGTAATGGGGAAGAACATCATTTATTACCCCCATATGTGCTAAATATTTTAAAAGTACTCCAAGTTTTTCAATTATCTTAATTCGAGTCATTAGAATAGTTATTTGTAAAGTTATGTAAAAGTTCAAGTGTAAGGGGAATGCAACGCCCCTATGATGTATTATTTTGGATGGTAGGGCAAGAGTGTATGAAAAAAAAAAAAAAAAAAATCAGAAAAAGAAAAGTAGAAAAAACATACGGACTACCATCCCGTTTTATTTTATGTTTATTTTATGTTTTTTTTATTTTGTTTTTAGCTTAAGATTGAGTCGAGTCTTGGCTTAGCAACATTGTATAGTACATGTAATTAATCAAGATCTTTAACTCGCCACCAGTAAAATATCCCTTATCCAACAAATCCGTGTTTATCATATCCCTACACCTAACGTTATAACCCATGTAAAAGCCCTCTTTGATAGTTTATCTTAGGTGCTTACGCCTAGTGGAGGAGGTTTTTGATCCTTTCCCAAGCCTATGGTAATCTATTTGCTATGACAGGTAGTGAGAGATAATATCCGTTTTCATTTATGAGATTTATTTTGATGACACCTGAGAGATGTGAGTATCTAAACACTACTTGTGAGGTGCTAGTTTGTAATCTCCGTGCTTATTATGATTAAAGTGGAACGATTATTTGTTGTAATTACTTTTATGTTAGCATTAAATGACCCCTAACTTGTATTTTGATTAGAATAAAAGCGCATTTGCTTGAGGACAAGCAAATCTCAAGTGTAAGGGTATTTGATGAAGCGAAAAGTGTACCGCTTTTAGGGGGTCATTTAAGCCCTAAATCGTATTTATTTGATCAAATATCGCCCTAAATCGTTCCTTTTGTCATTTTAGGTACTTTTGAGAAGAAATCTGGAAAAGGAAGCATTTTGGACGTTTTTGGAGCATAAAAGTGAAGAAAACGACAAAGTCTTAAAATTATGCTGGAAGTTACCTTTGACGGCGTCAGGATTATCCCCAGACGGCGTCATGGCTTGGCAAAAGTGGTGGATGTGAAATTTACTCATGATAAGCCAGAGAAATTTGCATGGGAATTCTGACGGCGTCACCCTTTGGAGTGATCAAGGTCGTCACGACTTAATTTAAAGAGGGACGGCGTCACGCCTAATTCTGACGGCGTCAAGCCTTGATAAGTCAGAACGGATTTTGGAGAGCTAAAGAGGGACGGCGTCAAGAAGGCCATCCGGGAACCCTAAAAGCGGCGAGGTGACGGCGTCACACTCCATAACGTGACGCCGTCAGATCTGAAAGTCTATATATAGTTTTGCAATTTTTTGTCATAAGGGTGGAACTTATTGTGGAACTTTGTGTGTGAAAAACCCTAAGACGATTTTAGCAGCTTTCTCAAGGCTTTTTGCCTTGAGATCTTCTGTAGGAAATAACCATATTGATTGTGTGGTTGATTCGGGTGGTCTTGATTCATGAAAGATTAGATCCATTGTTAGAGAGATGAAGAACTAGAGAGAGAGAGGGAACCTTGAGAGAAAACCTGGATAAGATTAGCTTGTGTGTGAAATGTTACAAGAGTTCCAGCCCTTCCCAAGTGTGGGAAGGGGTATTTATACTTCCTAATAATAGTGCCCCTAGTGGGCTGTGAAGTGAGCTGACAATGGGGAAAGCCCCGACCCACTCCACAAATATAGATACTACTAATCTAATAAAACTAATAATACTAATAATACTAAGCTTATATAAATAAGCCTACGAGCTATATGATATGCTAAATAGATACTCGGGGTGACCGAACCTTCATATGAATATTTATATTCCTAACAATCTCCCCCTAAGGGAGGTCACCCCAGAAATAATAATTTGAATTCTAGCATTCTTTCTTCTGAACTTGTCTTCATAGCTCGTAGTCTTTGATTCTTCAATGTCTTTAGTCTTTGTGCCTTCAGCAGTAATGATTTGATGACTGATTGATTGTCTTGGATGATCTTTGAGTATTCTTCGACTTTATCATCCAACATTTGTTTCCAAGTCATCTTTCAGCAGTATGTTTCCATGTGATGTGTTATTCTTTGAGCCGACATGCTCACACTATTCTGATGTCATGATCTTTACCATCAGAGTTTGCAGAAGCCGTGTTAAAGGTCTTTTAGGTTGATCATGACTTTGTTGAGTTACAATGATGATGTAGTGTGAACATGTGGTAGAGGATTGGCATCTTTTCTGCAACCAGCTACAACAGCAACCAGCTACAGCATTCCACAGCTACAATCGCCAGAAGTTCCTGCATACGACAGTTAGCAACAAATCGACTGGTACTTACAGGTTGGGAACTTCGAGATTGTTAACAGCATAGTGTGAAAACTCTTTCTAATCCTTACCAAGACCGTTCCTAATCGAAAACCCACAGAGGGCTTTTTAAGATCGAACCGTAGCACATCAACGATTAGGTGAGTCGCTGGAGATCACTCCACGACTGTAGACCGTTGGAAACCGCCGTGACCACTAAGCGTAATCCATAAGGAATTACCGAAGTGACCTGCTTTCAGGGCTGCTTGATGTTGACCCTGGCAGGAATTTCCATTCAATCATTGAGAATTACATTTGTAAATTCCCTCATAAATGTTCTGGCAGATTGCTAAGACCTGCGTAGGACTCTTAAGTTTACAACTGGTGTCCTTAATGTTGAACACCCAGTGTAGAAATAATTTGTGTTCCTATGAGATCGTTTTATGCATCTCGTGGCTCTAGACTCAAAAGTGCGCTTTGATTTAGTGAGCGAGGCTGGAGAGGACTGCCACCTTTTCAATATCATCTAACTCGGAGTGAGAGAGACGATAGGAATGTATTGAACTCCGTGACAATTGAAACAAGAATCCTTTGAGGGACCTTGAGTGGTGATGAACTCAAATAAGTACATTTTATTACTATCATTTATCCTATTAATTTGACTTGTTTTACTATATTATGTATGAGGATTGATACTTAATCGTTTACTTTTGTAATTCTCAGGTAAAAACAAGCATTTGGTGAAACTTAGCGATTATGGACTAATAATGGAGCAAAACGTGCATAAAGTGGAAGTCTACTGACATGGACAAGATCAAGTCAATTCTGCTCCAGATGCGCCGCATCTCACTATCAACATGCGCCGCATCTCTATCAAGATATCACCAGATACGATCCAAGATACAAGAGGACATGCGCCGCATCTAATCAAGAGTTACGCCGCATCTTCTGGCGGTGTACGAATATTCCTGAATATTATAATCTTGGACCCCACGCGAAGTTAAGTACATGCGCCGCATCTACTTAAGTAGATGCGCCGCATCTTCCCTCAGACAGAAACTATAAATACCCCGTAGACCAGACGAATTAAAGAGTTCGAAACCCTAAAACCGAAGTTCGGACAGCAGAACAGGAGGACGAATTCAGTCAAGAGGCAGCACAAGACACACCCAAATCGAAGATACAAGAGCTGTAAGAAGGTGCTGCATGTATTTAATTCATTAAGTAGTTTTGTTTTATTGTTTTAGCAAACTTTAATTCATCAAGATTGGTGGCTTGTGTAATGTGGCAACGGAAAGATTGCACTCCCTTAAAACTGCTTTCTCATTAATTAAAGTTTATATGTTGATGTCTTTGGTTACTACTTATTAGTGCATTGATAACCTCTGTGTTTATTAGTGGCTTGCGGGCATCCGACTGCGGGACAAGATGTGGCTCCCACGGTTGTTTCTAAATTGATCACTTAGGAATAACTTTTAGACATAAGTAATCATTAAGGGTTTACTCGCCGATGAGAATAGGACCAACGAGAAAGGGTTAATTACATACACTTCATATAAAGCTATCAATAAAACAAGTGACAATCTACTTAATCATAAGGACAGCCCTCTTATTGTCTCGAGTATCTATCTGTGTACGTGTGTGCTACTTGCTGATTCGTGCCTATTTGTTTATTTTATCATTTAATTACTACAAAACTGTGCCAGTCTCTCAGGCTGAAACCCCCTTGCGTTAGGATATTAAAATACTGATTAGAATAACTAGATAATACGTTCCACTCTTAGTGATCGACACTCTACTTACCATTATCTTCATACTGACCGGGTACACTGCTCGTTAAGTGTGTGTGTTATTGATAAGTCGGCTAAATATAAATTTAAAACTTGAGTAGGCATTAAAACTGCTAAACCGCAACGACACATCACGGCATCAAGTTTTTGGCGCCGCTGCCGGGGAGTGAATTGTTATTATCTGTTAATTTGATTAGTATTTTAATTAGGTTTTTCTTTTTATTAGATTAATTGCATCATTGTACTATTTTGCATATTTGTTGTATTGTGTGCTATTTGTTTTCTTTTATTTTTGCTTTTATTTGTTTTTGTTCGTGTGTTTTATTTTTGTTTTATTTTTTCGTTTTTTTTGTGTGTTCTGCTATCGTTGTACTGTGCTAAATCAAACGATACGGCGCATCTGATCTCTCAGATACGGCGTATTGCGTTTAATTTTTTTTATATACAACGCGTTTAATTAATTCGATACGACGCATCTTTTCCCCAAGATACGGCGTATCTGTTTTTAATAAGAAAATTTTTCTAAACGATAAAGTAATACGACGCATCTGCTTTTGCAGATACGGCGTATCTGTTTTTGATAAAAAAAATTTTCTAAAACGTTAACGCCATACGACGCATCTTCTTTTGAAGATACGGCGTATCTATTATTTTAATTAAAAACAGTTTGCGAATTATTAAACAGATACGGGTATCGATCTCTGTCGATACGGCGCATCTTACTGAATCAAAAATCTTTTATTTTTAAACGTAACGAAAATACGGCGCATTAACTTTCGTTAATACGACGCATTTAATTTTAATTAGATAAGTTGATTTTTGATTAATTAATTCGATACGGCGCATTCGTAAATTCCAAAGCGGCGTATCTATTTTCTGAATAAGTCTGATTTAATTTTAACGATTATAAGATACGGCGTATCCAACTTTTTGGATACGGCGCATCGTCTGCAGATATCAGCAACTCTTATTCTTTTCTAATTTCCGAACGGAAAGTATTCTGACTTACCCTTATACTTGGAAGCTTTTACTTTGAAATCTTCTTGTTCTTAATTTTCAGGATCAATGTTCGATATTTTCCCAAACTGGTTCGGAAGACCCCAAAGAAACCTTACTATGGAAGAGTTTGCATTACTAATCGCTCAAGCCAATGAACAAGAATATCATGAGGCAAGGAACTTTATCACCGAATTCAAAGGCAGTCATGAGCTATTACTAAAGGAACAAAACAATTTGATCAATGGTTTGGCAATTGAAGTGCACCAATTGTCAACAGTACTTAACAAGGTTCTTTTGGTAAGGCACGATCTGAAAGGAATTACAACTAGAGGCGGAAAGTCAACCTTTCAAATCGGAGAAACACCCGAGGATGACGGTACAAATAAAATTTCCCCTGATTCTTTACCACCTGAGCAAGAGCAACCAAATGAGACTGATCCAGAACCTGTAATTAGAAGAGAACCTTCTGTTGAACCTAAACGATCAACACCACCCTTCCCACATAGGGTGAGGAAAGAGAAAGAAGATGCCTATCAAAAGAAGTTCCTGGAGAATCTCAAGCAGCTGCAGCTAAGCATACCATTTATGGAAGCCCTAGTGCAAATGCCGAAATATGCTAAATATCTGAAAAGCTTGCTTACAAACAAGTCTAAACTCGAAGAGGCTTGCACCATAACAATGGGGAAAAGAAGCTCAGCGGCATTGCTCAACAAACTTCCATCTAAAGAAAAAGATCCAGGGAGTTTCACTATTCCTTGTCAAATTAAAAATTTGCATATTGAAAATGCCTTAGCCGACCTAGGAGCTAGTATAAGTCTTATGCCCTCTTCTATGTATGATAAATTAGGTCTTGGTGAACCAAAACCTACTAGGATGTGCTTAGAACTAGCTGATAGGTCCATACAATACCCATTAGGAATAGCGGAAAATATATTAATAAAAGTTGATAAATTTGAATTACCTATCGACTTCGTTATCCTTGATATGCCTGAAAATTCTAGAACTCCTATAATATTAGGAAGACCATTTTTAGCCACTGCTAGGGCCATGATTGATGTTTTTAATAAAAAAATAACTCTTACCATAGGAAAAGATGAGGTTGAGTTTAACATGGAACAATCTATGAGTAAAGATAATTCCGATGATGATGAATGCTATAACATCGATGTTTCTGATGACACGATTAATCAATTTACTCAGAGATTGTTAAAAAATAATTTGCTTGATTCTTTTCTGCTTAAAAGTTTAGAAAACACAATTGCTATAGAAGATCAAGTTGATGAGAATACTATTAATTATAATTTTGCTGCTGATTCTGCTGTATGTAACGCGATGCGGCGCATCGAAAACCTCGATGCGGCGCATCTATCTGATGACAGCAGCGATGTAATTAAAGAACAGGTTTATTCCGCTAGTGCTACTGAAATTGATAATGTTAAACCTGTGCTTAAGGATCTTCCTTCTACTTTAGAATATGCCTATTTAAACGGAAATACTAATTCACCCGTTATTATTGCATCTGACTTAACGCCAAAAGAAAAAGAGTCTCTTTTGCAGGTATTATATAAACGAAGAGGAGCATTAGCATGGAGTATGTCTGATATTAAGGGAATTAGCCCGTCATTTTGTACACATAAAATCCTTATGGAAGATGAATTCAAACCAACTATCCAACCTCAAAGGCGTTTGAATCCAAAAGTCCAAGATGTGGTAAAAAACGAAATATTGTTAGTGATTCTGATGATGAGTGGTATGATTGTGTAGTAATTAATAAACGTAGGAGAGTAGTTGAGAAAACGAATTTGAACAATGATGTGTTTATTGAACTACCACCCCACCTTGCTTATCTGTGCCTATATGATAATAAGAATTTCCCGTCTATCATTTTGTCATCTCTGCCCGTAAGGGACAGGACTTTGTTTATACAGATATTGAAGAAGAACGGCGTGGAAATAAAGGACGAGCAAGGAGTGTTCAATATTACTAAATTGGCGATGAAGGAGCGTGATGTTTCCGACTCCTTCAATGATCGATACTAATGAGCTGAACGTGAGTCTAACTTGAAGACTCTGGAATAAAGACAAGTGCTTACCGGGAGACAACCCGGATTTATCTTTTATTATTCTGTTTTCTGTGTCGAGTCAGTCCAGGCCGCACGAAGATACGGCGCATCTCAGTCCTGAGATGCGACGCATCCTCTGCAATGGTCATATCTTATTTTATTTTTTTTCTGCATTTTTATTTTTCGACTTTAAAACTATTTATCAGTTTATTTTAATGCGGCGCATCCCTGGTTAAGGATGCGGCGCATCTTTATTCTGATCCGTATTTATTCCAGGCTCGATACGGCGTATCTTCTTCAATAAGATACGGCGCATCGACTGACCTGATGATTTTCAGTTTTAAATTTTTAATTTTTAAGTTTTATTTTTATCTAACTACTAATGTATTATGCAAGTTGAACCTTTCTTATCTTAGGTGTGTTTTAAAGTGTTGGTGGTATTATAGTTTCCTGGATTTCCTGTGGATACATCAAGTATGAAGTTTTAACGTTCTAATCCACATGGAAGATGATTTTTGCTCTTATACTAATGGAGGATCATACCGAGCAAATCTCAGGGGAGTTTTTCCTGTTCTAATTCTTTTATTTTCCAGTTTTTAACCTTTTATACAAACAACGAGGACGTTGTTTAACTTAAGTGGGGGGATAGGAGAATTAGAACACTTAACACTTACTTGTCCTACTTTTTCAAAAATTATGCTTAAAATGTGCTTAATATATCAAACTTAAAAAATTTTTTTAGCATGTTTTTGTTTAAGATCTAAGTTGCATAACTGCACACATGACGTTATTTTCAAAAATTGTGATTTATCAAAATTCACAAATCTATGAGTGTGCCGGTGACTTGTAAACTTTAGAACTTGGCTTGTATACTATTCGAGACCACCATAATGAGTATTATTTATATAATTGGAATGACTTGTCTAACTTGGTAAAATTCTAGGATTACACCAAATAGCCTTTATATGTTATGTGTTATTAGCTAACTACACTGGTTAGTTAACCCCCGTATAAAACCCTTTTGTTACTCTCATTTTTAGAGTAAGATACCCCTAGAAAAAACCCTCAGAGCCATTCCTTTCGTTTCTTACACCTATGTTTAAAATGTTTCGTTACACCCTTACACCTTAGCCTACCCTGTAGATTAGAATCCGTGGTTGGTTAATTGCTATAGGCAGAGTGTGTTTCCTTACATTACCTGTGTTCGCGTGCGTAATTCATTATCTATGGTTAGGTCGGGAAATTACACAATGCAAATTGGAGTGAAAGTAAATATTGTATATTTTTGAGTTTATTTTTCGTGTGTTTACTACTTTCACTATTACCGTTATTTCTGAAAGTATGAAAAGTATGAAAAAAATTATCCGGAAAGAAAGTTGTAGTGATGTGGTGAAATTTTACACATCCTATTAAAAAAAAAAAAAAAAAAAAAAAAAAAAAAAAAAAAAAAAAAAAAATCGAAAAAATGAGAAAAGAAAAAGAAAGAAAAAAGAGTTGGATGTTTATTTTAAGCCAACGATGTAGAGTTATGTAAGTGGTCGATATCACCACTATTTGTTGTATTATATCTATGGATTGAATGGGAATTGGCAGTTATGGGAATACCGATTAAGGTTTATTCTTTGATTAAGATTTTGTTGAGTATAATTCGTGTCTACCAAAAGCGTGTGTTTCAAGTGTTAAAGCGTGAGTTATTCAATGATATGAGTCTTATTCATGGGATGGTTGGGATAGTGATTAACCACACTTAGGATTTTAATCTATTTGTTTTGTTTTGTTTATTTTTATTTTTACACCAATTTATATCCCAAATATTATCCATACCCTGTATTGTTCTTTATCCAACCGAACCTTTGATTTATTGAGATTAGGGATTTGAGCAATCTTAAGTATCGTGGTCGTGGATTCGGCTATGTATTTATGATTTTGTCGCCCTTTTTGATATATTATTATTGGTGAAGTTTGGACCTATCTTTAGCCTATTCGAGTTAAGGATTTGAGCAATTGCAAGTATCGTGTTCGTGGATTCGATCATGTATTTGTGATTTTGTCGCCTTTTCTGGAATTTGAGATCGATAGTGTAAATAAGAATAATTAACCCTTTAGCCTAAAAACCCTTTTTACCGCTTTAGACTTGTTATTCCTTAGCTTTAGTGGTGGAGATGTGTATACTTGCCAAGCTTATGATAGAATATTCGTCGCGACTGGACAGTTAAACGATTAGATTTGCTTTTTATCGACTTATTTTATTTTACTTCTAATTCGTTAAGTGTTTAGTTGTGTGATTATGAAATAAATGAATACATGCTTAAATATAAAAATAAATCCTAACATCTTTTAGGATACATTTTCATAAATGAAATTCTAAGGTTTACTTGGGGACAAGTAAAGTTCAAGTGGGGGGATATTTGATGAACTCAAATAAGTACATTTTATTACTATCATTTATCCTATTAATTTGACTTGTTTTACTATATTATGTATGAGGATTGATACTTAATCGTTTACTTTTGTAATTCTCAGGTAAAAACAAGCATTTGGCTGAAACTTAGCGATTATGGACTAATAATGGAGCAAAACGTGCATAAAGTGGAAGTCTACTGACATGGACAAGATCAAGTCAATTCTGCTCCAGATGCGCCGCATCTCACTATCAACATGCGCCGCATCTCTATCAAGATATCACCAGATACGATCCAAGATACAAGAGGACATGCGCCGCATCTAATCAAGAGTTACGCCGCATCTTCTGGCGGTGTACGAATATTCCTGAATATTATAATCTTGGACCCCACGCGAAGTTAAGTACATGCGCCGCATCTACTTAAGTAGATGCGCCGCATCTTCCCTCAGACAGAAACTATAAATCACCCCGTAGACCAAACGAATTAAAGAGTTCGAAACCCTAAAACCGAAGTTCGGACAGCAGAACAGGAGGACGAATTCAGTCAAGAGGCAGCACAAGACACACCCAAATCGAAGATACAAGAGCTGTAAGAAGGTGCTGCATGTATTTAATTCATTAAGTAGTTTTGTTTTATTGTTTTAGCAAACTTTAATTCATCAAGATTGGTGGCTTGTGTAATGTGGCAACGGAAAGATTGCACTCCCTTAAAACTGCTTTCTCATTAATTAAAGTTTATATGTTGATGTCTTTGGTTACTACTTATTAGTGCATTGATAACCTCTGTGTTTATTAGTGGCTTGCGGGCATCCGACTGCAGGACAAGATGTGGCTCCCACGGTTGTTTCTAAATTGATCACTTAGGAATAACTTTTAGACATAAGTAATCATTAAGGGTTTACTCGCCGATGAGAATAGGACCAACGAGAAAGGGTTAATTACATACACTTCATATAAAGCTATCAATAAAACAAGTGACAATCTACTTAATCATAAGGACAGCCCTCTTATTGTCTCGAGTATCTATCTGTGTACGTGTGTGCTACTTGCTGATTCGTGCCTATTTGTTTATTTTATCATTTAATTACTACAAAACTGTGCCAGTCTCTCAGGCTGAAACCCCCTTGCGTTAGGATATTAAAATACTGATTAGAATAACTAGATAATACGTTCCACTCTTAGTGATCGACACTCTACTTACCATTATCTTCATACTGACCGGGTACACTGCTCGTTAAGTGTGTGTGTTATTGATAAGTCGGCTAAATATAAATTTAAAACTTGAGTAGGCATTAAAACTGCTAAACCGCAACGACACATCACGCGCATCAAGTGGCTAGGGAGGGTTGTGCAGCGTATCACTGGGTCCATGATACTTTGTCTTCAATGCCAGCAATCAACTAAGTGATTCTGACAGCATATGTATTGACCCGGTTTCTGCCTAAGTTGTAAGGAGGGCTATTTCTTTTCACCCTTTATCTTTACAATTCTTTTTCATTCTTCAACCCCTTCAGTGCTTACCGAGACTTCCTTACTAGTACCTTGTTGGGTTTGTTCCAGTACTAGCTCCATCTCAGTCGGCACTTTTCCCTCATTCACTTATCTCCTTTTTAATCATACCTAAGGACTTCTACACTAACTAGTGGATTGTCCCTGGGTAGATCCCTCCGGCTCTGGCGGGATCGTGGGAACTTGAGCCTAACCTAACCATCCTTATAACTCCATACATTAGTTAAAATGGTCGGTCTTTGGTATTCATCCACGATTGCCAAACCAAATCTTTGAAAAATCTCTCAAAGTGTTCATGATTCTGAAACACATTTTTGCAAACACTTGAGAGTTTTATATTTTTCAAATGCTCCCCCTCAACATGTGCTCGGTTGATTGTTTTATAAATTTGCACATGTTAGGTAGAGCTCGCACTTTTTTGAATTGATCCACTTTCAGTAAACATGACCGATTCGAGACACGCTTACATCACTGGTTAGACCAGCTTGAAATTATTACCCGTCCTGGTCAAGTCCATAGAAAGTTTCTCGAAACGGTACACTCTACTCAGACACATCCTTTTCGAGACACGCTTACATCACTAGTTAGACTAGCTTGAAATTATTACCCGGCCAGGATATGTCCTTTCGATTCATGACAGTATATGTTTCGTCAATTCATTGGTTAAGTCTGAGACACGCTCAACTGAGATGCCAAATCCTTTTTGTTCATTCGCTCCCCCTCAATATGTGCATCGATATACGAAAGAGTTTAGCACACATGGGAGAGCTTACTTTTATGTCCAAAACATTTTGCTCCCCCTCAATATGTGCTTTGGTATACAAAAGAGTTTAGCACATATGGGAGATCTTACACTTAAATCCAGAACATCACATTTTCATCAGGTTTCATATTTAAATCACATTCTCTCCCCCGATCAAAAATTTCAAACCTTTTGAGATTTGTGATCCCAATTGATTTAAATAATTTAGAAAAACATGGGAGAAAATGTGGTCAGGTTTAACATGTTCTGATGATGAAACATACTTTGCTCCCCCTTAATCTAAGAGGGAGATTCACTGCTTATTTTGCACAAGATAACTATTATGACACAAATGATATTGACCTTTTGCGCAGATGATGTGATCATCCGCTTTTCTGAAGGAGTCATTGGTCAACATCGATTATCCATCCACCAACAAGAACGTCCAAGAATTGTAGATCCCCACTTGGCGAGATCGGAACAAATATTGCTTTGTTTCACTGAAGGTGGTGGTGGTGATGACGGTGTTGTTGTTGTTGTTGCCGCCGATGTTGTTGTCGTGGTGAATTCCGAGCCAATCAATAGAGTTTGAACGTCTGATTAAATGGTTAGAATGGGAACTGGCACATTCATTTTGGCTATGGAATCTGCATAAGAATATCAACACAGATATACATGCATACAGATACACTATTCCTTAATAGCTACCCTTCAGCAGCTTGCCACATTATAATACCAAGTTCATCTTATAATCAAACCCCAATCAGGAACTACGTCAAACCACTATCTAGCATGAAGAGCAAATAGCAATCATGAACATGGCAATTCACACAGATTTCAATATTTAATTCAGGATCTTAGGAACATGATTCTAACATAATAGCAATCTACCTAAGCGAATCCTGAGAACATATGCACAATATCAACAACCATTAAGCAGCAGAGACAAACAACATTTGAAACTCATTCACTTAGTTCATACAAATGTCAATGGAGCATTCAAAAACATCAAACACAACTGGTTTTCTAACTTCTTTTAGGTTTTGAGTCTTAAAGTATTTTGGGGATTATACGAGGATTCCAAAGTAACACAAATGAACCTTCTAGATACATAAAGCTAGGAAACTATAAGCAAATTGCACATAATGTCCTAAACTTTCTAGCAACTAACACACTTGGTCATTTGATATATTTAAGCAAGATCCTCTTCAACTAATTCCCCATTAACTACAAAACCATTTCTAACAAGTATGATTTAACCAATAAATCCGTTTGATGATATAAAATTTGAATTCACTCTCCCCCTCAATCAATGACCCGTATTCTAGTTGAACCTCAACTAAAATCACGCTTAACCCCACAACTCATCAAACAAGAACTGTCGTGAGGTTTTGTAGTTGTTGATTGAGTGACAAATTTTATGCATATTCCAAGTATAAACAAATTTCATACAACACATATTCACCAAGTGTCTCACAAATAATTTTTAGAAGAATCATAGAATGAAAACTATTTGTTATACTAAGAAGATTTCTCTTCTTTTACAAGAAATGATGCACTGAAACGTACATCAAATCAGGAAACATGGATATGAAGTAATCCATGCCCAGGTGAACATCACCCAGTTGGAGGAACAGTCGTCCTTTTGGCGACGTGCTTTCCCCAATATGAAGCGCGGGTTGCTATCTAAAGTAATAGCAAGCCATTTAGACATGTTTTAATCCTCCATTTTAACTTCTGCTCGAGCTTCATTTAAAGACCCGTGCCATTATTGAATGACATTTCTAAGTCCGTAAATGTTATCGATAAACAGAAGACATGCCTAGGTGAAACTATTTTTGGTATTTTCTAATTTTTTAATTTTTATGGTTTTTCTGGTTTTACGATTCTCTATTTACAATTAGCAAGATTTCTATATATCTATTTACAGAATGGTATAAGATATGAATAAGTATATATGTACAAGGATACGAACCAGAAACCATTACTCCTCAGCATTCTGAATCTTCACCGCATTCATCACTTGACTTGCTGAAGAGCAATGTGAGCACTTTCAATCAGGGAATGATTCTGGCTTTTCACTCTCCCCTAATTAGTGCTCTCCCCCAATCTGACAACCTTTCTGATGAACACCCATAATAGGAAGAAGACTTTGGATGAACGCCCGAAATATGAAGAAGTCTTTTGATAACCAAATGCATGCCGTCTTTAATCTTCTAACACTCCCGTCCTAGAGTGACGCCGTCAAAAACCTTAGGCATCTTTTCGGTAGTTTAAGTTGAGCCTCAACTGAAATCTAGCTTAACCCCACAACTCATCAAACAAGAACTGTCATGAGGTTAAACTAAACCACAAATTTAAGCCCAGTAACAACTTGATTTCAGCTTAACCTCACAACTCATCAAACAAGAACTGTCATGAGATTAGGTTAAAATCAAGTTGAACCAAACCTTAAACTACAGAACAACTTGACCCTAACTTAACTCCACAACTCATCAAACAAGAACTGTCATGGGATTAAGTTAAATATCAAGTTGTAAGAAAAGAGCTCAACATTTTTGAATGTAGAGAAGACTGAAGACTCGACCTTCTTAAGATTGCCCAATGTGGAGGAACAGAATACCAATCATCTTCATCTCACCAAATGCCTTCCAGTAACCTTACATGCAACCCATCAGCCCGCAGCATACACATGAGATGATAACTCCCAACAGAGAATGAAGAATAGACTGACGACTCGACCTTCTTCAGTCTTACGTATAACACCAAAGTAACAAGTTGAACCACTGATCATCTATAGTATGTATCCATCCTTGGATATTAAGCCCTGATCACTTGAACCTGTTGTGCGTCCTTGATGTACACATTCTCTCTCCCCTGATGGTTACGATTAATCAGCCCATGACGTAACAGTGAAACGTAAATACCAAGGTAACAAGTTGAACCACTGATCATCTCTGCGGTTCTCAACACCGGAATATATGATTAAGCCCAATCACGTGAACCTGTTGTGCGTCCTTGGTGTACACATTTCTCTCCCCCATGATGGTTACGATTAATCGGAATCATCATCATGATGTGTACATGTAGCCTGATGACGTGTACTTGAAGCATTGACTAGAAACCCATTGTTGCTGATTAGACCAACCCGTGAGACTATGTAGATTAGCATTCCATGACCATGTTCTTCAACACCTTGATAGACGGAAGAAGTAGTGTTGGAGAAACATGGTTTGCACGACTCCTGAACTGACGTATTCAGGAGTCGTATGACCATCTCAATCATCAATCAACATGTAGATTAATATTCACCCTTTCCCCCCCTCAAAAATTGCATATGCCTTCCAACTGCAATTTTTGATGATTGAACTAGTGAATATGAATACCATCAACGGTAAGTAGCTCCACTTGACGGTTCTTGACGACTGACATGTTGTTTATTCACCCTTTCCCCCCCTCAAAAATTGCATATGCCTGTCAACTGCAATTTTTGGTTGAACAAGTGAATAAGAATATACTCCAATGTGCGCCGATCCACTTGAAGACTGAATAAGCACGGAAAGAGCATGAATCTTGTTGATGAGAATGGCCATTAATAAGAAGACTCCTCTTCTTTTAAAGATAAAGTGCACTCAAGCGTACACTTTTCTTTTCTTTGAAGAACGAGGCCTGAACTGAGGAATTCAGACGTCATTTGATGAAGAACGAGGCCTGCACTGAAGTGTACAGACGTCATTGTGATGAAGAGCGAGGCCTGCACTGATGTGTACAGACGTCATTATGTTGAAGAGCGAGGCCTGCACTGACTTGTACAGACGTCATTATCTCTCTCTTTACAACTTCTCTCATCTAACTCGTTACCAACCCCATTATCATTTTGTCGGCTTGAAATCGTGACCACTGATGGAGAAAAACCCAATATGATGAACTTGAGCCTGAAGTAACATAACCCGAACTTGTGACTTAAACTTGTGCTAATGCGAGACAAAGAGCGGTGCAGAGACTTCGTGTAACATCGAATCCCTAAGTACTCTATACTCTTCAACCAACCAACCATCAAGTATAAGACATACATCACCTCTTGGATATCCACAACTTCGTGTGACACTGAGCACTACAACGTGACCCCTTAAAGTGATAGTTATTTTGTAATAGGGAGAAAGAAAAAATAACTAGATATCCAAGTCCTTGTCATTATATTGAAAGCTCGAACAAGGATCTCGAAGAATCTTCATCCAACCTCCCCGATATCTTCAGATGCTAAGTACACGCACCCATGAAATTTCACTTCAGCCTCAAGTAAATAATACTGAACTAACCCCGTAGTCACATCTTGTCAATTAAAAGCCTCGATCCAGCCATTTGTGATGTTATAACTGAACTTCGATAATGGTTTTAACCCGATCCTGGTCAAGAGCGCATAGCCCATCATCACGGAATTTTACAAATCTATGGTTTAAACCGAGAAATAAGTTCTTTCGCGGGATTTTACAAAACCAAGAAGAAACCGTGAGACAGTAACCGATTGAATGTGGCGTGACTGATTTGGTTTTGGTGAACATCAGTTTGGGTTAAGAATATTTCGTGAGAAATACAGATCACATCATAACTTTTAAAACCTTTGGCCAACTAACCAACCTTGTACATAGATTAGTGACCACTCGATGAAGAAAACCCGATATACCAATACTGAAAACTGAAGTAGGAGTCCCCAAATTTGTTACTTAAGCTTGCACTAATGTAGGAAGAACGGTGTAGAGAATTAATGCTCCAAGCAAATCTCTAAGTGCTCAATACCCAACCAAAGTATGAGACATTAACACCTCTTGCGATTATCGACAACGTCATTGACGTGTGACACTGAGTACTCCAATAACTCTTAAGTGATAGTTACCCCGACTACTGGTAACTAGATAACCCAAGTCTTCAACTTAAATTTTACGCACGAGCAAGTTATCATTGAAGGTCATGCATCCAACCAACCCCGACTTCAAGATAAAATAAGTAGACGCCTTCGTGAAATTCAACTTCAATCACAAATAAAGAATACCAGATTAACTTCGTGATCATCTTGTGCTGTTGACTAGCCAAAAAGAGAAGAAACATAATTCTTAGAGGTGCCCATGACTCATAGTCAGTCCTATCATAGTTGTCGTACTGTGTACAGGATTTTACAGTTCTTGAGATTTATCTGAGAAATAAATTCAAGAACTAACTGCACAACAGTAAGCTTCAAACTGCTGTAGACTGAACCACTGAATCCTGAATCGCTACGATCTGACCCGCTGTAACCGAAACTGCTAAGATTCAAACCGCTGGAGACTGAACCGATACGATCTGACCCGCTGTAACCGGAACCGCTAAAATTCACATCGCTGGAGACGGAACTTCTAGGAAACTTGCGATAATTCTCCCCCTCAAAAAGGACATGAAATGACCTTTTTGCCAAAGCTGAGAGTCCGTGATGTTTGTGAATTTGACAGGCACAAAACATGGAAAGATACAAATGAAACTACTGCAACGAAGATGGTGATTAAGACTCTCTTGTAGTAACCCCTTGCTTTCCTCATCATCAATGGTTTAGTAGATTAACAATTCATTGAAGCTCGTAATATGCCAAAACCGCTTGATGAAATGCATATGACTTTAAAGTGAGTAAAAGGTTAAAACATGTCTCCAAACAAACCACCTCTTGTCTTTAAGCCTGACTACCTGATGAGAAGATCTTGAACAACAATCCCATTAGAAGCTTGAGAAACAACAATCACTTGATGAAGCTTGATAAAGAACAAGTCCGCGACTTAAACTTGCACTAAATTATGATTTAGAACCTATATTGAGCACAACAACGTAACTCCTTTAAATATAGGTAGTGATATATACCCAACCTTCCATCCTTAATTGTATATATCCACTTCATGAACATCCAAGTCTAATCACCTTAAGTTGCAAATTGTGATTTAGAACCTATATTGAGCACAACAACATAACTCCTTTAAATATAGGTAGTAATATATACCCAACCTTCCATCCTTTATTGTATATATCCACTTCTTGAACATCCAGGTCTAATCACCTTAAATACGCTTGAGCAAGGGTCATCAAACATCATGCATCCATCCACCCCGAGATGTTTGTGACACTAAGTACACCAACCCGTGAATTAACAAACCAACCAAGTTACCATAATTTCCCAATTCCTGCTGATCTTGAAGCACAAACTTATCCCGGAAAAAAAATAGTCAAACCCCGTAAGTTATATTATGTTAAAATCCATGTCCCGCCAACTTGTCCAAAAATGATTTAACGGGATTTTACTACTCTTGAGATTTAAACCGAGAAATCGAATCTTTCGCGGGATTTTCTAAAATCTACAAGAGAAACCGTGAAATCATCACGAATATCCTAAAGTGAAATGCAATACTAATATTCGAGATTCAAGTCACAGAAGTCAAATCTCAACTTGATTAAATCGCAACCGGACAAGTCACAGTTTGTCAAGATGCCACAAGACAAATCGCAATCAACCATATCACAATAAGTCAAATCGCAAGTGTTAACTCGCAACGTCACATCGCAACTGGTAGAATCACAATCAGTCGAGTCGCATCAAGTCAAATAGCAACTTGTCAATTCGCAATCAATCAAATTGTAATTAATCAACTGTATCTCAAATTGCAAATATCAAATTGCAGGCTCACTCAAGTCGTAGGCATCACTAGGACAACACTGCTAAATCCACAACTCTGTAACCGCGTTGACGTTCATAAACCCAAATACTGACCGTGACGTGGATATCCTTGTGAAATTTTATGTGACCAAAATACCACTCATTTCGCCAAATACTTAAAATAGTTGAGAATCCCACAAATTATCATACTTACATCCAATAATTTGGCAGAGCTAAATAGGTTTAGCAACATGATTTCACAACTATTCATCGTGAGCCACTCATACGCCTAATCAATATCAACCATTCAAATGATAAGCCCACCCGAGCATGAGCCCAAACCAAACCCAACCAAATTCGTCCTTGTGATCACAGTCCACCGCCCAACAATACACAATCAAACCAAAACAAATCGTTCTTGCGTTAGTAGTCAATAGCCCACAATCAACAACACAAGACAAAAAAAACTTCGTCCATGAGTTTAATCAGTTCAAACAAATCACTTAGACAAAGCTACAACTCGGTTCTCTTTAAGCCCAAAAATTATGGTGACCGGCCCATTCAAAATAAATCCGATCCATTACTTTTTGCCCTAATTACTCGGTATAAATAGGCCACTTAAACTCTACTTAATCCAAGTCCATAATCAACCAGCCCAATGAATTAAGCCATACCCGGGTTAAATGCTTTGAAGCCCAAATCCATATTTAACCCTAATTATTCGGGTATTAATAAGCCTGAACACACCTAGCATAACCCTAATCACAAAAAATACGCCCCTTTATCTCCTTCTCCAACCTCACAAACCCCTAATCAACATATTGCGCCCCCATCTTTTCTTCATCCTTTCTGCTTTCACACCTCAAATACCGAACCCCTAAAACATTAAAATCTCTTTTATCATCCATCCCAATCAACCACTAACCCAAATCGAGAAACCATATATGCCAAAACAAAAACCTCAGTCACGAATTAGAGGCCAAGTAAGACGCGGCTTCAAGACGAGGTACGCGGTTTCAAGATCTTGCTGAGGAGTATCGGTCGATTTGTTGTGATAGGTGTTGACTTTCAGATCGTGTAAAGATTACGGTAGGTTACTTGTTAGGGTTATAGTTTGAAAATAGAAAGATTTGTGATAGGTGAAGTGGGTTAGGTGTTAGGTTCAATTTGTAATGATTTAAAGAAATTTTGTGAACTCATGAAAATAAAGATTTAGTTGTTGTTGTTTGTATCAGTTTCGGTTTGATTTTGATTGTTTTGAATAATCATTGTTTTGTTGCTTCATCTTGGTCAGCTTCATGTTTGTTGACTTATTTAGCTTAGGTTGTTGTTGTTTGATCGTTTTATCTAGTGACAGACAAACCGAGTTCATGACAAAATGGACAAACCGAGTTCGTGAGTAAATGGACAAACCGAGTTCATGATAGTATGGACAAACCGAGTTCGTGACTGTATGGACAAACCGAGTCCAGGGTTAAACAGACAAACCGAGTCTGTGAGCCAATAGACAAACCGCGTCTTAGACCAGTCAAAGCTGTCACTATCACCCATTTTGTCCCCATTATCCATTTTTGGTTACAGTCCAAACATCACTCCCAAGATTACACAAACCGCATACAATGAACACCATTCTTTGACACAAACCGCCTCCAAGAACACCATCATTTTACACAAGCAGCAACAAGAACATCAACAAGAAAAACCGCACTTTTGCTCAAAAAAAACTTTAGAGGCCAAAGAGTACGAGCCAAAAGTGAGTAGCAATCGTTCTTGAAGACTTAGCACACCCAACTTCATAAACCGAGATTATACCAACCAACAACGACCATTTCAAACGCAAAATATAAGCACTAACCACTTGGACATCTAGTGACATACTTGAAACTAAAGACCACAAATAAAGGCCAAACAAACAAAGTGTGACCCATACGATATAAACCACGATATGTTGATTGATGATTGTGCATAAATTTGTGCATAAAGTCAAGAAAATAGTCACCACATCTTTGTTGCGTTGAAAACAGGTTTGAACAAGAACAAATGAATTCACCACAAGTGGGCTTTAAATATGATATAAAGATTTGACTTGACCATGGGCTTTAAGCATTTGACTCATATTCAAATCTTGACCAGTACAGTAATACCGAGAGAATGGGAAGCCACGATTCGGACCAAGCACACACAATCAAACCGGATCTAACCTTGGCTCTTGATACCAATTGTAGGAAATAACCATATTGATTGTGTGGTTGATTCGGGTGGTCTTGATTCATGAAAGATTAGATCCATTGTTAGAGAGATGAAGAACTAGAGAGAGAGAGGGAACCTTGAGAGAAAACCTGGATAAGATTAGCTTGTATGTGAAATAATACAAGAGTTTCAACCCTTCCCAAGTGTGGGAAGGGGTATTTATACTTCCTAATAATAGTGCCCCTAGTGGGCTGTGAAGTGAGCTGACAATGGGGAAAGCCCCGACCCACTCCACAAATATAGATACGACTAATCTAATAAAACTAATAATACTAATAATACTAAGCTTATATAAATAAGCCTACGAGCTATATGATATGCTAAATAGATACTCGGGGTGACCGAACCTTCATATGAATATTTATATTCCTAACATCTTCCATGTTACATTGAAGATAAGTTATCAATTAATCATTCAATATGTCTATGTGTTGTTTGATTCTATCTTGTTCTTGTCTTTTGTTTAACATGCTAGGCTAGGTTTTCTTTGTGTTTGCGTAGATCTAATGAAACCTAGCTATTGATTATTGGTTATTAGTGTGTTATTAGTTGTATTGGATGATTGTTTATCTATGTTAGGCTTAAGAAAACTGGCTAACTTCCTATTCGGTAACTTGCTTGAACGTCTTAAGAAACATGAACCAATGCGTACTAAAGGTTTTTATGGTTGTATTTAATGCATGAGCGAATTCTAGTGATCCCATGTTAGGAGCTTCCTAGCCGGCTCGACATAGGAGTGAAGTAGGAGTTCATAGAGTTGGGGAAGTACGTACGCCACCCCACGATTGGTATTAAGGAATACACCCGTCATCCACGCAATTAATACACACTAATCAACCGGTAAAAGATAGTTAGGGAGTAAGGAAATCTAAGTAAACACATTTTTCTCCACATAAGTTTTACCACCTTTTCATTTTCAGTTATTTTATTTTATTTGCATTTGTAGTTATTTGGGTTAGTTGACTAGCAACTAATTCCGCCCACTCCTTCAAAACCCGAGATTTTACTTGCTTTCATAAAAATATAAAAATACAAAAAGAATCATCCATCACCCTTAGACCTATTAGAGTAGTTTTTCATACCTAACGAACACTATTCCCTGTGGAGAACGATCAATCCCCCGTACTTACCACTACACTATACTACATCGGTCAGGTACACTGCCTGGTGGGGTTGTAAGCCTCTTGAGATCCCTCGAGAGGTAAAACCTGTTGTAAGGTTGCAAAACCACGCATCAGGGCGACTGGTTGTACCTCAGTAATGTCACTACTAAAGTTGGTCTTATGTAAGACGTCAGGTTTAGTACCTTCTACGTCAGACCTTAAGTAGTCAGAACCAAGGAGTTCCTGAAGCACACAGGAAATGAACCTAGGGTAAGACATGTGTCTTTGCCTATGTTTCCCTGAGAGCTTTGACACGAGGTCAAGGAAGATTATTCCTCCGATGTCAATTTTTCTACCCTCCAAGAGACTGAACATCATCAATTGTTGTGATGAGTTCAATTGCTCAGTGGAGGATTTGTTTCCTCCGAGTACCTGAACGACGAATGTCATCATAAGTCTCCAGACAGGGTGAAACCATGTCTTCACTATTGGAGCCTTTGCCAGCAAGGCTTCAGGGGACTCAGTAGGACGCCTAACATCATGAGGCCCTAGGAAAAGCATTTCAGCTTTTATTTCCTGATCAGTAGGGTTTGCCTCAAAGTTAAGACCTGTGGCCAAGATGAAGGTCTTGTAGTTGAAGGAGAGAGTCCTAGTCCCATTCATCACAGTGAAAGTGATGATCGACTCTTTGGTGTCCTTAGGGCTAGTAGCCGTTGCGGTACACCAAAACTCCCTGAGATAGTCATTATAAATGACTTCTGGGGTGGTTGTAAAAGCTGTGGCAAGGAAGCAGTTTTGTAAATACTTAACTACCTCCTTGTAACCCCCATATTGCTGGGGATAGTGGAAATTTCCAACCACATTGTTTTTGGTCAGGTCCACCCCCTCCATTGTGAAGCTCACATTGGGGGCGATGGTTACAGCATTAGAGGAAGCCATTTTATGATCTGGTTTTGGTAAAAAAATGGTCGGATGTTTCTAAATGCTAAGAACACATACACAATTTGTTTTGAGAGAGAAAAAGGGCAGAGTTTGCTTATAATTTTCAAAAACGTGTGTGTGAATTCTTTTGGATGGGTATTTATAGGATAGTGGAGATGGGGGTGTTTTAGACATTTGAGCGATCTTAGTTTATTCAAAAAGAATTATTGGAAATTGTTTTGAATAATGTTTTGGGATCCGCATTTAATGCCAACACTCCACTTTCCTGGTTTGGCGCAACAGTCGAAGTGAACAGTTGAGCAGTTCTGCAAAAGTGCAACTTGCAGAGATGAGTCATCACATATTTGCAATGTGATTGGAGAGGCATTTAATGCTAAGTGGGAATGTGGTGGCCCAGGGGTGGAAGCCAGACAGGCAAAAAGAACAAATATTCTTGAATTAAATATGAGTTCAGTTACCAACCTCGGACATTTACTAACTAGATACTTAGAGCATTTAAGTCAGTATTTAATGTCCTTTTCAGGGCCATGAATGACTATTCATTCAGTGATGGTTTTCAGGGACTTGGGATTAGTCACTGATGATTCAGGAATAAGGAATGATTCCTGAGCAACAAGGATTCATGAACTTGGGTTTAGTTTATGAACCCTAAAGATTTCAGGAACTTGGGTTTAGTTCCTAAGATTAGGAATTCAGTGAGATGTTTTCACTAATGTACATATTGAGTCAGGGACCTGAGGTTTTAAGAATTTACACTTCAGTTGGGAGGAATCAATCAGTGGACTGATTCTCTATATCCAACATTCCTAATTCAGCTTTCAGCCTTGTGAAAGTTGGTTCATCCAAAGGTTTGGTGAAGATATCAGCTAACTGATATTCAGTAGGGATGAAGTGTAATTCAATGTCACCATTCATGACATGGTCCCTGATGAAGTGATATCTAATATCAATGTGTTTTGTTCTCTGATGAAGAACAGGGTTGTTTGAGATTGCAATTGCACTTGTGTTATCACAAAAGATGGGTACCATCTTGTACTGAATTCCATAGTCACTGAGTTGACTTTTCATCCAGAGTACATTTGCACAACAACTAGCTGCTGCAACATATTCAGCCTCAGCTGAGGACAAGGCAACTGATTATTGCTTTTTGGCACTCCAACCGACTAATTTCCCACCATGTATTTAGCAAGAGCCTGAGGTGCTTTTTCTGTCCATGTTGCATCCAGCATAGTCAGAGTCTGAGTATCTTTTGAGATCAAGTCCTGAGCACTTTGGATAGTATAATCCAAGGTTTGGAGTGCCCTTTAGGTACCTGAATATCCTTTTCACAGCAGTGATGTGTGATTCTCTTGGGTCAGATTGATATCTGGCACATAGACATACTGAGAATTGGATATCAGGCCTTGATGCAAGTAGATACATCAGTGATCCTATCATTCCTCTAAAGAGAGTTTGATTTACTGGTTTACCAGTTAGATCAGGACCAAGGTTGTTTGGGGGGACCATGGGAGTTTTGACTGAGGCACAGTCACTGAGATCATACTTCTTCAGTAGATTCTTTACATACTTCTCTTGACTGATAGTGGTTCCTCTATCAGTCTGCTTGATCTGAAGACCAAGGAAGTATGTCAGTTCTCCCATCATGCTCATTTCAAACTTCTTTGCCATTAGTTTTTCAAATTGTTTACAAAGTTTGAAACTTGTTGAGCCAAAGATGATGTCATCAACATACACTTGTACTAGTATGACATCATTATTTGTCTTATAGATAAACAATGTGTTGTCTATCTTGCCTCTGACAAATTTGTTTTGGATTAAGAAGGCTGAGAGAGTCTCATACCATGCCCTGGGAGCTTGCTTCAGTCCATAAAGGGCTTTGTTAAGCTTACAGACATGATCAGGAGACTCATGGCTTTCAAATCCAGGAGGTTGCTCAACATAAACTTCTTCTTTCAGTGAACCATTTAAGAATGCACTTTTAACATCCATTTGGTACACCTTGAAGTTCATGTATGTAGCAAAAGCAAGGAAGATCCTGATGGCTTCCATCCTTGCTACTGGTGCAAATGTTTCTTCATAGTCAATGCCTTCTTGTTGATTATAGCCATTGGCTACAAGTCTGGCTTTGTTTTTAATGACTATGCCATTTTCATCAGTTTTGTTTTTGAATACCCATTTCATGCCAATGACTAAGACATTCTCAGGACATTTGACCAAGGTCATTACCTTGTTTCTGTCAAATTGTTCCAGTTCATCATGCATGGCCTGAACCTAACTTGGATGTGTAAGTGCTTCTTTAACGCTTTTGGGTTCAATTGTGGAAATGAAGTCCACAAATAGGCATTCATTGGATGAGGCTGCTCTTAGACTAGCAGCCATGCTCCTGGTGAGCATGCCTTCAGTAGGCTCTCCAATAATATTGAAAAGTTCAATGTCCTGAGACCTAGTCCAACTTTCTTGAGGTCCTGGATACTGATTTGAACTTGTGGAGGCCTGATTGGGTAGAGGGGTTGGTTCTGGAGTAGACACATGATCATTGATTGGATCTTGAGTGTCTACCAGCTCACTGAGATTGTTTGGTTCTTGATTATTTTGAACAGACTGATTGATATTATCAGTGTATGCATGTGCCTCAACAAACTCAGTGATGGTAGGGTTAGGTAGGTTGTGAGGGATTATGTAATAGGAGAGATTAGCATCATCTTGATACTGAGTAGAAGGATTGTTTTCAGACAGATATTCATCAGGAGGATATCTTGAAGAATTATCAATTCCTATCTCTTCTACTGAGGCAGTTGAGAACCTGATTGCATCAGTGCTCTCATCAAAGGTAACATGAAATGTTTCCTCAGTCTGCTGTCTCCTTGTGTTGAACACTCTGAAGGCTTTTGAGGCAAGTGAGTATCCCAGGAAGTATCCATCATCAGCTTTTGCATCAAATTTTCCTAAGTGATCCTTGTGATTATGAATAAACACAGGACACCCAAAGACATGAAAGTAGCTGATGTCAGGGATTCTTCCTTTGAATAACTCATATGATGTTTTTCCATGTCTCTTGACAATGATGGATCTGTTTTGTGTGTAACAGGCAGTTTTGACTGCATCAGTCCAAAAATGGTTGGAAAGGACTGATCCACATAGCATTGTCCTGGCAACTTCAATGAGTGTTCTATTTTTCCTTTCAGCAACACCATTTTGTTCAGGTGTGTATGGAGAGGAAAAGTTTTTGGAAATACCTTTCTCATCACTGAAACATTCAAGTTCATAATTTTTGAACTCAGTCCCATTGTCAGTTCTAATCTGTTTGACCTTAATGTCATTTTGATTTTCAATGTTCCTGACAAAGGACATGATTGTTTCAGCTGCCTGACTCTTTTTGATCAGGAAGAATACCCAGGTGTATCTAGAGTATTCATCCACAATGACCAGAGTATACTTCTCATGGTTAGTAGACCTTGGACTGACAGGTCCAAATAGATCCATATGGAGAAGATGTAGGCAGTTCCTGATGGAAAAGTTGGTTTTGGTTTTAAAAGATGCTCTGTGATGTTTACCTTTTTCACAAGCTGAGCATGGTTTATCCTTTGAAAACACAAGTGATGGTAAGCCAAGGACCTTGTTTTGTTTTACAAGATTGTTTATGTTTTTAAAGTTCAGGTGGGTGAGTCTCTTATGCCAAAGCCAGTTGAGTGTATCAGTGGCTTTAGCAAAGAGACAAGTTCCATCCTGAGTTAGACTGGACATGTCTAGTACATAAACATCTTGTCTTCTTGGTGCAATGAGGACAATTTCCTTATTTGCATTGAAGATGGTTCCTTGCTTATCATCAAACTGAACTATGTATTTAGCATCACATAGTTGACTGACACTGATCAGATTATACTTAAGACCATTTACATATGCTATCCTAGTAAAGACAATACCATTGCAGTTTACTGAACCATAGCCTTCAGTGAGACACGATGAATTATCAGCAAATATCACTTTGGGTCCTGATTCTTCCACATATTTGTGCAGGCATTCCTTAACACCAGTCATGCTCCTTGAACATCCACTATCTAGATGCCAAACAGGATCCCTGGCATGCCTCTGCACAAGTAGTAAACTGGGTCAGTTCTTTCTAGGACTCCATTTCATGGAGGGTTTGGTATTGTAGGTCTTTATGAAAGTATTAATTGATTCATGGTCAGAGGTTGAGTGGACTGAGCTACCACATGTTTTGCATTTAATTGCAGGGGTAGCCTCAGTAGTCTGAGAGGATTGTTTATTCTTTCCTCTTTTTGACTGAATGACCTTCTCTTTTTCTGAGGATTTCTGAGTGGTACTTCCACTAGATTCACAGTGTTTGTCATTTTGAAAATCCTCAGGATGATGGTCATTGAATCCACACAATGGGCAGGGTGGAAAAGGCTTGGCCTTTTGCTTCTGTTTCTGCTTAGAATCAGAAGGATAGTTCAGGCACTGAGCCTTAAGTCCTGAAAAGTTTGACATGACTGAGCATTTTTTATGATCAGAGGTCCTGTGATCTTCCTTTTTGCAAATCATGCAGTAAAGGACTCTATAGCAGTCATCAGTGAGATGATTTGTGTAGTTGCACAGTTCACACTTTTTCAGGGGTTTGGTTGGTTTGGATTTGGTCTTTGAGGAGGCTAGTTTTTGTTCCTTCTTTAAATGAGATGGTTTTTCAGAAGATACAATCTTCTCACTTAGCTTCCTGACCATTTCAGTCAACTGATCAATTCTTGGATCAGGACTTTGAGTTGCAACTTCAGAAGGGACTGAAGTTGATGAGTCATCAGTATTTACTGAGACTTCAAGGGGTGGTCATTTCAGGAGGATTCTACCTTTTCCTGATCTCTCTTTTGGAGAGTGTGGGGAGTAGACCAATGGTGGGAGGTCTGAGCTTGGTGCAGCACCCTGAAGGGTATTTAGTGGAGGGAGTGGAGGAGTTGATTCAGATTCAGGCTCACTGATTGGATCAAAAATACTGAGTTGGTCAAAGAGTCCAAGCATACCTTTCAGAGCCTGAATTTCAAGGAGCAAGATGTTTCCAGTCTCAAAGTTTGGCAACTTACTGACTGGGTTGTCCCTGACAATCCAGTCATTTGACTTGGGTTCCATCTCTTGCTCAAAGGATATCCCAGCTGGAACAAAGGTCATTTCACTGGGACTCTCACTGGAGGTTTCAGTGAGGTGGTCAATTCCTATAGTTATCTGAGGAATTAACCCCACAGAATCAAAGACCTTAGGGTTCTTTTTGGTCCAGCTTTCAATGAAAGCTTTTTCTTTCTTAAATTCTGTTTGAAGGGCTTGGTTTTGTTTCAAAATTTCAGTGTTCTGAATTTGTAGAGTGATGGATTCTAGTTTGGCTTGTTTCAATGTAAGCAGTTCATCTCTACATTTATTCAATTCTGACACAATTTTATTATATTTTGAAAACAGGTCAAGCCTTTGTTCCTCAACAAACTTTAGATCAACACAAATATAATTCATGTAAGACTGCCAATCAGAATCATCATCCATAGAAAGTAAAGTATTTACCTTTTTCATGGTGATGTTGACCCACTCTCCATTCCTAGCATGGCTTTTTCCCACAGCCACCTGATCCTCTTCAGAAAGTGCCATCAGTGCACTAACTCTTATTTCCTCATCTGAGAAAACCTCTTCTTCATCCCAGTCATATGCTTCTGCAACTAATACCTTGTTCTTTTTCTGAATAGGTTTAGATGTTTGAGCATCCTGAGACAATATGGGGTTAGTTTCAAGAAATGCAAGTTTAGCTTTGATTTTCCTATATTTTGTTTCATAATCCTTTTGACCCTTGTTTTGAAATTGTTGGGTGGACTGAAACATTTTAGGTTGAAACTTGCTAGTTCCTGAGGAACTGTTTCCTGAGAACTTGTAAGAGGGTTCTGAGATAGTTTTAGAATAACAATCCCTAGCAAAATGACCCTTTTTACCACATTTAAAGCATTCAGTGGTCTCATTTGCTTTTGGTTTTGTAACGTTGGACTGATTTCTTTTGATGAAACTTCTTGAACTAGCAAGGAGTGCCCTTTCTTGGAATTCCAAGTTCAAGTCGTTCAGGTACTCCTCACCAGTCCTTTCATCAATTTCTTCTTCAGAATCCTCTTGAATATCATGCACAACACCATTAGAATAGAAAGCAGTTGATATAGGTGTTGAGGTTAAGGCCTTTTTGGACTCAAGAGCTTTTGAGTCAGGATATCTCCTTGAGATCAAGTTGTCCTCATAGACAAACTTCCCATAAATTTCAGGGAGCTCAAGGTTCTGAATGTGGTTAGCATTCCTCAGGCCTTGTGAGAAGTTGAGCCACTTCTCAGGGAGACTGTTGACAAAGCCAACATTTGTCTCATGCTTAGACAATACAACACCATCATTTGATAATTCATTTATCAAAGTCTTGTATCTGGTGTAGGTCTGTGAGAGATCTTCAGAGTCTTTTGCCCTGAAAGTATTATACTCAAGTTTAAGGTCCATTACCCTATTTTCCTTGGTATCTGAGGGACCCTCAAAGCTGTTTACCAAGTTATCCCAAGTTTGCTTGGCTGTTAGACAGTTGATGACTGATTCCATTATATCGTCAGGAAGACATGATATAAGGATGCTTTTCAGGCGTTGGTCTTGATTGACCACCCTCCTCTCATCAATGGTCCATTGGGCCTCAGGCTTATTTAGCCCTGCGGCTGTCTTAGGGAAAAATGGGCCATCCCTGATACAGGTGATGTAGTAGGGTTCCATACCAGTAAGATAGCAAATCATACGCTTCTTCCATTTGCTAAATTTCCCAGCTTCAAGTCTGGGTGCAACAGCGGAGTAGCTGCCACCCTTTTTGTCGACTAGCTGGGGTACATTGATATCAGCCATAGTAGGATCTTGGTTTTAAAAACCTAGAGCACTCTTGGTTAGTTTAAAGATTTTATAAACCAGAGGCTCTGATACCACTTGTTGGTCCCTTTACACGATTAGAGTTAACTAGAAAGTTAATCTATTTGTGTTTATGACTAAGACAACGTTTAAGGTTAATTCTAACAGTTATAAAATGTGAATATAAAAATAACAATATTTTTCAACGTTTAAATTCTTATTAGAAATAATTCCAAGAATCTATTACCCAAGTGTTTTGCGGAACAAACACTTGGGATTGAATAGACAAGGGTATGGGGTGTCTCCTATCGAAACTCAAGTTTTGCTTGAGTGGTAACAATATACCCACTGAGCTATCTCAGTGAGTTGTATACTCTTTGTAGGAGAGAAGTTACTTTGCAAAAGTTCTAAGCTTTCAATATACAAAGCACACTTTAACTTCTCTCCTATCTGATCTATTTATACACAAGTAATCTAAGTATAAGTGATTAAATATAATACAAGTTGTTGAGGTTACGTGTCTGACAATTACAAATAGTAATTGTCATTTCCAAGAACCAATAGGAAAGGGCTAATAAGTCTTTGGGAGTTGTTGGCTGACACTCCATGACTTTTAGCCGCAATAGGGAAGGTTGGATCTGACAAGAGAAGAGTGTTGGGCTGATACTTTTATCTTCTCAGATCTTTTCCCTATTGTTCCCGCCTTTTCTTCAGGCGTTGGTTCCTCAGTCTTTCAATCACTTTGTTGGTTGAGGAGACTGGGGTTCAGTGAGTTCTTGTCCAACACTCACTGAACCATCATCTTCTTCTTTGGCTTAAGTCCTACTCAGGGAGTACCGCCTTCCTGAGAGTGAGTCCTTTATTGAACTCGCCTTAAGCATCCTGAAGATGACTCACTGAGAGACTGTTCTCTCAGTGACTTGAATTGTTCTCGGTTTAAGTTAACACTTAGCTTAATTTGTGTTCAAATCCTGTTTAAGATAATTGGGTGTTTTACGAACCCAACAGTTATTCTCTGCACGGTAAGGCTTTTAGGGTGCACAATACAAGCACCAAGCAAGTAGAAGAAAATCTGCACATAGAATTTTTGGAGAATAAACCAAATGTTGCAGGTGTAGGTCCAGATTGGATCTTTGATATTGACAGTCTTTCAGATTCCATGAATTATGTGCCTGTTACAGGTACAAATACTAACAATGATGCAGGTTCAGAGGAGGAAGATGATGATTGCATTTTCATACCTGTCATGGAAGAAAGTTCTGTGAATGAGTCTTCTACAAAGAAAGATGATATTCCTTCATCAAGTGGTGTAGACAAAGAGAAAGATGCTGCTGAAACAAGTGGTCAGAATGGTAAAGAAGCTGAAATTCCAACGAACAGTTCCAATGGAGTTAGCACTGCTCAACCTCAAGTTCCAACTGCTGAGAAAAATATTGATACTGCTGGACCAAGTCAACCTCATCTTGATTCACCAGTTGATACTGCTTCTCAAGCTGATGAGTTTGATTTCTTTGGAGATGGTCTGCAAAACATGCCTACTAGCTATGCAGTTCCTTATACTCCCCATACTATTGTGCATAGGAATCATCCACTTACCAATATCATAGGAGATGTACAATCTGGAGTCAAGACCAGAAGGCAAATACAAGACCCAGATCATCATGGATTTCTCAGTGTGGTTTATGAAGAGAAACACCATGAAGATGAGAATGAGTGTATGTTTGTATGTTTTCTATCTCAGATTGAACCCAAGAATGTGTTAAAGGCTTTAGAATCATCAAGTTGGGTTGAAGCTATGCAAGAAGAGCTACTTCAATTCAAGATTCAAAATGTTTGGGTTCTGGTTGATCTACCAAAGGGAATGAGAGTGATTGGCACAAAGTGGGTATTCAGGAACAAGAAGGATGAGAGAGGCATTGTCATAAAGAACAAAACAAGATTGGTTGCTCAAGGCTATACTCAGGAGGAGGGTATAGATTATGAGGAAGTTTTTGCTCCAGTTGCCAGGATTGAAGCAATAAGATTATTTCTCGCTTGTGCTTCATTTATGGGGTTTATGGTCTATCAAATGGATGTGAAAAGTGCATTTCTGTATGGTACTATTGATGAAGAGGTTTATGTTTCACAACCTCCAGGTTTTATAGACCAAGAGCATCCTGACAAGGTTTATAAGGTAGTGAAAGCTCTATATGGATTGCATCAGGCTCCAAGAGCTTGGTATGAAACTCTTGCTAAATATCTTCTGAAGAATGGGTTTCATAGAGGGAAAATTGATCAAACTCTTTTTATTAAAAAGGACAAGGGTGATATTCTACTAGTACAAGTCTATGTAAATGGCATCATTTTTGGTTCTACAAAGAAACAGATGTGTAAGGAGTTTGAAAAGCTGATGAAAGACCAATTTCAGATGAGTTCTATGGGAGAGCTTACCTTCTTTCTAGGTCTTCAAGTACAGCAAAAGTCAGATGGTATATTTATCTCTCAGGATAAATATGTTGGTGAAATTTTAAGGAAATTTCAATTCACAGATGCCAAGGTTGCTAGCACACCAATTGACAAGGAGACACATTTGTTATTAAAGGATCACAGTGGTGAAGATGTGGATGTGCACATGTATAGATCTATGATTGGGTCTCTAATGTATCTTACATCATCTAGGCCTGATATTATGTTTGCTGTGTGTGCCTGTGCAAGATTCCAAGTGACTCCTAAGGTGTCTCATCTCACTGTAGTAAAAAGGATCTTCAGATACCTTAAAGGACAGCCTAACTTGGGGCTGAGGTATCCTAAAGAGTCTGCATTTGATCTTGTTGCATTCTCTGATTCTGATTATGCTGGTGCTAGCATGGATAGAAAGTCTACAACAGGTGGTTGTCAATTCTTAGGTCGAAGATTAATCTCTTGGCAGTGTAAGAAGCAGACTATGGTGGCTATATCTACTACTGAAGCAGAATATGTGGCAGCTGCAAGTTGTTGTGCTCAAGTGCTATGGATTCAAAGCCAGATGCTTGATTATGGGTACAATTTCTTAAACACAATTATAAATATAGACAATAACAGTACAATGTGTATCATTAAGAATCCAGTTCAACATTCAAAAACTAAACATATTGAAATTAGACATCATTTTATAAAAGACTGTGCTGAAAAGAAGTTAATACAAGTTGTTAAAATACACACTGATAACAACTTTGCTGATCTCTTAACAAAAGGTTTTGATGTAAGCAGGTTTCAGTACTTGGTAACAGGTATTGGAATGCTTAATCCTTCAAAAGATTAAGGTGTAAATGTTTTTGGATTGTGTACTGTTAATTGTACTATTTGTATAGTTGAGACTGCTTGAATGTTTTTAAGACTGCTTGTGAATTTGTTAGTCAAATGGAATAAATTGTTAAAAAGAGAATATTGTGTATTGTCTTTTCTTTGGTTTTGGACTAACATTTCAGGTTAAGAAAAGCTTTTTGCTTTGGATTGTGCTTTGCAATGTATAGTGGTTTGGATTGTCAAGTGTGAATGCTTGTCACACAACAAATGGTAATTGATTCACCATGTCTAATCAACATAAGAATCAACTAGTCTAGATCAAACGGTTTCTGGTAAAAACTACTCAAATCCGTTTATGGTTGACAGTTTACCAAAAACTGGTTGGTTATCAACTCACCAAATCTAAGTGTGAAGAGTTGGCTAGTCCATAGCAAACGGCTATTGGTAAAAACAAGTCAAATCCGTTCATAGCTGATAGTTTGCTAAAAACTATAAGTGGACAAAAATGTTTTCGAATCCACATTAACATTCAAAATTGATTTTATCTCTGAAAACTTTTTGCTAACAGTTAGTACTGCTGGAGTTAACAGTCTAAACTGCTGGCTTCACCAGTAAGTATTGATTGTTCAAAACTTAGTTTCTACTGAGTTTATGCTCTGTGATACACCTCTCTTAGAAGGTAATACATCTGGAAGTGTTGAGAGCAGTTTGAAACAACAACAACTGAATTGATGGTAACTTGTACAAATGGTCTTATTGGATGCTGAGCTTGGATAAACTATGTTCTAGTTCTTCTGATGGTGAGGATTCTTCCAAACAGGGGAGGAATTAAAGTTTGTTCCAATTGCTGTTAAAGATGATTGATGATTATGAAATTCAGGGGAGGAATTAAGAAGTCAGAGATGAATTATAAAAGAAGTGCTTAAAGTCTATTCATTAAAGATGACATTAAAGGTGGATTCATTAAAAAGCTTCATACAGGAAAAACCAACAAAAACTACCAACTACCAACAAAACAAACTACACAACACAAAAGTCAACACAACTACTCAAGCATTCCTTTTCCTTTTCCAGAGATATCCGGCATGGTTTTGCTGCGGGCTCCTCTGCTACCCATGATGTCAGATACCTTTTTGCAGGGAAGTGCCAGTATTACTGTTCTTGGAGATGGAATTTTCTTTTGACTTGGAGATGGAACTTGTTTCTTCTCACGCTTCTTCTTTGGAACAGGGATCTTCACTGATGATGCTGCTTTTTCAAATTCTTTTGGTTAGTAAGTCTGATAGTTTTCGAAGTTCATCATCGTCAGACGATTCAGATGAAGAGGAGGATGAATCATTCACATAAGGAGGAAGTTCATCAGAGGAAGTTTCTTCAGATGAGAATATTTTAGTCTTTTTCTTTGAAAGATTAACTCTTGAAGTTGA
Organism: Artemisia tridentata subsp. tridentata; assembly: GCA_021014915.2. Taxonomy (NCBI): domain Eukaryota; kingdom Viridiplantae; phylum Streptophyta; class Magnoliopsida; order Asterales; family Asteraceae; genus Artemisia; species Artemisia tridentata. Next base: position 128,332,378 of record CP139501.1, read on the forward strand.
AGAATAATTTGGTGGAAAATAGTTGTTCCATCCTGAATCTTCGGAATCAGATGAAGAGTCAGATGAAATTTCTATGATATTTGGTGGAGAAGAATTCATTGTGATTGAAGAGTTAAAGATTTGTGTTGAAGAAGATTTTGTGTGGATATGTGAATTTTTATAGAGTTAATGAAGGTTTAATGGCATTCAATGCGTGGTTGATATAAGAATTAACTCTTGGGTTGGTATAAGGAATTAATTCCTTGATGGAATTAAATTAATTTTGGTAATTTTTGAGGAGTTGACCAAAAGAGTATATAAGTGAAGATAATTCCCAAAGTGTTTCGTGATTAAAGTTAAGTGTTTGAAAGAATCCACCCCATCAACAAAATCAGATGTTTAATTCAAGAAACTTATTGATTTGCATCGAAATTATAAGTTTAGGGGAGGATTGTTGGGAATTAAACTTAAGCAGTTAGTACGGTTGAAGTATACAAGAGCAGTTAGGACTGCTGATACAAGAACATTTAAGACTGTTGAAGGAAGAGCAGTTAGGACTGCTGATACAAGGACAATTAAGACTGCTGAAGGAAGAGCAGTTAGGACTGCTGAATGAAGAACAGTTAGGACTGCTTAAGAGATCATGTTGAAACCGTGTGAAGATAATTATAGAAAAGATATGGTATATATCTTGTTTGTATAGAATGATACGGTTAGATGTTTAACGTGTAAAGGACTCTTTACATTATAAAAGGAGATCCTTAGATTAGGGTTTGATATACATATCATACATCATTCATATCGAATACATCTAATATCCGTCACGTTCATATTGTAATCATTCGATATAATTGAAGTGATAGTTTGGTTGATATTGTGTGTTCTTATTGTTTTACTTAATCAATCACCAAACTCAAACTCATATTCTTCTAAGTACTTGGTAGTAAATTCCGCTTGCTATCAAGTATATACTCAAAGTATCCCCAACACAACGTGTGTGTTTAGATCCGGTCAATATGCTTAATAAATTTGGTCTTGAATATTCCAAACCCATGAAAACACCAATGTCTTCCGAAACCAAACTCACCAAGGATGATGAAAGTGAATCCGTAGATAGCACTAAATATAGAGGGATGATTGGTAGTTTACTCTATCTTACGGCTAGTAGACCGGATATTATGTTTAGTGTCTGTCTATGTGCACGCTTTCAAGAAGATCCCAAAATATCCCATCTTGAAGCCGTTAAACGGATATTTAGGTATATAAAAGGCACTACACATCTAGGATTATGGTATCCCAAAGGAACGGGAATGGAAACCATAGTGTATGCTGACTCAGAACATGCTGGTGATTATGTTGATAGGAAAAGTACAAGCGGTATTTGTACTTTTGTAGGACATTGTCTCACCTCATGGTTTGCTAAGAAACAAACAGCCCTCGCCATATCAACAACTGAAGCCGAGTACGTGTCAGCAGGAAAAGCTTGCCAACAAGCACTGTGGATGAAACAAGCTCTCGTCGACTATGGAATTGTACTCAACGACATTCCTATTCTTTGTGACAACAAAGGAGCTATCCATCTTAGCAAAAATCTAGTCCAACATGCTAAAACCAAACACATAGAAATACGTCACCACTTCCTACGTGACAACGTTCAGAAGGGAAACATCTCAATTGAGAAAGTTTTCTCAGAGGACAACATTGCCGATATCCTCACAAAACCTCTCAAGAGAGAACCTTTCAACTATCTTAGACTTGGTTTAGGATTAATGGAACCTAGTGAGTAGATTAAATATTTACTCGAACCTTAGATTAACCAAACACGGCAATAACCAAACCTGTGTTCTAATCCTGCGGATCCAAACGACAACAAGGGCGGATCCCTTGTTTTGGATCCGCTGGATCCGTCACTTGGTGAGCCAGATTTATATATTAAATAAACTCCTGTACTATTCATCACACTTCCCAAAAACATATCACCTACTGGAATTCGACCCATAATTCACCAAACTCACAATTTAGGCTATCTTCTTCAACCAAATTAAGCTCTAAACATCACTGTAAGTATCCTTATCATATTTGCATTCCTGATCTGCGTCTAGGATTTCTATTTCATGCACAAAATCAAAACTTGGGGTTTATGCATAATTCTTGTAAAATCATGAAACATATTTACTAAATTGCATAACAAATCATGTTTTTCATAGTTAGGAATTGCATCTTGTAGTACATTATCATTATTTATCAAAAACCCCATGAGAAATTTTTGCTAAAATCTTCTCACGACTAGGAAAAATGATTTTTGAACATTGTTCATACAAATACAAAAACGTTATGTTTTAAACATCACTTGCATATTGTCTCTTAAATGCTAAAGGGAATACATAACTAACATGTATTTTCGGGTACATTCAAATGAAGCTAAATTGTAGTAGGAGCGTTTGGGTTATCTCTCGTTTTATCATAAAACTTGTATAAACAATTTTTCATGCATTAAAAAGAGTCGAGATAACCGTACCTCCACATTGTCCCCATGTAGGCACACACTAGACATTTATACATATTTCGATAATTTCAACTAAACTATATATTTTTCGTGTCTAGGATAACTATGCCTCCCGCAACTAATTATGATCACAAAAACACCGTCAAATACCTTCCCAAACACCACAAAACCAAAGGTCTCACCGAAGCTCAAGTGAATATTTTTAAAGCACTAGAAAAATGATATGTCCATGAGGGTAGGGTTGTAGACCCCTCATTCTATGAAGGTACCATTCTCCGCGAGCAATTAGCCGCGATTCATTTCGATAGTCTTCTAGACATTGATGAGCCCATCATCCCTAGGTTCATTCTCGAGTTCTATGCTACTGTAGGACTTAGTTCTAATGATTATGGACACATGAACATTCACTTTAGAGTCAATGGAACCCAATTCAACATTCCCTTAGATCAATTTGGTGATGTCTTAGGAGTTCCAAATCAAGGAACATGTGTCTATTCGGATAGATGGTCATTGACAATCTTAGAATCACACCTTGATCGAACGGCACCATATGCCACACCTTTAACTGCAAAAGAAACCATTCAGGAGCATCTCTTCTTACCTAGGAACAACCCAACTAGGTTGCATCGAGGTAGTCAAGTAAATAAAGATCCTTTTGCCATGGAACTCAATGAACTTAGGCCCGAATTTAGAAAGGTTGAAGAAGTGTTAAGGGAAAATTTCATAAGCACCGTTGGAAATCGAGATCATATCAATGCATGTCTTTGTTAAATGATGTATTGTGTGTCAAACCATCAACCTTTCAACCTTGCATACTATATCGCCAAGCGAATGGCCGATATTCCGGTACAAGGTACCACCGCAATGCCCTACGGGATGCTCTTGACTCGTCTCTATAGAGCCTTTGAACCCATTCCTAGAAATCCTTTAGGTTTTGTTCCCGACTACGCCGAGATAGAACACACTTTCGTTCCTCTAAGTGATTATAGGGTAGCGGTAGCAAAAGGTAAACGTCCTCATCCTCCTACATCATCATCATCATCATCAATTAGCGGAATTTCGGCAAACCAAAGGAATGGTGAAGAATTTGGGGCGTTGGATCATGAAACTTCACAAGGGTTACAAGAAATTGAGCAAGAAGTTAAGTTGAAAGGAGTGTTTGGTTTTAGACTTTATTAGACAATGATGTGTTGAACATGTATGTTTCTTATGACATTATGTTAGTACTTGACATGTGTGTAAACTAACTTGACATTGCAGGCCGATAACACATGTTGTTATCAATTTTCCGAGATTAAGCCACCGTTTGGCTTAACTCCTCTTATGGTAAGCTATGATGATCGGATTAATTTATGTGTATACGTGTGTTAGAATCTATATATTTAGTATATTTGTATCACATATTAGCTATTACATATGTTTTAGGAGATTTTTTGGGTTTTGACCGAGAAACGAAAAATTTGACATTCATTCTGTTCAGAATTCGCACTTTCATATGGCGGATTTGGCGGATCTCAAATTTTGGATCCGCCTAGTGTATCCTTTGGCTCCGCCATTCCTGAACCTGCGGATTCCACGGCTCCCAAATTTTGGATCCGTCTTTATTGTCAATTGGATCCGCAGGTGCCAACAGTAACATTTTTAAAAAATCCCGACTAATCCCGATACTTAGATTTTGGATTATAGTTTTTAGAATATTCTTTACTGATCATTAGACTCTTTAGAATGTTTTAGGAAACTCTTATAACCTTAAGAAATCAATTTCCCACCAAAATTTGAATTTTCAAATTTTCCATGTGAGTTACCTTTCTAATACAAGCAAGGAACCCTTTTATGGGATCCGTCAAATCCATGGGAACATCATATCAACAGATTTTCCACTCACTCTTTGCATTAACTGCAAATCTTCTACAATTCACTCAACTTGAGCTCTATGGTTTGACTTAAATGATGTGACTAGCACAAATTTTTGTTCCAAATCATTAGGAACCAACATTCTCCATTGGATTTACATCAAATCCAAACACAACTTCCAAAAATCTCATAGTCTATAAATTAGGATGATCAGGATGATCAAAACTCACTCACTCACCATCTGCTCTACATATCTCCTATACCTTTTTAGCTACATTTCTTAACCATGACAAAATCAAGCAATTCCTCTACTAGCAGACCCGCAAGAAGAACTGCTCGTATTAGTGTTAAGCCTTGTTGCTTCATAAACTTAGCTAACTCATCAGAGGAGGAATCATCCCCACTTAATATCTCATCTCCCATAGCAAATGAAAATTTCCTCACACTCTCCACTCCCACACCATCAAATGTCGCCATCCATACTCCACCACCAACAATTACTCCAATCGCTACCACACCACCACCCGCTCCATCACAACCTGTTAGATCACCATCACCCCCAAACTCACCCAAACTCCAACCAATGGAGTTATTTAGGACTCCACCTACATCACCACATCCATATCTTGATGACTTGGAAGACCTTCCACCAAGGTCAACCAATCCTCCACTCATGACCTTTGAAGGTCAAGAACCCATGCTTTTTCATCAGCTTTATCAAGATATCCACGGTCCTTTATACCGTGATGCACCACCACCTCAACCTCAAACACAACCTCTCTCACCCACATCCACACTAATTTCCATTGATGAGGCAATGTGGATAAATGAGCCACAAACCCAAGAAGAGATCAATGAGGAACTCAACCGCCTCTATGCTCTCTCTAATATGGTGGATTCCCACCTTGATGAAGCGATGGATCTCCAAACCATCTTGATGAACTCCATCCCCACTCCACCATCATCCAACCAACAACAACAACCACCATCAAACAACCAATCACCACCACCACCGCCAACAACCAACCAAAACAATGAGCCCATTCTTCCTCCCGACTATCAAAGACATGATTGCTCTCAGTGCGAGAGAACCGCTCACTTGGCCCAAAGGACCAACATTTTAGTCCATGAGCTCCAAAATGAAATGAGTTTCATCTTGAACCACATTCTCGAGCGTCTCAATGCAATCTCTCATACTCCTCAATAGGAGCTCTTTAGTTTCCTCTTATAGGAACTTTTAGAATGTTGTTTTAGAATTTTTCTTTTTAGGATTTATTTTCTTTGTTTAAATGTAACATCATTTTTTCCAAGTAATGAATGTTATGTTTTTATGCTTGTGGGTGATCAACATTTAGCATATTATCTTATTTTAGATTATTAACATCATAGTATGGTTATTTTAACTTCACATAATGCTTTATCAAATATACTTAGGTACTTAATTTTGATCAGACACTTCATTTTGACTTTTTAAAGTCAAATGGGTTAACCTTTCTTGTTTGGTTGACCATTACATATGCATTTTACTTCTTGGTTGAAGTTTTTCATTACTAACTTTTCTTTTATAGCATTTCATACCCTTGAAATGTATACGTTGGTACCCTAGCAATGGGGAGTATACATCAAGGGGGAGCATATCATATTCTAACCATTTGTTTTGTAGGATCATACATCATATCCTTGGCACTCCATTTAGGGGGAGTATACATCAAGGGGGAGCTTTAAAGTTCTCAAAATCGCATTCCGCTACGCATATCTTCTTTTTGTTTTGACAAAAAGGGGGAGAAAAGATTAAGTGATTAAGTTTACATCAATGTGAAACATCACGGTACATACTTTTTGCTTAAAATAGATTTTAAGACTTGCATAAACTAACTTAATCTCTATTTTTAAAAGACTCATCCTTTATTTAAGCTCTTTACTTAAAAATACACTTTATATTTTGTCACCAACAAAAAGGGGGAGATTGTTAATACAAATATCGTCCCAAAAACGTTATTTATATTTTACGATCTTTGCTTAATTTTGTTAATGACAAATACAAAGTTTATCTTTAAGCAAAAGCATAAATATAAGAATAAGCCTTTTACATTTATAGTGATAAGTCTTTTAAAACATATTTACATATTTCAAGATCAAGATCTCTAGGAGTAACATTATATACATATATACATTTACAAGTTTATTCCTTAAATTAGAAACTTTATTTCTAAAATATTAGGATGACATCATGGCATGCATTATGAACACAATCTTAGAAAGATTTTGAGATATCTTGTGTAGATCTTCAAGCCAAAGAGTTGACATTGGAAGATATGAAAAGATATGGCAAGATATGGAAAGATTTGATAATCTCTTAGCTGGCCTACACCGGCGGATCCAAACCCATACAAGGGCGGATCCAAATTTAGGGATCCGACAGATCCGCCAACTGTTTTATCAGTTTGCCTATAAATCTCCGTATTGTGGTTTGATTGTTCCTATCCTTACTTACTTTACTTATATTGCTTGTTTGTGAGTATTTACTTTGAAATCACGTTAAGTCACAAAGCGAATTAATTTAAAAATGGTAAAAACTATTCAACCCCCTTCTAGTTTTCCATAGCAGCCACTTCAGAACGTAAGCAGATGAAGCTCCAGCAGTATCAACAGAAACAGACTGGTAAAAATCTTCAGAATCAACAAGGCTATTAACCCCGACCTCAATATACTCGGACACATCTTCAATATGATCCGGGTTGGAAGTCTCAACAAACAGAGTGACAGACTCAGTAGGGTCCGGAGCAGAATTCTCGGAGGCCATGACCTCAAAACCTTGATGAGCAGGGGTGGCGGAATCAGAAGAAAGAACTGTAGACCACGAATCACTTCCTTTATCATACAAACACAATCACGATGATGACACTCACTAACATGGAAATCAAGAACAAGAGATATGTGGTTAAATTTCTAGTCGAATGATTATATTCAACAATGAAGATAATACATGGACTAGGGAGGGTTTTTGCTATCACACACACACACTCTTTTTCTTTTGTAAAATAATGAGGCATCTTGTAAAAGAGATGTGTGTGTGTTGTTTATACGAATCACAGCCAACACATGGCTTGTGATTGGGCTTTGACTTGGACCTTAAAGTGGGCTTAATAATTACACTACACATATAATTAACTTACAAACATTACTAATGCTATAAGCCCATTAAACAAAATACATATTATACACGACACATTAATTCTAAACGTCAAATGACCATCACTTCCTAAATAGCATAAAATAAATGCTAACAATCTCCCCCTAAGGGATGGTCATATCAATGATGCTCCCGTGATTGGTCTTTTGCATTTGATGTCTTAAAACTTCGTGTGTCACTGTATAATATTCTTCAATCAATGTTCCTTTATGCACTGTGATCTTCAAAGAGTCGACTTTGAGTGTTCTTGCCTTGATCTACATCTTCTGTCCTGAAGCGTCGTCGTTGTAGATGATGATGGTTGATAGACTTTCGTCGGTACCTGCATAAAACAGTTAGCAATAATTCGTCCTTTGGCCATCATGTCACGAGGCAAGATCCTTTGATCTCATTAAGACTCATACAACTTGTATCCTTTATAGTGAACACAAGTGTATTGCATAGGAAGTGTTCCTAAGAGATCTTTTGATGAATCTCATGTCTCTAGACTCAATTATGTGCGTTTTGTTTTTAGTCGTCGGAGGCATGGAGCAGAGTGCCACCTTTTCAATATCAACACATCTCGGAGTGAGAGGTCGATAGATTATGTAGTGTTCTCCGTGAGAAATGAAACAAATATCTTTTAAGAGATATCTGAGTGGATAGGAGGGGTGGTGCATTGTGTCACTGGGTCCATGACGTCTTGTCTTCAATACCAGTATCACCTTAGTGAGTACCGATAGCAGATGTATTGACCCGGTTTCTGACCTAAGTTTTCATGGAGGGCTATTTCTTTTCACCCTTACAAAAACTTTTCTTTTTCATTCTTCAACCCCTTCTTTCTCCTTTCTCATTATACTCCTTTTTTCAATCTTTCCTAAGGACTTCTAATGCTAAACTATTGGAATAGTCCTTGGGTAGATCCCTCCGGTTCTGGCGGATCATTGGACATAACCTAACCATAATCACCTTATTACTCCATGATTATCCTAGATTATTTGTCACATGCCATTAAACCTTGTGAAAAATCTCTCAACTTGTTTATGAGAAAACACATTTTGTTAACACATCGAGAGTTTTGCATTTATGAAACACTCCCCCTTTCACATGTGCTCATGCATTTTTGTAATAAATTGCACATGTTGGGTAGAGATCGCACATTTGAATTGATCGATTTTCAATGAACATAACCTTCGCGGGACACGCTTACATCACTAGTTAGACTAGTTTGAAATTATTACCCGTCCTGGTCATATTCAAAGATCATCTCTCGAATTGGTACATTCTACTCAGACAAATCCTTTGCGAGACACGTTTACATTACTGGAAAACCAGCTTGAAATTATTACCCGTCCAGGACATGTCTTTTCGAGAACGGACATTTAGTTTCGTCAATTCGAGGGTTCATGCTGAGTCTTTTTGAAGAACTCGTTTTGAGATTCAAACGACAAAACTTCTTTTAGATCACATTTTAATCACGTCCTCTCCCCCATATATATAAACACTTAATCTCCCCCTCAAAAATAGCACGAAGTGATATTTTTTGAAAACAGTTGATTAAAATGAAACTTTTTGTGGAGAGACGGACTGATTTTAGCATGAAAAATGGAACATTTTTCTTTTTCTACTCCCCCTCTATTAGAGCAAATGGTTAAACTTTTGAGTTTAAAAGCATTTAGAGGTCTTTGAGGGAGTTCTTGTGAGCACAAAATTTATAAAAAGACTTTGACAATCTTTTGAAACAATTTTGATTAAGTGCTCACAGGTTTTAGCTTTTCGCCATTAACATTGCGAGTTCTGATCGGAAATAATCAAAAGTCATTCAATGTAGCGTTTATTTGAAACCTTTTCCGGCATACCCGAGCTACATTTAAAAGATTTCACGTTTAAGACCGGGTTCCGTACTGAAATGCACGAAAGCCTTTTTGAAGAAATTTGAGAAACGACATGTTTTAGAAAAACATAAAAAAATAACTCTCGCTCAAGCATCTGTAAATACCCGTATCATTGTTGAATGACATTTCTAAGTACGTACAGAATATTGATTAGACGAGAGACATGTCGTGAGAAGAATATTTTTGATTTTTGTTGTTTTATATTTTTTATGTCTTTTTGAAATTTGCTATTTTTATATTTTGTTTTTGAAAAAGTATATATATATATTTACCAAAAATATATATACGTAACTATTTAACAAACATATTTACACATATATCGTTACATGCGAAGCTTTATGAAGTAAATCAATATGATTCGAGAAGACTTTCTAACTCTTCGGGAGTTAGGCTTCGCATGCCAATTCGACGAACTAAGTTTTCAAACCGCTCTTTTGGGAGGGCTTTAGTAAATAGATCGGCGAGCTGGTATTCAGTCTTCACGAAAAACAATTCAACAGTACCCTCTTCAACGTGCTCTTTTATGAAGTGGTAGCGGACTCTAATATGCTTGGTCTTCGAGTGTTGCACTGGGTTGCACGAGATGGCTATGGCACTTTTTGAATCGCAATACAAAGGTATGCGGTTGAAAGAGAAACCATAATCCGTGAGTTGTGTTCTCATCCAAAGGACTTGAGCACAACACGCAGATAGAGACACATACTCGGCCTCTGCTGTTGATAAAGCAGTGCAATCTTGTTTTCTTGACGACCAGCCTACTAGCTTTTCTCCCAGAAATTGCGCTCCGCCTGATGTACTTTTCGCTGTTACTTGGCATCCAGCATGATCGGCATCTGAAAAGGCAATTAGTGTAAACTCCGAATCCTTTGGATACCAAAGTCCCATGTTAATGGTTCTTCGTAGGTATCTAAAGATCCGTTTAACCTCTTGGAGGTGAAGTTCGGTAGGCCTTGCCTGAAACCGTGCTAATAAACACACAGCAAAATGTATATCTGGTCGGCTTGCAGTTAGGTACATGAGAGAACCAATCATGCTCCGATATTTCTTCGGATCCATGGGTTTCCCATATAGGTCAGCGCCAATTTTTGGTGAAGTGACCATAGGAGTACCAACAGAGTCACAATTGTCCATACCATGTTTTTTCAAAATCTCAATTGTGTATTTAGCTTGATTTAGAAAAATTCCACGTGGGGATTGATGAATTTGTAAGCCTAAAAAGAATTTTAATTCACCCATCATGGACATTTCAAATTTGCTTTTCATGAGATTTGCAAAATGTTTTGAATGCTTCGAATTAGTGGACCCAAATATTATGTCGTCCACGTAAATCTGAACAATCAAAATATCATTTTTGTATTTTCTTGTAAACAAGGTTGGATCAATTGTTCCTTTGGTGAAATTATTTGACAACAAGAAAGATGATAACTCGTCATACCACGCCCGTGGGGCTTGTTTCAAACCATAGATTGCCTTCTTTAGCCTGTAGACGTATTCCGGATGATCTTTGTCAACGAAACCGTCTGGTTGACTCACATACACTTCTTCTTTCAGAGTTCCATTCAAGAAAGCGGTCTTGATGTCCATCTGATAAACCGTGATGTTCTTGTGAGCGGCATAAGCTAAGAAAATCCTGACAGCTTCAAGCCTTGCAACCGGTGCGAATGACTCTTCAAAATCTATTCCTTCTTCCTGTCTGTATCCCTTTGCCACCAGACGAGCCTTGTTGCGAATCACAGTCATTTCTTCATCCTTTTTGTTTTTCCATAACCACTTAAGATCAATGACTAGTTTGTCAATTGGTCTTGGAACTAAATCCCAGGTGTCATGGATTTGAAATTGAAGAAGTTCTTCCTGCATCGCTTCAATCCAGGCATTATCTGCCATTGCTTCCCGAATGTTCTTAGGTTCTATGAGACTGACTGAGCAGACATAGATGCACATGTCGAAGTCGGTATGAAGTTGTTTTCTCGTCTGAATTGGTCTTGAGGGTTCACCAATAACCTGTTCAATCGGATGGTCTTTTGTCCACTGTAGAGTTGAAGGATACCTTGGACTGAATAACTGCGTGTTAGTCGGTTCATGTAATCTGGAAGATGATTCACCAGATTCCGTTCCAAACGGGTTTTCAAAGACTTCATCGTCTAACACAGCCTTATTTTGTTCTTGCTCATCAATTCTTGGTAGAACAATTTCAATGAATGGAGTTGCAGGAGTAAATGTAGATGATGTTGGTGGTGAGGGAGGTGGTGCGCCAGCTTCAAATGTTGTGGATGCATCTGGATTTGATGGTGGTGGTGGTGGTTGTTGATTGGATGCAGCGGAATGTTGGTTAGATGCATTTTTCGAAGCGCCACCATAGTATTCATCGTACATGAACTCGAAGAAATTATCCATTTCTTGAGCTGTGGGTTGTTCTGAATGAATTGATTGAGCTCCTTGAGGTGCGAGTCCCGAACTAATATGTCCGGAAGTCATTGGGTTAAGCGCGGGTTCTAGAGCGAGTCTCTCAGAAGCCATTTGTGAAATTTCATCAAACTTCACATTCATCGTCTCCATTATCTTTTTCGTTCTTCTGTTATACACCCTGAAGGCCCTGGAGTTTTCAGAATACCCAATAAAGATTCCAATATCACCCTTAGCCTTCAACTTTCCCAGATCTTCCCCTTTTCATTTGTTGGATAGCATAAAGCGCCAAATACATGAAGATAAGAAATATCCGGTTTTCGGTTGTTGACAAGTTCATATGGGGTTTTATTGAATCTCGGATGGATTAGGGATCGGTTTTGAGTAAAACAAGCAGTTGATACAGCATCAGCCCATAAGAATAAAGGAGCACTGGAATAAATCAGCATAGTGCGAGCAGCTTCTACAAGGGTTCGATTCCTTCTTTCAACTACCCCATTCTGCTGTGGAGTTCTAACCGCTGATGTCTGGTGAGTAATACCAGTTTCTTCAAAGAATGTTCTTAACTCCTGATTGACAAATTCCGTGCCATTATCCGTTCTGACTATCCTAACTGGAGCTTGAAGTAGAACTTGAATCCGCTTCAGAAAGGTGATGATGGTGCTTGGTGCTTCATCTTTAGATCTCAAGAACTTTACCCATGTATATCTTGAATAGTCGTCAACAATTACAAGAATATACTTCTTCCCATTTATGCTTTGAACTCTCATCGGGCCACATAAGTCCATGTGCAACAGATGCAACCTATCAACCGAACTAGGTACGGGTTTAGGTTTATATGTTGCTCTTTTGCTCTTTCCCTGCTCACATGATGGACATAGGTGTTCTTTGGTGTATTTGAATTTAGGAAGACCGGAGACGACGTCGTCTTTGGCAAGCTTGTTGATCGTGTCAAAGTTCAGATGGGACAAACGTCTATGCCATAACCAGGATTTTGTTTCGCCTGCCCTGGTCATGAGACAAATAGGTGATGAAGAGGCCATTTGGTTTATGTCAATGGCATAAAGATTGGTGCCACGATCCCCAATTAAGAGATCATCCCCAACCAAATTCCTGACAAAGCAAGTGTTTCTCCGAAATGCAACCTCTAAATCAGCATCACAAAACTGCCCAACAGAGAACAGATTGTGTCCCAACCCTTCGACATAGTAAACCCGAGTGATCAGATAATTTCCAAACCGAAGATCTCCATAACCCAGAATAGCTGCAACATGATCATTCCCAAAACGTACAGTCCCCATGAACTGCCACACAAAATGGATCAGCAGCTTCAGATTCCCGGTCATGTGCTTGGAGCAACCCGAGTCGACGATCCAAAGACAGATTTCAATGACCTGAGAAGAACAGAAGAATTTGTATATGGAAACCGTGTAACATTTGGTTCCAAGGGGTTAGTTGTAACAGATGAATCACACTTAGATATGGTTTCTGGTGTTGCATTGGGAACTATTTCTAATGTGCCATTCTTAAGTGCAAAATGTCTACCCGTTGGTTTCCATGCACAACACTTAATGTGATCCTTAGGTAACAGGCTGCTAGTGGTTTTTCTAGCTTTTGCAATAAGTCTACTGATGTATCTAGACTTAGCCTTAGTTACTAAAGGACCCTTTTTCTGTTCTGGCATATCATTCATTTTCACATTATGAGAAACATTATCATCACAAGCATTTACAGACAAAGATTTCTTTTGCATTAAACAATCAGAATCATTACATGCATTAGAAACAGCAGTCTTAACATTACAACTAGATGACAAATGTTTCTTCTTGGGAAGCGGTAAATTCCTAGGGTGTTCTTCTACTTTCTTGCTTGCATTCTCAGAAACAGATGGGACACTAGGTTTCTTGATATTGCTCCTAGTCTGTCTTCTGCTCCTAGAGTTGCTTTCTAATCCTGTAGAAGGTAAGGCACACTCATTAGAATTTATGTTGTTGTCCTGAGATGTTGTTTTAGCAGTCCTAATCTCATTTGGATTATCTTGAATACTTTTGTCTATCGCCCTATATGTTTTAGATGTAGAGGCAGACGCAGTAGTGGGACTAATCCTATAAAGGCCAGGTGCAATCACATTAGTGTTCTTGACAACAGCTTTCCCTTTTTGTTTCTCATTAGGCAAGGGGGTTAATGGTGCAATACCCGTAGCTTCCTCACCCTGCCCTTTTTGACTTGCAAGCTGAGACTTCAAAAGATTTATTTGTTCTTGCATGTTTTTGTAAGAACGCTCATACGACAGTTTGTCATACTTGCATTCTTCCTTTTTCGTATCAAGTTGTTTAAAATATGTGCAATTTTGTTTTTCAAGCTTCAAAAGTGCCTTTTCATATTTTTCAGCAATTTGAGAAGTCTCAGCTCGAAGTGTTTCATCATCCTCCACAGAATATGTTTGGAAAATAATAGACATGATATCGGTCGATAGAGCTTCGAAAGAGAGAGAGTCATTTTGTTGTTCCAAAACTTTTATGTGTTCCAAGTATTCATTGGCTTCATTCACTAAGGATTTGTGGTCCTTAACAAATGCTGCTGATTCTTTCAAAAGATTATTTTCCACGTTTTGAACAACCGCATAGATTGCAGAAATGTGTGGATTAATTTCCGATTCAAAAATCTCTTTAATTTCATCCTGAACACCTGAAAACCATTCAAATTTTTGACTGTTTGTTTTGGAAGCCACAATACTTTGAAGTGTTTCAATTCTCTGTTTAAGATCCACCAAATATAGTCTAGCTGCACTTGTATCAAAAGTGTTTTTAGATGCCATTTGTTGAATGTTAGACAGATGAATTGAGACAGCTTTTTGTCTTGTGAAAACCACTGGTTTCTGAAAAAACAGAGGTGACTCCTTTTTAACAAGATGAACCCCAGCAAGTCTGTTAACTTCATTATAGTCAATTGGTTTAATTTCTGGGTTCATTTGTTTCATTTTGACTCGTCTCTTTTCAGTACGCTCAATCGTTTCATCCGAATCATAAATCTCAATCGGATCATGATTATCATTTAGCACATTACCATTATATAACACATTCTGATTTTTCTGAGCTTTCTTGAGATAAGAAGGGTTTTCACAACCGATAGCCGTTTTCTTTAGCGTATGTAAAATCGGGTTTGGATCGTTTATTAACAAGTTAACTGTTTGTGCCGAATGACCCATTTTTACAATTAAATCTTCCAACTTTGCAATGGTTTCCTTTTTGTCAGTGATCTCTTTTTGAAGATCTTTTTCACATTTTGAAAACCTTTCATTCAACTCCTTCTTTTCTTTTTCAAGATTGGAATAAGTTGTTTTTTGTTTTGAAAGCTGGTTGGTTAGTTCAGAAATTTCTTTGTTAAGAGATTTGATTTGCAAATTCAAATTAACATCGAGAGTGTCAAATTTTATTTGCAAATGTTTCTCTCTTAACTCAGCATTTCTTAAGCTAACCTCAAGTTCTGACTGATTTTCGTTATGAAAAGCATAAGCTTGTGCATTCACCTTATAACTCTCAAGCTCAGCGGTCAATTTTTCATTCGCGGCCTTAACCTCGCGATTGACCGTTTTAACTTTCTCAATTTCAATACTACAATTATTCAATAATGATTCAAACATAGCACGTGTTTCCTCATCATTATCAGTATGCGGTGACTCTAATTCTTCATTAGGATCCATATCTGGAGTTACCAAATTAGTATTACTACAACTTGGTTCATCCATGTATGTGTCATAAATAAGATTAGGAGTCTCAGGATACTGTTCATTTTGAGGTGACATATCAAACATTTCATTATTATGACATGTAGCATATTGTTGTACCTCTGAAACCGCATTAGTGTCAAAAGCAGGAGGTGCTTCTGAGTCTGTGTCGTACTTTGCCTCCTGGAGACTAGCCATAAAAATGCAGTTTGCATCGATGTCTTCAAGATCTTCTGAAGCATCCATAATAGCCATGAAGTCATTCTCTTCTGCACTTAACTGAAGCCCAGCCGTTTCCTTGTTTGCCAACATTAATGCTTTCTGCAAGTAAGCTGGATCCCTCTTATTCGGCTTGTCTGGACAGTTCCTAGCCATATGACCAACACCCTGACAATTGAAGCACTTCATCATATTACCCTGATTCCTATTCCCAGCTCCCTGAGCAACATTCCCAAACTGATTCCCAGCATTATGTACCCTTTGATTACCAACAGCATTACCCATCTGATTTCCTGCAAACTGACCCATCTGATTACCAACATACTGCCCTGCATTCTGATTACCCATCTGATATCTTGGAGCATATCCCTGCTGATTCCCATATCCCCCAACCATCTGACCTTGCTGTCCCATGTTGAAACTCGGCTGTGCAATCTGCTTGTTGCGAGTGTTCGATGAGATTCGTTGATTGTTGTTGGTGGGTGTGGAGTAACGTCCTTGGAATGCTTTTGATAGGTAGGCAAAAGCTTGAGTCAAAGGATCAATTGACTCATCCTGATCATGTTGATCTGGGTGTTGCGGGTATTGTTGTTGTGGGATTTCATGTTGTTGTTGTGGGTAGAATGGTGATTGTGGAATATACTGTTGTTGCATGAATTGCTGAGTGGATGATGATGATGATGGTTGTGCACTGACTGTTGCAGGTGTAGGTGTTTGGACTATGAGTGCAAGAGGATCTTGTTGTTTAGCTTGTTTCTCTTGTCTGACTTCATTTGCCTCTGCTTGGTTTTGTTTTAGGAAATCATAAAGCTGATCATAGTTCATCTTGTGAAGGTTTTGTGTCTGGTTGACAATAGTAACATATCGTCCCCATTCTTCAGGAAGGTTGTTGATGAACTTGATATTTTGAACAATTGGTTTAGGTGCCAAATTGTTTCTGATCAACTCATTCATTAGAGTACAAAACCGTGTATAGAAAGATTCAATCTGTTCAGCTGGAGTGGATGTGAACTTCTCCCATTCAGTCAGAAGCTTGTTTTCCATTTCTTGTTTACCAATATCTGTACCATAACAAAGTCTTCTGACTCGTTCCCACATTGCATGTGCAGTTTCACAACTGTCTACAGCACAGAATATATCTTGAGGTAACCCAAGTTGGATTAGATGCATTGCCAAGTTATCAGCTTCAATTTGCTTCCAATCATCTGCCGTATAATCCTTTTCTTCTTGGATTTTGTAAGTTGCTGCAACGGGAGGTTCTGAAGTTCGATCTTCAGCTGTAAGTTCCGTCCTACGAGGCTTGAATGGACCTTTCTCGACGGAGTTAGCCAAGAGTCTTCCTTGTCCATTAGGTTTGGATTTCATATAGCGAAGCATACGACTCGTCCATGGAAGGTAACCACCTTTTTCTAACATTGGAGGTCGGTTTTCTGAACCTGCGGCATGAATGTCTTGTTGTGTAGTCATCCTTACAGTATGATAAAGTGGATTGAGGATCGATTCAACAAAATAGAAGTTTGTTTTCGTTGAATGTTGAACGTGAACTTGGTTGATGATGTGATGCTTTGGTTTGTTGTTGATGATCGTTGATGTTGTAACAAATTAAATAACGTTGCGAAACTTGATTCAAGTATAATTAAGACAAAGTCAAAAGATTACAATTTCGACAAAAAGTTATGTAAATTACAATTTAGATAAACACGACACTTTCTAGAGAAATTACAATTTGACCAATATTTATACAAAATATGGCAAAATATAATTTAGATAGAAAAATATCTTATTTATATAAATTCGTAATTTATATAAAATCTACCACTTTTATACAAAAGGGTAGATAACCGTTTGTCGAAGTATTTTACACTCTTATACAAGAGTAAAAATACCGAGTTCACTTTCGAGTTGACGAAATTACGTTCGAATCAAATCCTTGAAAGTTATTCAACTTTGAAGTCTTTTAATCACAATTGCGAGGGCCAAAAGTGTCAAATCCGAAAGATCTTCTATTGCAGCTGAAAGTACAAGGACTAAGGTTGCCAAGTCCGAAAATTGCATCAATTGCGAGTCCAAAATGTGAATTGCGAGTCCAATTTCGATAAAATAGCTCCAATTGCGAGATTCAACTTGAATTGCGATATTCAATTGCGAGAAAACCTTTGAATTGCGAAAACAGCACACAATTGCGAGACTAATCTTGAATTGCGATAAAACTGCTACAATTACGAAACTTCAGTGGAATTGCGAGATGCAATTGCGATAAAATGCGACAATTGCGAGACCAGTCCTGAATTGCGATAGCAGTTGAATTTCGATAGAGCAGCAGTAATTGCGAGAAGCAGTCAATTGCGACAGAACCACTGAATTGCGACAGAATTCTGCTTTTTGGCCACTTTTGTTGACTTTTGAGCCACTTCCCACGTGATGTCTTATTTCAAGAGATATGGCTGACACCTTTACACCAAGTTGCTATTATTCCTGACAAACTTCAACCACTTGACCAATAATATCCAAAAAAAAAAAAAACACAAAAGTGAATTCTTCTTTAACACACTTCGATCAAAGAAACTATGAACACCAAACAAAAGTGCAGATATTTCCCAAAAACCAACTGAGAAATACTCACTAAATCACAACCCAAGTAGTTAACACCTTAACAAACACAACCTTGCAAATGTATTTTGCTATTTGATTTCAAGAGAAAATCACCACAAAGTCACGTTTTTAGAAGCAAAAAAAACAGTGGGTAATTTTTTTTTTTTGAAACAAACCAAACTAACAAACCTTCTACCTTGAAGATTGGCTCATGTATACCACTTGTAGACCACGAATCACTTCCTTTATCATACAAACACAATCACGATGATGACACTCACTAACATGGAAATCAAGAACAAGAGATATGTGGTTAAATTTCTAGTCGAATGATTATATTCAACAATGAAGATAATACATGGACTAGGGAGGGTTTTTGCTATCACACACACACACTCTTTTTCTTTTGTAAAATAATGAGGCATCTTGTAAAAGAGATGTGTGTGTGTTGTTTATACGAATCACAGCCAACACATGGCTTGTGATTGGGCTTTGACTTGGACCTTAAAGTGGGCTTAATAATTACACTACACATATAATTAACTTACAAACATTACTAATGCTATAAGCCCATTAAACAAAATACATATTATACACGACACATTAATTCTAAACGTCAAATGACCATCACTTCCTAAATAGCATAAAATAAATGCTAACAAGAACGGTGGTGTTCTTCATGATATTAGCATCAGTATGAGGGCCAGAATGATCCAACCCATCACTAGACTCATCCTGCAGTTCCTCAAGCACAGGAGGAGCTTCCGCGGAAGAGGCACCTGAAAAATAACAATAATAAATACATAAGTACAGTAAAGAAGAAAGGGCGGCATACGCGGCAAAAAAAAGCGTGCCCGGCAAAAAAGAAGCGAGGCACACATGACCCAGCCACAGTCTCCTTGTGGGAAAGTGGAGTAATCCTCTTTCTCTTTTGGGGCTTCTCCGGGGCGTCAATAGTCACCCTCTTCTTCCCCGCCTTCTTCTTGGCTTTAGCAGCCTCCAACTCGTGCACCACGGTGTGCTCTCCCACCGTGATCACATTCTCGGATGGCTCAACCACCCTGTTGGCCGTCTCTGCTCTCAGAGTTGGCTCTCCTTCCTTCAAAGTCCTTTCCCCGGTAGCAACCTTGAAAGGATTCGGTTGGCTGATGAAGGCAAACAAATCCATCTCTGCAAAGAAAATAAAGACAAGAAGTCAGATGCGGATATACATATAAAAAAATAATAAATAATAAATAACAATAGGAGCAAATATGTATATCTAACAACCCACCCTGATCATCCGGTCACAGAAAAATCGGACGGCTGGTGTCATCATCCCAGGTCTGACTCAACCCTATGACGTTCAGAAAGACGTCCAGATACTTCTTAAATGCGGCCCTCCGGGTATCAAGAAGCCGCAATAATTCTTGATCCACATTCGCGTTAGAATGGGGAGGGTTGCGGTCTATCGACACTTTGTCATACCAAGGAATGGAAAGAGGAAAATGGTTTGTTTTATAAAGAAAAAGTGATCCTTTCAATTCTTTACCGAATCAAGAGCAGCAGTATAACAGACGGGGACCACCAAGGATTTAGGACTTTTTCTTTTTTCTAAGGTCATCCAGCCGTTGTTGACACCGGCGTAATAAAACTTCCTAAACAAGGCAACAGTGGAAGTGCCACCATGGACGCGACAGATGATCTCAAAATGACTAACCCTGCACGCCGCTAAAATCGATAACTGGGAAAAGGGAATTTGGAAATACTCCAAGACACGTAGCAGGAATAGCGAAAGGAGGATTCTAAAGTTGCCTAATTAAAAAAACCTAGTGTAAACGCCTATCTTCCCCTCCGGGGCATCCCTAATAGTATCATGAATACCGGGTAATTCTGGTAAAAAATGGCCAGGAATGTTATACATTTTGAAAAAATCATCTAGGGCGTCCTGAGTAAGGTTAAAGGTCGCGGTATCTATGTGGTCTGGTGCCATTCTAGAAATATCAAGAAGCAAAGACGGAATGAAGAAAACCTAACCTGAGAATCTAGGCCGGAAATAAAAGTAGCGGGAAGGATGAAGGCGGTTGGAGTCTTTTCTAGAGAGTGGTAAAAATATTGTGTGTGTGTAAAAAAAGTATGGCGAATGGAGGACCTCTGGTATTTATAGCCATGCGCACACGTGCCATCAACTAGATCGAAGGGCCACAAGAGCGACACGTGCCCGGACATTTAATTGGACGGTCGAAGATGAACGGTTACGATGGTCGTAGAAGACGAACGGTCAGCCGTCAAAACGTCATGTCAGTCAGTAAATAAGTGGGTAAAAACGCTTCGAGGGTACCAATGACAGGATGTTACATGCGAAGCGAACGGTAAGTGGAAAGTCTAGTCTGCAGTATGGAGCACGCGTCATTAACAACCGCGGAACCCTAAAAAGTCTGACAAGCAAGATAGGACACGCGGCATTGTCAGCCGGGGAACTCCAAAAAAGTCTAGAACACTTGTTCTCAAACCAAACAAGTATACTAGACTGGGGGGACTTGATCGCGTATAACACCCCCGGACCCAACATACCGGGTCGGGTACGCTCATAATAACCCCGACCCTAGGATAACCCGGACCATGTTAGACTCCGGTCCTGCCAAGCCGAGCCGGACAATAACACCCCAGCATAGAAGCCCGCGGCTCAGCATCTTGGCCGCGAAGGAATTTAGTATCCGGGGACAATCCAAAGGTCAGGACCACGGATCAACCCAAAAAGAGTAAGGAATATTATCAGCTATCATATAGCTGACCTAGGTAGACCCCAAATAGGAAAGACAGCAGTCCCCTTCCGAAGGAACCGCCACTCACGGCAAGGAGACAAGAACAAGAGGGGACCTCCCAGGAAACTGACAAGAAAGACCATGGTATAAATAGAGAGCATTCGCCACTCTCAAACGGTAACTCAACTCTCACACTCCATCCTATAACATACTTTATCTCTCTAAACAATACACTTACTCTCACACCGGAGGTTGACCGCGAAAACCCTCTTCCGCGGTGAGACTAACGGTGCTTTCTTTCTTAGCAGCTTTTACACAGATACTTAGTCCGAAATTCGCCCCATCAAGAGCTAGCCTAAACTATGTCTTGCATTGAGCCCAAGTTTTGTACTAACATTTTGCTTTAAGCTATCAAAGTATTTGCAAAAATGCCATGAAACCAAAAATATTAACACATTAGACCAAGCTAAAGCATAAAAGCTTTAAAAAGTTACTTTAAACTCACTTATATAAAAATTTCTTTAACACTTAGGATTATGCATGCCACAATAATGTAACATGCTTCAATTTTCAATTTCAACTACACATGTTAAAAATAATATATATTTGAAAATGTTGTGATTTTGTTGTTGTAGCTATGTCGTTTTGTAACTGGTTTGTTACTTAGGCCATTAGATGATGTTATGTTATTGGGCCATTAGTCATTTATTGTTTAGCCCTTTATACGTACTATATAATATAGTCATACGATTCCAGTTCTTTTTTTCACCTACCTTCATGCACAACACGTTATATCGTATGTTACTAGAAGTTTCTTTATGACAAATTGTGATAAGAAATTGTGAGTTCAAAACTTGGGATTGTTGTTTCTTGAGGTTTGAATTAGAGGTTAGTATTTTATTCTTATAAACGGTTACAAGTCCTGTTTAGCTTCTTTTTTAACATCGTTTTGCTTTTTTCAATCTGTTGATTGTTTTAGGATGTTTTCAGAAATGATAATGTGCCTCTGTTTGGGGAACTTTGACGGGGTTGGTAGATTATTGGATTGTTCTTACTTGTTGCATGGTTATTTGTAGATATGAGTCTCGATGTTGCATTTTGGTTGCATGCATGAATTGTTTTATTTTGAGTTTCGATGCTCCGGTATTAGAAGAGTATAATGCATAAGAATTTTGGCTTTGTTTGCATGTGATTAGTGTTTTGATGTTAGATATATGTTTTTCAGTGAATCAGAGTTTTTGGACACCGGCATTAGAATTATCGTAGATTGCGCATTTGGAATTAGTAGTAATTTGCTCAAATTATTTTTGGGTTTTCAAGGGCCTCCTAGCAATTAAGGTAATGTATTCGACGTTTATTATGTTTATGTTTTTTGGTTTTATAATTGTTGCTGATGTTTTTCATTTTTCGTTTATGATATGCCTCATTTATATATAATCATAATTTGGTACTGCCAAATGTTAAAGATTTATTTTATTTTTGCACTGAAATATGAGAACAAAAAGATACTTGGTTCAATATCTAACATAGAACCGGAAAACATTTCTTCCAATTTAGATTGCAAAGCTATAACTGACAGACATAGCAATGAACTATCAAATATTTCCTAGAATTTGGGTCAAAATGTTATAACTGACAGAGATAACAATGAACTGTCAAAATGCCTAATTCGGATCCAAATGTTGTGGCCAAAAGACAAAATGTAAATGAAAGTGCCTCTTACTATGGTAACATCATAGCTGATGCAAATGTTAGAACTGGATTGTGTGAACTTGGTTCCTTACAGGCTAGGGCAGGCAGTAGGGTTTTTTTAAGGTTGGCTAAAAATGAAAATGTCAGTGTCATGCATCCGATACATACAAATAAAGGGGTTTTGTTTAGGTCAGTGGAAGATAACATTAGGAGCGGATTCTAGGATGCCACGCTGTTTTTGTTAAGAGTTCTACGCATCTTCACTTTTGTTAAGAGTTCTGCAAAATCATCTTTGCTTTTCATGCAGTCGATACATACAAATGAAAATGGACCTATGGGATATGTATGTGTGAGTGCCTATATTTTGTGCTCTTCAGTTTCAGTAATGTTTTTGACACTTCTATTTATTTATTATTATTTTTTTTTTAATGTTTAGTGGCTGTTGAAACTGCAAACGAAAGTGCAATTACAAATGATGATGGTGAGCGTACTGGCTGTGTCGAAACACCTATTGTCACTAAAGGGAGGAAAACAGAGTACCTAAAGTATCTAACAACCAAATAAGCTTTGTGCAGCCTAAGCGAACAAGTGGTGCAATTGTTTTAAAATATTCCGAAGATAAAATTACAAACAGGCTGTTTTTAGTTGCCACTCTTGTTTGAACAGATTTATAAACTACTTCTTTGCAGCATTGTAACGTGCCTATGCAAGTCGGCGTATCAGGTACAGGTAAATAAAGACTGAAATAATTGTTATCGTACAAATTTAATGCCTTTCATTATGAATGGCACATTAAATCTGATACATTTTTCTTTTTTCGTCTGGGCTATTATAGTTGTTTGTCAAAGTGGTGTACCAGATCTTGATCACAATCCACGTACGGGTGTTTGGACACACAATGCGCGTTCCAGTTGTGGCCAAACACCGGTTGTCACTGAAGGGAGGGATAAGAAAGTTGTTCAAGTATCTAACACCAAAATCAAGGTTGTGTAGCCTAAGCAGACAAGTGGTGGAATTGTTTTTAGCTATGCCGATGGTAACATTACAGACAAGCCGTCTATGGTTACTACTCATGTCTGAACAAATTTTAGAGCAACTACTTGTTTGTGGTATCATCGTTTGTAAAAGATTTTGGTATCATCATTTGTGTGGTGGTTTATAAGTTTAAAATAGTATTTACCCAATACACCCTTGTCAAGTTAATAAAATGTTCACGTTATAAGTGTTTACACGTATCTATTATACGTATTAAATAGCAGTCATTTTATAATTTATAAAAATTATAAAATGTATTTTTCGTCTTTTAGTCAGTCTTAAGCATAATAATTTGTATTATTTATAAATGTATGTAGTTTTTTTCCATTTTTCGAGTTTAAGTATAACAACTAGTTTATAATTTATAAAATTATAGTTTTGTCCTATTGTCGGGTTTTAAGAAAAGTAAGTTTATCAAAATAATTGAAAGTGTAGAATTTCAATAAAAAATGGGCATGACCCGATCGTTTATATTTACTTTTCCAAAGTTGTAGACTTTTATAAAAACAATCATTTTCCAACAATAAACCACGTTTCGTCAAAATATTAATAAAACTCTTTTATACTCACGTTTCATCCAAACATGAACTTCTAACTATTTTAACCAAATAAGCTAGTGAATAAGCCGATTAGTTAAGTTGTCAAATAAGTTGATTTCATAAGTCCAAAATAAGCCAAACTCTTGTTGGGCCGAATAGTCCATTAAAAGCCCAATATATATGTCCAATAATAAGTCCATTTGTAAGTCCGATAATAAGTCCATTTGTAAGCTCAATAATAAGTCCGTTAATAAGCCGAAATGTTAAGCCATAAAATAAGCCAAACCGATAAGCACTAAAATAAGCCAAGTATATAAGTTCAAAAATAAGCCGAACTATTAAGCTAGAAAATAAGCCAAATCATTAAGTTTCAAAATAAGCCGATTTATTAAGCATGAAAAATAAGCCAAAATCTTAGGTTTATTAAATAATCAAAAGCCTTTAAACCCATATGGGTCGAATAACCCATAATAAGCCCATTAAGCAAAAAATAAGCTGAACCAAACATGTTTCAAAATAAGCCGCATAATGAGTCCATAAAAATAAGCCGAATAGTAATAAGCTCATAATAAGCTAAACCTTGTATCTCTTTTGGACCGAATGGGCTTAATAAGTCCGTTCAGTACTTTTTAAGTCGAAAATAAGCAAATAAACAAAACTACAAAACCTTTTTACACTTTTATTTTACCAAAATAACCACACAACTCAATGACACTTTTTTTTTTCTTTTTGATTTCATATATATGTCGAACACATATATATGTATATAATATGTTCAAGAACTTTTTCTTATGTATTTTACAAAATAACATGTACTTTTAATATGTAAGTATGATAAGAAACAAGAAAGTACAAGAAAATGTTAGAAAAGTTTACTTACAAAATTAGGTGATTAGGAGGTAATGAAGAACTAACTACAACCTAAACGTTGTTTCAATACCCAATAACTATCTAATATCACTCCAAAACACTTCTAAGCTTCCAAATCTTTGATGAAAATGAGAAAATGGATTGTTTGTGCGTGTGAAAGGGTTCGGCCGAATAGAGAGATAGGAGAGAAAATATTTTTGATTTGTGTTGTGTGCGTAAATGTGTGTAGTGTGCGTTTAATATAAGACAAATGAACTAATAGGTACAAATTATAGATCCAAAAATATGGGAGTAGTTGGGGCATCATGGGGGCTGGCTCCAAGGACAAAAAAACGTAACCAATTTAAATTTGTTGGCATTTTCTCGGTATCACGGGTATATTTTGTCCGAAAAGTGTAAACGCGACACAAAGGTACACGTTTTATGAAAATGTTTTAGAATAGTTAAAATAACTTTAAAATAAGTTTATTAAAGTCAAAATGCATAAATTACGTGTAGTCCTTAATGACACTCGTGCTGGTACGCATTGTGTGTCATTTTTACGCGATTGGACTTAATGATTGTACATAAAAACGAAATATCAAGTATTCCAAGCAAATAGTATTGAGTTTTAGGTTGAGTAAGGACCTTAAAAATATGGATTGCTATGTAAAAAGTAAATATTTACGCGTTCAGGGTAAATAGTTTGAGTTTTATGAACAAGTGTTGCCCTGAAAATGGTAGTTTCTACAACTTACTTCTTCTCTTTTTTAAAGCACCTAAATGTGTCATAAACTATCTTGAAAAGCTTAGAAGAAAATTTTTTTTGGATAGGCTATCTGGATTGTAGTAAAATGGCAAGGATTGCATGGAATAGGATATGCTCATCTTCTAAAAATGGTGGTCTTGGAGTTAGTAGCCTTCATGCTTCCAATCTTGCTATGTTGGAAAAATGGTGGTGGCGTTTTCCCTCGGAAGACAACACTCTATGGAAAAAAACATCATTATTGCAATTCATGGAGACTATGGAGGTCTTGGTTTGGACAGAAATTCCCAAAGGCCTTTTCATGTGCCAACATTAATTTGCATTATATGTTTAGAAGAAATGTAGGGGATGGCTCTTCCATTTGATTTTGGAAGGATTTATGGGTTGGTGATTCATGCTTGAAAAATGACATCCTATAATTACACCTTTTGGAAACCGAGAAAAATTACACCATTAAAGATATATGAAGTATTTAAATGGGCCTAATAACTTCAGTTGGGCATGACGTAGATCTCCCACTTTTGGATCTGAAGCTTCTCAATTTAGTGGACTCTTGGAATTACTACAACAATTTTCTACATCCAACACACCGCAGAATTGGATCTTCACACTTCACAACTCATAAATCCTTCCAAAATCTAATGGAAGAGCCAACTTTGGGATCTTCACATCCAACTACTGAATTTATGTAGTATCTGCTACGAGGAAACACATTGAAGAATCAACTTTGGGATAAACTACTGTTGAGAATAAATGGAATAGTACCTTACCTATTAAAGTTAATACTTTTGCATGTCGTTTGGTAATGGACCGTCTTCCTACAGCATTCAATCTCGACACCCATGGAATCGATTTAGACTCGGTAAGATGTGCAATATGTGATTATGCAATCGAAACAGCTCATCATTTGTTTGTTGACTGCACCATTTCTAAATCGTTGTGGTCCATGGTTACGAGATGGTGGGGGTTCGATGGTCACCCTATGGATGTGGCTAACTTAATCAAATGGGCTGATACGGTAAATTTTTCAGCCCACTAAAAGAGTGCTTCGATACCATTATTCAAACAATGGCATGGACCATCTGGAAATACATAAATACACTTTACTTCGTCTCGATACCCCCTCGAAAGGACACGTTGGTTGATGACATCAAAATTTTATCTCATTCTTGGATTCCAATAGGAATAGGAAAACTAATCCACCATGGATTAATTAGATTTATGATCCAAAAATTGCTTGTAATGTTGCTTTGCAAGTTTCTTTCGTTTTTAAACATTTTTATCCGTTTTTGTCCAATTTTATAGTTTACTTACTTTTTTATCCATTATTAACTATTTTTATCCGTTTTCATACGTACAAAAACGTAAGAAAATGGACTAAAGTATATAAAAACGTTGAAAACGGATAAAAATGTTGAAAACGTAAGACAAACTGACAAAAGCCTATAAAAATGGAGGAAGACGTATAAAAACGAATGAAAACGTATAAATGGACGAAAACATTTAAAAACAGACAAAACCGTAAGAAAACGTATAAGAGCGTAAGAAAGTAGGTGAAAGCGTAAGAAAACGAGCGAAAACGTATAAAAACGAATGAAAACGTATAAAAACGAATGAAAACAGATAAAAATGCATGAAAACATAAGAAAAACGAACAAAAGTGTATAAAAACAGAGGAAAACGTATAAAAACATATGAAAACATATAAAAACGTACGAAAACATAAGAAAAACGGATGAAAACGTATAAAAATGTGCGAAAAAGGTATATAAACGGACGAAAACATTTAAAACGGACAAAATATATGAAAAGATAAGAAAACATATGTAAACGTAAGAAAACGGGTGAAAACGCCAGAAAACGAGCGAACACGATCAAAAACGGATGAAAACATATAAAAACTGATGAAAATGGATAAAAATGTATGAAAATGTAAGATAAATGGACAAAAGCGTATTAAACCGGAAGAAAACGTATAAAAAGGGACGAATACATATAAAACGGATAAAAATGTATGAAAACATAAGAAAAACGAACGAAAACGTATAAAAACGGATGAAAATGTATATAAACGTACAAAAACGTATGAAAGCGTAAGAAAACCTATGAAAACGTAAAAAAAGGGTGAAAACGTAAGAAAACGAGCAAAAATGTATAAAAACGGACGAACACATATAAAAACGGATATAAACATATAAAAACGTAAGAAAACCGGAAGAAAACGTATAAAAACGGACGAAAACATATGAAAACGGACGAAAACGTAAGAAAACCAAGTTTTTAGTTAATTAGAAACGGCCGTTAGCATAGAGGACTAAGGTTGCAAACGATCGTTTGATTAATGGACTAATGTTGCCACTTGACGAATGGGACCTAACGGAGAAGATAACTGAATTGGGCGATAAGGATGAACGGTGTTACATAGTTTCATTATAAGGATCACTTAGGTTGTGTTTGTTTTTTTTCAAAAGGTCTGAATACATCTGAAGTCTGATTCGGTCAGACATTTTCAGATTCAGACTGTTTGTTTTTTTTCAGATCTGAAGTCTGAATACATCTGAATAGGGTCTGATTCAGTCAGACATTGAATACCATCTGATTACATCTGAAAAGCCTAAACTTTACACCTGCTTCTTTTCAATCGTTATTGTGGGAAACTAAAAGGGGGGGTTGAATAGTTTACCGGTTTTAAGTTCTTTTAAAAATCTTGTTTTAAAAGTTGGATATTGGAAACTTTGATTCGAACTCTATGTGTAATCAATCAACACCAATATGAACTACACACTAAACTAACTAATGCTAAATAATGAAAGTAAAGAGTAGAGTTGGAAAGATCAAACCGAGACAAAGGATTTATAGTGGTTCGGCTACGAAGCACTTCTTCGCCCTACTCCACTCCCCGAGTACCACACTCGAGAGTTTCAAGCACTATGTCAACAACCTCCCTTCAGGCGGAGAAAACCGTACACGTCGCTTATCCTATTACCGACACTAAGCTAAATGTCGAGTGCTAATCTTAGCTAGCACCAATCTACCAAGGTCCACGTGACCAATCACACAAGCCCAATGGCTACAAGAGATCACCACGATC
Source organism: Artemisia tridentata subsp. tridentata (assembly GCA_021014915.2). Classification (NCBI taxonomy): domain Eukaryota; kingdom Viridiplantae; phylum Streptophyta; class Magnoliopsida; order Asterales; family Asteraceae; genus Artemisia; species Artemisia tridentata. The sequence continues at coordinate 128,361,441 of CP139501.1, forward strand.
TCAACACGATCACAAAGATCAACTCTCACTTCACTCTACTTAATCTAACTACTCTAGATCCTTTGATCACTCACACACAAGCCCAATGGCTTTAAGAGATCTTCACTATCTCTTAAGATCACAACGATCTTCACTCACACTCTCACAAAAGAAAGATAATCTTGATGTATGCTAAGATACAACAAGGATGTAACAAGTGTTACAACAACCTGACAACTACAACTCTTGTATCTTCTTGAATACTTTGAGTTCTTCTCTTGCTAATGAAGAGGAATGATAACACCTTGTATCAACTTGGATACTTGTGTTCTTCTCTTGCTAATGAAGAGGAATGATAACACCTTGTATCAACTTGGATACTTGTGTTCTTCTCTTGCTAATGAAGAGGAATGATAACACCTTGTATCAACTTGGATACTTGTGTTCTTCTCTTGCTAGTGAAGAGGAATGAAGAGGATCACTTTGAGGATGATTGGATCACTCTTGAACAAAAGAAAAACTAATCTAAATGATCTAAGAAAGAAAGTGTGAAGAGAGTATTCAACTCAGAAAGGTTTATGTGTGTAAGGATGCCTAAAAACTGTGAATGGGGTTAGTTTTTATAGGCAAGAAAAATCTGAACGTTACAGAAAATTTTGTACGGATGGCTCCACTAAACATGCCACGGCTCCACTAAATTTAGTAGAACCGTGGAGCCGTCCTAGACTAGGACGCTCCAAATTTTGTCTTTTCTGGTGAAAACTTATTTGGGGAAGGTTGGAGCTGATTTTGGGGGGAAAAATAGCTGTTGTGATTTTCAAACTTATTTTTCCATTAAAACATTTCTTAATAATTCAAAAATAATTTGTCATATGTATTTTTGAAAAAATATTTTGTCCCATTAAAATGTGAAGTCTCAAAACACAAATTCACTTCTTTGATCATTTGTCAAGTTGTAAATTTATTCTAAAGTGATTTACGTAGAAACGGGATCTTCCGATTAAAAACTTGTTTACGTTAATTTTAACGTAACATGATTTCACATTTTGTCATCCTCAAAACGTGAAGTAATCGAAAGATATAAATAACGTTTTTAGAACATTATTTGCATCAACAGTCTCCCCCTTTTTTATGATAACAAAATATAAACTCATTTTAAGTTAAAATTAGTTTTAACAGGTTTTTAATGAGTTTACTCCCATTTCTCCCCCTTTTTGTCTAATCAAAAAGGTGACTAAGGCTCCCCCTTAATTTATACTCCCCCTCATTTGGAGAATACCAAGGAATCGAGCAATGGTGTATGCTACAAAACAAGGTTAGATAACACATATACAATATCTAAAATGTAGCACATAAGACAAATATCCCACCATAAAATTAGTTACTAAGTAGCCTATCATAAAAATAAAAAGAAGCAAACATCATGAAAGTTCATTCATTCATAAAGATAAGATAAATGTCATACATAGGTATGACTTCATGATGAGCATAAAAAGACAAACAATAACAAACATAGATTCCTAATGACTAGAGGCAAGCTTCATTTCCAAGAGGGGTCCTAAAGAGTTATTGTTGAAACACTAAACCAAGTCATGTTTAGTTGTTTGGGTTAGGAGGTGGTGGAGATTGTGGCATCATTTGGGGTGGTGGTGGTGTTAAGAGATGTTCTATAAAAGAGAACATGAAATGAATCTCGTCTCTTAAGAAGAAGATGAGATTACGGTTATGGAGACAACATAGGCAAGTAGCACTATGTAAATCAAAGGGATGGGGTTGGATGGGTTGTGCCATGATAGGAGAAGGTGGTGGTGGTGAGTTTGTTGGGGATGGAGTTGGCATGGCATAGTCTAATGGAGTTATAGGGGATAGTGTGTACTCCATAGATGATGTTGTGTTAAAGGATGATGAAGATGTTGTGTAGGAAGAGGATGTTTTAGAGGGTGCATTAGGTGGTGATGGTGAGTAGGGAGTGGCTTGGGAAGGTGGTGTCATTGCTTCATCATCTTTTGTGAGATCCACAAAGAGTGGTTTTGAAGGTGGTTTTATGGTGATTCTAGGTTTCTTGGAAATGTGAGAGGTGGATCCTTGGGTGGAAGCCATGGATGTGTGTGATGGGAGGTTGAAGATGAAGTGCAAGATAAGCTTGCAAGGTGAGGCTTTATATAGGCAAGATGGGTGAGATTTGAATTAAAGTTGATGGGAGTGTCCTATGGTGTAGCAAGGGAATCCTAGGGTGTGTGTGAAGTTGCAAAATTTGCAGGTTTGAGGTTAGGGTTGCAAGGTTTTTAGGAGGAACAGTAAAATTCCGTCAAACAGGGACACAGTTCCTCTAAATGACCCACAGTACCGTTAAATTTAACGGTACCGTCCCTATTTAGTGGTACCGTGACACTGTTATCACGAAAATTTCTGTGCAGGCTAGTTCAGGGCAGCTAGGGGGATGTTTTCTAGGGGAACTAGTTCCTGGAAATGATAGTGCCTCAACTCACTAGGTATTTATTTACCTAAAATATCCCATATTAAGCTACAACTAGCATATAAAGATTATCATGTAGTTTCCTAAGATAATCATAAGCATGCAATTATAAGAGACAAAATAAGCTATCATCCAAATATCACATAGATTAATTATGCAAAGAGATAGTTAAGCATGCAAGAAAACAATTAGCATTGATTCATAGATAAATCCTATTAAGAGATGTAAATCTCTTCAAGACTGCTTATGACTTGAGCATTCCCCCATTCATGGCACACTCTTGTCTTGAGCGTGTGTCTCATTGTCATGATTTGGATCATCAAAGGGTGCATAATGGGTGGAGGATTCGGAAGTGAGGATTGATGAGACATGTGACTCGTTCATGGGTTTCATGATGGGTTTGACAAGTGAGTATTGAGGGCCGTTAAGGTAAGGGTGTAGGTTCATGAGATGGTGATAGAGACGGGTTAGGAACATCCCATAGGGTATCAATTTATTCTTGTTACCCTTGAGATGAACAATTCGCTTAGCGAAGAAGTAAGCGAGATTGTATGGTTGTTGGGTTAGGAGACAGTAAATCATATGAGCACAACACGCCGGGAGTTGCTCACGATTTCCTGTGAGACTTAGAACATTTTCTCGCAGGATGACTGCCCAAGAAAGTAGTTCATGACGAACCTTTTCCAAACGAATTTTCGTTGGATTAGGGTAAGAGGGGTACTTATAAGTACGGATGAGTTTGGTTAGTTCGGTTGGAGAGGGTATGTATGAACAGTACGAACTATTCTCCTCACGATAGTGAAAGAGAGACTCAAGACACCAATCTTCAGTATAGGCACATTGCCCATGATTGGGTATTCGGAGGATTTGAGCAAATTGCTCAAGAGTTAGGAGGAATTTGAAATTTTGGACCCAAAACCAAAGTGACAAGGATTGATCCTCGTTACGTACGAGTTCAACTTGTCGAAAGAATTCCAACACAAAACGAGGACAAATGTGCTCGTTGATGTGGAGTAAACAATCGAATCCTATAGCTCTAAAGGAAGTGTTGATGTCCCGATGGTAAACTAGGGACGGATAAACGACACGGCCTTCATGAAACTGACGGGTTTCAAGATTGACATAGGCACGAATGTGGTTACCGGGTGTTGTGGGTTCACGAGAGATTTCGGGTGTGTAGGTATTGGTTAGGAGATGATCAAAATCATATTCATGAGACATTTTTGTTTCCTATATAAAAAAAATTTAGGAAAAATTAGAGCAAAGTATAGTTGCTTTAAACACATGCCTAGTGTGTGCCTATATGCAAACTATGTGGAGGTGCGGTGATCTCGACTCGAAAGAAAATAATGAGATTACCCAAACACTCCTATTTTTACTCTTGCTCAAACAAATATGTCGAAAAATACATATTGATTATGTAAATCGATCAGTATTCGTGAGATCATGTATGCATGAAAATGTGTTTTTAGTTTGCATCAACAATGCACGAAAAACATTTCATGGTCCTAATTTCGTGAAATTTTGAAAATACTAGAATTGGGGTGTTTGGTGACTTAAATTTCTTTGACATCAAAGATTTTCAAAAGTCTTAGTGTTGATGACTTCAATTTGAAAGTTTATTTGAAAAACCCCAATTCATTTTTCATCAATGAGCAAACCCTAGACTCAAAATTAAAGAAAATTAGAGTAAGACAACTTACACTTTTGTTGAAAGGGTTGAGGTGATTGATAATCTTGAAAATCGATGTCTTGAATATGATCTTGAAGAAGTGTAGTGGAGTTTTGGATTGTGAGGTTAGGTTACAACAGCAATTGCAGAGGTTGATGATGTTTGAAATAAGTGATGTGGAAAAAGGTGACTGAAATACGTGATGTACCAGATGCACGGTTTCACGGTACCGTTAAATTTAACGATGCCGTGCCACATTTAGTGGAGCCGTGATCTGCTGGGACTGTTTTCTGTCCCATTTTGATTTTTGACGAATAAGTCTCGCTGTTTTAGTGAGACCTATTGACACGAGGAAAGAATTTGTACCTAACAAATTCTTTTGACAAAGGAAACCTAAACTAGAATAAACGAGACTCGCGAGATGACTTCAAGAGTCATGAGATTTATGGAATATGTTCCATCATTCCTAGACCTAGACGAAGGTAGTTAAAGGATTCTCGTTTGAGAGGTTTGGTTAAGATGTCTGCGATATTGTCCTGAGAAGGAACTTTCTCAATAGAAATATTTCCTTTCTGAACATTATCGCGAAGAAAGTGGTGGCGAATTTCAATGTGTTTAGTACGGGAATGTTGAACGGGGTTTTTGCTCAAGTCAATAGCAACTTTATTATCACACATAATGGGGACGTCATCTAAATGGATGTCATAGTCTATAAGAGCTTGTTTCATCCATAGTGCTTGTTGACATGCCTTTCCGGTGCTTACGTACTCGGCTTTGGTCATGGAGATAGCAAGAGCCGTTTGTTTCTTGGAGAACCAAGAAGTTATGCAACAACCCATGAAGGTACAAACGCCACTCGTACTTTTTCGATCCACATAATCTCCCGCATGATCAGAGTCGGCATAGACAACAGTTTCTACACCGGTCCCCTTGGGATAGAATAATCCCAAGTGTATAGTGCCTTTAATGTATCGGAAGATACGCTTAACCGCTTCAAGGTGAGAGGTTTTGGGATCCTCTTGGAAGCGAGCACAAAGGCAGACACTAAACATGATGTCGGGCCTACTTGCCATGAGGTATAGTAAACTTCCTATCATACCTCTATACTTAGTGCTATCCACTGACTCACCTTCTTCATCTTTCGTGAGTTTTATTTCAGTGGACATGGGATTTTTCATAGGGTTAGACTCTTCTAAACTAAACTTCTTAAGCATCTCTTTACTATACTTAGCTTGATTAAAGAAGATGCCATCTTCCATTTGTTTAATTTGTAAACCAAGGAAGAAGTTTAATTCACCCATCATGCTCATCTCAAACTCGTCATGCATGATCTTAGAGAAATCATCGCACATCTCTGGACAAGTTGATCCGAATATAATGTCATCGACATATATTTGAACAATGATGAGATGTGAATCTCTTTTCTTTGTGAAGAGTGTGTTATCAACCTTTCCCATGGTATATTCATGTTCAATCAAGAAAGCTTTCAGTCTATCATACCAAGCTTTAGGAGCTTGTTTGAGACCATAGAGTGCTTTCTTGAGCTTGTAAACATGATTCAGATATTCGAAATCAACGAATCCCGGAGGTTGTGCAACATACACCTCCTCGTTGATATAACCATTAAGGAACGCACTCTTCACGTCCATTTGGTATAGTTTAAAGTCTAAGGCACAAGCATAGGCAAGGAGTATTCTAATTGATTCTAATCTAGCTACGGGTGCATAGGTTTCATCATAATCTATTCCTTCTTGTTGGTTATAGCCTTGTGCTACCAACCTTGCCTTATTCCTAACTACGACGCCACTTTCGTCGAGTTTATTCCTAAACACCCACTTAGTTCCTATGATTGTTTGATTTTTAGGAAGAGGTACTAAATCCCAAACGTGATTTGCGGTGAATTGATTAAGTTCTTCTTGCATGGCAAGTATCCAACTTTCATCCTTAATCGCTTCACCTACATTCTTAGGTTCTACGGTTGATATGAAACAAAAGAAATTACATTTGTTTTGTGCTTGTGACCTAAGGGTTCTTTGGTTTAGATTACCTATGACATTTTCAATAGGATGGTTTTTGGATTCCTTAATGTTGACAATTTCATCAACTTCAACTATTTCATCCTCAATGTCATCTTCTAGGGTTTTCTTGCCATTAACCTTAATGGCTTCGTCCTCATCTAAGTCATCATCCACCAAGGGTGATGTCTTAGTTTGTGGAGGATTTTCATCGAATGTCACGTTGAGTGATTCTTCGACTTTCATGGTTTCTATTTTTAGAACAATATAGGCTTTACTATTTTGGGAGTAACCTAGGAAGATACCTTCGTAAGACTTTGGGTCAAACTTGGTGAGGTAATCTTTAGTGTTTAGTACGAAGCACTTGCTTCCAAACACTCTAAAATAATCAAGAGTAGGTTTTCTACCTTTCATGATTTCATATGGGGTTTTTCCTAAGATAGGTCTAATTAGAATCCTATTAAGAATATAAGTTGAGGTGTCCACCGCATTACACCAAAACTTTTGTGGAATTGATTGTTCATTCAACATCTTTCTACTCATTTCTTGTAGAGTACGATTTTTCCGCTCGACTACCCCATTTGATTGTGGAGTGCGTGGAGCCGAGAAATTGTGAGTAATACCATTAGCATCACAATATACTCCAAATTGCACTTCATTATCAAATTCCCGACCATGATCCGTCCTAATAGAAACTATTGTACATCCTAGTTGGTTTTGGACTTTCTTACTAAAGATTTCAAATTCCTCAAAAGCTTGTGTCTTATTCTTAAGAAATCTAGTCCAAGTATACCTAGAATAGTTATCAACTATTACTAAGGTGTAGTGATTTCCTCCGTAGCTCCGTACGGCGGATGGACCGAATAAGTCCATGTGAAGGAGTTCTAGGCATCTAGAGGTCGAGACCATATTCTTAGCTTTGTGACTAGAATGTGCTTGTTTTCCAACTTTACAAGCGTCACAAAAGTGTTTGTCAAACTTAATCTTAGGTAGATTTCTAACTAATTCCTTTGATGCCAATGATTGTATCAATCGCATATTGGCATGACCTAATCTTCTATGCTATAGAGTAGAGTTATCATCTATGGTTGCTAAGCATATCCTATCCTGAGGCTTATTTCCTATTTTCATAACAAATAAGCCATTTCTCCTAACTCCTTTGCCTATGGTTTTACCATCCTTAATGATCTCACTACCCTCTTCAGAGAATATAACTCTACACTTATTATCTACCATTTGACTAATACAAAGCAAATTAAATCCTAAGTTATCTACATGCTCAACATTTCTAATAGTGAGGGAGTTTTGAGTGATCGTACCTTTGCCTATAATGTTGCCCTTAAGTTTGCTACCGAAAGTGACATTACCTCCGTTGTATGCCTTGTATGATGAGAATAGACTTTGGTTACCCGTCATGTGGTTAGTGCATCCACTATCCTTGACCCATTCGTCAGGCTCCAAGTCAATTCCCAAGCATATCTATTGCACAAGTCAAACATTCAAACATTTGGTCCCCAATATCTCATGGGTCCAAAGTGGTTAGCATTAAACATCCCATGCATCACTTGCATGTGGTTAGGATGTTGGAACGGAGGGCAAATTTCCCATGGCAAGTAACTTTGTAGTTGACAGTCATTCCAAGTTACGGGATAGTTACTTGGAAAACTTTATCTTCTAGAGTTACGTCTCGGTAGAGGAGTTCTTGACCGAGGTTTGGGAGTTTTTGTTTTTCTAGGTGGAGGAGTCTTAGACCTAGTGGGTTTTACAAATCCAGGTCTGGGGTTTGACATAGGTTTGTAAAATTTTTTGACTTCCTCTATACTAGCAATAGAGACCTTTGTACCATTTACAATTATGTGAGTTGGTTTAGGACCTGATTTTTTTTTTAAATTTGACTCAGTTCTGTCTCCAGTGCTAGACGGTACCACGGTTCCGTTAAATTTAATGGTACCGTTGGTACCTTTAGTGGTGCCGTCTGGGGATTTGACAGAATTCGTGGGTTTGACAGATTTTACTTGATTTGTTTTATCTGTCGAAGCATTTTCTGTTTCCTTTTTTAAACCTAATGATCCTAATTGCATTTTCCATGAGTTTTTCATTTTCTACTCGAAGATTTATGCATGACTCACAACCTACGTCTATTTCTTTATTTCTTTCAAGTCCTTTGACTTTATCCTTTAGTTCTAAAATTTCTACTTCGAGTTCATGCAATTTTGATTTTAGTGATTTGTTTCTACTTAACATTTTTGAAACAATTTTGCATAGATTATTATGTTCGTCATTTAGTATGTTATGATCTATTGATGAGTTTTCATCTATAAAATTAGGGTAGTCGTAACATACCTCATTAGAAGCGTGAGCCATTAGGCATGTTTCATCCTTGGGCTTCTTTTCTTCATCATCACCGCTATCACTCCAGGAGCCTCCTATGAGAGCTCGTTGGTTGTTGAATTTCGGTGGTTTGGGACACTCTCCTATGAGGTGATTAGGATCTCCGCATCTAAAGCATTTCCTATCACTTGTCCCTTTCTTTTCAACATGGTTCTTTTGTGATGTCTTCTTCTCATCACGAGGTTGCCTAACGAACCTACCTCTTCTCCTAAAGAACTTTTTAAAGTCCCTAACCGCTAATGCATATTCCTCATCTTCACTATCGGAACTCGAGCATTCCTCATCACTAGACTCCTTCTTGGCTTTCAATGCTAGAGATCTAACTCTCTCGCTTTTGCCTTTGACTATGTCGGAGTCCTTCTTGGCTTTCAAGGTCGCCAAGTCCTTTGACTCTTCTATGGTGGTGACCTTTGCTCTCCATTTAGGATGTAGAGCCCTAAGAAACTTCCTAACATAATTCTTGCTAGAGTAACCTTCATCAAGAGCTTTAAGACTAGTGATAATAGTATTAAATCTAGCAAAAGCATTATCTATTGACTCATCTTCCGAAATGGAAAATTGTTCATATTGTTGAACAAGAAGATCTATCTTGTTCTCTTTGACTTGGTTATTACCTTGGTGAGTGACTAGCAACGTTTTCCAAATATCTTTTGCCGTATTACACATAAAAATTCTTTCAAATTCCTTTTTAGGCAAACTATTATAAATCATCATTTTAGCCTCATTATTTTTGGCTAATTTTCTTTTAAGTTCATCACTTTGTTTATCATAAGAAACTATTTCATCCTTTTTAGTTTTCGGATTCATTTGAATAGGTTGAAAGTCACCCTCGGTAATAACATGCCAAAGATCAATGTCTTTTGATTTTACATATGTTTCGAATCTTGTTTTCCAATATATAAAACAATCGGTTTCGAAAAGTTGTGGTCTTTGCATAGATTGCCCTTCTAGATATTTGTCGGAATCCATTGATCGATTCAAGTTTTAAAATACAATATACTTTAAAATCTTGACTGACGTGGCTTCTAATACCAATTGTGGGAAACTAGAAGGGGGGTTGAATAGTTTACCGGTTTTAAGTTCTTTTAAAAATCTTGTTTTAAAAGTTGGATATTGGAAACTTTGATTCGAACTCTATGTGTAATCAATCAACACCAATATGAACTACACACTAAACTAACTAATGCTAAATAATGAAAGTAAAGAGTAGAGTTGGAAAGATCAAACCGAGACAAAGGATTTATAGTGGTTCGGCTACGAAGCTCTTCTTCGCCCTACTCCACTCCCCGAGTACCACACTCGAGAGTTTCAAGCACTATGTCAACAACCTCCCTTCAGGTGGAGAAAACCGTACACGTCGATTATCCTATTACCGACACTAATCTAAATGTCGAGTGCTAATCTTAGCTAGCACCAATCTACCAAGATCCACGTGACCAATCACACAAGCCCAATGGCTACAAGAGATCACCACGATCTCAACACGATCACAAAGATCAACTCTCACTTCACTCTACTTAATCTAACTACTCTAGATCCTTTGATCACTCACACACAAGCCCAATGGCTTTAAGAGATCTTCACTATCTCTTAAGATCACAATGATCTTCACTCACACTCTCACAAAAGAAAGATAATCTTGATGTATGCTAAGATACAACAAGGATGTAACAAGTGTTACAACAAACTAACAACTACAACTCTTGTATCCTATTGAATACTTTGAGTTCTTCTCTTGCTAATGAAGAGGAATGATAACACCTTGTATCAACTTGGATACTTGTGTTCTTCTCTAGCTAATGAAGATGAATGATAACACCTTGTATCAACTTGGATACTTGTGTTCTTCTCTTGCTAATGAAGAGGAATGATAACACCTTGTATCAACTTGGATACTTGTGTTCTTCTCTTGCTAGTGAAGAGGAATGAAGAGGATCACTTTGAGGATGATTGGATCACTCTTGAACAAAAGAAAAACTAATCTAAATTATCTAAGAAAGAAAGTGTGAAGAGAGTATTCAACTCAGAAAGTTTTGTGTGTGTAAGGATGCCTAAAAACTGTGAATGGGGTTGGTTTTTATAGGCAAGAAAAATCTGAACGTTACAGAAAATTTTGTACGGACGGCTCCTCTAAACATGCCACGGCTCCACTAAATTTAGTGGAACCGTGGAGCCTTCCTAGACTAGGACGCTCCAAATTTTGTCTTTTCTGGTGAAAACTTATTTGGGGAAGGTTGGAGCTGATTTTGGGGGGGAAAATAGCTGTTGTGATTTTCAAACTTATTTTTCCATTAAAACATTTCTTAATAATTCAAAAATAATTTGTCATATGTATTTTTGAAAAAATATTTTGTACCATTAAAATGTGAAGTCTCAAAACACAAATTCACTTCTTTGATCATTTGTCAAGTTGTAAATTTGTTCTAGAGTGATTTGCGTAGAAACGGGATCTTCCGATTAAAAACTTGTTTACGTTAATTTTAACGTAACGTGATTTCACATTTTGTCATCCTCAAAACGTGAAGTAATCGAAAGATATAAATAACTTTTTTAGAACATTATTTGCATCAACACTTATCTCCTCATCTTGGTCTTGATTTTTTATTAATAATCACGAATGGATGGTCTTTTGGTTTGTTTTATAGCGAAAGGATTGTTTTTTGTTTATTCAGACATTTTATAAAAACAGACAGTCTAAAATAATTCAGATTCAGACTTTTGGACCACTTTTTATATTCAGAAGTGGTATTCAAATTCAGACATAAAACCTCTTAAAAAACAAACAGCACCTTAGGCGCAATTGAAATGATAGGGACTCAATTATTAATTTTGCCTAAATCACATGAACGAACCATGTAATTTACTCTATATTTTATGTTGTTAAAAAAATGGTGTTTGCTTGTTTAAGATATATATATAAATGCTCCCACTACCATGTGTATTAATAACATTTTGCATAATTCAATTATATGCGGACCATAATTTATTCAATTTTAATTTTTATTAGCTTACATGACTGCTCTATTTCGCTTACGTACCAAATTGAGCTCTCTTATTAATCTAATTTTAAATAAATTTTCCAAAAATCATTTTCTCATGTCGTATTAAAGATGTTACACTAAGTGGGCTTTTCTTTGCAATAACAAATTTATATATCTTAAACAATCAAACAACATCAAACTAATTCGAGAATCCCTAGTACAAAGTAATTTAAACTGCTATTTTCTCTAATTCATCAAATTCAATTTGTGAACACAAGTAGAAACTATTGTCGTCCCTGTGATTTAGGCAAAATTAATAATTGAGTCCCAAAGGGACCGATGTAGAAACTATTGTCTATGCCGACTCTGATCATGCGGAAGATTATGTAGATCGAAAAAGTACGAGTGGCGTTTGTACCTTCATGGGTTGTTGTCTAACTTCTTGGTTCTCCAAGAAACAAACGGCTCTTGCTATCTCCACGACCGAATCCGAATACGTAAGCGCTGGAAGGCATGTCTACAAGCACTATGGATGAAACAAGCTCTAATTGACTACGACATCCATCTTGACGACATCCCGATTATGTGCGACAAGAAAGGTGCTATTGAATTGAGCAAAAAACCCGTTCAACACTCTCGTACTAAACACATCGAAATTCGTCATCATTTCCTTCGCGATAACGTCCAAAAATGAAACATTTCTATTGAGAAAGTTCCCTCTCAAGACAATATCTCCGACATCTTAACCAAACCCCTCAAACGAGAATCCTTCAACTATCTACGTCTAGGTCAAGGAATGATAGAACATATCCCGTAAACCTTATCTTATGACTATCTAAATATTTCATTGAAAATATTAAAGTCATCCCTCGTATCCCTCTAATGACTACTTACGTATTTCCTCGGAAATATTAAAGTCATATCTTATCATCTAGTCTAGTTCTTCTCGTTAAAAGAATTTATTAGGTATAAATTCTTTCCTCGTGTCAAAAAGTCTCACTAAATAAGCGAGATCTATTTGTCAAAAATCAAAATTGGACAAAAACTCGTCCCAGCAGATCACGGCACCACAGTGGTACCGTGGTACCGTGGATCTGATATAGTCCGTATTTCAGTCTTCTTTTCCCTCACCATTCACTTTTAAACTTTTCCAATTTCTGCCATTGCTGTCAAAACCAAACCTCACAACCCAAAAATCACTTACACCCTTTCAAAATCAAATTCGAGACATTAATTTTCAAGATTATCAACTACTACTACTTTTTCAATGTATAACAATCATGATTCCCTCAACATAGGATTTGTATAAACCCACTTAAGTCCCATATTTTGGTCCAAACTTTTTTTTTATAATTAAATTAAGTATGTTTAAGAGGAATCATATCTAGGATATTTGAAATTGGATTAGGATTCATTAATACTAAAAATTTTCAAACTTAAAACTTTTGACGCCAAAACATTGAAATCGCCAAACACCCCAATTCCACTGTTTTTGAAAAATTTCACGAAACTAGGATCATGAAACATTTTCCGTGCATTTTTGTTAAAAACTAAAAACGTTTTCTCATGCATACATGATCTCACGAATATTGATCAAATTGCATAACTAATATGTATTTTTTGACATATTCGTTTGAGCAAAAGTGAAGTTAGGAGCGTTTGGGTAATCTCATTATTTTTTTTTAGTCGAGATTACCGCACCTCCACATGGTTTGCATATAGGCACACACTAGGTACGTGTCTTCAAAACAACTATTCTCAATTTTAATTTTTAATAAAATTTTCATAGGTAACAAGATGCATCACATGTTTGATTACGATCATGAATTGACAGCTGATTACATTCCCAAACCATCACTTGAACCAAACACTCCATCTTGTCACGCACAATTTTTTCATAATCTTGAGTCTCGTCTCTTTCATGAAGGATGAATTGTCGAGTCTTCTTTTCTCAACCATGATCACATCAAAACCATGTTTCAAGAAATCGGATTTGATTGCTTGTTTTGAATTGATGACCTAATTTGTCCTCGATTTGTCCTTGAGTTCTATAGACAAGTTAAGCTTGTACATAACGAGGATCAAACTTTGTCTCTTCAATTCTCGATACAAAACCAAGAAATCTCTCTTACCCTTGACCAATTTGCTCATATTCTTGAACTTTCGAACCATGGACAATGTGCCTACACGGAAGGATGGTCTTTCAAAACCCTCACTAGTCACCGACATGAGTATGGCCCATACAATACCCTCATACCCACTCCATGTGAGAAAAAAGAACACATTCATCTTCCTCAAAAAGTTCATGGCCTTCTTAAAGAAAACGATCAAGTTGAGTTCCGTGAGTCTCATGTTTATGACTTAGATCCAATAAACATCTATGTTGATGAAGTTCGTCCAAATCTACGTAGATGGATAGAAGTCATTCGTGAAAATGTCTTTTATCTTCCTCACAACCGTGAGCACCTCCCGGCATGTTGTGCTCATATGTTGTATTGTCTTGTCACCGAACAACCCTACAATCTTGGCTACTTTGTGGCAAAGAGAATTTTCAATGTCAAGGGCCGACTAAATAAGGCGATACCCTATGGCATGCTGTTAACTCGTTTATACCGTTTTGTCATGCACTCGTTTCCTCACCTCCAAAACAATCAATATCTTCTTGTCAATCCCACCATGGTTCCTCTAACTCAAAACACCTACACCTCTCTCTATTAGGAATGTACATCATCTCAAGGGAACCATGATGATAGCTCGGGATCTTGCTATGATGTCTCATCTAGTGATGATGAATGAGGAATCATCAACACATACCAAACAACGTGGGTGCGCTCAAGTCAATAGAACTATTCTCATCTTCTTAGAATAGGATCTTCTATCTTATATTAGGATTTATATATGGTAAATTATATTAGGGCTTAATACTCCTAACTATCTTGTATGCTTGACTTTTGTTCTATCACCTTGCATGATTTTAAATTATGTGATTCTTGGATGATAGCTTATTTTGTCCTTTTTGATTGCATGCTTATAGCTTATTTTAGATAGTTGCATGTTAATCTTTAATTGCTAGGAGTAGCTAAATATGTGATATATTTGGCAAATTAATCTTTAGTGGTTTGAGGCACTAACATTTCCTACAAATAGTCCCCCTAGAAAACTCCCTTTAGCTGCCCAGAACTAGGCAGCACAGGAAAATTCGTGACTCCCAGGTCACGGTACCGTTAAATAGGCCACGGTACCATTAAATTTAACGGTACCATGTGATATTTAGTGGTATCGTGCCCTTGTTTGACGAATTTTCACTGTTTCCTCTAGATCCCTGCATCCCTAACCTCAAACCTGCTATATTTTGCAAACTCTCATGCACCCTAAGATTCTTTCACTACACCATATGACACTTCCACCAACTTTAATTCAAATCCTACAAATCTTGCCTATTTAAAGCCTCACCATTACAAGCATCTCTTGCAACTCATCTTCAACCCTCTATTACTCATTCACCATGTCTTCCACACAAGGATCAACAAGTCACATCTCCAAGAAACCTAGGATCATCGTTAGACCACCATCCAAACCTCTTATTATTGATCTCACCAAATATGATGAAGTCACAACACCACCTTCCCAATGCACTCCAAGCTCACCATCTCCACCAAATGCTCCTTCGAAAACATCATCTACTAGAGCAACATCTTCATCATCTCCCTCTTTCAACACCATGCCATCATCCATGGATTACACACTCTCACCTATTACCCCATTGGATTATGCCATGCCAACCCCATCACCAACATACTAACCACCACCTCCATCTCCAATCATGACCCAACCTATCCAACCTCATCCGGTTGATATACATAGTGCAAATTGCCTATGTTATCTTCACAACCGCAACCTCATCTTCTCTTTGAGAGATGAACTACACTTCATGTTCTCCTATGTTGAACATCTCTTGACACCCCCATAACCTCCAATCATGTCACCCTCTCCACCTCCCAATAGCCCATTTAACTAAACATATTGATGTTTAGTTTTCAAAAATAAATGGTTAGGATCCCTTTTGGACTAGAAGCAAATCTTAGGGCCTCTCAAGTCACTAAAGATTTATGTGTGCTTCTTTTAGTTTATTTTTATGTTTGTATTTTAGTCATGCTTTATGTATGACATCTTCATCTTGAATGCATGGGCTCATTGTATGGTTGTTTTATCTTTTATAGTTTTTGGCTTCTTAGCCTTCTTCTTAGTTTATGATTGGATAATTGTTTTGGTTGCTACATGTTAGATATTGTATATGTGTCATCTAACCTTGTTTTGTAGCAAGTACCGTTGCTCGATTCCTTGGTGTCCTCCAAACGAGGGGGAGTATACATCAAGGGGGAGCCTTTGCGATCTTTTTGCTTCGACAAAAAGGGGGAGAAATGGGATATAAACTCATGCTAAAAACTATTTAAAATTAATCTTTCACTTAAAATGAGTTTATGTTTTGTCATCATCAAAAAGGGGGAGATTGTTGATGCAAATAATGTCCTAAAAACGTTATTTATATCTTTCGATAACTCCACGTTTTGATGATAACAAAATATGAAAACACTTTACGTCAAAATTAAAGTAAACAAGTTTTTAGTCGAAATATCCCGTTTCTACGTAAATCACTCTAGGTAAGAACAAACAAATTTACAACTTGACAAATGATCAAAGAAGTGAATTTGTATTTTAAACTTCACATTTTTAATGTGACAAAATATTTTTTCAAAAATACATTTTACAAATTATTTTTGAATTATAAAGAAATGCTTTATTGGAAAAATAAGTTTAAAAATCATAACAGCTATTTTTCCCACCAAATCAGCTCCAAACTTCCCCAAATAAACTTTCACCACTAAAAACAAAAAATGGAGCGTCCTTGTCTGGCATGGTACTACGGTACCACTAAATTTAGTGGTACCGTCCCACTATAACGGGCAAATTTTTTCTGCCTATAAATAATAGTCCAATTCATAGTTTTTGGGCATCCTTTTTCACACACAACTTTCTGAGTTTAAATCTCTTATCACATTTACTCTCCTTTGATCATTTAATTAGTTTTCTTTTGTTTAAAGAGTGATCCTATCATCCAACCAAGTGATCACCTTCATTCCTCTACTAGTGCAAGAGAAGAACACAAAGTATCAAGAAGATACAAGGTGTTGTAGTTATAGTTAGTGCACTTGTAACATATGTTACATACTTGTTGTATCCTAGCATACACCAAGTTGGTTTTCTTTTGTGTAGTTTGTGAGTGTGGATCATTGTGATCTTGTTGAGATCTCTTGTAGCTTGTGTGCTTGTGTGTTGATCAAGTGGATCAAGGGTAGATCGGGTAGATCGTGTGAAGTGTGTTGATTGTGTGATTTAATAAGGATCGTGTGGATCGTGGTAGATTGGTATTAGCTAAGATTAGTACTCGACATTTAGCTTAGTGTTGGAAATTATGATAAATGACGTTGTACAGTTTTCTCCGCCTGAATGGCGCTTTGTTGACATAGTGCTTAGAACTCTCTGTAGAATTGGTAAAAATCAACCTCAGGGAATAATGAGGATTGATAGAGATTTTATAATCAAGGTTTACTACAATCTCTCCATAATTATAGGAGAAGGAATGGAAAGAAATAAATTACAATCATTACAAATATTATTCTCTAATACCCCCCTTTAATCGAAACGGTGGAGGTCCAATGCGTAGCATAGAGTGAAAAGTCTCAAACGGAACTCGAGGTAGACTTTTGGTGAAGATATCGGCCACCTGTAGATTGGTAGGAACGAACTTCGTGTAGAGTTTCCCATAGGTAACAAGTTCACGTATGAAGTGATAATCCAAATCAATATGCTTGGCACGTTTATGAGAGATAGGATTCTAAGTCATAAACAAGGTACTCTTATTGTCACAAAGCAGAGTGGGATGAGTGGGTGGTAAAGCATGCAACTCAGTCAACAAATGTGTGATCCAAATAATTTCAGTAGCTGTGTTTGCCATAGCCCGATACTCAGATTCACAGCTCGAACGAGAGACGGTAGGCTGCTTTTTAGCACTCCAAGAAACAAGATTGCCTCCCAAGAAAATGGAGTAACCATAAGTAGAACGACGGGTTTCCAGGCAACGAGCTCAGTCTGCATCAGAATAACCAAGAATAGATGGAGCATGAGACCGATTGAAAGTTAAGCCAAAGGAAAGAGTGCCCTTGACATAACGAAGAATCCGCTTTACTGATTGAAAATGATCAACAGTTGGTGTTTGAAGAAACTGAGAGACCTGATTAACAACATAGGAAAGGTCTGGTCTTGTGATGGTGAGATACTGAAGAGCACCGACCAATGACCGATATAGAGTAGGATCCGAAAAAGGGTTTCCAGTAGTCGTAAAAGACTCATGAGGAGCGAGATGAGTACTTACAGGAATTGCATCATAAAGCTCAGCACGTAAGAGAATGTCCTTAGCATACGTAATTAGATTGAGTTAAAAAAAAAAGACCATTTTCAGTGTAAGCCACCTCAAGTCCTAAGAAGTAGTTTAAATCCCCGAGATCGTTGATGGCAAACTCCTGATTAAGACGTGTAATGAAGGAGGCAATGACAGATTCATCATTGCCAGTGAGAATAAGATCATCAACATATACCAGTAGGTACATAAGACAAGAACCTTTCTTGAAAAGAAAAAGAGATGTATCGGCACGACCACAAGTGAACCCATTTGAGAGAAGAAAAGTGCTTAGACGTTGGAACCAAGCACGTGGGGCCTGGTTTAGGCCATACAAAGCCTTAGACAATTTGCATACATGGTTGGAAAAATGAGGATTAGTAAATCCTAGCGGTTGCTCCATGAATACTGTCTCTGTTAAAGTACAATACGAACCATGGCGGCTTTAACAACTGGACTGAAGGTGTGAGAAAAATCAAGACCCGGAATCTGAATATAACCTTGTGCCACTAATCGTGCCTTTAACGTTCAATGGTACCATCCGAATGATATTTGATATGATATACCCATTTTGATCCAACAATATTTGTGCAAGAGGGTCATGGAACTAAAGTCCATGTGCGATTCTTAGCTAAAGCATCAAGTTCTTCATGCATAGTAGCCATCCAAAGAGGATCTTTAGCAGCTGTTTTAAAACCACGTGGTTCAGATTTAGAAGATAAAGCAACATGGAGAGCATGTGTATCAAGAGAGGCGAGATAAGCTTGATGTTTTGGTTTGGAGATTCCTGACTTGGCTCGAGTTTGCATGGGATGAGTATTTGGTGGATTTGGCGAAAGTGTGGAGGAATGGGCAGGTGGAGGAGGAGTTGGCGGAGAGGATGAAGAGTTTGGGGAGTCGGAAGTTGAGTTTGAAGGAGAAGTTGAGTGGGCCGTAAGTGAGCTAGACAATGGTGATTGAGTTTGGTGGGCCGTAGGATCAAATTGGGTTGTTGTAGTCGAAGGGATGGATGGGTTTGGTGGAGGACAAAGTGAGCAAGGGTGAGGGCCAAGTATAGAAGAGTTGGTCTTGGGTTTACAAGGTGGTACATCTGCGGATGGCATAGGTGTTGATGGGTCATGAAATTCTTCAACAAAAGTGGCAAGTTCCAAAGATGACCAATCTGTAGAGCCCATAGTACCAGAAAAAGGAAATACCGATTCATTGAAACGAGCATGGCGAGTGATAAAAACACGCGAAGAAGTTGGATCAAGACAACAGTATCCTTTATGTTGAGTACTATAACCGATAAAAACACAAGGAATGCTTCGAGGTTCAAGTTTGTGCTTGAAATAATCTCGTAAATAAGGAAAAACTTGGCATCCATAAGTACGAAAATTTCCATATTGAGGTTCTTGATTAAAAATGAGTTGAAAGGGAGACTGTTGCTAAAGTAAGGGAGTAGGCAACCGATTTATAATGTGAACAGCAGAAGTAAAAGCTTCAACCCAATAAGATATTGGAATGTATGCATGAAACAGCATGGCCAAACCAGTTTCTACGATGTGCCGATGTTTGCGTTCTGCATGCCCATTTTGCTTAGGCGTGTATGGACATGAAAGGCGATGAAACGTGCCATTGTCTTCAAAAAAATTTTGAACTGTGTGGTTGACAAATTCTGAACCACCATCACTTTGAAACACTTTGACTTTTCTGGAACATTGTGTCTGAGCAAGTTTGAGAAAAATGGGTAATATCGAATAAAAACCTGTTTTAGTTTTGAGTGGATAAAACCACGTGAACCTGGAGTAATCATCAATAAACACCACATAATAACGGTAACCATCGTTAGAACATATAGGGGATGGTCCCCACAAGTCACAATGCATTAAATCCAATGGATGAGAAGATCATTTAAAATTAATATTAAAAGGTAACTGGTTTAGGCAGTAATGAAGAAGTACTCAAAACTCCAAACTTATTCAAAACTGAAATAACATCAAAAGAAACATGCCCTAAATGAGCATGCCAAAGTTCAAACGAGGCTTTATTTGAGACTCTAGTGGCCATCAAGGCAACTTGTTCATCCTTGTGCACGTAGAGTCCATCAACACATATTCCTTTAGCGAGGACTTTTCTTGTTTTCCGATCCTGAATATGAAAGAAGAATTCAGAAAATAAAACGTCAATAGGGTGATCTTTGGTAAGCCTGCTCACTGATAATAACTTTCTGGTGAGTTTCGGAACAACAAGAACATTGTGCAAGGGTAGATCATTAGATAAAGAAGACGAACCAGTATGTGAAATAGGAAGTCGTGTGCCATTACTAACTATAACATAATTATTACCTTGATAGGGCTTTGTATTGTGAAGAGAGTCACAATCTGGGGCCATATAATCTGAAGCGCCAGTATCACAAGTCCAATCAGGAATATTCGTGTCAACATGACACTGAGCATGGAACGCCTTTACTAATGATTCTGTGGATGGAGATGCCTGAGAAGCATAAGTATGAAGGCTAGGACAAGCAGAGGCATAATGGCCGTTTGTCCTACATAATTGACAATGAGGAGGTCGTTTAGTTTGACCCTGCCCCTTAGCATTGCTATAAGATCCACGAGTGTGAGAACCTCGCGAAGCAGAGCGGCCCCTACCAGCAGGGGAACGGACCTGTTCAGCATGAAAGGCAGCCGAAGGAGTTTGTGACCCGTGTAGAGTCTGTAAAAACTGCTCCTGTGCCTTGGTTTTAGCAACAAGAGTCGGAAAGGAGAGAGTACCACTGGTTCGAATAGAGGTGGAAAAGTTTTCATAAGCAGGTCTTAACCCGCATAGGAACCAGTGTTGTTTGTCAAAATCCTCTACCGGGTGACTAATAGCCGTGAGCTGGTCACATATAGCCCTAAAACAACGTGAAAACTTAATGACAGAGGAGTTACCTTTTGTGAGATTGCGCAAAGAATCACGCAAAAAATGAATGCGTTCAACAGATGCATTCTGATAGGCGGCTTCGAGGGCAACCCAAATCTGACGAGCACTTGTGAGCCCTAAGAGTTCAGCCGCTGCCTCATCTGAGAGAGACGTCTGAAGAAGAATAGCGGTTGTTTGATCTGCTGCTTGCCATTTTATATATTCCGGATTTGGAGAGGTTTTGGAATCAGTGGTTATGGTCTCGGGTGGCGGCAGAGAGGTGCCATCAAGGTGACCCGAAAGATGTTGAAGGGTGAAGATGGGCAGAATATGAGATCTCCAAACCAAGTAATTAGAATAGGTGAGTTTTAAGTGCATAAGGTGAATGAGAGTGTTCATGTTAAAGGGTTTAGGGGAAGATGAGGGAGATGATGATGAAGCCATTATAGATAAAGGGAAGGAGAGGGTTTACAAGAACAAGGATGAGAGGATCAAAGAATTGGCTGAAACAATGTAGAATTGGTAAAAATCAACCTCAGGGAATAATAAGGATTGATAGAGATTTTATAATCAAGGTTTACAACAATCTCTCCATAATTATAGGAGAAGGAATGGAAAGAAATAAATTACAATCATTACAAATGTTATTCTCTAATACTCTCGAGTTGGGTACTCGGGGAGTGGAGTAAGGCGAAGAAAAGCTTCGTGACCGAACCACTATAAATCTCGTTGTCTCAGTTGGATCTTTCCATCTTATTTCTTTATACTTATTGTTTATGTTAGATAGTATAGCTTAATGTTTATATTGGTGTTGATTAATTTCACAAAAGAATTGAATCAAAGTTTTTCACAAACAAACTTTTATAACTAACGAAAAACCGGTAAAACTATTCAACCCCCCCCCCCCTTCCTCCTCCCTTCTAGTGTCCATTATAACTTTTTTATGTCTTTTTTCTTCAACTTTGACTTTTAATATTTTTATTAGTGTTATATAATATTTGATGCAAGATATATGAATAGATTAAGTTTTTAAATGTATTTTCATTTGTATAATTTTCATTATTTATTATATAACACAAATAAATATATTTAATGTCAAAGTTGAAGAAAAAAGACTTAAAAAAATCATAGTGAACACTTAATGTGGGACATAGGTAGTATTGTTTATTATAATTTACAATCAAATCTTAAACTTACTTTAATTTGATTTTATTGTCTTAATCGTAAAGTTCTCAATTTTTATTACTTTTAAAAAGTTATATATTCAAAGAATGATCAACAGGCTTGTGGCCCAGTGGGTATCACTTATTCAGTTAAGTGAGCCCGTGTGAAAGTAGTACCGGTATGGGTGACCGTACCGGGAAGTCTTCACATATGGGTCACAATGCTCTGTTGGTATCAAGCAATGAAGAGCAAGAGCCTGTGAGCCAATGTTGCGCAGGTTCCAAATCCGAGCCGCCCCCGGTTTTCATCCGGCCGTTACTCCAGCGAGAAAAACTCGTGTGGAGGCGGTACGGTTTCCGAGAGGAAGCCGTTAATAGTCCCCAATACACCAGCGTGGACCCGGTTCAGACAACATAGTCTGGGTATGTGGTGGATGAGGTCCTGCCGATGTGACAGGTGCGACTCCGACTCAAAAAAATTGAAAGTCGCCTTCCAAAAAAATATATTCAAAGAATGTCCATCTTCTTCAAACATTAGAATTTATAAATTTAAAAAGCACGTCATGTGTTATTCGCTATATGCAAGGGAACACATATTTATATTAATTAATCTGATTTTGTATTGAATTTTCATTTTAGAAAAAAGAAAACAAAAAACCAATAAATTTGCAACAAAAGTATTAAATAATGTAAAAATATATAAAAGTTAACAAATGCCTTTCAAAAAAAAAAAATAATAAATAAATAAATAAAAGCTAACAAATTTTTAAAGTTTATTAACGTAAAAACGTCGCACCACGCGAAGTAT
This sequence comes from Artemisia tridentata subsp. tridentata, assembly GCA_021014915.2. Lineage (NCBI taxonomy): Eukaryota > Viridiplantae > Streptophyta > Magnoliopsida > Asterales > Asteraceae > Artemisia > Artemisia tridentata. The sequence goes on from CP139501.1 coordinate 128,384,269, forward strand.
ATATATATAGGAAATGTCATCTACATTTTCGTAAAATATCATCCTAGATCCTGTGTTACAGCAACGGACCATTCCCCCACCCCGCAATTTTTTCTTAAATTCGTAAAAGGAAACATAAATGCATAAGAAGTTTTCACTATCAATTTAACAGAATTTCTAAAACTAATCCTTTTTTCATTTTGGTGTTCACATCCTAGTTTAAAAAAATAGTTTTACAAATTTAGTTTTGATCGACTGCTATATCGTGCGACTCTATAAAAAACTTGACATGTGTCCAAAATTAGGTGGCATGTTTTTCGCTAGACTGAGTTGTAGTTTTGTACGACCTTGGCTAGACCGAAGTGATATTTTTTTGTCTTATTAGAAAAGAGGAAAAGTGAGTCTCACTTTTCTTATAAGACAAAACTCATTAATTAAAATGAAAAATATTAATTGTGAGTCTTACATTTTTAATTGTGAGTAACCAATCAATTTAGTAGTTGTGGGTTCAAGTCTCGTTAGAAATATATGAGATAGGTGATATAGGTAATAAAGAATTGCCTTTTTATAAATAAATAAATAAATAAATAAAATTAAAAAATTCATGTTTGTATAACAAAAAATAATCTGATCGCACAAAATGTTTCTTCGGTCTAGCAAAAAAATCCCACTTATTTTTTGCCAAGTGTCAAATTTTTATGGAGTCATACGGTCAAGCAATCAAACAACCTTAAATTTGAAAAACTTTTTTTTAACTAGAAAGTGAAGTACAAAATAAAAAATTAGCTATTTTTGAAAATTTCTCTTAATTTAATGATTGATGCATTAGTAAAGGTACGTGGATCCATCAATTACCACTTTTAATGAACTTCCAAAATGTTTAATAACTAGTAATCGCAATAACTTCTAGAATAGGGGCAAGAAATCAAGCTGAGTTACGCCAATATGACCGAGATATATATATATATATGGTAAAGTTAAAACAAAAAAACAAATATCCGTACACTACGTAAAAAGATTTTTTTTTTCAAAAAAGTTCGCAAAAAAATCCATAAAAATTCCACAAGATCGGGAATGTTGATGCATAAAACTTTTGTGATAGAAGTTTTTCTAATTTTGAGTTTTTATACGTTTTTTTCAATGCACAAAAAACGAATTTTGATGCGCAAAAAAATTTTGATGCACAAAATTTTTTTTAGTTAGATGCGCAATGTTATTTTGATGAAAAAAGTCAAAAGAAGTTGGGTGCAAAAATGAATTTTTGATGCACAAAAAAATGATTTAATGCACAAACGTAATTTTTCAAAATTTTTTTTTGGGAAAAAGTATCCACTTTTAGAAAAACTTCCTTCACAACTTTTTCATGCACTAACATTCCCGATCTTGTGGAATTTTTTTAGATTTTTTCGCGAACTTTTTTGAAAAAAAAAAATCTTTTTACGTAGTGTACGGATATTTGTCTTTTTATTTGATCTTTATCCTATATATATATATATATATATATATATATATATATATAATATATATATATATATATATATATATATATATATATATATATATATATGGGTTGGTTCTAGGGGTGTAAACGAGCCGAGTCGAGTCGAGTATTGACAAGCTCGAGCTCGGCTCGACATATAATACTCGAGCTCGAAACTCGGCTCGAGCTCGACCGAGCCTCAAAATTTAAGCTCGAGCTCGGCTCGATCACTAAAACTCGAGCTCGGAACTCGACTCGGCTCGACTCGTATATGACGGCAAATGTACTAATCGAGCTGGAACCGAGCTAAAACTCGAGCTCGGCTCGTATAAAACTCGAGCTAAAACTCGTATATGTGTAAATAAAGGGTATATATGTAATTTTATTAAAGCTCGTTAAGGCTCGCGAGCTTCACGAGCCGAGTAACTTAGAACTCGAACTCGACTCGACATCTTACACGAGTAGCTCGAGCTCGAGCTCGACTCGTTTAAAATCGAGTCGAATCGAGTATTTTTCGAGTCGATCTCGAGTTGCTCGCGAGTTTTCTTGGCTCGATTACACCCCTAGTTGGTTCTAGAGAAAAGTATATTTAGTTAGAAAAGTGAGAAAAATAGTTGTAGGGTCGATTATGTAAACACTTGAAAGTTCAAGGTAAAAAAAGAAAAAAAATACAAAAAAAAGGAAGGAACCGTCTTTTTAATATACAAACACACAAAACACGGTCCTTATTCAAACACACACTCACCGTCACCACCCACCACCACCGTCACCGTCACACCACCACCGGTCAAAAAACACGTATTCCCATCATAAAACACACACACTCCGATCATAAATACACTCAATCCGATCAAAAACACACACACTCCAATCAGAAACACACACTCCGATCATCAGATAATCATAAATTTAATAATAGCAAGTGACCTAATTCCGACCATCAGAAAAAAAGCAGTAAGTGTTTAATTACAGTTTTTTTTTTTTTTTTTTTTTTTTTTTTTTTTTTTTTTTTTTTTTAATTTTAATTTATATGTTATTTTAATGCATAATTGTGTAAATTATGAAATAATTGCTGTTATTGTTGAATGAAATTACATATTAAAGCATTTGTATGTATTGAATTACAATTTAGTGCATCTGCCTTAATAATATGTTACAACATTAGTTTGTCTGAATAAGTGCATCTCTTACTATGGTAAGAGCATCATCTTATAAGTTAGGGCATCTGTTTGTTTGATTAGTGCATCAAAAAATGTGCTACGACATCTGTTAGTATGATAAGATCATCATGTTATAAGTTAAGGCATTTGTTTGTTTGATTATTGCATCTAAAATAAGCGTTAGCGCATCTGTTAGTATAATTAGCGCATTTGTTACGGCATCTCTTAGTATGATAAGAGCATAATGTTAAATTAGGGCATTTGTTTGTTTGATTAGTGCATAAAAAATGTATTAGGACATCTCTTAGTATGATAAGAGCATCATGTTATAAGCTAGGGCATCTGTTTGTATGTTTATTGCATCCTTGGAACTACTTGGGCATCTATATGTATGTTTAGTGCATCAATAAACACATTAGGGCATCAATGAGTATGATTAGTGTAATGCATCATCACACATATTAAGGCATCAGTGTATATGTTTAGTGCATCCGTTTGTATTTTAGTGCATCTGTTAGTGCAACAGTGCGTTCATTAGAACGTGATTCTCAGCCATGTACCATTGCAAGAGCTGGTGACAGTGTAGCTGTTAGTTAACTAGTCATTTTTTCATGTGTCAAACCCAGGCCAACCAAAACACTTTTTGTCCTATGTAAATATGATTACAAAAAATTTATTGAACATAATGTAATGATTTAGGAAGACTTATCATTAATAGAACACTTTGGGCGAGTTTCTACCCATTTGACCTGTGTCCTTTGAAGCGAATCCTTTTTATTATACTTGTTTGAAATAATGTTCATCCTGAATGGATCCATTAGTAAGTAAAGTAATTAACAAGATGAAATTGCCACCAATAGTTTATTCTATATAACTTGGGTGCATGATTTATGACTCATTATGTGTTTAAAATATCAGGGTAAAAGGTCATTTGCCTATGCATGGGCGATGGATGAGAGTGCTTAAGAAAGAGAAATAGGGGTAACTATGACGGTGGCCGTTGCTTACTTCAACTTCAATAAGTACCATGTTGTGGTGCTCGACTCACTGGGTCATAGAGATTTTGTCCAAAACCTGATCTTAGGGGCAACACAAGCAGATGCAGCAATATTAGTTATAGATGCGTCAATTGGTGCATTTGAAGCAGGTATTGAAATTGGTGTGTTTTCTCTTGTACATAACTTTAATAGATAGTGAATTACATGTATAGCCTAATCAATAAAATATTTACATCCACAGTGTATTATTATACATGACTGCATCTGTATTATACATTACTGCATCAGCATTATCCATTACCATATCTGTTTGTTAAATTAGTGCATCCATGTGATGGTGCTGGTTCATCCAACAATGGAAAAAAAAAGGTCAGTCAGTTTAATGATCACATATTAGACAAATATATTGATAACTTCATAATCTATTTGCATTCTAAAGTTAAAAAGTTACCTGCAACACCAATTTAAATTAGTGGCACTTATATTTTTATCAATATTTGATATTACTTCTCAAGGCTGCAATTTTTGTGCTTCACCATATGAAAGATGGACATCAATGAAACTACTAAAATATAGGCAAATGGCATAGGAGTTGTTATTGTTTGTTCTCTGTTGTTCTATTTTTTCCTCCAATTACTTGTTACATGTTTGTATGTGTATAAATTTTTTAATGTTAAGTGATGCACACGTATTCAAGAAGTCATATAACTATGGATACCAATATATGTGAGCGGTTTTTCCTTTGACTTATGCACATGTGCATTATATAAGTGAATTCTGAACACAAAAAATTGAATGGAAACGTAATCTTCGAAGACATATGGTGCAAAAAGGTGGACATATCAGTAGGAAATGTTTCTAATTCTTGTCCCCATCACAAAAAGATCAGCAGCTTGATTCTTGTTCATCCTAATCATGTGGTGAAGCATAGGAAAAAGTTGCCATGTAGGACTGAGATAGAAAGCAGAATAGATGAATCTGCATATTCACTGATGGTCAAGTCTTTGCTGCAATAGTCTAACTTTGCTAAAACTTCTGATCGCGAACAATAGTCTAACTTTGCTTAAGTTGGTTATTTGAAGGACTCTAAACTCGTTGGTTGAATAAACCAAGTATAAAGTCATAGAAGTTCGACAATCTCTAACCTTTTTTTTTTTTTTTTTTTCTCAACAAAGTTGTTAAAATGGTTTGTTCTATAAGGAGAGTCATTTAAGAAAGGTAAAACATCAAGAACAAGAGAGAAGCCTAGATTATACAACAGTTTTGCAGCGAATCTTAATTGCCATTTTTGGGTCCCATTTATGTAATGTAAAAAAACTAGAATCTTAATTTGTATCTAACACATACCTGCAATAGAAAGTCTTGACAGTGGGTTGAATGGATAAAAATTTCTTATTTAACAACACATACCTGGAATGTATCCAACTTTTTGATGTCATTTAAGAAGGCAGGTTAGTGTATGTGAACAAGCTCTTTAGTGCATCAGCATGTGTATGTTTAGTGCATCAACCTGAATACTTTTGTGCATTTTTTTATTAATATTTCAGTGCATCAGCATGTGTATGTTTAGTGCATCAACCTGAATACTTTAGTGCATCCGTAAAGGATTTTAAGACTGGTGATCTAAAAAATGATACCTAACCAAGCATGAATAAATCCAGTGGTTGATTTGATTTGATTTGATTAGGGTAATAGGTTGACAGATGGGAATGAAGAAGTGGAAGCTGGGAGTTACCGAGTGACGATATTGCTTTTGTTGCATTGGCTCACGTTGGATCAAATTGGATTATTGGTGGAAGTAGTGACAGTTTCTGCACCAATTTATGATGCACCTGTTGCAGGTGGCTGGACTGGTGTTGATGGTAAGGAAGTTGACATCACTTTATCAAATTATTCATATCGTCTAGTTTTTGTTGTTTTTCGATATACTGATATCTTTGTGTATCTGATATACATATGGTTTTATTGTTTTCAGCTCCAGTGCGTGGTGCGGATGGATGGGAAAATTATTCATATCGTCGTGCTAAGTTCAAGTTCCCTGTTCGTCAAAATATTATTATCAGCAGGAAGTGGTATGTTTAGTAATATTTAAGTCTTTTTGTAGAAAGCTAGTCGTTTCTGTACAACTAATTATATACTTATATTTTCTTATTTAACACCCACGCAATACGCATTCTTGTGTTTTTTACATTTAATAAGCATGTCTTATGATTTGATCTTCTTATACACCTTAGATGACCTTTCATCCTCCTATCAGTTGTCATTTTTGACTTAAATGTCAAACCTGTGTTTGTCAAGTTTCTTATGATATATGACATAAAAGGTGTTACTTAAGACTAGCCAAACTACCTAAGATGATTTAAAAGGTCTAATGCATTTCATTTTCATTCTATGATTTAGTAACTATTTAGAAAATTTTATAACGGTAGAATAAGTGATTACTTGTTTATTCTGTTTCTTATTTATTAGGTCATAAGTGAGTATCATCAGTGCATCATTGTACAAATTAAGGCATCTATTTGCATGTTTAGTGCATCCATTTGCATGTTTAGTGCATTTGTTTGGACATATTAGTGCATCCATTTGCATGTTTGCTATTTAAATCGAAAAGTAAAGGGAAATTGATCTTTTCTCCGGCATCTCTGAACAGTTAGGAAAAATTGGCATGTGGTTTGCTAAGGTAATTGCTAATTAAAAGCCTTTGTTCATTAAGATTATGTTCATTATCAGCTCACCATTTAATTTGCTGCACAGAAGGCAGTTGCTCGTTATGAAGGAAGAGTTTGATACTGTGAGGAAGAGAATGGATGATGATACAAAAAAGATTGAGATAACGCTTCTTACGAATGGATATCAGGTAAAACAAAATTTTCCAATTTTTGGAATTGGCAACTCTAAAATTATCTTCTTAGTTACTTGTTTTCTTTATAGAAGTGAATACGGGTCTGGTTAAAAGTTAAAACAATTCTTTTTTTATCACGGGTTGAAATGGGACTTGTTAGGTTGTTTGACCAGTGATTTCTCCAATTTTGATTTTTCTAAAGATTATATGTGAGTTGATTATTATATTACGAGAATTATAACCTAAATCTTTCAATATAGCGTTCAAGGAGTATGCTTTAAATAGACTTTGGGCAAATATCAGCTGGTTCATCTCAGTTGGCGTTTTCACTTATAGGCAAAATTTTCTTTTATTTTTCCCATTTAGGAAAATTATTAATATGTCCAACGATGCGTACAACCTGATACCTTATCATACTTAAATAGACTTTGGGCAACTATCAGCTGGTTCATCTTAGTTGACGTTTTCACTCACTTATAGGCAACTTTTTCTTTGATGTGTAAATTATTAATATGCCCCATTTAAATAGACTTTGTGCAACTATCAGTTGGTTCATCTCAGTTGACGTTTTCACTTATAGGCAACTTTTTCTTTGATTTGTTCCATTAAGATAAAAAAAAAAATGGACTAAGTTACTTAACAAGCACATGTTATGAAATCCCGCCTAATCTAGTCACCTAATTTACCTTTATGTCAGATGATTTAATCAATTACAGTAGGTTTTTACCTTTGATAACCAGTGGACAACAAGAGGTTCGATGTTTATTTTACACATTCATCTCTTTAATGTAATAAACAATTTGCTCGAAATGTAATATTTGATTCTGATTTCCATTAGGCTTCTCATGATTTATCTGAATGTCTATCAATGGCCTATCCTCCACCTGGTGGAAGAAGAATACATTCACTTCCGTACAGTGGAGATCAATCAATCACGTATGTTTTGCATTATGACCATTGGCCAATTAGCCTCTTTTTATATAATTTTTTTCTCATTCCTATAATGTTGTGTTTGCAGCTAATATTAGGGTCGTGGACCCTGTGAGGAAGTTTGGAAGTGCAGGGTTGTCCACTCATCCACAAACATAAAAAAGGAAGTTCTTATTACGAGAGCGTTGCAACCCGTAATCTTATTGCTCAGGTATTAAAATACACGCCTTTACATATCTCATATTCTCATTAAGGTTAAATTCTTATATACTATGTTGCGTTGCAACCCGTAATCGAATTGGCTAATTTTGGAGTTTAAGAAACCTGTGTAGATCATTTAGGACCAGTCTTACATCTGAATACTTGGTATGTGTTCTAGTTATATGTTTGAATGACATTAGGTAGTCTGTTTTCAAATCTTGAATTGGCACTAGTTTAATGTTTCTGCAACATCGAGTTACTGCATCGATTACATAAAAAATTAACTTGTGCATACATATGTCTATATTAATTAATGTATAACTAGTTTAGAAGTGTCACAGTGTTAGAACATTATAATGTACAGATCTGTTCACATATATAGTGTAAACACTTTTATGTATTTTTGTCAGCTTGAATTGTCGTTTGCTACATAATAACATTAGAAGAAGCTAAAGAAAGTGGCACGCAGAAGTCGCCACGCTGCAACGGATTGGACAAAAGATCAGCAATGGATTGGACAAAAAAGGGTGACCCGATTCGAATGAAGAAACTATATTCTGAAGCCGATTCGAATAAAAAAAACTAAGAAACATATGGCAGCATGTTTACAGGAAGAAGATACACAAGGTGGAGATACTGAATGTCTTGAAGATCTTGAAGAGATTTTGATGATGAGAAATGTATCTGAACACTCTGATGATGTTAATTATTTGCTTTGTGGAAGTGACATCACACCAGGTAAGAAAAGAAAAGATGTTGAACATAAGTACGATCGAGAAAGACTTTTCTAACCATTCCTTGGTCAAGAAAGCAAGAGTAGTTTGGACTGTCGATCTGCATCAGAAAACAGTTCAAAATGATGTTTAAACACTTAAATCTCGACTTCTGAGTATGTGTTTTTTGTTACTTGTATTGTTTTGTATTTGAACTATGAATTATTACGTATGTAGTTTGATGAATAAAATATATTTTCAATTATAATCGTAGCACTTGATCGAGAATTGTTTAGTTTAAATGTTTAAAAAGTTACAAAACAGCCCTCAAGAAATAAAGAAAGTAACAAAGAAGCCCACCCTATAAAACACAAGAAGTTACAATAAGGCCCCTTGAGTTGGGAAAAAAAAAGGAGAGGGAAGGGAGGGAGTGATTTGCACTGTTTTCCCACTTTTCTACCAGAGTGCTTTTTTTCATAGAACCAATATCTATCTATCTATATATATATATATATATATATATATATATATATATATATATATATATATATATATATATATATATATATATATATATATATATATATATATATAGTGAGACTTTCTTGCGAGAACCATCTTACCTGCGAGAACTGACAAAACCACCAAAAACATACATGCACGCCTTCAATAATTGTATTTTTGCACATATGTTCTAAAAACAACATATATGTTTTTAAAAAAAACATGGTTGTTTAAAAGAATTTGATAAGAAATTTGAAATACAAAATTTTTCTTTAAAGGTGTGCATGTATGTTCTTATAAGGCGTGCAATGACAATATTGCGGCCGTGTGTAAGGTTTTTGTGAAAAAAGATGATGAGTTCATAATGATATTGAAGAACATAGATGGATACTTACGATTATTGATGATTTGCATGTATTTTTATTTTATTTTAAAAGACGTGCATGTATGTTTTTGGTGGTTCTGTCAGTTCTCGCAGATAAGATGGTTCTCGCAAGAAAGTCTCCCTATATATATATATATATATATATATATATATATATATATATATATATATATATATGTATATATGTATGTATGTATGTATGTATGTATGTATGTATGTATGTATGTATGTATGTATGTATGTATGCATGTATGTATGTATGTGGCAGTTAAACTTACTTCGTGTATCCCTCACAAACACATGCACAACCAAATGTTACTGTACGTTCGCACTTAGGGTGCGTTTGGTTCGCAGTATGTTTTGAAAGGAATTGTAATCTGTCAAAGGAATTGTAATTTGAATGAATTGTAATTCAAAGAGTTGTAATGTGTTGTAATTGTAATGTGTATGAATTGTAATTGATGTTTTCTGTCACTGTGTTTGGTTGGATCTCAACGTAATTGTAATTCGAAAAATTTATAAAATTTCAAAAAATTTATAAAAATTCGAAAAATTTATATAAATTCGAAAAAATTTATAAAAATTCAAAAAAATTCCAAAAATTTATAAAAATTTAAAAATTTAAAAATTTTATAAAAAATTTATAAAATTCGAAAAATTTATAAAATTTTATAAAAATTTAAAAATTTGAATTTTTATAAAATTTTTTGTAAAATTTTTAAATTTTTAAATTTTTTGAATTTTTAAATTTTTAAATTTTTATAAATTTTTTATAAAATTTTTAAATTTTATAAATTTTTTATAAAATTTTTCGAATTTTATAAATTTTTTATAAAATTTTATAAATTTTTCGAATTTTATAAATTTTTTATAAAATTTTTAATTTTTTAAATTTTTTGAATTTTTAAATTTTTAATTTTTTATAAATTTTTTGAATTTTTATAAATTTTTTTGAATTTTTATAAATTTTTTGAATTTTTATAAATTTTTTTGAATTTTTATAAATTTTTTCGAATTTTTATAAATTTTTTGAATTTTTATAAATTTTTCGAATTTATATAAGTTTTTTCGAATTTTTATAAATTTTTTTAATTTTTATAAATTTTTTCGAATTATTATTATTATTATTATTATTATTATTATTATAAAATTTTGAATTACAACGTAATTCAAAACTTTCTATCCAACATCCTATGTAATCTGAATTCCCTCCTTTGATGTAATTGTAATGACTGAATTACAATTACAACGCAAACCAAACAGCCTACGTAATGTAATCTGAATTACAATTACAACCAATTTCGCCAAATTACGGCGAACCAAACGCCCCCTTATTAATGGTTTTGAAAAGGTGAAAGTGAAACACCTCATCTTCAGTTTATGTAACAAATTTCTTAACTTGGTTTAAACAATCTACTACCAATATGTACATGAGTACATTATATTCCACAGCACATTGGTTTATTTTAATAACACAATTGACTCAAAAAAGAACGCTATAAGTAAATGCTTAGATTTATATTAACAAAAGCATCATGTTGTAACTCTGCAAAGAACGCCATAATTAACTTTTGGATATTGGTTTGCATAAACATGAAAAACTGGGGAAAAAAATAAGTAGCTATTATGTCCTCTTTTTTTTTATCGATAACTTTGATTATAAAAGTATCAAATAAAAAAAAAATATTTAAAAAAATAAAATAAAATAAAAACCCCACAGCTCGAGCAAATAACTATAGGCACTTTTTGAAGTTACAACTTACAACATCGGATTACAAGCACAATATGGATCATGAATCCAATCACTTCACACTGTATAATTTACGAGGGAATGTGCGCTTTTGAAACATAATTTGCAACGAATTTTGTTCCTAACCATCATATTGCAAATCCAATGCAAGAAGTACCTTACAGTTCTTTCGCGTAAACCTCTGCCGTTAAGTCATCCGAAATTTGGTCCTTCGGAAATAAAATCTTTCACAAAAATATAGACTTGGCGATGTTTCAGACCATCTAGTGACTCATGAAGCAATTGCCTAACTTGACATATTTATATTATAGGATTCATGAAGCAATTCAGATAGCCTTAAGAAAATTAAATATATATTCCTCAAATTGAAACTTAAATGCTTGAATTTGTAATTGCACCTGTATTTATTTCGATAAAGATACTTGTTAATATCAAAAGACTTCTATTAAATTGGAAGTTCCTAAAAGTGAAAGTGTATTTTTTTGTATGGTAACCTGAGCATGCACGTAAGTAATATGTGGAAGGGGAGAGGGTACATGTAGTTCCATATGTGTCTATAAAAAGGGGCATGAAAGGGTTAAACTTATGCACAAAGAGGAAACAAGCACGTGATTCATGTATAGCTATAGATCGAGAAAGATCAATAAGAATTGGAATTTCACTGTATAAGTAATTGGGGGATAGAACTTGCATAGAGTAGAGAACAATGAGACCGAGTGGTAATACGAGTTTAAGGTTGAGGAAAGGTGCATGGACTGCTGAAGAAGATATGCTTCTCAAAACGTGTATTGAGAGGTACGGGGAAGGAAAATGGCACCTTGTTCCTCTTAAAGCGGGTAAAACAATCTTTCCATTCTTTTTGGCATATATTATCACTAGTTATCTTGTTTCTTTCTTGGTGTCAAGAATAAGAAAAAAGAAAGAAATACGAGTTTTAATCCTTTAAATTTATTGCTTCACATTAATATCGTTTATGTGTTGATTATGGCCAGGTTTAAATCGATGTAGAAAGAGTTGTAGCACTACTACACAAAAGGTCATATAGATCACCTCATATAGATCGGTTATGTTAAAAACTGATCTATTAAAGGGAAAATACGTTAAATAGATCGGTTTTTTGGTTAATAACCGATCTATTTATTTTCAAAATTTAATAGATCGGTTATTAACGAAACAACCGATCTATATATTGTTGAGTTTCAAAATTTAGTCAAAATTCATCAAAATAGTTTTAGCGGGATACTAACTTTTGGTTTGCCGCTTCACCAAAATTCACCCACACAACTCTAAGGGTGCGTTTAGTTGGAGGAAAACACCCTTATTTTCCATAAAATGTTTTGTAGAAAACAAGGAAAACAGAGATCACGTTCAAATTAGCGTTTTCCAACAAAATGTTTTCCAAAACACAAAATTTCTATCTCCATCCCTAACAAAGAAAACAAGAAAACAATTTTTTTTTGTTTTCCTTATTTCCTATTTCCTATTTCTATTTCTCTTAAAACCACATACTCACACACTCCGGCCATACCCTAACCCCAAACACCACCCTCCTGGCCTCCCACAGCCCACATCAGCCATCACCACCTTCGCCGGCGTCGCTCCAGTCGTTTTTTACGTTTTCGTCCGATTCTTTACGTTTTAGTCTGATTTTTTACGTTTTCGTCCGATTCTTTACGTTTTCGTCTTATTCTTTACGTTTTCGTCCGATTTTTTACGTTTTCGTTCGATTCATTACGTTTTCATCCGATTTTTTACGTTTTCGTCCGATTCTTTAAGTTTTCGTCCGATTCTTTACGTTTTCGTCTGATTTTTTACGTTTTCGTCTGATTCTTTACGTTTTTTCCTGTTTTTTAAAGTTTTCGTCTGATTCTTTACGTTTTCGTCCGATTCTTTACGTTTTCGTCCCATTTTTTACGTTTAAGTCCGATTCTTTACGTTTTCGTCCGATTTTTTACGTTTTCGTCCGATTCTTTACGTTTTCGTCCGATTCTTTATGTTTTCGTCTGTATTTTTACGTTTTCGGCTGAATTTTTACGTTTTCGTCGGATTCTTTACGTTTTCGTCCTATTCATTACGTTTTCGTCCGATTCTTTACGTTTTCGTCCGATTCTTTACGTTTTTGTCCGATTCTTTACGTTTTCGTCTGTATTTTTACGTTTTCGGCTGAATTTTTACGTTTTCGTCCGATTCTTTACGTTTTCGTCCGATTCTTTACGTTTTCGTCTGTTTTTTTACGTTTCATCTGAATTTTTACGTTTTTGTCCAATTCTTTACGTTTTCGTCTGTTTTTTTACGTTTTCTTCTGAATTTTTACGTTTTCGTCGGATTCTTTACGTTTTCGTCCGATTCTTTACGTTTTTCGTCTGTATTTTTACGTTTTCGGCTGAATTTTTACGTTTTCGTCCTATTCTTTACGTTTTCGTCCGATTCTATACGTTTTCGTCTGATTTTTTACGTTTTCGTCCGATTCTTTACGTTTTCGTCCGATTTTTTACGTTTTCGTATGATTCTTTACGTTTTCGTCCCATTTTTTACGTTTTCGTCTGATTTTTTACGTCTTCCGAATTGGACGAAAACGTAAAGAATCGGAAGAAAACGTAAAAAATCTGATGAAAACGTAAAAAATAAGACGAAAACGTAAAAAATGGACGAAAACTTAAAAAAAAACCTACGAAATCGTTAAAACGGACGAAAACGTAAAAAAACAGACGAAAACGTAATAAAACGGACGAAAACATAAAAAAGTGGACAAAAACTTAAAAAACAGACGAAAAAGTAAAATATATATATATATATATATATATATATATATATATATATATATATATATATATATATATATATATAGAGATGGGATATTATGAGAAGGGGTCTTAAAATGAGAAGGGTGGGAAGGATTGTGGGAGTGACATGTGTCACTTTGCCACATCATTATTCCGCCAAAATTTTTACTGCATCGGGATGCAGTAAAAATTTTGGCGGGAAAAAAAAAATTTTCCCGCCAAAAATTTTTTTTTTTTTTTTTTGGGAAAAAAAATTTTTTTTCCCGCCAAAATTTTTACTGCATCGTGATGCAGTAACCGTGATGCAGTAAAAAAATTATACTGCATCGTGATGCAGTAACCGTAATGAAGTAAAAAAATATACTGCATCGTGATGCAGTAACCGTAATGCAGTAAAAATTTATACTGCATCGTGATGCAGTAAAAATTTTGGCGGGAAAAAAAAAATTTTGGCGGGAAAAAAAAAAATTTTCCCGCCAAAATTTTTACTGCATCACGATGCAGTAACCGTGATGCGGCATGATGATGTGGCATGGGGATGACACATGTCACTCCCACAATCCTTCCTACCCTTCTCATTTTAAGCCCCTTCTCATTGTATCCCTACCCTATATATATATATATATATATATATATATATATATACATTTTTTAGTTATTTTATGTTTTCGAATTATAGTTTTCGAATTATAGTCGCTTGAAGTTTTTTTCATATTATTTGATGTTTAATTTTTTAATTCTTTATTTTATCGTATTATAATTTTTTAGTTATTTTATAATATTTGTTTTTGTGTTTTGAAGATGTTTTTTATAATATTACAAAGGTGAATAATGAATTGAAATATAAAACAACAACACTTAAACATGTTTTCTAGTTTTGCAAAATGGAAAACACAAACGCATGTTTCTCAAACTAAACGCGTTTTCTAAATTTTTCATTGTTTTGTGGAAATAAAACTCCCCTCCCGTTTCCTACAAAACAAGAAATAGAAAATGAAAGAAAATGTTTTCCAACTAAACGCCACCTAAACATTTCCCCTTATTATTCTCTCTTTCTCCATCACATTAATGAAACCAAACCCTACTCCTTATTATTCTCTCTTTCTCCAGCCGCCTTCACCTTCAACCATTATACCATATTATTCTCTTTTCTCCGATCCATCTTCTTTGTTTTTTCATCTTCAGGTAACAATATCTATGGTAGCAACACTTGTAATTACTTATCCAGATATCCTTATGACGTGAACTAAATGGTTCCATTTTGCTCCTCATAAATAGATTCTTGAACCACCAAGTGAGGAGGAGGTTTCTCTGCTATTAGAATCTTTTGGGTGAGTCTTTATATAATTTATAGTAGTGGGGTTATTATTTAATATATACACTTCATTTCTCTTT
The DNA here is from genome assembly GCA_021014915.2 of Artemisia tridentata subsp. tridentata. NCBI lineage: Eukaryota > Viridiplantae > Streptophyta > Magnoliopsida > Asterales > Asteraceae > Artemisia > Artemisia tridentata. The sequence goes on from CP139501.1 coordinate 128,399,389, forward strand.
AGATTGTTGTGTTTGTTGATTTATAGAAGATGTTTATATTAGTTTATATATAACATTTTTGTTTAACAATGTTGTTTAATATATACACTTCATTTCTCTTTAGATTGTTGTGTTTGTTGATTGGGGTGGCATTGAAAAGGTCATCTACCTTCTCTTGTTGTTGTTGTAAACGTACTGTATTGTTATTGTGTCCCAAGCCGAACTGCCTAGTTGGATTGTCATAAGAATAGATGGCTGTCGTTTTAGCAGGTAACATATGTTACTGAGATTTTATTTTCGATTACTCAAGTGCTACTTCTTGCTTCTGTTACATTTATGATTTATAGAATAAATTTTTTTACCTTTTTGACTTGAGGGAATGGATCAATTTGGGTTAACACAACACTAGCAGCAGTTTAACAAAGCTAGCAGCAGGCAGTACCTTATAACACTAGCAGTACCTTTTATCCTTATAACAGTGCAAGGGACGTTTTAAAGTCACTTCGGCAGACGTTAAGGTATGGAATTACTTTATATTTGTTATGCGAAATGTTCATACAGTCGCAGTCGATGGCTATTTGCCATTATTAGTCATGTTGTATTTAATACGGAAGATTTAAGATCAAACTTCTTAAATTACATGATGAAATTGATGAAGTTCCATCTATCTTTTACAGTCGCTCCCCCGCGTGAATGAATAGACTCTACTACCGGTGAAGAAGAAGCAGCAACTGGTGAGTATTTTCTTACTGGTTGGTTCATTTTGATCACTATTTGTAATGTTTGGGCAAATGCAATGTTAGTTTCACTTGTTTTAAATTTTGTAAGTGTTCTGTGTCAGACCATTTTACATGTATTAGGATGTTTTAAGTCCGTTTCCAAACATTTAGATCCACTTTTATAGTGATTGTTATCTCTCATCAGTTGTTAACATTTTCTTTTGTTTCACTTGTGTTTATGCTAATTAAAGTGACATAATCAAGTCATAGTTATATCAACATTGTGGCTGATGCCTAGTTTATTACTTTTGCTTATGTATTATATTTTGTTGGTTATATAATAGGTAGCAAGCTTCAAGTTGAAGAAGTGCCCATCCTCAAGCACCGTCGCGAAGATCCAAACCCTGCAAGTTCTATTGGTTTTGTCATTTTAATTACAAAATATTGCAGTAAGGCGATTTACTCGTGTTGTCCATAAGTTGCATAGTTTAATGGTGTTGTATTTTTTGAAGCCATTTGGTTTGTGATTTTAAGATGGTGATATTGTTGAACACATGTATTGGGATTATTACTGTATTTTTGGTGATTGAATAGAGATTTCAAGAAAATATAGGTTTCAATAAAATTTGTTTTATTTATTTATTTTTTTTGGAAAATGGACTTAATAGATCGGTTCTTTGGGTATCAACCGATCTATTTGTGGCAACATATAGATCGGTTCTCAACCGATCTATATGTGTTTCACTCATAAAGATCACCCTTAGATAGATCGGTTCATAACCGATCTATATATGGCATTCTAACCGATTTATATGGGCTTTTGTGTAGTAGTGTAGGTTGCGATGGTTGAATTATCTAAGACCAAATATCAAGAGAGGAGATTTTGGCGAAGATGAACCTCATGCTAAGGCTTCACAAGCTCTTAGGCAACAGGTGAGTAAAATCTATAATTATTTTTTTGAACGGAGTAGAATCTACAATATAAACTGCCCACGACCGATATTACTATATACATAATTTTTACACGAAGGCCCATGAATGTCATATTTGTAACAAGAAAACAACGACATTAACGGCTTACTAAAGAGAGAAATAAGATAATCCTTAACTGATTTTGGTCTGTTAATTTTAGATGGTCTCTGATTGCGGGGAGAATACCAGGAAGAACTGCTAATGACGTGAAGAACTATTGGAACACACATATTCGCTCACGTTCTAACAAAGAAAAGCTAAAAACTAAAAGCAATGAGGCGTTGCAACAACATGCCAAGGTCTCAGTTATTAAGCATCAACCACGGACCTTTTCTAGACCCCAAAATTGTAACCCACCCATTTCAGCAAATGAAGACAGTAACTTATTGACAAGATTGACGAGTATTTGGATGACTTATTTAACGAGAAGGAGAAAGAATTTGACGGAGAAATAGATTGGACATTAGATGGTTCTCCCGTGATCAATGGGGAGGATTTACGTTCGGGGAAAGAAGATGGCGAAAATAGTTTGTTTCACTTACCCGACGAACTCATGTGGGACTTTTTAGATTCGGAACAACTATGATTCCGAGAATCCTGTATCCCTTGATATTATCATGTCCAATTCAAAGTATTTTAATGAAATTCTTTCAAGTATATGAAAACGTACATATACACCATGTGAGACATATATAATCGTAAAACAATCAGTTAACCGCAATTAAAAGTAGAGAAAACATGCATATGTGAATTTAACAAATTTAAAATCTATTATAGCAATGTGCTCGCCCCTCCATATATTATATGACAAAACAAGTTAAATATAGATCGAACAGTACGTCCAAAACTTCTAATTAATAAACTAGTAAAGATCTACTGTTGTCTAATGGTGCCATCTGAAACTCTGAACTATTTCATCTTTTATGTTAGTATGTTACGTGCCCACGTTGACGTAGTAGCTAGAAACTGATTAGATTTGTCTAACTAACGATCATCGCTTTTAGTCTGTATTCAAAACTTATACTTTGAGGTGCCGAAGAAAACTATTGCCAAGGAAAAACAAGGAATGAAATTTAACTTAGTTTTTCGAGACCACAAAACTGATGAAACTGCAGATGGGTCGGTAATGTAATTTTGATAACCCTTTTGATATTGAGATATCTTATTAGCGTTAACTGTATACGTTACGGAGTATAACTTTAGTGAAGTGAATATAACTTCTAGTCATTGTCAGCCTGTCATGTATATATGATAACCTACTAGAATTATAATATGGAAGTAAATGGTTCGCTATTTTTAGACGCATGTTTGAAATTTTGTTAGACGTCAAAATTCAATTTAAGAGATGCCCTGAACAAGAGCCTCTAATTTCATCTGTATGGGCTACAGGAGAGGTTAGGCAGGGTGTTTGTTCAGTGGAAATGTAGTCAAGGAAGGATATTTCTCCATGGTTGCCTAGATGATAGCATTTTGTTGCTATGTCTAGAAGAATGGTGAATTGAGAATCAGCTTATTCGTGAATTGTATCTGTTGTATTTCTCTTTTGGAAAGTTGTATAAGCCATCTGAGTTTGTTCATGATGAGCTTTTTGAATTCCTTGTAAATTGTTGATTCGGTTAATTAATAAATTCACCATTTCAGGAAAAAAACAAATTCAATTTAAGAGTGACATGTTTAACAATTATACAGGTACAATATTTACTCCGTAGCTTGTCAACGATTATGTTCATGTGGGTACTTAAGGCTAAATGTACCACTGGGTTATAAAGACCCCCCCTGTAGACCCGGTCCTTTGACTTTTGCAGCTGCCGCCGCTTGTACTGTTGCTTTGTCGACTTGTACATTCCGTAAAATATAGGTAGGGCCATGGGTGACCCGGTTTTGTTGTGGCTTGTCAACGATTATGTTCATGCCCGTACTTAATTGCTAAATGTACCATTGCCAAAATTACACGGAAGGCTCCGTGGCTCCGTACGTTCTCATTTGGTGAAACATTCAAAATATTTATTTTTAAAATGCAAAATGATGTAATCATTTTACTCTTTTATCAAGTCAAAGTAGAAAAAGATCCGGTAATTAAAAAAAATGAATTGCACACTCTCAAGTTTTATTGAGACATTATGCATTTGTACGTTATTTATAACATGCTTTATAGTAAAGTGTGCAAATAAAATATGTGCAAATCACCTTTCATGAAAAAATAAATAGAGAAAGATAAGAATGATTTATAATCACACAATTTAAACAAGCATAAAGAATTTAAGTTGAGATGTATTCATTTTTATAGATGCATCAACTATGTAATTATGATTTATTTTCATATTTCTCATTTTAATTTTACTTTTTATTTGATCTTAGATCAAACAAAGTATCATCTAATTCAAAAAATCAACAATATTTCATGCTCGTTGTCAAATCGACCTTTCGAATTCTTGCAGACTAAAACGAAAGTATTTCTGCGATTAAAAAGCCAAAGAGTGATCTCATTCTCAATAATGTGAAACAACTTACCATTAGTCCATTATGGATCTCAAATAAATATAGAAATCTTGCATTAAATAAATAGGGTTGCATTGTAAACGTTGTAATGCACCACCCCCTCCATGTAATTAATTATCTATCCCATCTGTGTATTCCCCCATTCCCACATGCAATAACTTTTGGGCCAGTTTATAAGGATTCATTTATACGGGGTATCTAATGATTGTAAGCTTCGGGCGGTTGTATCATTTAATTCGCGGTTTGTACAAATAGCCCATATGAAGGGTATGTATAACATACCCTAAACTTTTTTCATTGATTTTCAATCATTGTAAGACTGATGTTAATGGTGATCGCTATTTTCAGCGATCACTCATTTTACATCAGCCAACTCAACTTTTTCTTTCCAAAACTCCACCTATCATTAAAAAATAATGATGACATCTATTGCGACCGTTAACATTTTTTTTAATTAAAATTTCATTCATAATTAAAAAACATTACGACAATAATTCAAATAAGATAAAAAAAAAACATTACAATAAAAATTAAAACAATCTTAAACTAATAATTTAAATTGTATCGCTTTTTGATTTGTTGCTTCAAGGCCAAACACCTCTATAGTGCTTTCCTAGTTAAATGCTCACAGTATTCAGTGTAGAACATAATGTCTTTCTCATATTTTTTCTTGTTTTTGCCATTCATATTGTTCACGTTGAAACTCAAGTTGTTGTCTCTCGTGTGCAAGCCTCTATGCTTCAATTTCCCGTTGTTGATCAAGTCATTTTTCGTCCATTCTTTCTTCCTTTTCATGCTTTAGTTTCTCCAATTCCAATTCATGCTCTTTTATTCTCAAATATGAACCTAAAGATTCATGCCTTTGGGAAAATAATGGGGACGCGAGATCTGACCATTTATTGAGCAACTCGTCATAAAGAGCATGGTCAACAGCAACATGTATCATATGAACGTTTGATAAGTCATATATTGTTGAATACTTATCACATGTTATTTGCTCATATTTTACATGTTTATATCTAAATTAATACTTAATTGCCTAAGTTTTCCTATTTCAGTAATTATGGAGCAATATTGTCAAAGACACGGAAAGAAGACATGATTTGGAGCTATTTTGTATGCAAGCTGTAAAAGAGCATACGGCGTAAGAAACTCTGGCCTTACGTCGTATTGGTACCTGGAAGAATTCACTAAGTCTTGGTGAATATTGAAGAATACGGCGCATCTTACTCTGGCAATGCGCCGTAATTGGAAGCTCTACAGTCAAAGCCAAAGTCAACCATTAAAGGATTACAGCGTATGAAACTCTGGCCATACGCCGTAATAAAGATCTTATCCCCCATCCAACTATATCAAAGATTTAAAATTTACGGCGTAACACACCTCTAGTTTAGGCCGTATTTTAGAATATACGCGGAATATGCTTGGAATATACTTTCTTCGTCAGCAATCAAGTATCCAGATTACGGTATATTCCTTATGGATTACGCCGTATTCCAGCCCTGACAGAAGACTATAAATATAAGCTCTAAACGGGAGTTTTTAATATCTTTCACTCACCACTCTCAACCACAGCCGAATTTCACCATTCCAAGGCCCCAAGATCAGTCCCAAGAGCTAGGATAACAAGAAGTGGAAGTCCCGTGTCATCACATTAGGCTTAATCATTCGGTTTTCATATTGATTTCATTATGATTTCCATTTGTGTATCGTTTGAATTATCTCTTTGTGCTTTTACATACATTATAGGCTAACACCTTGGGTGTTAGCCATGCTTATGAATATTCTATGATAATTATTTCCATTTTTGTTTAGATCTAATGTCTTGTATTGCTTAGTTTATGTGTTTATCGTTTCAGTGCTCGTTTATTTGTTTGAGTTGTTTAAGTCTAGTATCGCGTGGACCAAATGGGTATTGGATGTATATTATGAGAACATTTAAGTAGGCGCTTACTCTTCTTACATGGACCAAGTGGTGGAATGGGTAAGGTATCGCATGGACCAAATTGATACCACTGATAAATCACATAGATTAGTTGACACGACTTAATGCATACTTGTAGTCCGATAGGTGCATGAACCAAATGGCCTAGGAGATTGCATGTATAGTAGCTAGTTTCATGGACCAAGTGGACTAGTTTAGGTTAGATAGGAGTGTGCGGATGTTGTCTGGACCAAGGAGATATTCCCCACATATCCTGACGTCACCAGTACTTTATAATTAGATCATTGCACTAATAAACGGATGACTAGAATGGAATATGATTAACATGGCTAGCACTACTTTCTCTTATTGAGCACAACCTTAGTATAATTTACTTTAGTTTACATTTCATGTTTTTAGTAGTTAATTAATCAAATCAATCAAAAACCCCTTTCTTAACTTGTAAAATACACTAAATAAGATCTAAGCATACTATTCTCGAGATCGACCTCGTACTTACCCCACTGGCTACATCTGATCGGGTACACTGCCCGTGAAAGTGTGTCTTTAAGGTATAAGTCCGGCTAAATACAAATTTAAAACTTGAATATAAAAATACCTACAACGAAACACACATCAACGTTTGAATTATCCCTTAAAAATACCTTAATTAAGGGGGTCAGCCGAACCCTATAAACCCTTAGGGTTTGTGGTTTTGTCTTGTAGTACTTATATATTTATCCTAGATAACTATATATATCATGGATAATTACCGTTTCACCCCTTTATGAAACTTTTAGCATATTCTCATTTTCTATTCATTTCCATTTCGTCACTCTGTTCTTATTTGCGCTTGCGTGTCCCTTTTAGTATGCACTAGTGTGACATATCAGCATGTCTATGAACACCCGTTGTCAGGGAAGTTCTTCTTTGCTCACAAATCCTTTCGATTAGTCCATACATGATCATATGATATGAAATGTCATCCATAGTTGCTGCTTTTGATATACTTTTAGGCATGTCCATAAAATGTTATTCATCGTCTTTTGTTCAACAAACTTATGGCAATATGTTGTTAACTATACGAGACGACACCTTAGTAAAATACAAAAGTGCATATACAACGACTTAATAAAATTGTAAACGTATATACGACGGCATTACCGCTCATTTATGATTAGAAAAATAAACGCTGCAAATTCATCTTTTCTCACAAAATATTTTAATTAATTTATATTTTTCATTATATTTTAGTTAATTTATAATTTTCATGTATATAAATGATTAGTTTATATTTCTAAACCAATTTTTTAATAATTTAATCTTTTAGCGAAGACATTGCATTTACAGCGACGACAATTTATTTGCAAAAGGTCTTGCGGAAAACTTTTATTTTGGAGGGAAACATTTTTTCGAACAAGACCAAAAAACATCCTGTGGTCATGCCTATAGCGACGACACTAGATAAAAGTCATTGTCAATTTGAATTTTTTTTTTTTTTTTTTTTTTTTTTTTTTTTTTTTTTTTTTTTTTTTGTCTTCATCGAACTTTTAGCGACGACATGTCATTGCTAAAAGTTATAGTAAAAGAGTTATGAAACTGAGTTTTGTTTTTAGCGGACCTATTGCAACAGGTCTAAAATTATAGTAAGAAGTTTGAACTGAGTTTTTGTTTTTTAGCGGACCTATTGCAACAGGGTCGAGTTATCCTAACCCCCTATATATACAAAGGAAACCATCCCTACTAGGGAGGGTGTATCTTTTGTACTTTTTTTTATTTTATTTTTTTATTTTTTTATTACATATTTTTGGAAGTATTTATTTATTTAATGTTTTTTTAGTGTTTATTTGTTATGTTTTTTATGTTATGTTATTTGTATTCATCTAATGTGTTTCTATTTAATTAAACAACAACAACAATAACACGTTAAACATTAACACATTAAACAACTACAAAAAAAACTGTCATTATTCAATTAAACAACAACATTAACACATTATTTAAAACAACAACACCTACTACACATGAAGATTATTTATCTCATCTAAAAGCTCATGGAGCATTGCACCCGACTGACATGCGTGATCCTCAGAATTCCTTGCCAATTCCAGTGATGCCTCCAACGTCTTTATTCTTGTCATCAACATCTTGTTTTGAGACAATAACATCTTGGTTCTTGTTTCAAGCTTGTCAATCTTATTATCTTTAGCTACGCAGTTTGAGCACTGCGTTGAAGAAGAGGCTTGACTAAAGTTCTTGTTTTGAAAAGCATCCTTCCACATAAAGTATCCACACCCATAGTCTTCTGTTCCTGGCTGTTACATGTTAAGAAAATTATAAGAAATGTATTCTTAACAAACAAATTATTTACATAACTAAGCAAACGTATGATTATTTACCACTGAAAAAGGACATGCATAATACGGTTGACCATAAGTAGCGTCTGTACGGGATGTCCTTTCTATAATCAATCCTCTCCGACAGCGACACAAGAAAGGATTTTTTTCGTTCCACCTGGCCAAAGAATTTGTATAATAATTTACAACATAAATCAGTAATCGCATCTATTTCTGCAATACTGAAGCACATTTTGTGAAATATGCCATTGACAAAGTAATTTGTTTGCGTTCGGGAATTCTTCTCTGCATGCCCTAACCAACGCTAAATCTCTGTCAGTGATGATAACACGTGGGTAATATTTTTCGTCTATCACCTCCTTCACACATTGCAAAGCCCATTTAAAATTAGGCCCCTTTTCTTTGTCTAAAAAGCAAAACGCCATTGAAAATGTTTTGTTTGTTGAAGTTAATCCGATAATTTCAAAAAATGGCAATTTAAACAACGTGGTATTGTATGTTGAATCCATTAGCATGATTTCAGGGAATGTACACTATAGAGCATATGATGTGGGGTGAACAAAAAATAGTTCCTCAAGCTCATTATGCTCATTTACCCTCTCGTAATATGTATACACTGAATGCATCAAACCGCGTAAACAACCCACAGTTTTATCCCTTATCCCACCTGTGACCCCCATCCCATCTATACTGTCTCACACTCTCTCTCACTCATTTCCCACTCACAGTTTTCCCTTATCCCTCTATACTCTCTCCTCTCTCTCTCTTACAAAACTGCTGTGGTTTCTTGGTTGTGTTTTGGATCTTTTTAGATCTTCGACCAATAACTGATGGTGTTATATCTTTTTAGATCTAAAAAAAATGATGGTGAGACAGTATAGATGGGATGGGGGTGGGGTGGGATAAGGGAAAAATAGTGGGTGGTTTACGCGGTTTTATATTTTTTTAGATCTTTTTAGATCTAAAAAAATTGACGGTGGTTTCTAGGTTTGTTGGTTTTGTTGGAACCTGCTGGTGTTATATTTTTTTAGATATTTTTAGATCTAAAATAATTGATTGTGGTTTCTTGGTTAGAAATCGTTGGTTTTTCATCTGTGGTGGTTTAGATCCGTGGTAAAAACCATGGTTGTTTCTGTGGTGGTTTAGATATGTGGTAAAAACCATGGTTGTTGATGTTCTTGGTTAGAAATAATTGATGGTGGTTTCTTGGTTAGAAATTGTTACATCTTTTTAGATCTAAAATAATTGATGGTGGTTTCTTGGTTAGAAATCGTGGTAAAAACCACGATGGTTTAGATCCATGGTAAAAACCATGGTTGTTTCTGTGGTGGTTTAGATCTGTGTTAAAAACTATGGTAAAAACTATGGTTGTTTAGATCTGTGGTGAAACTGCTTATGTGATGTTTTTGAGTAGTTTTTGGTATTGGTGAAACTGCTTATGTGATGTTTTTGATGTTTTTGAGCAGTTTTTGATGGTGAAACTGCTTATGTGATGTTTTTGGTGAAACTGCTTATGTGATGTTTAGAAATAATTGGTGATGGTGAAACTGCTAATGTGATGTTTTTGAGCAGTTTTTGGTGATGGTGAAACTGCTTATATGATGTTTTTGATGTTTTTGAGCAGTTTTTGATGGTGAAACTGCTTATGTGATGTTTTTGGTGAAACTGCTTATGTGATGTTTAGAAATAATTGGTGATGGTGAAACTGCTTATGTGATGGTGAAACTGCTTATGTGATATTTTTGAGCAGTTTTTAATCTTTTATGTGAAACTTTTATGTTTTTGAGCAGTTTTTTTTATCTTTTTGATCTTTTATGTGAAACTGCTTATGTGGTGGTTTAGATCTTTGGTTCGGTATGATCTGCTAGCAGTTTGAGCTGTTTTTGATCTTTTATGATAAGCAGTTTGAGTAGTTTTAGCTCTTTTATGAAACTGATTATTTTATGAAACTGCTTATAAAAAAATCGAGGTACGACAATGATGATTTAAAAGAAAATTAAAAAAAAAATAAATAAATAAAATAAAATAAAATCTATTGGCATGGCATAACCGAATGGACGGCAAAGACTTTGCAACCTTCAAATTTGCAGCCATATGATTAAAAATAATAATCTGAGCCATCTCGATTTATCATATTTTTTTATAAACGTTGCTCATTTTGGAAAGTAATATATATGTAATAGCGTAAAATTATACCTCGTTCGTGTAAAACGGTGATATATTCATCATAAACTCAGCTTTTTTGATCTTCTAGCACTAACTTGTTATTTTTATTATTATTATTTTTTTTGTGAATGCAACTTTTGAAACTGTGAGCAGTTTCTTTATGATCTCAAAACAAAGAATCTTGAACAGTGAAGCCTGGTACAAACTCACCAAAAACGTGTTTCACAAAAAAAAAAAAAAATACACTATAGACATGAAGTACATAAGTTGAAACACTCCCGTGAGTAAAAAAAAAAGACACTATAAAAGCTATATGTACAAATTGAGACACAAAAAAAAATACTTTTGTTTACGTTAGAACGTGTCACTGAATCTTAAAAAAAAAAAAAAAAGACAACAAGAAGACAAAAGTACACTAGGGTTTGGGGGTAGGGAGGTTTTGTATAATATACCCCATTGCAACAATATCCGTCTTCGCTAAAAAGTACCTCGTGGAAGTCCAAAATCTTATAATGTTTTCATAAGAATTATAAAACAATAAAATGATCATAATAACCAAAAGAATAAGTGGTCGTTGTGAGTTAAAGTCCTATCAAGACAAATGTTAGATGTTGTAAGACTATGTGTAGTGGTGCGTAAGAGAGGGTGGGGGGTTGTTTGACATGTGGCATGTGGGGCTTTGTTGAAAAGGTAGTGTAATGGTAGGTGGGGCGTTGTTTGACACGTGGCAACTTTACATCTCAAACAACTACACATTGTCTAATTTTTTTTAAAAAAAAACAAAAAACAAAAAAACACAAACAAGGGGGCGCTGTCAGAACCACCCAAGCTCCTTTTTTTGGGGCAACAACGCCCCTGCGTTTTGGTCTTGTGGGCGCTGTTGGTGCAACAACCGGGCAAACCACGCCCCATTACGCTTAGACTAATGGTGTCTTGTGTTAGTTTGCTTTTCTGTAAAGTAAAAATAAAATGTTTAAAACAAATACTAAACTGATCAATGTTTTTATGGAGTTTAAAGAAACTACATTCATCTAACTTCTAGAACTTTATTTATCTAAGCAAAAAAATTAACTTTTCTAAAGCTGAATTAAATTTTCTATGAAAATTAAAAGCATGTCTCTTCATACTCATGATCTCACACAATCGATCAGTTTATCGTGACATATTGACCAAAGCCAATGTCACTAAGCTTTAATAAAAGTAAACAAAGGCAACTCAAGACGGCCAGAGAAATTGGTGTCATAGCTCACTAATTAATTGAAGTAAAATGATATAACTGTTACTATAATAACTAATAAATAGGTAAACGATAAGGTTTACATGTTAAGATCATCCGCGGAGGGTAACTAATTGGCTCAGATGCTACAGGGTAGATTAAAAGGGCAGTGTGGGACTGTGGGATTGATAAAGCTCCTGGTCCGGATGGTTTTACATTCGGTTTTTATCATCGGTATTGGAACCTTATAGAAAGTGATGTTGTCGATGCTGTTAAATGTTTCTTTCATCAAGGCCAGATACCGAAAGGAGGTAATTCTTCTATTATTACTTTGATTCCTAAAGTTCCTAATGCTAATATGGTTAAAAATTTTAGACCTATTAGTTTAATTGGGAGTTTGTATAAAATCATTGCAAAGATATTGACGAATCGTCTTGTAATGGTTTTAGGTGACCTTGTTAACGAGATAGAATCCGCATTTGTGGCGGATAGACAAATTCTTGATGGCCCATTTATATTGAATGAAATCGTCCAATGGTGTAAGAAGAAGAAGAAACAAGCTATGGTTTTTAAGGTTGATTTTGAAAAGGCATATGATTCGGTAAGATGGGATTTTTTTGGACAATATATTGAAGAAGTTCGGTTTTGGAGAGAAGTGGTGTAGGTGGATTCAAAGTTGTATGCGTTCTTCTAGGGGTTCGGTTATTGTGAATGGAAGTCCTATGAAGGAATTTCAGTTTTACAAAGGTTTTAAACAAGGTGATCCGCTTTCTCACTTCTTATTTATTTTGGTCATGGAAAGCTTACATGTTTCGTTTCAAAGAGTGGTGGATGCAGGTTTGTTCAAAGGGATCGTGTTGGCTCATTCGCTTCATCTTTCACATTTGTTTTATGCAAATGATGCTATATTTATGGGTCAATGGAGTGAATCTAATATTGATACTATTGTTCATGTGTTGGAATGTTTTCACCGTGCCTCGGGTCTTCGTATTAACATGAATAAAAGTAAGCTGATGGGTATTTCTGTGAACGCTGTCAAGGTGGAACAGGCTGCTGCGAAGATCGGATGTGTGACTCTCAAAACTCCTTTCACATATTTACGATCGAGAGTGGGTGGCCTTATGTCTCGGTTACAATCTTGGAACGAGATAGTTGAGAGTATGACAACTCGATTATCAAAATGGAAGTTAAAGACCCTTTCGATAGGAGGTAGATTAACTCTTCTTAAATCGGTATTAGGCGCGATTCCAATTTATCACATGTCTATTTTTAAAGTTCCGATGAAGGTGTTACATCGTATGGAATCAATAAGCTCTCAGTTCTTTAATGGTGCGGAAACTCATATTAAAAAGCCGATTTGGGTGAGATGGAAAAACACGTTGGCTTCTAAAGATAAAGGTGGTCTCGGTGTGTCAAGTTTATTCGCGTTAAATAGAGCCCTTATGTTCAAATGGGTTTGGCGCTTTATTTATCAAAGTTCTTCTTTATGGTCTAGGGTGATAAAAGCGTTGCATGGAGAAGATGGTAAAATAGGTAAGAAGGTGAAGTTTACTTACCCGTCCATATGGCTTAATATAATTCATGAAGTAGAGCTGCTGAAGTTGCGAGGTATTGATCTGATTAGTTTCATTCATTCTAAATTGGGTAATGGGGCGAACACGTCGTTTTGGGATGTAGCTTGGCGTGGTGATTCCGCGTTTAAAGTCTTGTTTCCTAGAATGTAAGCGCTGGAATCGATTAAGAGTATAGATGTTGCGTCGAAGTTGTCCCATTGTGGGTTAGAGTTTTCTTTTAGACGTAACCCGAGGGGTGGAGTGGAGCAGGTTCAGTTTGAGTTATTAAAGGAGAAGGTGGAAGGTTGTGTGCTTGTTAATATGAAAGATAGATGGGTTTGGTCTTTAGAAGGCTCGGGTGATTTTTCGGTTGCGTCCGTTAGGATGTTAATCGATGGCGTCTTGCTTCCGGAGGTCACTACTAAAACGAGGTGGATTAAAGCGGTTCCCATCAAGGTTAATGTTCACGCGTGGAAAGTTAAGCTCGATTGTCTTCCTACTAGATTTAATATCTCCCGTAGATGTATGGATATTCAATCTATTTTATGTCCTTTGTGTGACAATGCGGTGGAGTCGGCTAGGCATCTTTTCTTCACATGCCGTCTTACTAGTGAGTTTATGCGTAAGATTTCTCGTTGGTGTGATATTGATTATATGGAGATCACGTCATATGAAGAGTGGTTGGACTGGATTTTGAATCTCCGGCTGTCGTTAAAACATAAGCAGATCTTCGAAGGTATTTGCTACGTTTTGTGGTGGTATATCTGGAGTTTTCGCAACAAAAGGATTTTCGGTCGTGAGCTTCCCTCAAAGGAGAATATTTTTGATGAAGTGGTGTCTAGTTCTTTTTATTGGTGTCGTTTTAGATGTAAAGCTTCGTTTAGTTGGATTGAGTGGCTCAAAAACCCTCATCTTATTTCTTCGTAACGTTCTAGCTCCTTGCTAGTTTTTTCTTATAAAATTACCGTTCAAAAAAAAAAAAAATAATAAAATAAAAAAATTAGCACAGATGCATGTTGGCTGAAATGTATATGGCTTAAACTGATATATCTCCATGACCGTTCTTAGCATTTTCTTAAGCCACCCCTAATGATTGACAAACTAATTAACGTTTTTAATTAGTCTGCATATGATGTTTACATATATAACAGTACATTTGTCCGTTCTCCCTTTTAACAACTACTGTAGTAGTTTCTGTCGGGTTTTACGGGTTTAGTCTCTAAACTTTTTTTCTAACGGATCCAGTCCCTGTGGTTGCGACCCATAACGGTTTTGGCCCCTGAGACTAACGGTCATTAGTTTTTTCCGTTAGTCCTTTATACTAACATTTGCACCGTTAGTCCTTTAACGACCGTTTGCAACAAACATTTGCACCGTTAGTCTTTTATGCTAACGACCGTTTATACTTAACAAAAAATTTGTTTATTGGTTTTTCTTATAATTTTTTTTTCTAAATATCTTTAAACATTATACACGTTTTATACAAATTTTTATACACGTTTTCATATACACATTTTTATACACACGTTTTTATATACATGTTTTTATATGCACATTTTTATACACATTTTTATACACGCGTTTTTATACCCATGTTTTTATACACACATTTTTATACACATGTTTTAATACACACGTTGTAATACACACATTTATAAACACATTATATACACGTTTTTATACACACATTTTTATACACGTTTTTATACACACATTTATACACATATTTTTATACATGTTTTTATCCACACGTTTTTATACACACATTTTTATACACGTTTTTATACACACATTTATACACACATTATATACATATTTTTATACACAAATTTTTATACACGTTTTAATATACACGTTTTTATACACACATTTATACACATATTTTTATACACGTTTTTATACACGAGGATAAAAATGTGTGTATAAATGTGTGCATAAAAATGTGTGTATAAATGTGCATATAAATATGTGTATAAAAACGTGTGTGTAAAAGCATGTGCATAAAAACATGCGTATAAAAAACATGTGTATAAAAATATGTGTATAAATGTGTGTAAAAATGTGTATAAAATGTGTGTATAAAAACGTGTATAAAAAAGTGTGTAAAAACCATGTAAAAAAAGTTGTGTATAAAACGTGTATAAAAACATTTATATAAAAACGTGAGTATAAAAAATGTGTGTATAAAAACGTGTATAAATTTTAAAGATATTTAGGGAAAAAAATTATAAGAAAACCAATTTTTTTAGGAAAAAAAAATATAAAAATAAAAAAAAATAAAATAAAAAATTGAGTTAAGTATAAAAGGTCGTTAGTATAAAG
The DNA here is from genome assembly GCA_021014915.2 of Artemisia tridentata subsp. tridentata. Taxonomy (NCBI): domain Eukaryota; kingdom Viridiplantae; phylum Streptophyta; class Magnoliopsida; order Asterales; family Asteraceae; genus Artemisia; species Artemisia tridentata. Next base: position 128,415,096 of record CP139501.1, read on the forward strand.
GACTAACGGTGCAAATGTTTGTTGCAAACGGTCGTTAGCTAACGGAAAAAAACTAACGACATTTAGTCTCAGGGACCAAAACCATTATGGGTCGCAACCACAGGGACTGGATCCGTTAAAAAAAAGGTTATGGACTAAACCCGAAAAACCCGACCGACCACAGGGACCATTTATGAAATTAACTCTAACAAATATAAAAATATAAGGGTGGAGGGAGTGGTTTTACCAACACCAAAGTTTGCCAAATTACCACATCATCAATACCCAATAAAAACCTTCCAACTCACACTTCACCAATTCACCCCAATTTTCACCAATTTGGTTGCGGCGGTGTTACCGATTTGCCACTTCACTTTTTTTTTTTTTTTTTTTTTTTTTTTTTTTTTTTTTTTAATACATAAAATCCCAAAAAACTATATAAAAATTAAAAACATAACATTTTATTAATAACAAAAAAAAACATTACATAATACTTAAAAATAAACAAACCATTACATAATATTTAAAAAACCAAAACAAAATACTACATAATACTTAAAAAAAAAAAAAAAAAAAACCACTAATCGTCATTGAGATATGGCAAGTCTTGAGCGGCCACGTACTCCGTGAGATCATACCGAAGACGATGATGGACTTCTTCGTCTAGTAACTCGCCTAGGACATTATTATCAAACACTGGCTGTACCGGCTCATCCATTATATGAACCGGTGAGATTGCTCTCCCGTCGCCTTTTATGATCATATTATGCAAAATAATGCATGCGTTAATAAATTTCCCTATTTTTTCTTTGGTCATAGGCCGGAGAGGTCGTTTGACAATTTTCCATTTTGCTTTGAGAACACTAAAGGCTCGCTCGACATCCTTTCTTGCCCCCTCTTGTAACTTCTTGAACTTCTTTTCCTTTGGGTCGGTCGGATACGGGTAAGCTTTAACTAACATTGACCACTTAGGATAAATTCCATCCGTAAGATAGTATCCACGTTTGTAAAAGCGTTCACCAATATAAAATGAGTTATTCGCCGCCGTTCCATTTCGCTCGGTAAGATACAAATCAGACTGATTCAACACGTTGATGTCGTTGTTCGACCACGGTGGACCGAAAAAAGCATGACAAATCCATAAATCTTGTGAAGCGGTGACCTCAAGCATAATAGTCGGAACACCATGATCACCTCTCGTGTATTGCCCTCTCAAATGTCTTGGACAATTTAACCATTCAACGTGCGTACAATCGATGCTACCAAGCATCCCGGGTATGTGATGTCGAGCCTCATGAGCCTGGAAAATGCATGCTATGTCGTGTGCCGTCGGCCTACGTAGATACTCTCGACCGTACAACTGAATGATGGCGTCACAAAAATGATCAAGACTTTCACGTGACGTTCTTGCCGCCATACACAAATACTCGTCATACTCGTCAGGGGGATTGCCGGTTGCGAGTTGCCTAACGGCCGAAACACATTTTTGTATGGCCGTGAAACTTTTTTTCCCCCGCGCATCATAACCTTCTTGAAAATACGGGTATCTCTCTTCAATGTCGGATACTATTTTTAAGAACATGCTTTTATTCATTCGAATTTTTTTTCGAAAATAAACCTCGTCATACTTTGGTTCCTCAACGAACCAATCATTAAGACGAGTTTCAAGACCAACGTGCCGACGACGATCTACAGATTTACGGGGCCGAAAACTAGAGCTCGCCGTGTCTTGAAGATGTTCAACGGCGGATAACATAAATTGAAGCGAGGTACCATGAGTTTCGTCGGACGAAGTCGGGAAAACGTATTCGGATTCGGATTCGGAGGAATCGGAAGATATTTTTTGTTAAAAGGGTGTTAAAGTTTTTGTATTTTTAGTAAAAAAATGGTGATATTTGAAGGTATATATGTTGTTGAAATATTGAATATATAGTGGAAATGTAGAAAAAAAAGGGAATTTTTTTATTTTTATTTTTTAATTAAGTGGCCAACGGCCATATTTTAAAATTTTCGACCGTTATTTGTCATAACAATTCTCTTTCACAATCGGTAATACTTACTGATTTCTGCCTTTGCCGATTTTTGCCGAAGTCCTTGCAGCGGTGTTATCGAAGTTTGCCGATTTTTGCCGAGGCTTCACCGAGCCCACTCCCTCCACTCTAACAGAAGAATGAAAAGTAAAGTAAAAACAATAAAGTGACCCGAAATGGTTAGTACTGATGAAACATGTCAAAGAGAAAAAGGAAGTACAAAAAATGTACCATATACATCTTTATGAGTCAATTGTTTTCAGATAAAATGTTTTAAAAAAATATTATACTTTTTATCATTTGTTTTTTTGAGCAGTGAACAAAATTTTTTGTCTTTCAGTATATTTTTTACGTTTTTTTAATCTTTTATGGGTACTAAAAACTTGTGATGATCATTTTGTCCAGTGAATTTGCGAAAATTGCATCCACCGTCCCTAGGGTAAATTACGTAAATGGTACCTCTGGTTTAGCGAAAATTTCATCCACCATCCCTAATTTTTTTTTGATCCACTTCTTATGGTTTTAACCCGTTACGTTTTTATACGTTTTCGCCCGTTTTCGTCCGTTTTACTACGTTTTGGTCCATTTTTATATGTTTTCATCCGTTTTTATACGTTTTCGTCCGTTTTTCTTACGTTTTCCTCCATTTTTTTACGTTTTCGTCCGTTTTTAAACGTTTTCGTCCGTTTTCTTAGGTTTTCATACATTTTTATCCGTTATTATTCGTTTTTATACGTTTTCGTCCGATTTCTTAAGTTTTCGTCCACTTTTATTCATTCGTTTTATACGTTTTCATCCGATTTTATACGTTTTCACATTTGATGAAAAAAAATTCCGAAAAAAAGTTTTTCGACAAAAAAATTCTAAAAAAAATTGAAAAAGAATTTCGAAAAAAAAAATTTGGAAAAAAAATTTCGAGAAAAAAAAATTGAAAAAGAATTTCCAAAAAAAAAAAGATTGGAAAAAAAATTTCCGAAAAAAATCTGAAAAAAAAAATTCCGATTTTTGTTTTGAATGGACCATTTATGTAATTTACCTTAAGGACGGTGGATGCAATTTTCGTTAACCCACAGGGAAAATTATGTAATTTGGAAGGGTAAAATGGTCGTCACTAATCATCAGTACCCATAAAAGATCAAAAAAAGGAAAAAAATGCCGATAAAAGCAAAAAAAATTGTTCACTACAAAAAAAAAAAAAAAAAAAAGAGCAAATGGTGACAAATGTAATACTTTTTTAAAACATTGCCCTTGTTTTTATTATTAGAAGTAAAAAAGGTCAACTTATAGTCATTTTCCCTTAAAAGAATACTGCATGTTAATTTTCATTTAGAAAAGCAATATTTATTAAACTCCGAAAAAGAAACAAGATACAAAACAAGCCATCTCACCTCAATTAACAAGCTGCTTAAAAGAGAAATGGACCCAAAAAAAAAAAATACAAAAAACAAAAACATAAAACTACCAACACTAAACTAAAACCTCACATGAAAACTAAACACTCTAAATGGCGAATACTGCATGTTAATGTTTATACCACGATGACCATTGACACACCACATGACCTAAAAGGCAGACGGGTCCAACAATGACCTACTCGATCAAAATCAAAATCACAAGTCACCAATTCCAAAACGGCGGTGTCATTTTAGTTACTCAAATCAGACAGTTATTTAATGCGAAAGGTATGTACTTTTCTTATTGTACATGCACGTGACACGTTCCAATTGTTTTGAATAATAGTTCAGATGTCATCGGATTATAGAAAAAATATATTATACGATTTAACTTCAAATTATCAATAGATCATAGAATCACAGATGCTTTGATCTTAAACCCATTTAAATATATCGAGGAAGACATTGAACTTTAAAGAGTTATTGCCTTTCAAGAAATACATAAGCTAAAAATCGACTCCATATATGGATTCTTGGCTATTTGAACCCAAGTAATTTGCTTGTACAAACTTGATCCCTTTCATATGATTTGTTGTAAGAGTCTTTAAATTGTTTTGAATAATAATTCAGATGTCATCCGATTATAGAAAAAAGATGTTATACATTTTAACTCCAAATTATCAATAGATCATAGAATCACAGATGCTTTGATCATAAACCCAAGAAAAAATTATACGTTTGGTGTGGTTTGCTCAGATTTCATGTTTAGTCTCTAAATCGTTTTAATTACACCAGAGATACCTATTTTTGAAACCTTGCACTCATTTAGTCTCTATTTTGGATGAGCCATTAGTTTGATCGTTAAGTGTTTAATTAATATTTGTCCGTTAGTCACTCCGTTAATATTTTTTGCACCGTTAGTCCTCATTTTTTAAAATGAATTAAAAAGGGCAGCATAGGCTCGAACTCGGGTCCCAAAAACCAACGCCCCAAATACTGGACTAAGCGCCCAGTGATATAATTAAAACAAAATAAATTATATTTAACGTTTTCGTCCATTTTTTACATTTTTGTCCGTTTTTTACGTTTTCGTCAGTTTTTTTACCTTTTCGTCCGTTTTTTACGTTTTCGTCCTTATTTTACGTTTTCGTCCTTTTTATACGTTTTCGTTTGTTTTTAAACGTTTTCGCCTCTTTTTTTACTTTTTCGTTCGTTTTTATACGTTTTAGTCCATTTTTATGTGTCATCGTCCGCTTTTTTATGTTTCCGTCCGCTTTTACACATTTTCGTCCGTTTTTTATGTTTTTGTCCGTTTTTTTTATGTTTTCGTCCATTTTTATCTGTTTTCGTCCCTTTTTTAACGTTTTCATCCGTTTTTATGTGTTTTCATCCGTTTTTTTACGTTTTCGTTCTTTTTTATAGGTTTTTGTTCATTTTTTACGTTTTAGTCCGTTTTATACATTTTTGTCTGTTTTTAAACGTTTTTGTCTATTTTTTTATGTTTTCGTTTGTTTTTATATGTTTTTGTCCATTTTTATAAGTTTTCATTCGTTTTTATACGTAAAAAAATGAAAGAAAACGTATAATCTAAGCGTATAAAAACGAAAACGTAAAAAAAAAAAAGACGAAAACGTATAAAAATGAACGAAAATGTATAAAAATAGACAAAAATGTAAAAAACAGATGAAAATGTATAAAAACGGACGAAAACATAAAAAAAGGGACAAAAAGTATAAAACGGAAGAAAACGTTTAAAAATAGACGACAACGTATAAAAACGGATGAAAATAGACGAAAACGTAAAAGACAAAAACGTATAAAACGAACGAAAACGTATAAAAATAGATGAAAGCGTAGAAAAATGGACGAAAACGTAAAAAAAGTACGAAAACGTATAATAACGTACGAAAACGTAAAAAAATGGACGAAAACATATAAATACATACGAAAACAGATAAAAATGAGATTGAGCAAATAAAAGGTTAAATATAATTTATTTTGATATAATTACACCACTAGACGCTTAGTCTAGTCGTTGGGGCGTTGGTTTTTGGGCAACAAGACCCGAGTTCGAACCTATGCTGCCCTTTTTAATTTATTTTAAACAATGAGGACTAACAGTGCAAAAAATATAACGGAGTGACTAACGGGAAAATATTAATTAAACACTTAACGGTCGAACTAACGATCCATCCAAAATAGAGACTAAATGAGTGCAAGGTTTCAAAAATAAGTATCTCTGGTGTAATAAAAACGACTTAGGGACTAAACATGAAATCTGAGCAAACCACCAGGACCAAACGTGTAATTTTTTCAAAACCCAGTTAAATATATCGAGGAAGACATTGAACTTTAAAAAGTTATTGCCTTTCAAGAAATACATAAGTTTAAAAATCGACTCCATATATGGATTCATTGGCTATTTGGTCCCAAGTAATTTGCTTGTATAAACTTGATGTTTTTCATATTGTTAGAAAATGATAAAACCCGTAGGTATAATCTTATTATTAATGGTGAAAACCCTATATACCCTAAACCCACAAACTGGGCTTGGGTCTATTTATCCTCTAATATTTCCCCGCAGTCCGAGCGGCGAAATCGCAAAAGCTCAGAATGGAATAGTAAACTAGAAAAGAAATAAAAACATAACTTCTAGTCGACTCGTAACAAAACCGCACCAACGGTCGACTCTAATCGACTGGTACCAACGGTCGGCTAAATCGCCCGGTAACAAAAGCGTACCAACGGTCGACTTTAGGGACTGATACCGACAGTCAACTTTAATCGACTGAAAACAAAGTCGAACGAACAATCGACTAACAAACAAACAATAATACAATTACAATTTATTATTATTATTATTATTTTTCTTTTGTGGTGGGATTGCAGCAAACAATTAAACCATGAATTATTACATGTGGTGTTTGATTATTGCATGGGTTTGCATGGCTGTTGTGAATTATGGAATCAGGCAAACAAGCAGCAAAAAAAAAAGCAACAAAGTTGTGCGGCGGTAAGCAAAACCTAAAAAAAAAAAAAAAAAAAAAAAAACGATTAGTAAATATATATATATATATATATATATATATATATATATATATATATATATATATATATATATATATATATATATATATATATATATGTTGGTTCATAAGAAAAGTTGATTTTGGTAGAAAAGTGAAAAAAGTGTACAAATCACCCTCTTCTTATTATATATATATATATATATATATATATATATATATATATATATATATATATATATATATATATATATATATATATAGGTTGGTTTTGATAGAAAAGTGTACAAATCACCTCCTCCTTCCTCTACCTTTTTTCACATCAAACTACAGGGTCCTTATTGTATTTTCTTTCATTCTTTAAGGTAGGTTTTGTATATTCGCACCTACCCACCCCCCCCTCGAAAAAAAAAAAATAATAAAATTTTGGAGGCAATTTTTTTTTTCTGCCAAAAATTTTTCCTCCAAAATTTTATAACTATGATGCACCTTTTTATTTTTGGCGGGATTTTTTTTTTTTTTTTTTGGTGTGTTGGTGGGGGGTAGGTTTCAAAACTTACCCTGAAGTTTGAGATGTTTGCAAATTCTACCATATAATTTTTTTTTCTCACTTTTCTATCTAATTACACTTTTCTCTAGAATCTGACCTTATATATATATATATATATATATATGGTAAAGTTAGTATATATATATATATATATATATATATATTCTGACCATATATATATATATATATATATATATGGTAAAGTTAAAATAAAAATAAAAATATCTGTACATTACGTAAAAAGATTTTTTTAAAACAAAAGTTCGCGAAAAATACAAAAAAATTCCACAAGATCGGGTATATTGGTGCATAAAACTTTTGTGAAAGAAGTTTTTCTAATTTTGAGTTTTTATACGTTTTTTTTAATGCATAAAAAACGAATTTTGATGCGCAAAAAAATTTTGATGCACAAAAATTTTAACTTGTTTTAATTTGATGCGCAATGTTATTTTGATGAAAAAAGTCAAAAGAAGTTGGGTACAAAAACGAATTTTTGATGAAAAAAAAAAAAAAAAAAAACGATTTAATTCACAAACGTATTTATTCATAAATATTTTTGGAAAAAAATATGCACTTTTAGAAAAACTTACTTCACAAATTTTTCATGCACCGACATACTCGATCTTGTGAAATTTTTTTGGAGTTTTTCGAGAAAATTTTTGAATTTTTTTTACGTAATGTACGGATATTTGTCTTTTTATTTGATCTTTATCATATATATATATATATATATATATATATATATATATATATATATATATATATATATATATATGGGCTTTATTTTCAGAACCCTATTAAGTGCGGGAACTGCGAGAACTCCCCTAAACCAATCATATATTTTTAAATATTAAAGATTTTTATTTAATATTAAATATTTTTATTTAATCAAAAGGGTATAATAGTAAAAGACAATTTCTATTTATTTGTGATTTTTTTTTATTAAATTCGTTTTTTAAAATCCCATAATTTTAGGAACTTTTTTTTTTTTTTTTTTTTTTTTTTTTTTTTTTTTTTTTTTTTTTTTAATTTCCAGCATGCATTCTTTGAAAAAAGACTAGGTGCATGTATGTTTTATAAATAATGTCAATTTACATATGTTTTTAGTATTTAACTTTTTACACTTTTTTATTAAGCTACAAATACTTTTGCCTAGCTATTATTTTATTTGAAAGTTTAAAACACAAATCAAGGAACATAGACCTTTATATAAGAACAAACAAGATTGATATAATTATATCTTACATTTCATTTAATTACAAGTACAAAAAACACGTATACAATAATCACATCTCTTCAAAAATCGCAAATTATCTTCATGTACATATGTGTTCATCCACTTCTAGGTCTTCAATGATGATCATCTTCATCAATCTGAAAAAAGCATACACAAAAACAATTAAACTACAAAAATAGGAAACAAAAATTAATCACAACAAATAAGATAACACATATGCACAATCTAAAAAGATAACACATATGCACAATTTATAACAAAACAGCCATGTTCAATGTAAAAATAAGTATGTTCAATAAATAACATGTATGTTCTATGAAAACCAAAATGTGTTCTTAAAAACAAGTATGTTCACCGAAAAAACAAGTATGTTCAAACACGAATTCCACGTTTAATCTAGACATGTATTATCTACACATGAAAAACAGCCATGTTCAATGTAAAAAACAAGTATGTTCACTGAAAAACGAGTATGTTCATAAAAAACAAGTATGTTCAAACCATCCTTGAACCTATCAATTAATAACAAGAAGCAACAAACAGATTCATTGATCTGTTCAGCATCAATCATCACAATTTGTTCAAACACCAAGCGACAAACAATTAAACGCAGCCCAATTAATTTGACCAAAAGCCACAAGTGACAAATCAAAACAAACACCGATCCATTAAAAAAACTAGTACGAGGTTTAATATGATCAATTTTCACTTGTGTATAATGAATCGGTCCCACAACCAATTAACGACAAACCCAATTAATTTCAACCGATCAATCAAATCAATATAACCTTTACCAATTTATAATCAATTGATTCCCTGTGATTTACCTATTCTGTTGAGATCAATCAATATAACCTTTACCAATTAACGACAAACCCAATTAATTTCAACCGATCAATCAAATCAATATAACCTTTACCAATTTATAATCAATATAACCTTTACCAACTATAAAACTAACACATCGACGCCCATGTATATGTGATTTACCTATTCTGTTGAGATCGTTTAGATCTGATAGACATGGTGGATATACAGAATACCGACTCGCTCTTATACCCGTTGATAACGTTTTAATCAATATGATTTACAAAGATTTATAGAACTAATGATCATACCTTCCATTAAAAATTAAAAAAATAAAAAACAATAATGATCATACCTTCCATTAATCGTGTTCGTTATTTGTTTAAAAAATAGAACTGATTTGATCGATTTTTTATTTTCTCGGCACTTTTCAGATTTGGGGTTTTAGGGTTGTAGTTGAAATCGTGTGTGTTTTTATATATAAAAAAAATGAGATCAGTTATCTTTTTATGGTTTTAAGTGGATGTGATCATTTTCAAAGAGAAATTCTAGATAAAATCCGAATTTCAAGCATTGTGTAAAAAGTTAAATACCCTTTATACCCCTTTCATAAATGTTTTCAGGAAATGTAGTTTCATTTAATTACAAAAATGCCATGTTGCAATCTTAACCATTGATCATGTTAATCCAATGGTAGAAAGTGGGTTCTCGCAGTTCTCGCACTTAACAGGGTTCTGAAAATAAAGTTACACTATATATATATATATATATATATATATATATATATATAATATATATATATAACTATATATATATATATATATATATATATATATGTTCATATGGTGTACACCTTTAAAGTATGATACAATAGGCACCAATAAGGGATTGACATGTGTAACTTATATATTAATTATGCAAACAAAATTATGAAAACTGAAAAGGTTATTTTGGGTATTTAACCCACCCTCTTTCTCATTTAACCTAACACACACCCCTCTTTCTCATATTACCTTTTCTCATATTACCTAGCACACACAATTCTTATCATAAAAAAAAATAGCCGTCACTTTTTATTCTCTCTTTCCCAAGACAAAAAAGGACCCCAACCCTTTTTGTCGAACGAGCCATCGCTGCAAACCTAGACGCAGCGCATGTGAAACCCACTATTACCGATATGTTTTTTTGTTTCAAATCGTGCGTTTGTTCATCAGATTCGAATCTTGTTATGTAAAGGAGATGGTTTTCATCAAAGGCCTCTTGGTTAATAACGATAATGTTGTCACCTTTTGCTATTATTGTTGGCAAACGAAGATAGAAGTCAACAGTATTGATGTACAATTTGTAATATCAGAGTTATAGTTTATGCATTTAATTAAGTTTCTAAGCGTTATAAACGAATGGATGGGTGTAGATAGACTAATGTTGTGTTGTATTATTTACTATCAGTTTCTTGTTTTGTAGGAGATGGTTAGGTCTTGTTGCTATAAGCTTTAAGACTTGTGATGGTATGAAAATTATAGTTGGCTTAATCTGAAGTGCAGGGTGCCTTATTAGCAACTCTCCTACCATATTTGTTTGGCGAACCTTCTAATTTATGTTATCATTTTTATGTCGCTAAATACACATATTTGAATTTCAAATGAGATAGTATGAAATGTGACAACAATTTTAGAAATGAGAAACTTAATAATATGTGGTTCAAACCTTGTGTGGTGCATCTTGACATACGTAATAATATGTAATATGGTAAACAATTGTATGTCACAACCTTTGGTCATTTCTTCTTAACGTCTCTATGACATATTTTAATGGTGTTCCTATCTTTCTTTTATAATCAATCAATGGCTATCTTTATTCTTAACGTCTTCATGACATATTCATCAGTTTTTTGAAGAAGCAATTGTAGTTCTTTTTTGCCGAAATAATAGGTACCGTTTTTATGTGGCTCATAATGAGTGTACGTCAGAGTTCGATACAAGGCTATATCAAAATAAGAAGCAAAGGCTGTGACATCTTAACGTAAAGTTTGCATGTAACTAATTTACATAATGTGAGATAGCACAAACAAGAAGCAAAATAACATATAGATGTGAGATAGCACAAACAAGAAGCAAACGATTAAGACTTAATGTGAAATAGCACAAACAAGAAGAAAAGGCAGTGACATCAAGATGAAGAGGAAACCAAGCCATTAATAGATGTTAACAACATATAACATATAGCTTTATAGTAACAATATCATAAAAATATATAACTCATCATTTATTTATAATTTATATTTCTTGTTAAAGCAAGATGTTTTAACAAAAAAACTATTTAGGAAGAAACATAGGTATAAATGTGCTTCAATTCTAATCTTCATCGGCTTCACTTTCATCAATTAATCTATAAATCTTTTTCCGTCTAACTACCAAAACTTGATTCTCAATAGTTGCGGTTATCATGTCTTCATCATCATCATCTGAGGTGACAATAACATAATCCCAGTTCCAGTTTAACAAATTGGGATTGTAAAACGGATTGGGATGGGGAGCGGGATTGAGAGCACGATTGAGTTGTATATATAAACAAACAAAAGTATAAATTACCAATTACCAATTTACTTTTACTATAAATTACTGCAAGTTGAGAATGAGAATTATGGTGTTTATATATTATAGATTAGGATGATTTTTTGGAAAGTATTAAATATAAAAATTGTTCTCTTCACAAATCATATTAATAAGGAAATTGTGAGCTGTTTAGTACACGCAATTGTGAGTTGTTTAGTACACGAATTCTTCTCTTCATTACATTCATGGGTACTAAAGTGTGAATACTTTCCTAGATTACTACACACGAATTCTTTCATTACAGTCAAAGGTAAATGATTCAATATTTCCTTTATTAATTTTTTCAACATTTCACAAACCTTGACTTTTCACTTTTTCACTCGTGTATTAAGGCCTTGAATTGTTTCCAATTATTTCCAAAAATAGTTTAAGTTTACAATAGTTTCCTTTACAATCATTTAGTTTAAAGTCTTACAGCCATATAATTTTCTTTATTAGCTAGTTGACATTTCATTCTCACTATAGATATTAGTAAATAAATGTGTTGCCTATAATAGTGTCCCAACAAATCGTGTCCTGCAATACACCCATTCGTTGAAAAAGATTTGTGCCAGCCGAGCATTACAATTCCAGCCTAGCCTTTCATTTGCATTACAATTACAATAGTTTCCATTATTAAGGTTTTCAACATTCCACAACATTGACTTTTCACTTTTCCACCTTTGACCATTTTGATTATATATATATATATATATATATATATATATATACGTGGATTTATATATTATATATATATATATATATATATATACGTGGATTTGTGTTTTTGTTAAAGTTGACCAAATTAAGTTATTGAAATAAGCTTTAAACATACTAAATTATTTATTCAATGCATTAAGAACGAAACAAAACAAACGTTTATCGAATATGAGAAAATAAAAGTTACGGAGTAAATGTATTATAAACAAACACCTCTTAAAAGAAAACAAAATAAATGTTCAACCGATATGAGAAAATAAAAGTTATATCAGTTATAAACAAACACCTCTTAAAAGAAAACAATTTATAAATCATTAGATTAATAAGATTTGTAAGCTTTTACAAAATCAAATGAGTAACAACTTTAATGACAATGATAACAAATAAAACATAGCATTGACATACTTTTGCAACTATAAATTAACCTTTACAATCACAAGTAAAATTAAGAAAAAACACGAGTAAACAATAATTATAAATGACAGTTTGATATGGTCCTGTAAGCGCAAACAAAGGCAATTGATGAAAGTAAAAAAGTATTGAGATGCATAACTTCAAAATTATTACTATACCTGAACTCTGAAATTGGGCTTGTCAATTGTTGCTCTTTTTTGCTTTGTAGTATCGATGGTCCTGTAAGCGCAAACAAAGGAAATTGATGAAAGTAAAAATGCATTCAGCTGCATATCTTCAAAATTATTACTATACCTGAACTCTGAAATTGGGCTTGTTAATTGTTGATCCTTTTTTGCTTCGCAGTATTTATCAAGCACCGAATTCATGCTGGTAAGAGTAGCACAAATTTTCTTTAGCTTATAACCCTTTATGCTTGAAATTATATTGCAACTTCAGTGATTACAAATAAGAATCCATAGTACATCTATATTAATATTTTCTTCCACATACACTACGTTTAGAGATCAAATGTAACCCAAATCAACCCATTTATAATTATATTGGCTGTAATGTTTACCTATTATGAGTCTATAAAGAAATTAGAGATTGAGTGGTTTGAAGACGAAAACTCATAGGTGCTATGATTCCATAGTTTTCAATCTCTACATCAGTGAATGTGAGGGCCTTTTGTAACTTTCTTAAGGATAATACTTCAACTTCTATCATATATGATGCAAAAACATGTCTATGATCCGAGAGCCTATTCTCGGTCCTCCGGTGGTCACACCTGAAAAAGATACAATGGGCATTAAAGATAGGTTCACATGTGACGTTTTAAGTCACATTTTAGGTAGATACGTTGCATACCATGCTGGAGTATGCCTACCAACTTTAGGATCTGAGCCATGGTATTTATCAGAATTCGGCTGTATGAAGTAATTCAAGCCTATAATAGAGTCATTAGTGGAATAGAAGAAAAAAAAGAACATGTTATTGTAAAGAGCCATGAATTACTCAATTACCATAGTTTTTGCACAAAGCCATACATAGATAAGCCTTTTGGTGATGTTAAGGACTTTGATCCATAGCATGACACTTCCATATAGATCCATTTTTAAATATACTCCGTACTTAGCTTAGCCAAAACACTTTGTAACTGGATGTCATGAATTTTAACAAATTGAGCAATGAATTTAGTATTTACACATTAATATAATACATACATTTGCCCAAAAACAGTTTTAATTAACTCATTAGTGGAACTACAATAAATTAATTTTTAGTTTGTTTACTAACAGATGCCAAGTATATCTGCCTACTCCAAACAATATAAAGGAAATTAAAGGACATTAACATCATCAGTTCAACCAATAGGATCAAAATTAAGACCCACATTAAACTAAAAAGTAAAAAACCAAATTGAACTAACCATAACTAAGAATCAAACCATGAAATGAAAGTCGGTGACGTATCAGAAGAAGTCTGAGTCGAAATGGCTCTATGGAAGCTGGATAGATGGAAACTCCATGTCTATATAAGTTAAACAAAATTACGTGTCAAAGATTACGTCATTCAAAGATTAAAGCAAGAATTAATGATACACTTATCTTGCATCATTACTCATATTAGAATAAAATAGCAATACAAAATCAAATTTTTAATGAATATCTAAATACAATAAAGGGAAACAAAAACTTATAGATACAAATTATCAATTATCAATACAAAAAGCAATACTCCGAATATATTTATTCAAGGGTAAGTTGGTCTTTGTTGCTAGCCTGTAGAGTCAGGGACTTCATTATGCTTATGATGTTTAGGATATGCCACTTGCCCATAAAGATCGTACTTATTAAGCATCTTAATAATTGACATAAGCATCGATGCATTGGTGCTTGGCATCTCATCAATGTTATCTTGGTTACCCATAATTAACGTTTGCAAAAGTGGGTGAAATTTTTTCCTTAGTAATGAAACAAATCCAATCATGACTTGCCAGAAAAGAATATGACTACACAAACAACGTATAGAATGATGTTAAAGGCTTTTGGTTATTTAAATATAACAATATTATGGAATATATTATGATTCTTAACTCTTAAATTTAAAGACAACTAATAGAAAAAAAAGCCTTGAACCTTTGTCCAGATAGGTAGGTCTGGAGAAGCCAACTAATATAATCACTTTTTGTTGATTACATGTTTGAGTTATGCAAAATTGGATACTTACGGGATTACAGGACAATCGTAGATTTCAGGATGGGTTAGTAATAATGCATTGAGTTCTGCCGGAGGAACCTAGAAGTTAGATAAAAAAAAGTTATAAACCATTGTAAACTAAAAGTTTGATGTTAACGAAAAGTTACCAAAAATATGAAAGTATATATATTAACTCATGACCTTGATAATTTGTCAAATATTAGCTTCTGATATAATCTTATAAAACATTAACTAAGATGGAATACCTTGATTATTTGAGTTGTTGGAGTCATAATCTTGCTCAATTTGGAATTTATAATAAATGCAATATGTTTAAAGACACACAACATTATTAGAATGTCATCTAGTGGTCGTGTCTGGTGGCAGGCTGCATTGTGGGATTATAAAATGAAGTACATAATTATGACCAAGCCAAGCATTAAACATATACATGGATGACTTGAACAAACAAAAAGGGTACCCGAGAAAATCAACTGTATCATGAAGAAAACTTAATCTGTTATTGTTTTTACAGGAATGATCTAAGATTTGTGTACCTTATTAGGAATTCACCATGATTAGGAATTCACCATGAATAAACAAAAACCTAATGAAGATGTGTAGTTCATGATTGAAGGCTGTACCATTCATTCTTGTTCTACATTCTCAGAAACTAATCCTAAACCACAACCACATGCATTTTCCCGTAATAAATAAGTAACAAAGTGTGTCTACGTAGTCCTTGTTGTAACAACCGTAAATTTTCACATAGCAAAAATGACTATTTTACCCTTTGACTTTTTTAAGTTGACTTTGACTTTACTCCTTGACTATTTGACTTTTACCTTAACATAATAACAAATACTGTAATCGGTAGTTAACCGATAACTTCCCAAGTTAAATAACCCGCTCTGATTTGAATTATTACTATCTAAACGTTACGTTCACCTTTGTCTATTTAACAAGAGAATATATTGTTATCCTTACATACCAACACCGATATAATAATGATTTACATTCGATAGTCATTATTAGACATCAATAGTCTCGTTTTTGTATTGATTTTATAAAAACGTCTACAAGAATACATTTTTCACAATTACCCAACCAAAGTACCGTGTTTATACTTTAACTCAACGGGACACAGGGTATACACCATACACTAAATAATAAAATCCTTATCCCTATAATAGATAAGATATCTTATCTTATCTCTTTTACTCTCTCTCTCACAATCAGTATAATATATTCCCTTCTCCTCTCTCTTTATAAATTTGATCTATACTCCCTCCTCTTTCATTTGCTAAAACACTGCTCCATATCTTTCCCTCTCTCTATGGTGAACGACAAGCAACAACAACACCACCACCATCGACATCACCTCCATCACCCTTGAGCTCCACCACCTGACCACAGCCATCACCTCGTCCCATCTCTCCTTCTTGTTAAATTGTAAGTCGACATCCCATAATCATTTCATTTGTTTATTCTTATAAAATCCGAGTACAAGTGTTTCTTAATAACTTTCGTGGATAACAATTCGATTAAAACGTTTGATAATCATTCGTGTGGTATAACAATTATTTAAGGGGCATTTGGGTGATTTATTTTGGATATCGGATCGAGTCAACCCGTATGTGTTCAAGCCGAGACCCGTGATGGGTCGGATGGTTTTGGAACTACTTTTTTATTGAGTTATTTGGTTTTTATGTTAAGTGGTTTATTTGGCTTGATTAGTTTGTGGCTTATCTTGTTTATTTTGTCTCGGTTTGACCCACCACCGAGAGCCACCAGGGTGGTTTTGGGTTGGTAAAATCACAGCCAATAGATGTTTTGGTTTTAGTTTGGATTGATTTGTGTTTTTGGTTTTATATGGGATTGATTAACAAGAAAACCGAGGGCTGCTTAGATTGCTTATTTACTACTTATAAAGGGATGTTTGGTTGCTGAATTTCTGCACTATATAGGGTGCGTTTTGCTTGTTTAATTGCTGCACAACCAGGGGTGTTTGTGGGCTGCTAAAATAGCCCCAACCGAGGGCGATTGTTGGCTGCAAAACAGCCCCAAATGGGGTGTGTTGCTGCTGGAAATTCAGCATATATAAGGGTGATTGTTTACTGATTTTTCTGCATATATAGGTGTGCTTGTATGCTGATTTTTCTGCATATATAGGTGTGTTTGTATGCTGATTTTTTTGCATATATAGGGGTAACTGTTTGCTGATTTTTCTGCATATATAGGTGTGCTTGTATGCTGATTTTTCTGCATATATAGGTGTGTTTGTATGCTGATTTTTCTACATATATAGGGGTGATTGTTTGCTAATTTTCCTGCACTAAAATGAGCACGTTTAGTGCTATTTTTCTGCACATAAAAAGGCATGTTTGCTGCTGTTTTCCTACATATATAGAGTGCGTTTTGGTTATTTAACTTGTGAGGCCTTTTGAGATTTCGGCCTATATGTTTAGCTTATGAATTCGGCTAATAAATTTTTATTCATTTACTTGTTTTAAAAACTTGAATCATTAACGGACTAGACACTTATCGGACTAAGCATACATTGGGCAATTAGACACATATTTGAATGACGGACTAAATATATAAATGTACATATATGATGTCAGATAAGGATTATTAATATTAGATTTGGGATTATTAAACTACCTATTTGACATGTTTGTGCTTAAATAAACTTAACCATCGACTTATCTTTTACCTAATTGCTAATTGATTCTTACGTGGTTATTTTCCTTTCATACTTATGCTATATGATTTGTGCTTTGGCGTACGTCTTGTCTGAGTCTATAACTTTGTACCACCACAAGAATGGGATACTAAACTTTTACAAAATTGATACAAATATTCCACGAAATCTACAATACTCTATCTTTTGAAACTCGTACATATCGATTACTTTCCGCTTGTCATATTTTGAGACACGCTTATATTCATTAGGTTATGACGATTCCGTATTCTTTGAGCTACTCCTTACACTGTTCTGCCATACTCTTTAGCACCGTTGTATTACTCACTTCACTACATTTCAAGGTGAGTCATAGCCCTACTTTTACAATTATTACTTGCTTTTCATTGGGGTGAGAAACATGCAAAACACTTTTTAAGGAACGACACTATACTAATGTTTTATTAAACTATTACGCAACGATTAGCCTAAGCATTGTATCCCCTTCATGCCCAAACTCATGAACCGACAATTCCACTTGGGAAGCGCGAATGCTATAAATAGATCTATTAGGGATGACACCCCCGTTCGGTTTGGTTAGGTTGACCAAATGCGAGCGTATAACATGTCGAAACACGAGTGTCTCGGGATCGACACTTACACAGGCTTTTATTTAACGTGCTTCTAGAGCATGCACATTATTAAGCTTCGGTTGCATGAACTTAGTGCTAGCATACTACACATTTACATTGATGTGTCATCATATTTATTGGGATGGTCACATGCTGCAATTATGGTACAACTTTACTGCTTTATATAAACCTATAAACTCACCAACCTTTGTGCTGACACTTTTAGCATGTTTTTCTCAGGTCCATAATGAGCGAGGATGGCACGGATACATCAAGAAGGCTATAAATTTTATTATCATTTGAAAACTTATTTTGTAAATCTTACAACTACTGGGACCTCACTTTATAAACTCTGATCTTCTAATGGTAAATCTTTTAAAACGACTCAACTAGAGATCGTTTTCTATCATTATAACTGTCATGCCATGAAGTAACAACAAGTTTGAATTCCGCTGCGTATCACGAAATTTGGGGTGTTACAGATTGGTATCAGAGCTATAGTTATAGAGAAACGGGTCTAATTGAGACCTGAACTATAACCACTCTTACAAACAAAACATTTTATAGCCTTTCGCTCTCCGTGCCTTCCATCCTCTAGACGATTATGTGACTTCTATGTAATTATAGCTACACAAACACTTTAGTATATTGATATATACACACTCGACACACTTTCGATTACTAAATACATCTGCGTATGCCTATTCTAGGGCATTACGGCACAACCACATTTTTTCAATCATGTACCTACTCATACTTTAGCAGTGGGTTGTAAACACACAGGTTGCAAGTCTTGTATGGGTGGGACTTGGGACTGAGTGGATTTATGATGCCTTTGCTGTGGAGACTTTATTTAAGGGCTTACAATTCAACTATACATATATGCCCTTCTCATACACTTTTGTGGTCAAGGAAACTTACCCCAGGACATTGTAATTGATTACAATGGTCTTTCCTACTACCTAGATATTGTAATTTATACAATGGTCTCATTTATTTTTCAAGGCACTGTAAGTTCTACGGTGGTCTCTATTACATCCCCAGACACTGTAAACGAAACAGTGGTCTCACATATTTCTTAGACATTGTGAGTTGCACAATGGTCTCATTTATTTCTCAGACATTGTGTGTTGCACAATGGTCTCAATTATTTGTCAGACATTGTAAATGATTACAATGATCTCTAAACCCCTCACGACTTTATATTATTTTACATGAAACCTGTCACAAACTATTAAATTCCTTGGTAGAAATTAAAGATATGAAATTTCTAAGGAACAAACTGATTCATCATCTACAAAAGCTGAAGTTCAGCAACTTTCTCTACATTCATCAAAGTTCTCTTCCGAGCTTTCATTGTTAAAAGTCTATGATTCTAGCCCAGTGTGGACTATTTTTCCTTTCCACACGTATGAGTGTTTTGTCAGAAATTCTTAAGTAGGATGATTTACAAAGTCTTTATTTGAATGGATTGGGACGCCTTTTTATTTAAATAAAGAAATTGTGAATCGCCGAACCATAAGTTTATATTTCTTTATTTACATTGTTTGGGACGCTTCTCTATGTAAATAATGAATTATAAATAAGTGGTCTTATTTGTATCCGATATGACATGAGTATGAACTCGAAATTGAGAATCTCCAGTATTCTATTATTCAGTAAAAATCTTAAGACCTCATTTGAACTGCCTTAGTTCATTCTTAAGTTATCACTTTTACCGTTACAAATCCTTACAATCATGAGCTATTTATTGAGTTAACAGACTTGTTACACTATTGACTTGGTTCAATCTTGAACTAACACTCACTATTCCTCTGGAAGATATCCAGATTGATGAATGCCCGAACTTTATCAAAGAACCTATCAAGATCATAGACAGTAAGGTCAAACGACTTAAGTAAAGTCGCATTCCTATTGTCCAAAATTTGTTAGAACTTTCAGTAAGAACTTGAATTCACGTGGGAGCGTGAAGACCAGATGCGTCGCAAGTACTTTCATCTTTTCTCGAACAAACTGTCCATAGATAACACCCACTGAACTTCGGGATAAAGTTCCAAATGAGAAGTGGATAATGTAACAACCCGTAAATTTTCACACAGCAAAAATGACTATTTTACCCTTTGACTTTTTTTAAGTTGACTTTGACTTTTACTCCTTGACTATTTGACTTTTACCTTAACGTAAAAACAAATACTGTAATCGGTAGTTAACCGGTAACTTCCCAAGTTAAATAACCCGCTCTGATTCGAATTATTACTATCTGAACGTTACGTTCACCTTTGTCTATTTAACAAGAGAATATATTGTTATCCTTACATACCAACACAACAATAATAATGATTTACATTCGATAGTCATTATTAGACATCAATAGTCTCATTTTTATATTGATTTTATAAAAACGTTTACAAGAATATATTTTTCACAATTACCCAACCAAAGTACCGTGTTTATACTTTAACTCAACGGGACACGGGGTATACACCATACACTAAATAATAAAATCCTTATCCCTGTAATAGATAAGATATCTTATCTTATCTCTTTTACTCTCTCTCTCTCATAATCAGTATAATATATTCCCTTCTCCTCTCTCTCTAAAAATTTGATCTATACTCCCTCCTCTTTCATTTGCTAAAACACTGCTCCATATCTTTCCCTCTCTCTATGGTGAACGACAAGCAACAGCAACACCACCACCACCACCACCATCGACATCACCTCCATCACCATCGAGCTCCACCACCTGACCACAGCCACCACCTCGTCCCATCTCTCCTTCTTGTTAAATTGTAAGTCGACATCCCATAATCATTTCATTTGTTTATTCTTATAAAAGCAGAGTACAAGTGTTTCTTAATAACTTTCGTGGATAACAAATCGATTAAAATTGTTGATATAAATAATGCCTAAACACGTTATTAATTTTTTTTGATATCTCTATGTTTTGATAATCACAAAATGTAAAATCATTAAACGAAAGATTATGACGTAAACAAGTATTTAGTTGTAAATATCTATTTTGACAACTCAATCACTTAAGGTATGAATAAACAAATGCTTAATGCATTATATGATCAAAGGAACTTTTTCTTAATCACTAAACTTTTTATAAAATGTCACAAACATTTTATATTTTTTAGAAAAACATTTTTGGTATTAAATAAATATGTTTAATCTATTATAAATATATGAATTCAAATTTTCAACCAAAAATGGAAAAATGTTCCAGAAAAACCTTCCCCACAAAAAGACAAATCTGTGCAACGTTCGGATTTGGGCGGCCCCTTAATTCACTAGGCGGTCCCCTTAAAATTAAGGGGACCGGCCACCTATTTAAGGGGACCGCCCCGCTCCTCTAGGTCCTCAGATTTGCCTATAAATACTGGTTCATCTCTAGACTTTTTTCTCACCTTTTGCACCCCAAACCTTCTGTTCTAAATCTCTTCTAATCCTTTCTAAATCCTTTCTAAATCCTTTGATCATATATTCTTAAGCATTAGTTTCTAAGTGATCTAAGCTTCTACCATTCAAGTGCAAATGAAGAATACTCCTTCAACAACTAAAGAAGAAGTATTGCAACTTAGTATCATCTTGCTACCTAAGTTGTTTGTGTAATCATTCATTCATTTGTGTATAAGTTGTGTATATTTGTTAGATAGGTGTGAGCATAATTGTTTAGGCTAGATTGGTGTGTAAGTAGTGAAGTTGTGAAGAAGTTAAGGTGTGTAAGTAGTGAAGGTGTAAAGAAATAGAAGAGTAAATAAGTTGTGTTAGGTAGTGGAGTAGTCGTGAAGCCGGTGTGAAGAAGTTGTGAAGAAGTCGTGATTGAAGTTGTGAGATTGGTTCTAGCTACGATTAGAACTCGACATTTAGCTTTGTGTCGTAAAATTGGTGTAAGCTAAAGTTGTGTAAGGTTTTCTACGCCTTAAGGGAGCTTGTTGACATAGTGAAGAAAACTCTCGAGTTAGGTGCTCGGGGAGTGGAGTAGGGCAAGGAAGGTGTCCTTGTAGCTGAACCACTATAAATCCTTTATCTCGCGGTTCGATCTTTCCATCTCTATCTTTCATTTCATTTCATTACTTTACTTGCATTGTTTATTTAGATTTACTAATATTTGTTCATATTGTTCAAAAGTTGAGTTCACATAAATTCGAATCTAAGTTTTTTAAAAGGTAAATAAAGTTTTCATAATAAAATTAAAAAGACGTAAAACTATTCAACCCCCCCTTCTAGTTTTCCACAATTGGTATCAAGAGCCACGTCAAACAATATTTTTGAAATAAATTGTATTTTAAAACTTGAAACGATCTATGGAATCCGAAAAATATTTAGAAGGGCAATCTATGCAAAAACCACCACTATTCGAGAGTGATGGTTTTCTTTATTGGAAAAATAGATTCGAAACTTATGTGAAATCAAAAGATCTTGATCTTTGGCATGTTATTACCTATGGTGATTTTCCCCCTATTCAAAATAATCCTTTAACTAAAATAGATGAAATTGTACATTTTGAAAAATAAAATGATGATTTGAAAAGGAAACTAGCAAAAAATAATGAGGCTAAAATGGTGATTTATAATGCATTACCACGCAAAGAATATGAACGAATTTTTATGTGTCAAACCGCGAAAGAAATTTAGGATTCTTTATTAATCACTCACCAAGGTAATAGTCAAGTCAAAGACAACAAAATAGATCTTCTTGTTCAACAATATGAACAATTTACAATTCCTGAAGAGGAATCTATTGATAATGCATTTGCTAAATTTAACACTATTATCACAAGTCTAAAAGCACTTGATGAGACTTTTTTTAGCAAAAATTGTGTAAGGAAATTTCTTAGGGCATTACATCCAAAATGGCGCGCGAAGGTCACGGCTATTGAAGAATCGAAGAACTTGATGACGTTATCGCTTGATGAACTTATCGGCAACTTGAAGATCCATGAAGAAATTATAAAGAGAGACTCGGAAACGGTCAAGAGCAAGAAAGATCAAATCAAATCTCTTGCGCTAAAAGCCAAAAAGGAACTTAGTGATGATGACGATTCAAGTGACTATAGTGAAGACGAAGAATATGCAATGGCCGTAAGAGAGTTCAAGAAATTTTTCAAGAGACGAGGAAGATTCACAAGACAACCACGAGATGAAAAAAGATCGCTTCAAAGAAATAGGAATGATAACTACGGGAAAAGAAAGTGCTTTAGATGTGGAAGCCCAAACCATCTCGTTGGCAAATGTCCAAAGCCACCCGGTTATGATTACCAAAGCGCCTTTGTTAGTGGAGCATGGAGTGATAGCGACAAAGAAGAAGCGGACAAAGCAAACGACGAAAAATGTCTTGTAGCTCAAGCAACCGATGAAATATGTCTAGGAATAAATTTGGAGCCCGACGAATGGATTAAGGATAGTGGATGCTCGAAGCACATGACGGGGAATCGCAAGCTATTTTCCTCCTACAAGGCATACAACGGAGGTAATGTTATTTTCGGTAGTGACTTGCCTGGAAAAATCATTGGCAAAGGTACGATTTCTCAAGACTCCCTAACTATTGAAAATGTTGAGCATGTAGCTAATTTAACATACAACTTGCTTAGTATAGGACAAATATGCGATAATAAGTGTAGGGTTACCTTTACCGATAAAGATAGCGAAATAGTTAAGGACGGAAAGGTCATAGGTAGAGGAATTAGGAAAGGTGGCGTTTATGTCATGAAACTAGGAAATAAACCGGAAGATAAAATATGTCTAGCAACCTTAGATGAAAACTCTACATTGTGGCATAGGAGATTAGGTCACGCAAATATGCAACAAATACAATCCCTAGCCTCTAAGGAATTAGTTAGAAATTTGCCAAACCTAAGATATGATCAACACTTTTGCGATGCCTGTAAAATTGGAAAACAAGCACATGCTAGTCACAAAGCTAAGAATATAGTCTCCACTACTAGATGCCTAGAATTATTACTCATGGACCTTTTTGGTCCATCCGCAGTGCGGAGTTATGAAGGTAACCGTTATACCTTAGTAATTGTAGATGATTATTCACGATACACGTGGACTAGATTTTTAAGCGATAAAACCGAAGCCTTTAAAAAGTTTGAGATATTTAGTAAAATGATTCAAAACAACTTAGGATGTTCTATAGTATCTATTAGGACGGACCATGGTCGAGAATTTGATAACAAAGTGCAGTTCGGAAAATATTGTGATTTAAATGGAATATCTCACAATTTCTCCGCTCCTCGCACTCCACAATCAAATGGGGTAGTAGAAAGAAAGAGTCGCTCCTTACAAGAAATGAGTAGAACAATGCTAAATGAACAATCTATCCCACAAAAATTTTGGTGCCACGCCGTAGATACATCAACATATATAATAAATAGAGTCTCAATTAGGCGAATTTTAGGAAAAACCCCATATGAGTTATTAAGAGGTAGAAAACCTAATCTAAATTACTTTAGGGTATTCGGGAGCAAATGTTTTGTTCTCAATACAAAAGATTACCTTACTAAGTTTGATCCTAAGTCGTACGAAGGAATTTTTCTAGGGTATTCGCAAAATAGTAAAGCGTATATAATACTTAATAAACACACTATGAAAATAGAAGAATCCTTGAATGTAACATTTGATGAAACTCCACCACCACCTAAGACATTGCCTCTAGAAGATGATGACCTAGTTGAAGAAGAAGCTATTGAGGTTAGTAAAACTAAATCCTTAGGTGATGATAATGAAAATATAACACTAGGAGAAAACGAAATAGTAAATGTTAAGGAATCTAAATCACACCCACTAAATAATATAATAGGAAGCCTAAATCAAAGAACTCTTAGATCACAAGCTCAAGATAAAAATAATTTCTTTTGTTTTCTCTCAACAATAGAACCTAAAAATATAAATGAGGCTTTAAAAGATGAAAGTTGGGTTATGGCTATGCAAGAAGAACTAAATCAATTTAAGACAAATGACGTTTGGAAACTAGTCCCAAATCCCATGAACATGACCATCATAGGAACTAAAAAGGTATATAGAAATAAGCTAGATGAAAATGAAATTGTTACTAGGAACAAAGCTAGGTTAGGTGCCCAAGGTTATAATCAACAAGAAGGAATTGATTATGACGAAACTTATGCCCCCGTAGCTAGATTAGAATCTATAAGAATACTTCTTGCCTATGCATGCGCCCTAGACTCTAAGTTATTTCAAATGGATGTGAAAAGTGCATTCCTTAATGGTTTTATCAATGAGGAGGTATATGTGGCACAACCTCCCGGATTCATTGACTTCGCAAAACCTGATTATGTTTATAGACTAAAGAAAGATTTATATGGACTCAAACAAGCTCCTAAGGATTGGTATGATCGATTAAAAGCTTTTCTTATTAAACATGATTATTCCATGGGAATGGTAGATAACACTCTTTTCACGAAAAAGAAAAGCCCAAATCTCATCATTGTCCAAATATATGTCGATGACATTATATTTGGATCGACTTGTCAGGATATGTGTGATGAATTCGCCAAAATCATGCATGATGAGTTTGAGATGAGTATGATGGGTGAACTAAATTTCTTTCTAGGATTACAGATAAAACAATTAGAAGATGGAATATTTTTTAATCAATCTAAATACATTAAGGAGATGCTTAAGAAATTTGGATTAGAAAACTCTAATCCTATGAAAACACCGATGTCCACAGAAATAAAACTCACAAGAGATGAAGAAGGTGAGTCCGTAGAAAACACTAAGTATAGAGGAATGATAGGTAGTTTATTATTTTTAACGACAAGTAGACCGGATATCATGTTTAGTGTCTGCCTTTGTGCTCGCTTTCAAGAGGATCCCAAAACCTCTCACCTAGAAGCGGTTAAGCGTATCTTATGATACATTAAAGGCACTATACACTTAGGATTATGGTATCCTAAGGGATCCGACATAGAAACCATCGTCTATGCGGATTCGGATCATGCGGGAGACTACGTGGATGGAAAAAGCACTAGCGGTATTTGCACGTTCATGGGATGTTGCCTAACATCTTGGTTTTCGAAGAAGCAAACCGCTCTTGCTATTTCTACTACAGAAGCCAAATATGTAAGCGCTGGAAAGGCATGTCAACAAGCATTATGGATGAAACAAGCTCTCGTAGATTATGGCATTAGGTTAGATAATGTCCCAATTATGTGTGATAATAAAGGTGCTATAGATTTAAGTAAGAATCCTGTACAACACTCTAGGACTAAACATATAGAAATACGTCACCACTTTCTTCGCGATAACGTTCAAAAAGGAAACATATCTATAGAAAAGATTGCATCGGAAGATAACATAGCAGACATATTCACTAAACCCCTTAAGCGCGAACTCTTTAACCACTTACGTTTAGGCCTAGGAATGATGGAACAAATTGACTAAATTCTCTGCACTTTTAGTACATTTTTCATCATCAGATGGGCGGCCCCCTTAATGTTATAAAGGCGGCCCCCTTAATTATTAAGGGGACCGGCCTCTCATTAAGGGGACCGGCCATCTGTCTGTGAAATTTTTTTTTCTTCCTTTCTGCCTTCCTCTCATCTGTGTCTAGGAATCTGTTTTGCACAAACCTAATGATTGGGAAACATTTTTCTTTTGCATGAATATATTTATATACAAAACCCAATCTACTTTCTTCAAAGCATTCTCACATTTAGGAAAACACATGAAAACCATTTTCCTTGCATTGTTGTATAATGCTAAAAACATTTTTCTCTCATGCATAAAATCTCACATGAATTGTCAAAACATATAATCTAATATATATCTTTGATATTCATATATTGAGCAAAATCAAATCAAGGAGACTTTGGATTGTTTCTTAGGAAATTTTTGCATTTAGGAGTCGAAACAATCACATCTCCACATTTGTTGCATATAGGCACACACTAGAACAAAATTGCTAATCACATCTCCACTTTTGTTCCATCACCTATTTCTTGTTAGTTTCTAGTGCCTTTATTCTATTATCCTTGCCTTATATGATTAATCCTTGATTGCTAGATATAATTTATTGCTTGTTTATGTGTTTAATTAATATGTCTTGCATGCATAATTATTAATATATTACTCTATTGCCTCAAAGAGTGGGACTTGCCTAAAACCAAAAACTCAAAACATAGCCCTCCTTACTTATTCCTGCAGAAAAACTCATTTCTGGAACTCAGAACACCATCAGATGGGCGGCCCCCTTAATTATTAAGGGGACCGGCCCTATTTAAGGGGACCGACCATCTACAGGCTGAGTTCACAGAATCTTTTTTTGCTTTTTAGCCCATTTCATCCTACCCTTCCCTAAATTCACAAACAAATTCTGTCCTGATCACCCCAACAAGTTTATCAATCCTTAATCTCATCAATCCTCCACTATAAATATCCTCATTCCTCACCATATACACTCATCTCATCATGTCTTCTCCCATCAACCCAAAACCAAAAACCTCAAAGCTAACAAGGATGACCATAAAACCCGGGTGGAAAAGAAAACCTCACCCTCACAACAAGTCCATCACAAATGGCGTGACTAGACAACCAACACCTCCATCCTCATTCATTCCCAACTACTCTCCAAGATCTCAACCTCATTCCATTGAACCATTTCACAAATCCTATCATGTTGGCCAAACATCCACATTCATTCCAAACTACACTTCTAAACCTCAAACCAACTTCAATGAAACCTTTGAAAACCCTCATCATTTTGGTCAAACACCAAACTTTACCTCAAACCACACACACCAATTTCATCCATTCCCACCAAATGACCAAATCCACATTCCCACGGAAAGGCAAAAGTTTCATGAAGAGATTAACCAAATCCATGATCTTAGTGATCTCCTTGCTATGCACCTTGCACAACGCAACAAGGGACAACCTCTATCCTCACCCTACTCAAATTGCTTACCACACTCTCTCAACTTGGATCAAGTTACAAACCACACCCACTATTGCCCTTGTTGCATCTTCCTTCAAAAACAAATTCTTCACTTAAGTGAAGATATTTCTTGGATCGAATATCTACTCACCCGTCCTCATCCTATTCCTCCCCTAAAACGATATAATCTCGTTAGATCCACTTCATCCGCTCCATTTCCTTCACCATCAAATAACTAAGCCCCACTCACAAGCTTTCCGCCTCAAAATAAAATCCCTCACCCTTTTGTGTCGCAAGCAAGTCCAATCGCTCTCTTTGGCAATATTAGGACCATTATTGTCTTTTACTTATGTTGTAACCCTTATATTTTACGCATATCGTGTGATGTAATGATGATTCATGTGCTATACATGAACATCTTGAATGAATGAATAAGATTAGTTGTTTGTTCTAAATATTTTTGCTATGCATATATATGTCTTTGTGTTCTTAACTTGTTTTTGCGGCCAAAATTTCCATAGCTCGTTTCCTTGGTACCCACAAACGAGGGGGAGTATACATCAAGGGGGAATTCTCGTTCCGACAAATTTCATATCTAAATCTTGTCGGCGTAACCTTTTTGATTCTACAAAAAGGGGGAGAAGTAGATATAAACTCACTAAATACTTGTCTAAAAATTATTCTTTTAGATTTAAAGAGTTTAGATTTTGTAATCATCAAAAAGGGGGAGATTGTTGATATAAATAATGCATAAACACATTATTAATATTTTTTGATATCTCTACGTTTTGATAATCACAAAATGTAAAATCATTAAGCAAAAGATTATGACGTAAACAAGTATTTAGTTGTAAATATCTATTTTGACAACTCAATCACTTAAGGTATGAATAAATAAATGCTTAATGCATTATATGATCAAAAGAACTTTTTCTTAATCACTAAACTTTTTATAAAATGTCACAAACATTTTATATTTTTTAGAAAAACATTTTTGGTATTAAATAAATATGTTTAATCTATTATAAATATATGAATTCAAATTTTCAACCAAAAATGGCAAAAATGTTCCAGAAAAACCTTCCCCACAAAAAGACAAATCTGAGCAACGTTCGGATTTGGGCGCCCCCCTTAATTCACTAGGCGGTCCCCTTAAAATTAAGGGGGCCGGCCACCTATTAAAGGGGACTGCCCCGCTCCTCTAGGTCCTCAGATTTGCCTATAAATACTGGTTCATCTCTGGACTTTTTCCTCACCTTTTGCACCCCAAACCTTCTGTTCTAAATCTCTTCTAATCCTTTCTAAATCCTTTGATCATATATTCTTAAGCATTGGTTTCTAAGTGATCAAAACTTCTACCATTCAAGTGCAAAAGAAGAATACTCCTTCAACAACTAAAGAAGAAGTATTGCAACTTAGTATCATCTTGCTACCTAAGTTGTTTATGTAATCATTCATTCATTTGTGTATAAGTTGTGTATATTTGTTAGATAGGTGTGAGCATAATTGTTTAGGCTAGATTGGTGTGTAAGTAGTGAAGTTGTGAAGAAGTTAAGGTGTGTAAGTAGTGAAGGTGTAAAGAAATAGAAGAGTAAATAAGTAGTGTTAGGTAGTGGAGTAGTCGTGAAGCCGGTGTGAAGAAGTTGTGAAGAAGTCGTGATTGAAGTTGTGAGATTGGTTCTAGCTACGATTAGAACTCGACATTTAGCTTTTTGTCGTAAAATTGGTGTAAGCTAAAGTTGTGTAAGGTTTTCTCCGCCATAAGGGAGCTTGTTAACATAGTGAAGAAAACTCTCGAGTTAGGTGCTCGGGGAGTGGAGTAGGGCAAGGAAGGTGTCCTTGTAGCCGAACCACTATAAATCCTTTGTCTCGCGGTTCGATCTTTCCATCTCTATCTTTCATTTCATTTCATTACTTTACTTGCATTGTTTATTTAGATTTACTTATATTTGTTCATATTGTTCAAAAGTTGAGTTCACATAAATTCGAAACTAAGTTTTTTAAAAGGTAAATAAAGTTTTCATAATAAAATTAAAAAGACGTAAAACTATTCAACCCCCCCTTCTAGTTTTCAACAAAAACGTTTGATAATCATTCGTGTGGTATAACAATTATTTAAGGGGCATTTGGGTGATTTATTTTAGATATCGGATCGAGTCAACCCGTATGTGTTCAAGCCGAGACCCGTGATGGGTAGGATGGTTTTGGAACTGCTTATTTATGGAGTTATTTGGTTTTTATGTTAAGTGGTTTATTTGGCTTGATTAGTTTGTGGCTTATCTTGTTTATTTTGTCTCGGTTTGACCCACCACCGAGAGCCACAAGGGTGGTTTTGGGTTGGTAAAATCACAGCCAATAGATGTTTTGGTTTTAGTTTGGATTGATTTGTGTTTTTGGTTTTATATGGGATTGATTAACAAGAAAACCGAGGGCTGCTTAGATTGCTTATTTACTACTTATAAGGGGATGTTTGGTTGCTGAATTTCTACACTATATAGGGTGCGTTTTGCTTGTTTAATTGCTGCACAACCAGGGGTGTTTGTGGGCTGCTAAAACAGCCCCAACCGAGGGCGATTGTTGGCTGCAAAACAGCCCCAAATGGGGTGTGTTGCTGCTGGAAATTCTGCATATATAGGGGTGATTGTTTGCTGATTTTTTTGCATATATAGGTGTGTTTGTATGCTGATTTTTCTGCATATATAGGGGTGATTGTTTGCTGATTTTTCTGCATATATAGGTGTGCTTGTATGCTGATTTTTCTGCATATATAGGTGTGCTTGTATGCTGATTTTTCTGCATATATAGGTGTGTTTGTATGCTGATTTTTCTGCATATATGGGGGTGATTGTTTGCTGATTTTCTTGCACTAAAATGAGCACGTTTAGTGCTATTTTTCTGCACATAAAAAGGCATGTTTGCTTCTGTTTTTCTACATATATAGAGTGCGTTTTTGTTATTTAACTTGTGAGGCCTTTTGAGATTTCGGCCTATATGTTTAGCTT
This sequence comes from Artemisia tridentata subsp. tridentata, assembly GCA_021014915.2. Classification (NCBI taxonomy): domain Eukaryota; kingdom Viridiplantae; phylum Streptophyta; class Magnoliopsida; order Asterales; family Asteraceae; genus Artemisia; species Artemisia tridentata. The sequence continues at coordinate 128,446,253 of CP139501.1, forward strand.
ATGAATTCGGATAATAAATGTTTATTCATTTACTTGTTTTAAAAACTTGAATCATTAACGGACTAGACACTTATCAGACTAAGCATACATTGGGCAATTAGACACATATTGGAATGACGGACTAAATATATACATGTACATATATGATGTCGGACAAGGATTATTAATATTGGATTTGGGATTATTAAACTACCTATTTGACATCTTTGGGCTTAAATAAACTTAACCATCGACTTTTCTTTTACCTAATTGCTAATTGATTCTTACGTGGTTATTTTCCTTTCATACTTATGCTATATGATTTGTGCTTTGGCGTGCATTTTGTCTGAGTCTATAACTTTGTACCACCACAAGAATGGGATACTAAACTTTTACAACATTGATACAAATATTCCACGAAAACTACAACACTCAATCTTTTGAAACTCGTACGTATCGATTACTTTCCGCTTGTCGTATTTTAAGACACGCTTTTATTCATTAGGTTATGACGATTCCGTATTCTTTGAGCTACTCCTTACACTGTTCTGCCGTACTCTTTAGCACCGTTGTATTACTCACGTCACTACATTTCAAGGTGAGTCATAGCCCCACTTTTATTATTATTACTTGCTTTACATTGGGGTGAGAAACATGCAGAACACTTTTTAAGGAATGACACTATACTCATGTTTTATTAAACTATTACGCAACGATTAGCCTAAGCATTGTATCCCCTTCATGCCCAAACTCATTAACCGTCAATTCCATTTGGGAAGCCCGAATGCTATAAATAGATCTATTGGGGATGACACCCCCGTTCGGTTTGGTCCGGTTGACCAAATGCGAGCGTATAACATGTCGAAACACGAGTGTCTCAGGATAGACACTTACACGGGCTTTTATTTAACGTGCTTCTAGAGCATGCACATTGTCAAGCTTCGGTTGCATGAACTTAGTGCTAGCATAATAGACATTTACATTGATGTGTCATCATATTTATTGGGATGGTCACATGCTGCAATTATGGTACAACTTTACTGCTTTATATAAACCTATGAACTCACCAACCTTTGTGTTGACACTTTTGGCATGTTTTTCTCTGGTCCATAATGAGCGAGAATGGCATGGAGGCGCACGGATACATCAAGAAGGCTATAAATTTTATTATCATTCGAAAACTTATTTTGTAAATCTTACAACTACTGGGACCTCACTTTATAAACTCTGATCTTCTAATGGTAAATCTTTTAAAACGACTCAACTAGAGATCGTTCTCTATCATTATAACTGTCATGCCATGAAGTAAAACCCAGTTTGAATTCCGCTGCGTATCACAAAATTGGGGGTGTTACACTTGTTTAATCAATCGAAACCACAAAATATAAATTATCACCGTCCCATTACATCATTTAAACCGATCATATTTAGATAAACAAATAACTGAACAATCATAATACCCTGTGCGTAAATGTAACAATACATAGAAGGGATAATGAGAGAATATATACATGTCTTGGCCGCTATGTGCCTTCATGCTTTCCAACGTATTGTGCTCATGTACATAACCCAGTTGTCAATAACAAATACATTTGAGGAGATGGCGAAGCATGAAAGAGGAGTACTCTGGTGTCTCTGAAACAAATATAATGCAATATATTGGACTGAAAACACAAAACAACATTCATGTTAGTAAAGAGGCTCACCCATACTTCATAAACATTGTAGTTTCCCCCGAAAACAACTTGAATCTTAGCTCCATGCCATTGCTCCTTGTCACCTATCTTCTTATATAAATTGATATGGGAAATGTTTATGATCATGGAAGAACCAAATTAGAAGATTAATGCACAAGTGATCAACCTCTTATTTTATTGTAGTGGTTTTTAATGTATGATAAGAACTGAACACGTACCTTGTATAATATTTGAATTCCATCAGTAAACCTACAAATTTTCTGAGTAATGGTTTCTTAAAAATCATCATAGAACTATTTGCGCAATACGATACCTCCGCTGATGATGTTGTAGCCATTGATTTGATAAATGTGGAATCATGACCTGCAACGGAATAAAAACACACTTTTAGTACTCAAGTTTGATTGGAACATAGTTGGTTTCCTGAAAGAGGAAAAATAAACATAAAGAAAGGTGCCATTAAAAAGAAAACCCTACTTAGAATTCCGAGAGCAAGCTCCATTTTTCCTAGACCTAAAAAATCAGACACGATATTAAAAACAAAGATTTAGAAGCATTTACCTTGTTGCTCAACAACTACTAATGAAAACCAGTAATAACCTAGATTTTGTAACTCGCCTCTTTTTTTCTTCTCCGAATCGATCGTGAATAAAAACCAGGAGGGTTTAGATTTGTGTGTTGTGTTTTAGGGTTATAAATAGGGTATACGTAATATGGAATGAGTTGGGCCGGGTTATTCTCATTAAAGTAACTAATAATTTTTTTTCTTCTGTTTTTTGAGTTTATAGATTTGGACTTGCAAAATATAATCCAAAAAATGTGTTGGTCTAGTGGTTACCATATGCGTTAATGTTACAAACCACCCAGGTTCGATCCTCTCCACTGATATTTTTGAAAAAAAAAATCCGAATTTTAACTACTCTAATTAATGCTTAGGTGGAATTATGAGGTGGCATTTAAGGCCGCTTAATGGGCATTATGTGGCATTAATGACGTCATACGCATTCTGTTTTATATATATATAGCCTATATATATATATATATATATATATATATATATATATATATATATATATATATATATATATATACACACACGTATATTGTAGATATATAATCGGTTAAAGGGTGGTGGCTAGGGTTTGACGGGTGATATAGAGGCGATGGCTCATGACGGCCAACTAGGTGTAGGGATCAGACCTGCTTATGATACCATGTTAGACAATGATAAAACCCGTAGGTTAAGGTAGATTATTTCGCCACTATTTATAGAATACAAGACATAGAGAAACCAGAGATCCAACCCATAGAACGGGCTTGGGCCAATTAACCTATCACCTAATACTCTCACGCAGTCCGAGCGGCAAAATCGCGAAAGCTCAGACTGGAGCAGAAAACAAATTAAAAACATTAAAGCAGTAACTAGTTATTTGATGACGAAATTCGACAGCAAGCGAAGGCTGATCTTCAAAATAAAAAGTCACGAACTGATAACCAGGAGAAACCAACGTAACTTGGATAACCCAAAGTGTCCCTTTTTGCGGATAACCCAAAGTATCATTTTTTTTTTGCAATCGGGATAAACCAAAGTATCTCGGTCCAGGATAAACCAAAGTATCTTACCGAAAATAAATCAATGTATTCTCCACCTGAAAACGATAAACCAATGTATCCTTACCATGATTTTTTTGATGCGTTAAAAAAATTAGTACTAATTAACATTAAAAAAATAGTAATTAACATTGGAAATAAAAAAAAAAAAATTATAGAAAACGAAAAAACACCTTTGGCTACGGATCACGTAAAAAATTGAACCAAGATAATAGCTATAAGGGTACCACATAATTGAAAAATGAAAGTTATTATAACATAAAATAAAGGGGTTATGGCAGAATTGGATCGGTGAGATATTTGCTTTTGACTTTTTGGTGTATGGAATATAGATATTTGCAAAATGATTAGGGTTGTTTTATACAAACCCGCCCTGTATTGTTACATTAGGAGGTTTGATCAAACTGTACAACCCGTGATATACACCATACAAACCGACGATGCGTACAATAATAGGGAGGGTCAAAATAACTTGCCCCAATGATTATTGGGTTAATGTCAGGGAAGTGATGGAGTGAATGAAAGTGACGGCACCATTTTTTTTTTTTTTTTTTTTTTTTTTTTTTTAATTATTGTTTCTAACATTTTTGCTGACGAATTCATAGGGTTTGAACCCATAATCACACAGACTCAAGCAGGTAAAGCCCCTTTTTTTCCGGAGGTTGGCGTAGCCACTTAAGGGTTGTTTGCACCTAGCAGTACTTGAACTTGAGTCCTCACACATCTTAGAGTGTGCAACATCAACCACTATGGTTCAGTTTCAACAAGGAATGTAGGAACTCAAAGCCTTCAACGTTAAAGCTTATGAGTAGTTACAAAAGGTACCAGTAAAATCATGGACAATGTCTCATTTTTTCAGGTATAAAGTTCTTCTAATTTGTGTTTTATAGTCGATATAAACTTATTATGCATCATCAATTAATAAATATGCAGAGCTAGGTGTGATATTCTTGTGAACGGCCTTTGTGAGGAACTTAACAATAAGTTGGTAGATGATAGAGATCAACAAATAACAGGGTGTCTGAAATACATTAGGGAGTATTCGATGAAGAGGATAGTAAATGTGCAAGAGGTCATAGACAGGTGTGATGGTCCCTTAACCGCAACTGCAACTACTATTTTTAAGGTTATTATGCAAGAAGCTAATGATTATTCAGTTCTTTGAAATGAGGGTGACACTTACCAGTGTAAGGGACCATGGATGGACCAATGTATAGTGAATATGAGGTTTAGGAAATGTACATGTAGAAGATGGGAACTAACTGTCAGTCTATGTAAGCATGTTGTGGCAACATTCTATAACATGGCAAGTCATGGTAGGGAGGTAGGTATACCTGAGGATTAGTGATGACATCAAATAAGTACCAATTATACGCATCACTTATCCCGTTTATATTGCTTCTTTTATACTATTTATATGAGAATTGGTAGTTAATTGTTCACTTTTGTAAATCTCAGTAATATTGGAGCAGTCGATGAAAGTTAAGGAAAAGGACTTGTTTTGGAGCTAAAACGAAGAAACTAAAGAAAGTTTACAAATTCAGACACCAATACGATGTATTAATATCAGTGAATACGCCGTATTCAATCCTTACTCACAAGAACATCCATGACGGGAAATCCTTCAATACGCCGTATCCAAGATCTTCAATACGCTGTATTCAAAGGCGGTTCGTACACTTGTCAAAATATTTTAATCGTGGAGTCATCCAATACGCCGTATCGGACCAATTCCAGAACCTATATATAGAAAACCTAAATTTTGATTTAGGTTACATCTTTTACCACCAAGCTCGACTTCCAGACGAATTTAGGAGCCAAGAAGGTCCTGCAAACACAGTGATTTCATAGGAGAACTCTTTGTAACCTCATGACTTAGATGAATCATTCAGTTAGCGTATCGTTTTGTGTATGAATCATATTTTTATCGTTTTACGTATGTCTTTGTATTTTGTTACTGAGATTATGGGCTAACACCCAGTTTATGATTATCATTTGATTTTATATTGTTTACATCGATTACTTTTCTCCTTGGACATTGATTATATTTATCGCTAAGTACTCGTTTACTTGCTTGATTGTGTTCTTATTTATTTTCTAGATCTTTATGAATATGAATTGATTTCTGTGATTTAACTATCCGTACTTGTAGTGTTTTTTTTTTTTTTTTTTTTTTTTTTTTTTTTTTTTTTTTTTTTTTTAATTTATTTATTTATTTTTTATTTTTTCAGTAACCATGGTTTCCGACCTGTTGGCCGACTAATCCACCACCACAAAGATTCAAACCAGGTAAAGCTCTCCCTTTTCAGGAGGTTGGCATGATCACTTCAAGGTTGTTTGCACCAAGCAGGAATTGAACTTGGGACCTCACACATTTTAGAGTGATAGTCACAAGCCCTTTTGCCACTAGGCCACCCTTGAGTGGTTTACTTGTAGTTACTTGAATTAATTTGTAGACCTAAGATCCGTATCATAATAGTAGAATGTAGGGAAAACCACCTGAACCGACCCTTAGCTAAAGAAAACACCTGGAACGGTCCCTTAGCAAATTATACTATTAGGACTAGTGAACTTAATGTCTCTAGGTTAGATAATTATATGATTAAGGCAAGTAAGTTAGTTAAAACTAGATATATTATAATTAATAGTTTAAGGACTTTATGCGGGCTTGTTGACTGTGATAGAGTTAACCTCTTGTTAGCCTAGGATTTAGGGAGAAGACCCATCTAGTTTACATTTGTGAATCACCAACGAAAATAAGTAAGTAATCATTTCACTAGTAGACATATCACTATCATTTGGTAAAATGAACTTGGCTAGCACATTCTTCCTAAATTGATTTAGACCTTTCTTTATCGTTTGCTTGGTATAATTAGTTTAATTGTTTATTTGCTTTATTAATTTAATTAGTAACCCAAACTCGTGCCAGTCTCTCAGGCTGAACCCCTCATATTGCATTAGTTTAGGTTATTTAGTTAATTTAGACAGTTAGAATAGCTTTAGGTTAGTTTTAATGCAATTCACTCCTTGCGAACGACCCGTACTTACCATTCACTAGCTATAACTGATCACGTACACTGCCCGTTAGTGTTAGTCTATAAGATAGTTCAGCTTAATATAAATTTAAAACTTGGTAAAAATATATAGACCACAAATAACACATCAATTAGGCGCATCAAGCATATTGACTACATACATGGAAGAAGATGTACAACTATAAGATTGAACCTGTTAGTGGTAGTACATTTTGACTCAAATGCAGGATTCCTAGTGATGACGTACCCTCCAAATTGGCTCGGAGGCTACCCCTCTGAGTTCGCTGGGACCTCCTCCCACTAAACATATAAAGGCCTTTGAAAAGGACCTCTTGGCGTAAAACTGTATTTACGATGGTTACCAGTATGGGAATTCGCCAACCGAAGCACAACACCTTACGAGGTGTGCCCTTCGTGAAGACTGGCTCAAAGAGCATCTCTGACCAAGTCAAACCCACGTTCAAATATTTGTCAAAGATTTCCAGCCAAGACAGAGATAGTTGTACACAACCCCCCGTGATCCCCAAAAAGCGCGAGACTCCCCCACGTTCACCGGTTCTTGTGAGATATGTGTAACTGCCCATTATTCATCACCTAAAAATAGATGGGCAAAACACTCAGGTATGGACAAATTTTTACACTTACATACTTTATACTTACAACCATATACACCTACTTACTCTCACGCCGGAGGTGATTCGCAGGGTCTAACCCCTACGCTTCACTTAACGTAGTGTTTCTATCTTTGTTAACACAGGTTAATCAAGGCTCGGCAACTCATCCATCTACAACATACTCTTCGATCACCATCGAAGCCTGGTTGTGCCGATTATTTCACAATCAGTGGCGCCATCCATGGGACCGCTACAATTGGTCTCGTTATAACCAAAGCTTGTAACCACTAAAAACAAACACCCTATTATTCCGACATGACTGAAGGAAGCGAAGGAACACCCCCACTGGGATTCTCCACCTAGACACCATTACACGTTCCTGACATGGTCAACCTACCGCCCATAACCGCTTCAACATTTACCATTACTTCGCCAAGAAGTACCCCACCTCTTAACCGAGCCTCCACTTCGGCCAATCCAATACCTGTGATTAGCCCAGCTTTTGTGGAAGCCAATTATGAAGTCTTGAATTCCCTCATGAGGGAACAAAGAAGACGGGCACGTAACCAAGAAATGCGTAGGGAATTATAATATTCCATCGAGGAGTATGATGAAGAGATCGAAATGGAGCCGCGGCCCATGCGGAATGAGGAGACCACCCCCATTTACGGAGAGGGTCTCCAATTATTCGAAGGTCCCAGGGAAAAACCGTAGAGTTCGAAAAAGCTCCTCGCAGGGTTAACAACAGCATCGAACGGGAAATGGAAGGCAGGAGGCCTCCGGGAAATGGTGGAGAAGGAAGAGAAGGGCAAGGAGTCAACCATCCCTCTCAGAGGAGGAATGAGAACGAGCATACTTTGTAGTTGACGTTAACCTCCGGATACGAAGGTAATCAGCCTTCAACACAACCGGGAGGAAATCCACCTCCCTCTGGTACGTATCTTTCATGCAATGCTCAACCGTTCATACCTAATCACCCTTACCCTCCTTTCAGCAACCTGTCAAATAGTCATGTTAATCCTTATGTCCAAACATATTCGAACATGACCTATACCCAGCCACCTATGTTCCCTTATCCTGACCAAGGGGGAAACCACCTCTTCGGAGGAAGCTGATGGATCGTTTGTTTATGTTGATTATGTGATTCGGGAGGTCGGGTATGATGGAAGTATAAGTTATCCATGGTTAGAGAGAGAGTGGAGAGAGAAAGGAAAACTAGTGTTTTTATTGATAAAGATGAAAGTGAAATACACACAAAGTCTCACCCTCCTAGTGAAGTCTAGGAGGGCTTATATAGCCTAACATACACACCACTTTACAATAATGACAGTTTCAGTGCCTGTGTATTAGGCTTACATGATAACTAATGTAATCTTGTAAATATCGTTCCATTTACATGTTAGGAGCATTCCCACCAATCTTCCCCCAATTGGGAGGATATAAGGGATTACTCACAACATTTCCTACAAGTACAAATATAAGTAAAATAAAGTCTTCATAAGCTCTTCAAATGCTGAGGATGACTACAGTTTACGCTCTTTGTCTTCATCTTGTACCTCGGCTTGAGAACTTTTCTTCACTTGTAGGCAAATGATGTAATATGCATGAACTAGATTAACTTCCCCACAATTCATGCCGCATGTCTCTAGCTTCTCCGTACACTTCTTTTTGGCAAATTTTCTGAATCAGCTTCCCCCCAAACTGACAACCGTCTTCAGCAGATTCAAAACTTTGATGTAGTTAACATGTCTTCTAACTTTTTGAAGGTTTAAGCGCACATCGTAATTTGTAGATGAAACAGTAAACCACACCAAGCAAATCTGACAAACACTTAATCGCAATTATACTTAATGCGGAAAATTCGTTCGCGGGTAACATGCAAGAAATCAACAAGATTTTCTTACATATGTAGATGCTTCACAACAAACAAACCACGAAAGAAGAAATAATACTTCTTCCCCCTGATTGTTGCGGTCTATCGGAATAATAATCACCTGTGTATATAGGAATACTCGATAATATGGCTGTGTGTGAGGCATCATAATGTGGTTAACACATCATATGTAGGTAACTTCACACAAAACAACCCGTGAAAGTTGAGATGATAACACCAAAGTAAGACGTTTGAACCACTGACCATCTCATATCTTCCCCCTGATTGCAGAAACTCATGGAGGAAAAGGGTTTTCGCAAAGAAGTCAAAGAAAGCCAAAGAACATCCACTCTCTCTTCCCCCACGATGTCTTCACAGAATCGGAAGCATACACACTATGTTTACGATGGAAACAGAGGCAGCGTAACCCTGTATGACTAATTAGTCGAATATGTGTGAAGTACCATAAATAGCCCGTGAGAATCAACTGCTGATAACATCTCTACTCTTTGATACTCCTCTCAACTAACTCTTTACCGACCCCATTTTCATTCTGACGGCTTTTTGTAGTGACTACTGATGGAGAAAACCCAATATGACGAACTTGAGACTGAAGTAAAATAACCCGAACTTGTGACTTAAACTTGCACTATTGTCTGACTAAGAACAAATACTGAGAATTTTGATAATGGTAGGAAATCATATACCCATCCAACCATCCTTAATTGTATATGAACGTCTCTTGAATTATCCACAGCTTTTTGTGACACTTGAGCACTACAACGTAACACCTTTAAAGTGATAGCTATAAACTGTAAGCACAACAACGTAACTCCTAACATCAGGTATAACTAGAAAACTCAAGTCTTTGTCATTCATACGGATAAAAGCTTGATAAGGATTTATTTGGTACCTTTTTAAGGGGTCATTTAAGCCAAAAATCGAGTAAATATGATCAAATATAGCCTCAAATTGTTTCTTTTTGTATTTTAGGTACTTGGGACGAGAATTGTGAAAAACGGCACTTTTGGAGCATATTTGGACGATAAAGTGAAGAAAATGATGAAGTCACGAAAAGTACGTCAGACTTAGAGGTTTGACGGCATCACTAGACACAACGTAATGCCGTCCCTTGTAAACTCGTGGAAGATTTCTAGTGTTGAGCTAACAGGTGACGCCTCAGAAGATTTTGAAGGCTTTATAACCTGACGCCTTCAGGTGTAGAGTGGAGATGGGCGTCACGCTTTATGCTAACAAGAAACGGCTCAGAAGGATTTTACAAGTGACGGCCTCAGATCCCTTTCTGACGCTGTCAGAGCGGCGATTACACAGACGAAACCCTAAACCACGGCGAGTTGACGGCGTCAGAGGCAATAACCTGACGCCGTCAGAACTGAATTCCTATATATATTTTCGAAAGTTTTCATTGTTGGGGTGACATCTTTTGGAGAATAAACCTTAGTCGAAATTCAATAGCTTTGTAAGGGTTTTTCAACCCTTGAACCTTATGATTTATGTTGGGAATTAAATTATCTGACTTAGTACTGCCAGGGAGAATTACACTAACAATACAAATTGCTAGTGTGCAAGTAAAGACTGCTGAAGAAACAACTAACAGTACAAACTGTTAGTTAGTACTGCTAGCTATTTGGAAGGTACTGCTGCATGGATAAACGTTTGTATTAAGGATAAGTATGGAATAGATTTTGTGTATATCTTAATTAGTTAGAATTATACGGTAGGATACTTATCTTGTAAAGGACTCCTTAAGTCTATAAAAGGAGATCCTAAGTTATACGATTAGATATCAGTCATAGAGTTTTTTTAAGATTCAAGGTCATTGTAACCCTAGTGATATCAAGATCACTCGTATTATTCAAGCAATAATATTGAATCGTTTGGTGTTAATCTTATTGTGTTCATATACAAACCATTACTGTTCCATTAAACAAATCATAATACTTCTAAGTGTGGTTAAGTAGATTCCGCATACTTAACTACATACACTCAAAGTATCTCAAACACGTTATAAAGGAGTAACATCCTAAGTGTTTTATAATCCTCTCAAGTGGTATTAGAGACAGGTTGATACTATTGATTTAGAAGAGAAAGTAATGGACATGGAGACTACCCAAACAAACATGGCTGCTAAATTGCCAATGCTCAAGCAAAATGAATTTGACATGTGGAGGCTACGGATAGAACAGTACTTCCAGGTGCAAGACTATGCACTCTGGGAGATTATAGAAGAGGGAAACTCTTTCAAGCCTTCAACTTCTACAACAACAGTTGATGGTAAGGTAGAGACAGTTGTGCAGACCTCTCCAGTAACTGCAGAAGAGAGGCTTCACAAGAAGAATGACCTCAAGGCCAGAAGTTTGCTGATGATGACCATTCCAAATGATCAACTCTTGAATTTCAGCAAGTACAAGGATGCTAAGACCTTGTTTGAGGCAATCATTGCAAGATATGGTGGGAATGAAGCCACCAAGAAGACACAAAAGACTCTCCTAAAGCAGAATTTTGAGAACTTTACTGCAACCAGCAATGAGTCTTTGGATCACATGTTCAATAGGCTTCAGAAGATTGTTAGCCAAATTGCTGTTCTTGGTGTAGATATAGAACTCCAAGTTCTTGAGGAGTTTACCTGCAGAGTGGGCTATGCATGTGGTGGTCTAGAAGAACAAGCCAGACATTGATACTATGAGCCTGATGGACTTATACAACAACTTCAAGATTGTTGAGCATGATGTGAAGAAGGCTGGAGGAACTAGTTCAAGCACTGGGAACATGGCCTTTGTGTCATCTCCTAGTAATTCAAGTCCAGTTGAAGAAGTGAAGGTTGCTGTGGGAGTTAGTACTGCTAACCCCAATGTTAGTACTGCTAGTTCATTAAGTAGTACTACTGGTATTCTGGATGAGAAAACCTATTGTGCCTTCCAGACAAGCCAGAATGATGGGTCATTGCTGACTCATGAAGACCTCCAGGAGATTAATGATGATGATTTGGAGGAAATGGATCTTAAGTGGCAGATCTCCCTTCTTAGCATGAGGGCTAAGAAATTCTACCAAAGAACTAGAAAGAAGATCACCATCAGCAGCAATGATACTGCTGGTTTTGACAAATCAAGGGTGGAATGCTACAACTGCCACAAGCTGGGGCACTTTTCAAGGGAATGCAGGAGACCTAGGCAACAGGATGGGAGGAGCAAAGGTTATGGGAACAAGCCCAAGGTTGTAGAAGAAGCGGAGCCAACTTCAAAGGCAATGGTGGCTATTGATGGCTTAGGCTTTGATTGGAGTTTTATGGCAGAAGATGAGGAAGCACCTACTGAGATGACACTTATGGCCTTATCTGATTATGAGGCACAATCTGCTAAATGTTGTTCTAAATCATGCACTGCTCTTAAAGAATTAGACACTTTAAGGAAACACTATGATGAACAAAGGATTGAACTAAACAAAACAAATTACAATTTGTCAAATCATAAGAGAGGTTTAGCAGTCCTAGAGGAGCAAATAGTGCATTATAAGAATAATGAGACTAGTTTTGCTGATGATATAGCAGTTCTTAAAAGGGATTTGTCATTTAAGAATGTTGAGATTAGTCTGTTGAAAGCTGAGTTGGATAGAATTAAAAAGGCTAATGAAAATATTCAATTAAGTATAGAAACCTTAGAATATGCCTCTAAGGGTGTAAACAAAATAATTGAATCTCAGTTA